>LR991070.1:22208146-23408146 GCA_905163555.1 Notocelia uddmanniana | reverse complement strand
CATGGATTTTTAGTATAGTTGATCAAACAAGGAAGGAAATAATTAACTTTATTAAAATTACTTGAGTTACATATTCTTGTTATGTTGTAAAATAATTTGTTTGTAAGGAATTTGACTATTTGAAATATATACGTGAATTAAAGATAATGATGAAATCTTGCTCAAATTTAAAGTGAAAATTATTGTTGAACAGATAAGTGAGTAGTTCGGTTTGGTAGCTATCGCGGGCGCCGGGGTCAAGGTTGAGACGTGTTATCATTATTTTGTTATTGTTATATACCAGTAACATAGCCCACGCGCTGCCTTCTGAAACGAGATGAGATATAACGTCATATGTGATATGCTTTTACCACCGCCTTAGTCTTAACATACAGTCAAGTCTAAGTCAGTAAGCTTAGTAGCTGTTCATTATAACCGGTTAGATATTTTCAACGTTAGTAACCTAGCATCGGAAATGAAATGTTTTCGGTTCCCCAAAAAAATGTCCTTATTAAGTTTAAAAAGTAGGAATACCGGTATATGTTTTAAATGTTTTTTTTTTTTTTTGTAATTATAATTTTGTTTGTAATTAAATGTGCACTTTGCTCACTATCCACGTTACATGTATTTGACGGCCTCGTCCTCCGTTTGTGGGCAAACATTGAATTCCGTCGCATGAAAGCGCGAGATGAAACAATGTAGCTACACAGCAGCGATCGTATAGGCATTTGTTATTAAAATTTCACCGCGCCGCTTGCCGCATCGACCTGTTCCACTGTTTCGTAATATCCAGAACTAGGAAGTTTACGGTATGGTTTACTTTTTAGCAGTTTAGGTTTTATAAAAAAATGGGTTTGTAAAATGTAACAATTAAGACTAGGACTAAGATAACATAAGACTCGTCAAAAACCACAATAGTTATTATATGATAGGAAAGTAACAATTTTTTTTGTCAATTTCCGCGAAAGATCCTGACGTCTGGAAAGAGTCGAAAGAATTATATTATTAATCAGCCGTAATTAATCCATATTATTTGGGATTCATGAGTCCTAGAGTTATTTTACATTTTCAGTAGTAAATATCCCATACAATGCAGGCTTGTCGAACGATGCAGCCTTAATTTATGACGTGGGAGGCATTGCATAGCAAGCAATAGCTCATAAATTGCGAGTAAGTGGGCTGGCTCGCCCCGTTCTATTAAGGACCTGTGACGTCTCGCCGAGGCGATGGCATGGCTGCCATAACCGTAAACTGATAATGAGCATCGAGGCATTCGCGCCTTGCCTGTTGTTTAACCTTGTGCAATACACCTTAACGCCAAAGCTGACTCAACGCAATGTTGTCGAAGGCTGACTAAATATGTAACTAAATGCTTTTATGAAATATGATATGCTTTCATTCAAATGTTACTTACAGTTTAAATAATTTGGTTACAGCATCACAGGGTGGTGTTCTTTTAAATCTTTTAATGTCTTTACCATCATATAATTAAATGGTGTTCGTTGAACAATAGAATTGTGGGTCACTATGGCTTTGATGTTGATTATAAAGCTTTATCGGTATTTTTTTAAACCGGCTTTCCTGATGTCGGCGCCGCTGGTCAGCTGTTCTCTTGTCATTGTTTGCTGAGCAAACGCGGGCTGCAAACACGTTTCCATTGTTGACCAGCGCTTTCGTATCGCGTTGTATGGTGAAATATAGCCCCAATCCAATTAAAATCTCAATTTAGAGTGACAAATAGGATTTCAATAGCACAATTTGCATATAATTTCGTGTGAATCTGGTCGATACCTACTGCGTCCTAAAATAAGCGTGAGGTAAAATAACTAAACTACATCGGATTTTGGTGGCTAATTTGTACTCACAAGACTCTTAACGAACTGGTATTTACATCTCTCTTGTAATTCATTGGCAGTTCTCTAACTTGTGTCACAGTGTTAGTAATCCTATGACTACCAAGATGATTTTAGGACCATAAAATCAAACGGAGTGTTATTATTGGTGAAATAAAACTATAAAACTCAAGTGTCTGTTGTGTACGTTCATGAAATAGCAAGATGTTTAGCTTCGATAAGGACATATGGCACGTGCGACGCGAGTCTGAGGCCCAAGACGATCCCGAAGACGAACGTAACTATTTCTTTTATTAATATCCATATTTATTACTGACCATAGTTCTACAGAAAGAGGCAATAGTAGTACATAACATATCCTTAAAATAGTCGTATACGGGTCTAACGCGAAATTTATTTTCATAAATAAATCCGGTCATCCGGTGCGAACCCGTGTCGAAACGTCGGTAATTAAGGTATATAAATAAATTTCGCGTTAGACCCGTATACGAATATTTGAAGAATGTATACAAAACGCGAGAGTTTAAAGTGTACATATGTATTAGTTGTTAATTGAATGGTTTATGTAAATATTTCCTATTAAATGTTTTTTTACGGTGCCTTGCTAGACCTGCTTGTATGCTAACTGGTTTATTCTACTCATCCATGAGCCATTCATAAATATATAAAAAAAGAAATCGTAATATTTTTACGTTTGGTACTGATTTTTGAGCAATAATACTCGTAACAGTAAATGATCGCTAATAAAACCTGATCTATATTCGGGGCATAAACAAAACTATGCAGTTAATTAGTGAACCGGACATGGTGTGCCCGCGGAACACTGCGGTGCGAATGGCCAATTAGCGCCTTCAATCGATCGTTGTGTTGTGGGATTGTGCGTCCTTGTGACGACGCGGTCTCTCCTGTTTATTCAAAATTCACTTATCTATTGCAGTACTGGAATAAAATAAAAGTCACTGTTTTGCTAGTTTATGATGGTGAGCTGGGACTTTATGCTACAGTTTGTAACCTGTGTCATTTATTCCGGGTAGGATAAACCACTACAGAATATTGTTTTATTTTTTTCGAGGGACTGTAAAATATTATTTATTTGTCATTTAAAAACAAATACTAGTAAACCTTATTTCAGAGCAGCAGTAATAAATAAAAAAACCAGCCAAGTGCGAGTCGGACTCCCGCACGAAGGGTTCCGTACCAGAAAAAAAAAACGCCAACAACTACTCTGTTGTATGGGAGCCGCCCTTAATTATTATTATTATTTTTATTTTAGTATTTGTTGTTGTAGCCACAATAAAAATACATAATCTGTGCAAATATCAACTGTCTAGCTATTAAGTTTCTTGAGATCTAGCTCGGCAAGTGGTAGCCATGAAAAAGGGCTAAAATATCACGTTTTTTGTATGGGAGCCCCCTTAATTATTATTATTATTTTGTTTTTAGTATTTGTTGTTATAGCGGCAACAGAAATACACAATCTGTGAAAATTTCAACTGTTACGGTTCTTGAGATACAGCCTGGTGACAGACGGACGGACGGACGGACAGCGAAGTCTTAGTAATAGGGTCCCGTTTTTACCCTTTAGGTACGGAACCCTAAAAACCTATGCTTATTATATAAATGTGTTTACAATGCGCATAAATGGGTTTTTATACTACAATCAAAAATAATAAAAATTATATGATTGACTGCCCGTGGCTTGTGCACATGTCATCGCTTCGGTTTCATTATGACGACTTGACGGGAGTGATTGGAATGATAATTACATAATTAACAGGACACGCGAGCGGCGATATTCACACGTTAACCTCTGTACGATATAATTGATATTCTCACTGATTACTTTATTTGAAATCAGTTAGTAACAAGTGATCATTCACGAACTCGTTCCTTTTAAATGCAATTTACGGCAACTGCAAATAAAGATTTTATGGCATTATCCAGTAAAAAACGAATTATACATTTTACAAATGAAAAGACGCGATGAGCGATTGGAAGTTTTTATCTTATTTTTATTGTTAAACATTATTTCACACATTGGGTCACCCTGCAACGTACGACATTAAGCCATTCCTCATTAAGAATGTATTAAAATAAAGGTATTAGGATGACAATGACTTGAGTTTTATGTTAAATTTTATTCTGAAACAATAAATAATGCTTTTCGAAATAAGGATGAATTATTGAGATGAAAAAAGTGACTATTTACTATTATGTCTCCTGAATGACCCTGGATTCAATGTCCCGCAAGCTGCTATAATTTGGATACCCTAGCATCTCGTCGCCTTCTCTCATTTTACACGCAGTGAATCAATTTCGCGAAGTAAGTATTTTACCGTCTTTTTATTTGATATGATAATAACGTCACAGACGACGTCGAAATGGATCATTATTTCTAATTTTCCGCTGTCATGCTAGAACCCATTATCTGAAAGGTTAGTGATCTTTAGAGTAGGTACATATTGATTTCAGCCCGGACGCGCAACAAGTGGGGTCGATACTGCGTTGCCGTAAACAGATTTCTGCTAACTAACCCATATTCGAATAAAGTTCTCTTTGTTTCCGTACCTAAAATATTGGTATAATCAATAACCATCAAAGGTACAGTCGAACGAGTCGAACTTATGAGAGTTAAGTACAGCTATAAGTAGCTGGCTCAATTATTAAGAATATAGTTTTAAACACGACGTTAAATCGACAAAGGTGTTAAGCCCCTTGAGTCCGACTCCGAGCATATATTCACAAAGGTATACTAAGTATACGGTGAGTTTTGATGTTGTTGTTGATTATGTTGCCTTTATAGTCAGCAACAAGGCATGGTTAGTTAGTTTGGGCTACTTTAATGACGTTTATTGTGATACCTATCTGGTTAGGTAGTTACACTCACACACTTTGTTAAGTGAGCACAAGATCGCTGTGAAATGAATATTTTCTATATGTTATTTTTATTTATGAGGATCGGACCAGTCTAGGCGGTGTACACTTAAAAATATGGTTCTTATGGAATACATACTTCAAACAAAAAGTATTCAAGAGTTACGGACTTTGCGGTAGAGTAATTCAAGTACAGACATTTTCTTTAGCCTTCTAATCTTCAATTAGCAGTCTGAAGCAATGTACATTCACTTCCCTCTATTTGGTGTTTTTGATTCTAGATGGTAAGTATTTATTAGTTCTTCTTTCCAAATTATGAATGATTTAGCCACAATTTATCCGAGATCGTATACTTGTGAATAATATATACCGCGCGTCGCTGTGACCTATGACAGACAGAGTTAGGCCAAACGGGCTCCATCCACAATGAGTTTTTGAAATAAAATGAAATTTATTTGCATAACACATGGTTTACAAAGGTGTTCATATGTCGATATAGGTACAGCATATTTTACCGCACCGGATGACACCCAAAGAGAATATAATCACTACGTTTTATAATCACCCTATTAGCTATTACGCTATCAAAGCTATTACGCCACTGTGGGATCATTTTTCCTTTTTGATACGGACCCTTGAAAATGAGTGAATGTTACTTAAAGCATCAATGATCTCTCATGATATTACTAAGTCGGATGTTTGTCTTACAGGCAGCGAGAGTCCTACAGCAGCAGTAGGGGCGGAGGCGCCCCGTGAACTACCTAATGAGTTGTCAGCACCCTATGAAGTGCCACAGTTCCCTATCGAACAGATCGAGAAGAAACTGCTCATACAGCGTCAGCTCAATGTCAAGTAAGTGTCATTTTATTCAAGGTCTATTACGCATATATAGCATACTATTTACTGGTGCCGCCGACTTGGTAAAAAAGGCTATTGTTGTTTCACCGCGGACATTATAACGCTTGTAATACAAGTCACGTTGTGAAACAGGTATCAGTAACGGTGATTTTAATCAAAATAAATACCTTCTATGCTTTTATTAGTATGTGTTGCCAAAAGCTGATGTCACAGAATAGTAAAATAATATCTGACGGGGAAACGTATCTACGTTCAATTGCATTCCTAAAGAATAATAAAGTCTTACTAAATTACTATACAAATACATGGTTGAAAATATTGAAATATCTGAGGTGCTCATTTAACATTCATCATTATCTTGAACTTTTTTTAACATACATACATAAACTTATGCCTGTGTTCCCGAAAGTGGTAGCCACAGCATATGAAATTTAATTTTAGTGCCATTTTAACAATTGTAGGTTTTTAAACCACGTCGGTGGCAAACAAGCGTACGGCCCGCCTGATGGTAAGCGGTCACCGCAGCCTATGGACGCCTGCAACTCCAAGAGGAGGAGGGGAGGTTTAGATGTGGATAAAATGTGACATTGTTGTGATAGGTTAGGTTGCTAGTCACAATACACTTAATCCCTATTCCTATAGTCGATTATTACTACACTCACGCCCACGGGAAGAAAGGGGGTAGTGGTACCTACTCGTATATATAATTTCACCCGATAGCAACACTTCTTGGTACGGAGGTCCGGTTCGACGAAGGTTAGTAAAGCTAAATGTTTTTTATTAACTCTGTTGCTTTTCCCCATATTGCAGCACCTTTAGTTATAGTTGCTTCTGGGAATCATTAGTTTGAAAATAGTATGCCAGTTTTCAACATTCCAATTATTCAAAGAGCACTTACACATCACATTTCTACAGAGGTTTATTTGGGATGCGTGTTATTACTTCTTACGATCCTTTACTAATGTTATCTAAGGAAAGAAATACAGGTGAACCAATTTAGAAGATGAATGAAGTCCCTAAAGCCCACAAGGTATGGTTGATACAATGACCTGACCACAGACTAGTAAGGGTTCAGACCGCCAACTCACGAACCAAAAATATAGACCGTAAGCAACTATATTTAATCTGTAGCCGCTGGTAGATTTTTGACGTTTATTTTTTAAAATTATTTAATGGCACTGTGGCAATGCAACTCTGTGAACATCCAACGATTAATATATATAGCTGATTTAAAGTTAACTTTGTGTAGAAGCTCACGGCATTTTCAATTGAATACCAACGTCCGATGTAAAATGAAAATGGTGTTCAATTGAAATACCGTGAACTATTTTGTGCCATATCTTAGTTAAATGAAATTAAACAACATTTTACTTATCATCAGATTTATTTCTAATGTACCTCATCTCATATCCGGGAAAAAGATAAATCTTCGTCCTTTCACAGAGTTCTACGTTTTACAAAACCAATAATCCAACCAATTCGTAAATTTAAACTACAAATTGAATAACAACAGTTGCAAAAATTAAAAAGATGGTCTAAGACTACCAGACGAAATTCCGAGGAGACGCCATTTTGATATGTCACTTTGTTTTGACGTCCAATAAGCAAAACATCAGTCACGGCAGTAGCCAATCACATACTCGGTAAGTCGTCATAATCTTTTTGACACAATATGGCGGCTAGCATACACGTTTCGTTCTACGTAGATAAACAGCCGTGGACCTGACCCAGGCCCTCTCATCAATTAGAGGGAGCGCTTTGGGTTATGAAGCCATATGAGCCACATTGTAATATTAAGAAAGATAGATTAAACCTTGTCACAAAATTACGTTTCTTTCACCGGATTTATTATATCACTAGCTTTTGCCCGCAACTTCGTCCGCATACAACCCGTTTTCGCATTAGATAAATAATTGATGTTAATTCATTTTACGCGCAGGCTTAATTATTGCTCCCCCATAAAAAGTTGTAACCCCTTTTCACTCCGTTCAGAAATGATTTCTGGGATAAAACTATCCTATGTCCTTCCCGGGGTCTCAAACTAAATCCATGAGAAATTTTATCTAAATCAGATCAGAGGGTGTACTTTAAAGCGTGAACAGGTAACATACAGATAGATTGATATTCGCATTTATTATATTAGCACAATCTATAAGTAAACCAATACAGTCATTCGCAAAGACTACAATTATGCCATTCGACGAAGACAGGGTAATCGTGCGGGGTGTGTGGGGCGAGAGGCGGGAGGGGCGAGCCCGAGCTGCATACATCGCCGTTATTAAATATGTACCCCCTTATTTATAAAACTTAACAAACCTCTGTTAACTAAAAGTTGTTTTCTCCCTTTCTCAAAAACATAAATGTCAAAGTGACAGATAAGGACAATCCAACTTTAACGGCTTGTTAACTAATAGTCTTGATGGACGTTTATGAATAAGGACCCCCCTTATTAGGCTGTAGCTTGGGACAAGACATTCAGGGCTAACGTGTGTCTTAAATAAATAAATAATTATTATTTTATAGTGCCTTACTTATAACATTTTTGTAAAGTCATGCCAACGTAAACAATGGCGGATGTAAAAGCGTCACGCCTCCCAGTAAAATTCAAATACCGCAAAAAGTATCTGACAAAAATGTCGCTAATTGTATGCTTCTGTGTAAACCAAAAATACATCCATTTTCAAATTTATTTATTTATTTATTTATGAGGGTGAACATATTTTTTAAATAGATGATATGGGTATCATTTTCTAGGTTATTGGGGGTGCTGATAACGAAAATAGCATCCATTTTCATATCCATAATGACGGACATTTAATTTTCTTAATACCGATATGGGTGTCATCTTCGAGGAACCTCGGGGTACCGATTACGAAAATGGCATCCATTTTAATATTCAAGATGGCGGACATTTAATTTTCTTAAAAGCGATATGGGTGTCATCTTCGAGATTCCTCTGGGTGCCGATTACGAAAATTACATTAATTTTGAAATCCAAGATAGTCATTTTAGAGGTTCCTCGGGGTTCCCTTGTGTGGTGCAGGGTCAGAATAGCACCACCCGCTTTCTTCCCATGGGTGTCGTAAAAGTCGACTATGGGAACCAGGTTGAAGTGTGTTGTGTGGGCGATGGGCTAGCAACCTGTCACTGCAATATCACATTTTCTCCATTTATAAGTAACCTGCAATAGCTAAAAGTGAACCTGAAATTAATGTTTGTGCCTATCCCTTTTGGGAATATACGCGTAAGGTTATGTATGTATGTAATACATGAAACCTAAAAGATTACTGCCCTTTTTTTGGGCAGTTGTTAAAAGTCGGTGGCAACCCTAGGTACTGTGGCCTTGTGCGGTGTCGGCATTTACGCAAACATCAAAGGCGTCGGTCCACTGTTACTTTTTACACTGTGATATTAGTATGGATAACTTATTTAACTGAAGCTCAGCACGTTAAGGCTATTGCACGTGAGGCGTTTGTGCATGGCGTGTGACGGAAATACACGTAAGCTGCCCGCAGACTGGTAATTCAATTTGCACAAGCCTTGAACTTCGAATAACATGTTGCTGTTACTGAAATGCCAGGTCATGTTTGACGTATTTTAGATGAGCATAGTGACATTACAAATTCATGATTAGAATCATGATAAAATGCAGTCGAATTCTCTAACAACATAATTACCAAAAATTAGTAATCGAATAAATGTCTCATCCACAATTTAAACATTATTAGTATCTCTGTTTCTATAATTAGTTTAACTATTTTTTACTAACTGTGGAAAGTCAACAAGAAGGTTGCAATTCATAATCACTAATGAATTACACCACATTTCGTAAAGTATATCTTCGGACTTTACGAGCAATTTGTCTGGGAGCATAACACGACGGGAAAAGATCGACAAATAATATTAGATTAATAAAACCCCACGCGGGTGAGAGATAAACCACTAAACTGTATCGGTATTATTAGTCGTGTAATTGGATCAACCTTGATGCGACAGTAACCCTTACTCGGGGGTTGCCGCCATTTGTAATGTGATTGCGATTCGGAGCGCGAGGCCGGCTGGCGGTACGCTGTGCAATTGACTTTGCATCTTTCAAAATTTTTTTCGCGCTTATTTCTGACATTGACTGACAGTTAAAAAACAATATTTTCTTTTTCCGAATTGTGTTAAATTGGACTTTCTACCTATACTAACATAATGTTTGGTAGTAAAAGTGAATGTAAGAAGTGGACATCCTCTCGAAATTGTAGGTGAGTATACCTAGCAGAGAGTACCGTCGCTGCTGTTTTGGTTGCATTTGAGGCGAGGCCTACTATAAACACCGTCACGTTATTATTTTTTATTTCCTTGGGTCTCACCGGAAGATCAGCACCGGCTCCTAGAGTCAGCATTATGCTAAGGCGAGACCTTTTCGTGACGATATATGTTTTTTCTCTTTACATACTTTTTTACACTTCAATAACTATCACGAATAAATGTTTTCTATTTATTTATTCTTTATTGAACTAAAAAAACCTTATCGTACAAAAGGCGGGCTTAATGCCATATGTAATTCTTTACCAGTCAACCAGAAAAATTGCAAAGCAGAAAAATTTTAGGCGTTGCATCTAATTAAAACAGGAAAAACCGAGCTAAATTACGTTACTTTATAACAAACGTACACAAATACACAAATCAATCTTCTTTTTTTTTTCTTTTAATTATTCTATCTATTTTCTGTCTTCCAACAAAGTCGATGGAATGCTTTTCTTATGTTGAATTACGTAAAAAACATTATTTTATTCAATATTAAGTATTCGCTCACACAATACAAGTAAATATACATAAAAGAAGTGATTACAAATATGTATTCTCTAAATTATTAACTACTTGTTATTTACATTAACATAAACAGGCGGTCTACTCGCTAAATAGCCATTTTTTCCAGACAACATTAAATTAAATTATTATATTTAATGTAATAGGAATTGTCCCGAAAATTTTAAAACAATCATGGTCATAAGATGAATGATTGGCATGGCACAATGGCCTCCATTAGATTATGTTTCTTTAGTGGAGAGTTCAAATCCTATTTATGATTTTAGAAGTTCGGAATTTTTTAGGGGTTTTTGGGGGGTCTGGGTTGTTGGTTTAATTTTTACCTTTCCACCCTTGGAGCCTGGGTCGTAAGATGTTTTTTTTTCCTAAATTACCGAAAATCTGACATTCGGATCCCTATAACTTTCTTTTTTGTATGAGGACTCAACCATTCTGACTAAAACCTTTTTCTATTGTTTTTTTTTTCATTTATTCAAGTGTGTGGCTTACCGTTAGAAACGTCATTTATAAACCAAATAACTTTTTAAATTAAAAAGCTCTCAATAGCCGTTATTTTTTACGGTTCCTAGCCAAAATGGCGAAAATGGAACCCTTATAGATTCGTCATGTCTGTCCGTCCGTCTGTATGTCACAGGCTCACAGCCAATTTACTCGGAGACTAGCTGTACTTTTTTTAAAAAGATTTTGTTATACATAGCGTTTTGTCTGCGTGATTAATATGTAGGTATACTTATACCAAATTACAGCTTTCTAGTAGTTACGGTTACTGAGCTAAGCGTGGCTAAGCAAACGGACGGACGGACAGACATGGCGAAACTATAAGGGGTCCTCATTTAATACGGATCCCTAAAAAAATGTTACGAAGCTACGACTCAAACTACACTCAAGAGCGAAAAAAAATTTAAAAAAATTTAAAATGTTTACTTTCACATAATGATAATACATATGATAAAGAAAACTTAGCCTAATCTCTAATTTTAGGGATTATTTTCTAAGCAAATGATTTCTAAATTTAGTTACAATCGTTCAATTATAAATTATCACTTATTTTCATTCAACTGTTTTTTCAATATATATTTGATTTTATGGGGTTGCTCCACCAATTTATTTATAACTTCTCTGGGTAAGCCATTTAGGATGTAAGGTATATGATTGGACCAGATTCTCTGGCCATAGTTGTTATTGCTTTTTGGCACAATGAAGTTCTTAATTTTGTCTAGTGTCCGCAGTTTTGTTGATCTTTTATACCTAAATAGCCTGCCCAGGTTGTGCTTATATTCTAAAAAACTAGTACTCCTCATATCGAATTTCCATACAAACTGTACCCGTTTTATTTGCTCTTGAGTGTACGAGGAGCTTCGCAACGGCTTTATTAGCATTATATAGGGCATCATAAGCTCTATGTAACCTCTATACGTCTCAGATAAGCGTGGGCGGTATCGCTGACCTGATAGTCCTGATACTGTTATCGGAGCTTTTGCAGAGCTTTTATGGACTACGTGACGTGATGACGCGTGTAGATAACTGAAGGTCAGGTCAGGATTGGCGCAAATCGTTATGCTACTTGCATCATGGTCGGCCAGTCGGCCTGTTTAGCCTAGTTGGTAGTGACTGACTGAAGCTAGAGGTCCCAAGTTCGAATACCGGTAAGGGCATTTGTTTCAGTGGTGAGCAGAAACATTTGTTACTGAGACTTCGATGTTTTCTATGTATTTAAAAACCTATTCAATATATCGTCGTCTAGTACCCATAACACAAGACTTATTGAGCTTATTATGGGACTAGTTCCATTTGTGTAAAAAAATTGTCGTGTAATATTTATTTTATCAATAAATATTATAAAATGCAGTCCCTCGCCGCGTCTGTATGTGTGTCTGTATGGTCGCGATAAACTCGAAAACGGCTTGATGGTTTGATAATGCCAAAAACGATGATAAAAGCATGACAATCGGAACGATTGATCTTTAGGCCATACGTATCAATATGACACGTAGCACAAAAATAAACAAAAATGGAGGGGAGTTATGACGTCATCTTTTTTTTGTATGGGAAAGAAATTGTTCTGAAACATGTCGTGTGTGGTATCTAATGAAAGGCTTACTAAGCCGATTATAAAAAAAAATTAATCCCATCATAGTATTTAAGTCACTTGTTTTAAATAAAAATAAAAATCATTTACAAAACATATACTGTTGAATCATTATTTCTGAAAACCTAAAATGATATATAATAGCCATCCAACTCCAAGAAGCAATTTTGAAAATTACATTTAGTATTTTTTTATTGATTTTTATTATTATAATATGTGATAAAATCACAATTAGTTGAAACATGTATAAAGAGTTCAATTTTAGACACTGAGGATAATAAATACTAAGAAGATCGAGGCGTACCGCTAGCACTAATAGATGTGGCTTTCATGATCGGGATGGTTTCGGGTGTATAATTGACAACATTCCATTAAGTAACATGAAATCTTAACCCATTTCGTTAATTTGGTAACAAAAAACCCCAAATAATTTAATTTTATATTTTTATAGCTATTAGTTTTCTAAATATTCACACGAAAATGGAAGAAAGCCCACCATCGTAGTAATGACGTCACTACTATGATCTTGCGACAGTCACTGCGCACAAAAAGAACAGCAGTTCACTTTCTTTAGTACCTAAATCTGTCTTAGTAACAGTGCTTCTGTATGATTTGTTACGCTGCCGTGCCGCTGAGACGACTTACTTGTCACGTACTCTTTTAGAATGAGGAACTTTTGAAATTGATTTATTTATATGAAATTGGGATATTTTCGAGAATGTAAAAATGTGGTTTTACTTAACTTTTTACCCTCTATTTGACTACATCGGGAAAAAGCCTGCTAAAAAAATGAAATGTTGTCAATTTAGAGGTATGTATATTGTAATCCGTGCGCAGAGCGGGGCGAGTCGCTAGTTTTAAAAGGTATTCGTCCTAATGCTCGATATCTTAATGCCCAATAGACCGAATATTTCGATGACATTCCCCGATGAGGTTTTCGCCACGCAAAATAAAAGTATTATTGGTACTTTAACATCTCAATCTTTTGGTGAAAATACAAGACTTACCAAATTTAAAATTAGAGGGAAAAAATAATTGATGCATTGAAAATTTATTGGGTTTAAGAGGCCACTGGTTGAAGGATTTGGTGCCTGAGCATGGTTGTTCCGATAGCTCAGTTGGCTAGAGCGATTGGCCGCGTATGTCAGGATGTCGCAGGTTCGAATCCTACTCGGAGCACCAAATTCTTTTTTTCCCTTTATTTTCAAAATTAGATTATAGTTTAGCACAGCATAAATTATTACTTACTTATATTAGGTATGTACTGTCCGATACACTACTGTAGGTACCTCTATACACTGTGAGATACACAGTACGAGTATCTATAGGTACACACACAGTCACACTAGTCGAATAAAGGTCTTTGGTTCACTAAACGCTTTGATGAAGGTAGTCAAAGCTTTGAAACGTTCGTTCTAAAAGCCTCTGGACTGGCAGGAATAAGGCGATCGGTATATTTGAGCCGTACCGTACGATCCTTGAATCATTTATTAACTCTATGCCATTCCAAAATACCTCCTTAAATCGGGGGTAATCGGGGCGACTTTGTTCTTGCTAAGGTGAGATTAATAACGCTAAGTACCTATTACCTATTTTTATTATTGTATTTGCAGTAACTTTTAAAGTTCATTCTGTTTCGCAGCTGGGAATTGGCTCAGTAAGGTCGGATTGAAAATTATTCTGGGAAAACAGCATTTTCTCTACACGAGCGATGTTGATATTTTATTGGGTTACTTAGGTTACTAGCTGTCTCGGCGAACTTCGCTCCGCCCCCGACCCGTTCCGTACAAAGTGTATGAGAAAGAATCGTTTCGTATATTTTATCGATATTTTAATTGGACTCACGAGTGCAAGCCTGAAATATATATTTTTAATTGAATTGAACTGAAATAATCGAGCAATATTCCAACTTAGACGTTACGTCGCACATGTTTAGGTTTCTTTTGCAATGCCGCAAGTATTATTTGAAGAGTTATTGGAGCGATGGTATTGACACGTGTCCTGTCGGATGTGGGAAGGGCATTTCCGTGCCACTGAGTCGTAACCCTTGCATTGGCACACTAACGCAATGGGCTCTGTTTCTTTATATGTATTTAAGATTGGAAGTCAAAGCGGTGCGTAGCTGTACGCTGTACCTAATACATATTTTACGTTGAGTGTGATTAACTGATTAATATAAGAGTTGTCTTAGACTTTGCTTTATGAACCGGATAACAAAAAAAGGTGGATGGACTGAGTGAGAAACGATATGTAGAGAAAGGAAGTGAGTGATGAAATGACAGATGGTAGAGATAACGTGGAGACTGTATGACAAGAAAAATACCTAATGCTGGATTTCAAGATTCCCATGCATTTGCACGTTGATGTACAGTCTTCCACTTTTCGACCTTATTATTTATACGTTAAGGTTTCTCTGCAGCTTACTGTACATGTAAATACCAGTTTCGAGATGTCCATCATTTTGAAAAAGAAATAACTAAGCCAATTAGCTCCGGATTAACTTCGGTTATATGTTTGACGCTACGCCAAGGACAAATATTCAATACGTCGTACGTGTAATAATGGAATGAATATTCCATTAGTAATTTTGAAGCAGCGAATAAAAAAAAACCGGTTTGATTTAAGAACCAGGGGAAAATGTGCAGCAAGATGTTAAGAATTAAATATGCTTATTTGTATGCATTATGAAAAGAGAGCTAGAGAAAAAAACTAACAGATAAAAATATATATAATAATTATAATATTAATAATATATAATAATTCATTATTATATTATTGAACAGAAAAAACCGGCCAAGTACGAGTCGGACTCGCGTTGCAAGGGTTCCGTACATCAGTCCGACTCACGCTTGACTGCACATTTCTAATAGGTTTTCCTGTCACCTGTGTTAGGTAAAGAACTAGTTCGTGTATTTTTTTCAAAATGTTTGATACTGTAGTTTCGGCGATGAAGGGGGGAAATGGTCATATTTTGGTTATTTTTTTAAATAATTTCCAAACTAATTATTTTAAAACTACAAAAAAATAATAATAATAAAATGCACACAATGAGATCTATCATTTGATATGTAACATGATAGTTTGAAAAGCTCTATTTTTTAATGTTCTCATTTACCCGCCAAAAGTGGCCCCCATGTTTGCGTTACATTGTCCGTCTTTGGGCACACACTTACATACCTATGTGTACGAAATTTCAACGTAATTGGTTCAGTAGTTTCAGAGAAAATAGGCTGTGACAGACGAACAGACTGACGCACGAGTGATCCTATAAGGGTTCCGTTTTTTCCTTTTGAGGTACAGAACACTAATAATTTTTAAGAAAAAAAAACCGACTTCAATGGGGGAGGCCGGTAAAAGATTATTATACTTAGATGGTGCACTCTTAGATAGATATACAATAAAATAAAAATGGCTATAATGTATGTTTATAATGGTAGAAGACTAAGTACCCTCAATTCCTCATGGAATCATGAAAAAAACCTTGCTTGCTTGACAAACAAAACGAAGAGAACAAATCGCCAAACGTGAACCACGCGTCGTTGAAGAGTTCCGTTCTGATCATCATCAGCAGTTCCACTTCATCAAATGTCACTTTTATGAATGAAAATGCTTGATTAGTTTTTGAAAATACTAAAATCACTATTTGTGTCCCTTTCACATTTGAGGAGTTCCCTCGATTCCTATTGGATCCCATCATCAGAACTCGAGTATGACAAAAATCAATCGTGAAAATAGAACTTGCTTAACAAACACAGCTAAAAGGACAAATCGCCAAAAGTGAACTTTTCGTCGTTGAAGAGTTCTGTTCTGATCATCATCAGCAGTTCCACTTCATCAAATGTCACATTTTTGTATGATAATGCTCGATTCGTCGATAAAAACACAAAAATTACTATATGTTTGCCTTTAAGATTTGAGGAGTTCCCTCAATTCCTCATGGATCCCATCATCAAAAATCGAGCATGACAAAACTTAATCGTGAAAATAGAACTTGCTTAACAAACGCAGCTAGGAGGACAAATCGCCAAACGTGAACTTTTCGTCGTTGAAGAGTTCTGTTCTGATCATCATCAACAGTTCCACTTCATCAAATGTCACAGTTTTGTATGAAAATGCTCGATTTGTTGATAAAAACACAAAAATCACTATATGTTTGCTTTTAAGATTTGAGGATTTCCCTCAATTCCTCATGGATCCCATCATCAGAAATCAAGCATGACAAAAATTAATCGTGAAAATAGAACTTGCTTAACAAACACAGCTAGGAGGACAAATCGCCAAACGTGAACTTTTTGTCGTTGAAGAGTTCTGTTCTGATCATCATCAGCAGTTCCACTTCATCCAATGTCACATTTTTGGATGAAAATGCTTGACTTGTTGATAAAAATACAAAAATTACTATATGTTTGCCTTGAAGATTTGAGGAGTTCCCTCAATTTCTCACGGATCCCATCATCAGAACTGCGTTTTGACATAAACGGGACCAACTTGGATATATATACATACAATCAAAAAAAGAATTTTCCAAATCGGTTAAGAAATGACGGAGTTATGGACTAACAAACATTAAAAAAAAAAAAATACAACCGAATTGATAACCTCCTCTTTTGAAATTTTGAAGTCGGTTAACAATAGGTTGCGGGTGATCCGACCAACGCTTGCGTTCTGGACCTGAGGAACGCTTTACTTCATCATCACCATCGTCGTATCAGCCGAGGGACGTCCACTGCAGGACATAGGCCTCCCCCACAGAGTGCCACAATGACCGGTCCTGCGCCACCCGCATCCTGCGGCCACCCGCATCCTGCGGCCTCCCGCGACCGACACCAGAGGGCCTACTCCGAACTTCGTATCGTGTCGTCCTTTTCCGTCATATTGTGTATAACACAAGAGTGAAAGCGACGGCACGACACGAAGTTCGATTTTCGAAGTTCGGAGTAGGCCCTCAGACGCTTACTCGTACCTTATTATGGCAAAAATACCAAGCAGAGAACATGCCTTGCGCGAGGCCTTGCGTGCTGCCTACTGCTTCCAAAGGACATGCATCCATAAACTTTCGCCTGTATTCCCAAAATGGGTAGACAGAGCACATGAAATTTAACTTCAGTACCACTTTTAGCAAAGGACATGGAGAGAGGCATTCTTAGAATAATTCTTATTGCTTTATTTCGACTATAACATAACACACCTATATTTGGTTAATTATTTTTTAAATCTTGTGTAAAAGCCTCCTCCATATATCTTTTACAGATCTCCATCCTCCATCTTAGACCACCACCATCACCACCATATCAGCCCTAGGACGTCCTCTGCTGGACGTAGGCCTCCCCCAATTTCATGCGGGGTAAATGCCATAATCGCCACGCTTGGCATGCGGGTTGGCGATCGCAGTATCTCCACCGCACTCTAGGAATGCTGCTGCCCATTCCCCGGTGGTCTTGGTCGTAGTTTTAGGACATACCCGGGTCCCCATCTTAGACATAGACATATAATGATTTGTTTATTACCTCACAAGACATTTAACGTCAAATCACAAACATAGACGATACTATACTTAATACCTCTTGGGTTTGTAAGGGTGCATCAACACATCATCATCATCAGCATATACTTATTCGTCCCACTGCTGGTCACAGCCCGCAGCCTCATACATAGATCAGAAGGAACGGGCAGCACCTAATCCCCACGTTGGTGCATTACGAATTGGGAACCTCACATATATCTTTGAATTTCTTCGCAGATGTATGCAGGTTTCCACACGATGTTCTCCTTCACCATAAAGTTAACGGAAAATACCAAATCATATTCCGAATCCATAAAAGTTCCGAATATGATTTGCACCCACGACCAGTCCCACGACACAGTAACCACAAACAACATCACATCAAAGGCTAACTTTTAATAGGTTACTTGAATTAAGTTAGGTAGTTAGTTCAAAGGCTAATTACTGTTATTTCTATTTACAGAGAACGTAAATAATACGAGTAAATAGTCAGCGGTCTAATGACTGTGGACACAGGCTCTGTAAACATGAGCTGAGCATCATTACTTGTATCCACTCCATTAATCATTACGACATCAAATTTACCGGTGAACATGGAATAGATATCGATTTTAGAGAGACATCAAACGATGAATTGATAATTGTGATACGTGCTGTATAGGTATACAGGATGATTCTGGGGTCGTGACCCGGAATGGTTGGTATGAAGAATTCCCATTTTTCCTAATGTAAATGGGTAATAATACTTTTTCATACAACTTGGTCACCCTACCCCACTTTCAACTCTCCATACTATCCGTCAAATAGAGTAGGGTAACCATGTTTTTAAGAAAAATGTATTTTGGTCATCAAAATAAATTAAAAAATAAATGCATTTGTTTCGGGTGACTGTATTTTTTTTGAAATGGCTAACAGATACCAAGTCGTAAAATTGATTCTTGTTCCACGACCCCAAAATCGCCCTGTATGTGTTATCCAATGCCTGTTGGTTTACCTCTCTCCCACTGTATCTTTTCATTTCGAACTCAAGAGGGGCTTCGTGAGCTGTACATATTACCTATAGACCGCGCGTGTGTTATTTTTTTGCGTTTTCAACCACCATGGCTCAATCTGAAAAACCTCAATCGACAAAAAATATCTCTATAATTAAGTAGGTACCTAATTCATCAATCAAATTTCATCAATACAACTTACAAAATTTCACGAGAATCGGTTGTGAAATTACGACCTGTAGAGAACAGCGGGACATTCGGACACGAAAATCATTTTGTACAAGCTGAAACGGAGACGCTTCGCTCTCGTTTCGCGCTCTCTCAGTTGATGATTGGTAATTTTAGTATTATTCAGTTAGGCTTCTATTATGGCCACGCGTAATAGCGTGGAGCGACGCACCGTCGCGAGCGTTTATGAAAAAAGCGTAATTGAAAACATTTCAAATCTCCAAGTACTTAGTATGAAATCTTGACTCATTTCGTTCCTTTGTTAACAAGAAACCCAAAAAAAATATTTAAATACTTTTATAGCTTAAAAAAAGAACAGCAGTACACTTCCTTTGGTAAACCCGTCTTAGTACTCGTAATAGTGCTTCTGATTGATTTTGTACGTTGTGACGCCTTTCTTGTCACTTTCTCTTTTTTAGAATGAGGAAATTTTAAAAATTGGTTTTGTATATAAATAAATAATAAATAATATTGGGGGACAATCTTACACAAATCGACCTAGTCCCAAACTAAGCAAAGCTTGTACTATGGGTACTAGACGACGATATACATACTTATATAGATAAATACATACTTAAATACATAGAAAACATCCAAGACCCAAGAGCAAATATCCGTGAAAAATGCACAAATAAATGCCCTGGCCGGGATTCGAACCCGGGACCTCTAGCTTCGGAGGCAGTGTCACTACCAACTAGGCTAAACAGGTCGTCAATATAAAATTGACATATATTCTAGAATTTAAAAATGTGGTTACATTTAATTTTTCATCCTCTATTAGATTTCATCGGAAAAAAGCCCGCTTAAAAAAATGAAATAGTGTCAATTATTTCCAACTGGGGAAGTTCACCGTACACGTGGTACACCTTACAGAGCACCGCGGCCATAACAGCACTACTCTTGCTTTTTATATATGTGGTGTTGTGTTCCTGATGGTGAGTAAGGTCGCCAGAGGGCCTACTCCGAACTTCGAAAATCGAACTTCGCGTCGTGCCGCCCCTTTCACTCTCGTGTTATATACTATATGACGGAAAGGGACGGCACGATACGAAGTTCGGAGTAGGCCCTCAGGAGGCCCGAGGATGCGCTATGCTGAGAGCGGTCCTGCGGCCTAGGACCTGCATTTCTCTAGCTGTCAATCAAACATGAATGAATCTTTTTTTATTCACAAAGAATATATTTAAGATGTACATAAGAGTCCCCACGCCCACAGTCCACAGAGTCCACAGTTCCCGTAATATGTATATTCAGCCGAAATAGGCATGTGAAACATAATTATAAAAAAGAATAAACTTATAAATAGAATGTCAGTATAAAAATGCACATAAAAATAAAAATTATGAATAAGGGTTTGGGCGCACTTGCGCGATTGTTCTCCAGTCACAAGCTTCCATAGGCTACGGTACCTATCTGTTTACCATCAGGCAAGCCGTATGCTGCCACCATGTACGATAGCCACAGACCACTAATCCCTAATACCACTTATCATAGTGCACTTGTCGCCCTCCGCGCCCCGCCAATGTGGCAGCTTTCAGATACTAGACAAAGTTTTATGAAGCGGTGTCTATTGGCTATGTGCACGTCTGAAACGTCAAACGTCAAAGGTCCCGAGACAATGTCAAAACTCAGAGATGTCAAATAATGACACATGCATATTTTATTTACTTTAGTAAACGAGAAAGACCCCGTATTGGAAATTTTACTGAAATAAATAAGAGAATAAATAAATACATACAAACGAAACGAATCGTAGGAAATCGTTAAGAAACCAATAGAAAACGTGAAAGTAAATTTGACAGTGGTCCCCGGTAAGTACACTTTTCTGCCATGGTGTGCGCTACGATCGCCTAGCTTACCCCCACCACCTACTTCGCACATAGCCAATAGGGACAAGTGGTCTGTGACGATAACTATACTTCAGTGTTCTTATGTTTCGGCCAAACTAAAGCTACAAAGCTATCTCTTTCTCTTAACATAGCCGCACCAATCTAGATGGCTTTACAAAAAAAAAAACTTAATACTTAAAATAGTTACGTTTTGGTGATTAATTTTATGACGAGTCACTTTTTACGATTATATAATGATAATTGAAGCTTATGTCGCACAATTAAGATTGATATTCTATTGACACGTAATAGTATGCGATCGCTAACGCTAAATCGCCTGTACCTGATAAGGGCTATACCTACTCGTACTGTGGGGAAAAGCGGCTGACATCCAGACCGTTTTCGTGCTACAGAAACGAGCTGTACGCTCCATCTACCAACTTAAGGCCAGAGAATCTCTCAGAGAAAAATTTAAGGAGGCAAATATTCTTACTGTGGCATGTCAATACATTCTTGAAAACATTATGTATGTTCGAAAAAATATTCAAGAATTCAAACTTAACAGTGATATCCACGACTACAACACTAGAAGTAAACACAAGATTGCAGTGAAGGCCAGTCGTCTCCGGAAGGTTAGCACGTCGTTTGTGGGGAACTGTATACGATTTTATAATAAAATACCCATCGATATAGTTAATTTTCCACTTAGTAAATTTAAGTCTCATATTAAACGTTATTTGTTAAGCCAGGCCTATTATACTGTCAACGATTTCTTAAATGACAAAAATGCTTTTAAGCCAGTGATAGTTAAATCCTGTTACTTTTAATATACCTATGCTTCACTTAGCATATTTCCTTGTATAAATACTTATCTCTGTCGTTGCATTTTATGAAACATGATGCTGTTTCTCGCCGAAGAGTAATTTTAATCTTTGATTTTATTAATGTCCGGCAGCCTGAATATGTCATGCTCGCTTAAAGGGCTTTGCTTACGGTGGCGTCGTTGATCGGGTCGCCACCTTCCCTAACAGATGGTCGAGGGAGGCGATGGCTGAGATACGCGTCATACTCGTGATCAGGTGCTGTTTGTGGAGTCCGGTCTGTTCATGCTTGCAAGGGCATAGTAAATACCTTAATACTAGTGTTATTTTATTGTATGTAGATTGACGAGAGACATGATCCTGTTCTGGATTAGTTTTATTATTATTGACGCTTAGAGACCTTATACAGCTCTAACAATATTAAGTTTACTTATTTTAATTTTAGCGCTTAGAGATCATTTACATCTCTAAGCACTTTGAAATCATTGTTATTAATCATATTTGGACGCTCAGAGACCATATACATCTCTGAGATATTAAATTAATTTTATATTCCTTTTGTTTATTCGGACACAGATCGTATTCAATACGTCCTTAATATTTGTAAATTTATTTTCATTGAATTGTCAATCAGTATATTTTTTTTGTATCATTATTATTAAGTAAGATTGTCAGTTTTTTAAATTGTATAAATTCATGCTTTGACATGTAAAAGTGCCCTTGTGGCCTATTTGCAGAATAAATATTTGATTTTGATTTTGATTTTTGAAGCAACAGGGGAAGTTCGTAAGCCTGTGTTGCTCGAAGGCCAGTTTTAGTGTAGTTATGGATTGCTTAGATTTCTAGCATTTCTATCATTGACACTTTCAATTACTATAATAAGAGGTACCTACGTACAATATACAATACAAATACTGTTATTGCGCACCTGACATAATCAGTACGTATCGTTTTCACCCTTGGGAATTTAGTATAATAGACACACGCAGTATCTTCTTCGCGACAATATCTTGTGTTGTGTGTGTGTCTCTCTTTAGTTCGACTGTACAATAGAATAAACAAAGAGGGGCTGTATACTCGTAGTGGGACAGAGGTAAAACAATAGGCATTTGACAACATACATTTAGCACGCACGCACCACACTCGCACGCAGTACAATGAAAGACGATTCTTGAATAATAAATAATAATAATGTCTATGTTTAATAATGTCTGTGATTAATTTCCGATAACACGATGAGTGCCAATCAATGAAAGTTCATTGGAGTGGTCCAAAATGATAGCCGATAAGATAGAAACGCGTGCTTTTTCGAGAAGGATGACCAATTTTTTTTTGTTTTCCAGTAAATAATGGTATGACAATAATAAGTATTTATGTTATACATAAGTGAAGGTAACCGTTACAGATTAGTATGTAGGAAATATTTTCTTTTTTTAATGTGCGCACGATCTACTCACCGTAGTAGCTTCGGGACGTTTGCAACTACATCAAATCAGTATGACATACGTGTTGCTGATCATTATTTAATACCTAACCCAATACTATTTAAATAATCCGCATCCTAAAATCCCGTTAAAAAAATCCTCACATTTGGAGCGTTCGCAAGAGTCGATTCTTCAAAAAACCTTTTTGGAAACTAGGACTGATAGATGATATCTTATGTTCTAGGGCAGCAGAATGTGGGCAATCAGTCCGGTCCTTCGGAGGCAGCGAGGCAGGAACATTGTTGGAGGACAGACGCGGAGATGACGATGAACACGACATGATCATGCCGCACTTTCAGCGCGTCGCCATCAGTGGAGAAGACACGTCTGGGGTGAGTCAACTCCGGTCCCGCTCGGTTATGTATAAGTTAAGTGCAGTTGCAGATCCAGGAATTGGGTTAGAGGACCCCGTTAAGTAAAGGTAGGACTCGTAATTTTAAGATTTGTCCCGGGAGGACTCAGATGCTCGGACCTTAAGCCCGTTAGATCCTTAGTTACTGGTTAAGTGTGGTTGACGATACCGAGGCCGAGGGAAAATAT
Organism: Notocelia uddmanniana; assembly: GCA_905163555.1. Taxonomy (NCBI): domain Eukaryota; kingdom Metazoa; phylum Arthropoda; class Insecta; order Lepidoptera; family Tortricidae; genus Notocelia; species Notocelia uddmanniana. Next base: position 23,384,281 of record LR991070.1, on the reverse strand, counting down.
ATAACTTTGGGAGTTTATGACAAGGTCGATTGTTTATGACTGCTGCCCGCGCCATATTACATTTTGATCGGTCTGTAATTGTATCTTAAGTTGTTGCAATCCGCCCTTAGACAGATATATTGGTTTTTTCGAGCGGTTATACATATAGGTATCCGACTCAAATATACAGAGGTTTAAAAATACAATAGACAAGATCGAGTAGTCAATTCATATGGTTGACAGCGATGGACGCTGATTAAAGCGCGCCAATGTTGAGATAGAGGTAACTAACATTCCACGTAATAATTACTAAATGGTACACAGGCAGAATACCGACCTGTTGGTTTGATGCAATCGAGGAATTTAAGCACTGCAAACTCCAAGGCTCCTTAAGGGAGTCAGATAATTGGCAGTGTACCTGGTGAGCATGACCCTCAGTCATGAGAATTCGAAGAGAAGAAAGAAAGAAATGTAATCATTACTCAATCCATCATCGTCGTCCTCGTAGTATAATATCATTTTTAATCATGGTCGGTTACCACGTTATAGCTAAGAAACATAGGGTATTGTGGTGTCAGCAGAAGCGTTAAATTCTAAGTAAAGAGCCTGTCTCATTTTGATCTTTCATTCCAGGTACCCTTGGAGGACTTGCAGCAAGCGTCGTCCTTCCTGGTGCAGGCGCTGGACATCCGGAAGCGCTACATGGAGCTGTCGCACCAGAGCTTCTGCACAATCACGGCGCGGTTCCTGCGCAACATGGACCCTGACGCTCCCGCCAACCATGCGCCGTACACCAAGGGACCTAGTGGACATATTGCAGGTAATATTATCAGTAGATCAGTCTCGGCCACCTAAGCCACAGTAGCGATGCGTGATACGTAAGAACGAGGGATATGTGCGGGGCCTCTCACATGAACACATAGCGCTTCTCTGTCGCATATAGTTTTTCCTAACTTTTATTAAAGAGCGAAAGCAGCACTGTTAATAACAACAATAATAATCATCACTATATCAGCCGAAGGGCATCCACTGCTGGACATAGGCCTTTCCCAAAGATCCTTCAATGACCGGTCCTGCGCTAAACGCATCTAGCGGACTCCCGCGACCATTACCAGGTCATCAGTCCATCTTGTTGCCACTAAATCTCCGTCCCGTTTCTATTCTACGCTAATGTTCTGGCTTTCCCTTCCCTCCTAACAATAAAGAAATGAGAAAGAGCACTTGAAGTCTTGGAGTTTCGCAGCTGTTATTAGTTCATTGATATTACCTCACAAATCAGAATCCTTTCAACTAATATCTACAAACTATAGAATAAAATCTGTTTAACTGATGGATTGAAAATCTTTCTTCCAGATCACGTAGTCCACCCTCCCTTCAGGGACAAGGACCCCTGGGAGTGCCACATGCCCGAGCCGAAGGGTTACACCGTGCGCCCCGAAAAAGGCATCTTCAATCTGTACACAAATGGGCCCGACGGGCAGGAGACCAGGGTCCCGTACAAGTACATACCGCTGTCGGAGTACATCCAGGACATGAATACCATGTGCAACATGATGGCGGATGGACCACTGTGAGTATTACTGATGAGTGATGAAACAATACAATACACATACTCTTTTCTCGAACATGCAATGAAATATTGACGTTAGTTTCGTAATTATTGGCTATGTGCACGTCAGAAACGTCAAACGTCACGGGTCCCGGGGCAATGTCAAACTCAGAGATGTCAAATAATGACACATGAATATTTTATTTATTTTAGTAAGCGAGAAATACCCCTTACTAGAAATTTGACTGAAATAAATAAGAAAATAAATAAATAAATACAAACGAAACGAATCGTAGGAAACCAATAGGAAACGTCGAAGTAAATTTGACATATAAGTCCCCGGAAATTGCACATTTCTGTCATGGTGTGCGCTGCGATCGGCCGCGAAGTATCACGTTTCGGTTACGGCGAAACGAGCGGCCCATAATGGAATTTCATAGAAAAAATTTAGGCCTAGGCCGGTAAAGTGACGATCTTCTGTTGCTAATAAAAGAAAATACCCGCGGCGGCTCCGGCTGCTGCAGTGCATGTTTTTATTACAGAATCCTTAGAATTTATCTTTGGTTTATTGAAATAAATTTTAAATTTCAGTGCATTTTTTGAAAAAGCTTTATACATATCTATATGCCGCAGCAGAAATGGCAATTCTATTGACGGAGCTGTATCTATCTATTGACGGACTCAAAATCAATTTGTCCCCTTATTTTTATTTTATACCATGTCGGTGGCAAACAAGCGTATGGTACACTGTAGCCTATGTACGCCTGCAACAACAGGGATGTCACATGCGCGTTGCCGACCCTGAAAAAATGTACATTCCTTTCTTGAAGAACCCCATTCTGTAGTCCTCGCCACAATAGCTTTTTCCCCGCCACTGATATAATGTACTATTAATATAGGTATTTTTTTCTACAAAAAACTGTTTTTTGTTCTGTTCCGTGAACCTAGAACAATCGATGTGATTGAATTGAAGGCGTATTTGCGATTTACTTTATAATAATAACAATATCATAAGGTTGGTTGTATTTTAAAAATAGCGGACAGAAACAGAAACGATAGAATGGAAAGGAAGAAATATAAACCAGTTTGCAAAGTTTAAGGAAACTGCTCAACTATTCATTCCTACTCGCGACGCCGCGTTCCGTCGGATGTGGTTCCTCAAAAGTTAACTTAGTCACTGGAAACTTAGTTTTAGTTCGATATATAATAGTTAGATATCTTTATCCTAACCACCCACAGTATTTAATTATGCGGCCTATTACATATTACAATTTGTCTATAGAAAACTCCCGTGAGTTTGAGACATATTAAAATACAATTAAAAGGGTCACTCACGTATTTAAGTTTGAATATCACTCGACATGTTTCAGACCGGTTCGCGGTCTTTAATCATGAGTACTTATCGCGTCGACGGTTCTTTTGGCAGTTTTTTGTGAAAAGAACCGCCGCCGCGATAAGTACTCAACAACAACAACAAACATGTCGAGCGATATTCGACCTTAAAGTCATTATATTTTAATACAATTTGTCTAACTTAATATTAAGATTCTTCACCCATTACCATCCACCATCCCACCATCCATGGTCATCCATTTTTTGACGACCTGTTTAGTTGGTAGTGACTCTGCCTCCGAAGCTAGAGGTCCCGGGTTCGAATCCCGGCCAGGGCATTTATTTGTGCATTTTTCACGGATATTTGTTCTTGGGTCTTGGATGTTTTCTATGTATTTAAGTATGTATTTATCTATATAAGTATGTATATCGTCGTCTAGTACCCATAGTACAAGCTTTGCTTAGTTTGGGACTAGGTCGATTTGTGTAAGATTGTCCCCCAATATTATTATTATTATTAAACTGGGTTAACACTTTATTAAAAGAAAAAAAACTCCAGTGTACTTCCGTTTTGGGCCTTCTTGGACAATCTGGTGAGTTAGATTTGGATAGATTCGAAAGTAACAAACAAACATTACCGTTATTAAAAATAAACTTTATTACTGTAGACTTGATTTTAAGGCCGACGTTCATACGTTGTCCACAGCAAGTCGTTCTGCTACCGGCGGCTGTCGTACCTGTCGTCCAAGTTTCAGCTACACGTACTGCTGAACGAACTACGCGAGCTGGCCTCGCAGAAGGCCGTGCCGCATCGCGACTTCTATAACATCAGGTCAGTGCTTCTCTTCCGCCTACACGGTGTGTGCGCAAGAGTACCTCTCCAAAAACACCTACGGATCCAAGCCGCTTTGCCGTTTCTGCCAACTAGGACCAAATCGAAAAATGACGGATAAACGAGAACAGCCCAGCTCGCGTGATATGATTTATTAATCGTGTTTTACGTGACGTTTTGGGCGATTCCTATTTTTAAGTTAAGACCTATCGTGTTAAGTGGGCAGGTTAAAAAAAAAAGAAAAAAAAAAGGTTGTGCATGTCTACAATTGATGGAGTGATGTATAGAAACTTTATTTACGGCAGTTATGGCCTCAGAGAGAAGATAATTCACTTCTATACATAGCGTGCTTGTGGCTTTATAGGCTATAGTCCCAACGCTGGTCTCAGTGTATATTGTGAACGCAGCTGTTTGCTGCTCGCGTGATATGATTTATTAATCGTGTTTTACGTGACGTTTTGGGCGATTCCTATTTTTAAGTTAAGACCTATCGTGTTAACTGGGCAGGTTAAAAAAAAAAAAAAAAAGGTTGTGCATGTCTACAATTGATGGAGTGATGTATAGATACTTTATTTACGGCAGTTATGGCCTCAGAGAGAAGATAATTCACTTCTATACATAGCGTGCTTGTGGCTTTATAGGCTATAGTCCCAACGCTGGTCTCAGTGTATATTGTGAACGCAGCTGTTTGCTTTCGTAATACGGTACAGAAACGCCAACTTCCCGCACTGTTACAGAAAAGTGGACACCCACATCCACGCAGCGTCGTGCATGAACCAGAAGCACCTGCTGCGCTTCATCAAGAAGACGTTGAAGAAGCACGCGGACGAGGTGGTGACCCTGCACAAGGGCGTGCCCATGACGCTCAAGGCCGTCTTCCAGTCCATGAACCTCAGCACTTATGACCTTACTGTGGATATGCTGGATGTGCATGCGGTAAGCACTTTTCTGACTCTCTTTAAAGTGAATACTTCTTTGTTGGCAGCTTGTATGAGTTAGCTGCCCTACAATAACGGTTTTCAATACTAGTTTTTTTTATACCACGTCGGTGGCAAACAAGCGTACGGTCAGATGCAAAAATACGTATCGATTTAATCCTCTCATAAATACGTACCGCAACTTTAATCCGCCGACATAAGAGCTTACACATACATATACACACATACATCAAATACACATACACACATACATACATAACATACAACACACACATACACATACACACACACATACTTTTGACGCATTTTTGACATATTTTTGAGCGATTTGTATGCACCCATATTTTTGCACTTGACTGTACGAGCCTGGTGGTACCGTCACGCATGACCGCGTGGTGGGTCACCGCATTCTATAGCATCAATAGATGCCTGCATCTCCCGAGGCGTCACATGCGCGTTGCCGACCCTTTGAAAAATAATACACTCCTTTCTTGAAGAACCCCATACTGTATATAGTTCCTCTGGAAAACCTCGGCAGGGAGCTCATTCCATAACCGAAGTGTCCGAGAGAGTAAATTCCCACGAAATTCCTCTGAAACCGTACCGTACGCGACCATTTAGTTCCGTTACTAACGCTATAAATAGCGCTAAAATGAAAGTGATGGTATCCGTGATTAACAACCAAATAAAAAAAATGCTTTTATGTTTGGGTTTATTTTACGTTGATAGTTATTATATTTAGGGCAACATAAGAATATAGTTTACACTTTTTTCTTACTCTGCTTAAACACGGCCTGACGCTCTGCGGCTGGCTTTGACGGCCTGTTTAGCCTAGTTGGTAGTGACACTGCCTCCGAAGCTAGAGGTCCCGTGTTCGAATCCCGGCCATTTGTGCATTTAGCACGGATTTTCTTCTTGGGTCTTGGATGTTCTCTATGTATATTTAAGTATGTTTTTATCTATATCGTCGTCTAGTACCCATAGTACAAGCTTTGCTTAGTTTGGGACTAGGTCGATTTGTGTAAGATTGTCCCCCAAATATTTATTTATTTATTTAGAACAGTCAGTAATGACTATATTGCTTGTACAGGATCGCAACACGTTCCACCGCTTCGACAAGTTCAACGCGAAGTATAACCCCATCGGCGAGTCGCGGCTGCGCGAGGTGTTCCTCAAGACCGACAACCACATGAATGGGAAGTACTTCGCCAGAATCATCAAGGTATGCATTTGTTACTCCAAATGCGGGAGGACCATGACTGTGTCGTACTATTGGACACATGGACATGGACACTACCTACATTCCAAATAGTGCTTCACAATAAATATTTTGAATATGATATACATCAATTCTAATCGTCATCAGAATAATCGAAAAAAAAAATTGACCTAAAACCGACTTTGATTCCTTATGGATCTCGTCATCAGATCTTCACCAAAATTATATGGGACCAACTTGGAGGTCTCTTCGCAAACAAGAAAAATCCCAAATCGGCTTATAAATGACGGAGTTCTGAAGTAACAAACAAAAAATACAGCCGAATTGAGAACCTTCATTTTGAAGTTGGTTAAAAACAGTGCTAGTTGTTTATTTAGATAACGAAAGAGTTTATCTTCACGGCACTAACTTAATAATCGTTTTCAGGAAGTAGCCTCAGACCTGGAGGAGAGCAAGTACCAGAACGCGGAACTTAGGCTGTCCATTTACGGCAAGAGCCCGAACGAGTGGGCTAAACTGGCCAACTGGGCCATCCAGTACGATGTGCACTCCAACAACGTGCGATGGCTCATCCAGATTCCTAGGCTTTAGTGAGTATCACTATCAATCACATCATTATTAATTATAGATAAATAAAAGGAATAAAGCGTGACAAAGTCGTAGTGACCTATAGACGAGTTTATTACTAATATTTAAGGCCATCGATCGAGACAAAAATCAGGAAACGGAACATCATTATAAGTAAGGAATCATGTAAAATATTTGCCCAGATATCAATGTCTTCTCAACATCTGTATTTTCAACACTTGATTTTATTTTTCAATAAAACAGGATTGTATGCCAGTTGTTAATGATATCTGTGTTTCTTTCACAGCGACATCTTCAAGTCGAACAAGATAATGAACAACTTCCAGGAGCTTCTGACCAACATCTTTCAACCACTGTTCGAGGTCACCAACGACCCCAACAGCAACCTGGAGCTGCACAAATTCCTGACGGTGAGTATTCCAAAACAGTTATTTAAGTTCATTCCCGTAGTCCTGTGGAAGAAGTTCCACAGCTGAACTAGCGAGACTTTTTTCCCAGTAGTTCCGTCAACGGCACAAAGGGATAGTTGTAGTTATGTACGACGACGAGCGATTCTACCTCATTTAAACATTCGCAAGAGGAAATAAGTATGAATAAAACTGCACAAAGTCTGATATTTATCAAAATTCCTCCGAAAAAGTCCCTAGGAGTGTTGTGTCTGGAAGGTATCTATTAAGCTCCGCCCCGTACCGCGTCGATTCCACTCTTTTTTGAGCTTTGAGCTTTAACCTCGTCCGCACGCGGTACCTACGCGGGCATCGCTGGGCCGCGAGCGCCCCAGTGTGTGCTTGTTCGTGTCTGTCTACTTATTTAATAATTTTAAAATATAACATTTCAAACTCTCGCGCTTTATAAACATTCTTAAAAATATTCGTACCTATAACGGGTCTAACACGAAAATTATTTATTAGGGTGGTATTCCACTCGTCCAATATCTTTGTCCAATCTTTGAACAAAGTTCTTTGACAGAGGCCCATTTCACTCATTCAATATCTTTGTCCAAGTATTTTTTATTTCATGCATAGCCATATTGATTTAACTGTCATCGGAATCTTTGATCAAATGTCGGGGTCCCATCCAAGTTGGATGAAATCATCCAATTTCTTTGATCAAATCTATATTGGACAAAGATATTGGATGAGTGGAATACCTCCCTTAGCCTTAATTACCGACGTTTTGACACGGGTTGCACCGGTCATGGTCGCGGCAGAAACTGACGTCCCAGCAAGTTGTCAACGAAGATCTCGACACACAACATTTAACTACTCCACAAATGTTTATAAAAATGTGAAGGGTAGAATTGAAAAATTTTTTTTGCTAATATTCGCGTTTGACCCGTTACACGAATATTTTTAAGAATGAATTTAAAAAACCATGCGCAGCACGTGGTCGGGTTCGACAGCGTGGACGACGAGTCGAAGCCGGAGAACCCGCTGCTGGACGCGGAGGTGCGCGCGCCCGGCGACTGGGACGACGAGGAGAACCCGCCCTACGCCTACTACCTCTACTACATGTACGCCAACATCACCGTGCTCAACCACTTCCGCAAGTACGTATCCACGCGCACCGCATTCAGCCTCCTTAGAACTTTACCCAAATAAACCTACCCTCCCCCTAACCTGACCTTAGAACCTAAATGGTCGAGGGCATTCAGCCTCACACCTCAGAACCTAAATGGTCGCGTACGGTACGGTTTCAGAGGAATTTCCTCCCTCGAACGCTCTGATTGTGGAATGATCATGCCGAGGTTTTCCCGAGGAAATGGGAGTGGGCTGGTCATATCTGCCACATGCCGAGTGAGCTGTGGGCCAAAATCGGCACAGACGGACAGCCCGACAGCTCGAAACGGAGACGCGACAAACCTTGCTGGTGATGGCGGGACGAGCTAGAGACCCTTTTTCAAAGGTCTGGTCAGAGGATGCTTTTGACTGACATTATTGGAAACAGAGAGAGGCCTTTTCCAGCATTGGGACGCTACAGGCTCCCAGTAATAAATCTAAATAGTCAACCAAGAAAGTGATTGTCAACCATGGGTGGGATTTGAACCCACGACCTCAGCAATCCATGCTAGGCTGCAGTGACCGCTTACCATCAGGCGGGTCGTACACTTGTTTGCCACTGACGTGGTATAAAAAATGACGGGAAATTATAGATCTTCCAATCCACGAGATATTGATTGCCTCCGAACACCGACAACTGAAGCGTCTGAGGGAGGAAGTTCCTCTGAAACGTAAGAGACGATGGCGACGAATGACACATTTACGATTTGATTCGCCGCCAGACGCTCGACAGTTGAAATCCATTGTAACTACCTAAAAGTAATTGTAACGGTTTACCTTATGTTATCTTCTATAGCAGCTTTGGGTACAAACTTAAGCAACATTAAAGTAACAATACCGAAATCTGCAACCACTTTCAAGTTTAAGACTTACTGGATGTTTACAGGGAGCAAGGGCTGAACACGTTTGTGCTCCGTCCTCATTGCGGCGAGGCGGGCCCTGTACAGCATCTTGTCTGCGGGTTCATGATGGCCGAGAACATCTCCCACGGCCTGCTGCTTAGGAAGGTAAGCCTTCTTCTGGTAGTCCTTTAGACGAGACTGCTTGACTGGATACTGGATTAATTAGACCTCTTTAAGAATTTGCAACCCTTTCCCGAATTGAGGAGTCACGGTCAACAATTTTTATACACTTGTATAATCGGTGGAAGTAGGAGCTTTTTAAGATATTTTTAACCCCCGACGCAAAAAAAGAGGGGTGTTATAAGTTTAACGTGTCTGTCTGTGGTATCATAGCTCCCAAGTGGATGAACCGATTTTCGTTTAGTATTTTTCGTGTCATAGATAATTTTATCCCGAGTGTTCTTAGCCATGTTTCATGAAAATCTGTTCAGCCGTTTTTAAGATATTGAGCTTTGAAATGAAAATGTCGGGGTTTTTTCAACTTCTTTAGAATGAAACCGGCGTACAGGTTATGTAACTAAATTTTAGGTCAGTTTTATCCAAAAAATTCTACCTAGACAATCCTTTTGAACAAGCTCTGTGCTTGGTTTAATGAAAGGAACGTAATATCATACCATGCCTCGCCATTTCTCCCAGGTCCCAGTGCTGCAGTACCTGTACTACCTGACCCAGATCGCGATCGCCATGTCACCACTGAGCAACAACTCGCTGTTCCTCAACTACCACCGCAACCCGCTGCCCGAGTTCCTGGCGCGCGGGCTCGCCATCACGCTCAGCACCGACGACCCGCTGCAGTTCCACTTCACCAAGGTAACCACGACCAGGAAGTGATGAGGCTACACTGGGTCACGTCAGAGATCCACTATAAAGCTCGAAACGCACTGAGCGGGCGCGGGACGGAGGCGGTTTTGCATTTTTGATCTTTCCAAAACTGTCGACTGTCGATTACTGCTTCATATGTCACACACGCCGCGTCCGCTCTACTGCGCTACCGAACACCGCGCGGTTTTTTGGTGCGACGTGTCCTGGACCGCTGCGCCGCGCTCTGTGCTTTTCAAGCTTAAAAGACAAGATATTGGGCTTTTATTTTGTACTTTCATGGATAGTTGGATGGATTATTGCGGGTAATCGAAAACCCAAATACAAATGATGGATTCTGGACCCTTGAGACAGGGTTGACATATCGCTGAAGCCCTCCTTTTGTCGATAATCCAATATTGGACCAGAACATAAAGTAATTCCGTCATCAGTTTTGTTTTTTGGTATGACCGCCACTCTAAATTCCCATGTCAGGCGTTGAGCGCGATTTAAGTATCATAGAACGACGATTAGAATATAATTGACTAATCTCGATCTCATAATAGTTCATAGCGCGCGTCAGCATGGGAAATGCTGTTGTAGGGTTCATATGCAATTCGTTTCAGCGCTCATCACAATCACTGTTCTAACGTGTGCCAACGCTTATTATAAGAAGGTCGTATGTTGGGAATGGTGACGTGGCGTGTAATGATGGAATCTTGAACTGCCTCTAATTCTACCCCCTGGTCCCCAGGAGCCGCTGATGGAGGAGTACAGCATCGCGGCGCAGGTGTGGAAGCTGTCCTCCTGCGACATGTGCGAACTCGCGCGCAACTCCGTGCTCATGTCCGGATTCCCGCACGAGGTAACCTTAATAGACGATTCACACCAAACGGCCGGAGACGGCGCGGCGCGCACCCCACTAGAGTCAAAGGAATTCGAACCCTCCATACAGAAGCTAGATTTTGTATCCAAACGGCAGCGGCAGAGCCGGCGGCAGCCGACAGACTGCTCGCAACCCATTCAAATATGAAATCTAACTTCTGTATGGAGGGTTCGAATTCCTTTGACTCTAGTCGGGCGCACGCCGACTCCAGCCGTCCGGTGAGAATCGTCCATTACATGACAGACTCGATGACAACAGGGGCCCGCTGAGCTCCCTACCTGCCTGTATTGTGCTGGCAATAGCTATAAACTCATGTATTACAGCGCTTAGCGGGGTTTAGTAAGCCTTTAGACGTCAAACATTATGCTTGCTTGGGAATATTTCATTTATGAATCTTTCATGCAGGTTTTTTGTACGGACTGAATCCTTGAAACCGATTCTATTACAAACATAACTGCCAATATATAGATTCAGTTCAGATGTACTGAGTAATGTTTTTCCATTGCCATTGGCTAAACCGGAATAAGACTAGACCCGAAGAGGTGTCAAGCAATTACCGTATATTTAACCTGATGTCATGTCAAAATACTACCAGTTTCCATTCTGACATTTGACATTAAGGGTCGGTTGCACCAACGTACGATTACAGGCCGATCAACGTCAAATATGCCGCCGGCAGCTGTCATCCCATAGAAACTTGTCAAACATTCCAACAATCAGATTATAACGAACACCGCTTACGATCACAGACGGTTTGGTGCAAGCCAGCGTAACTCATAAAATTTCACTTTAACAGACATGAACTTGCCAATCATTTAATACGATAATTGATAGCCACTTGGGGTCCACTCGTATTCCGAGTTTGCCATATAAAACACATTATTGACTACAACTGAATCTAAATTTTGGTAGTTATGTACTGGTGAGGGACTTGTTGCCGCTTTCCGTTTGAACGATTCTGTTCGAGCTAATAATTGTATGATAATTTCTACATACATGTCCTTCACGAAAGTCCGTCCTTCTTTTTCCATGAGTATGCACGTTCTTTCTCCTGGGCCTCTAAGCCCATATCTAAACTCGCGGACGTTGATCAGATGAAGCAGTACTGGCTGGGCCCCAACTACATGAAGGAGGGCGTGGCGGGCAACGACATCACGCGCACCAACGTGCCCGACATCCGCATCTCCTTCCGCTACGAGGCCCTGCTGGACGAGCTCACCAACATCTTCAAGGTACATTACCACTAACATTATATTATAACTATTATGCGCAAAAGAAATATCTACCTACTAGGGAGCCACATGACGCAACCAGAGGGGATAGAACGGATTGCGACCTAATAGTATAAATAGCACAGTCCGTGATTAACGCTAAATATAAGCGTTTTAAAGGCGGTTTTAGATAAATCCAGTCGCTGCTGCTTATAGGCGGTGCGATATCGCTAGATTGGTTCAAAAATATATATTTAAACTAGCTTTTGCCTACCTACTTGTTATATCGTCGGCTAATAGTGTAAACCTGCTAACGTCATATTATGGAAGTTTACAGGAAAGACATATATATTTATATATATAGATATATGCCTCTATATATATAGTGAGTGTTGTGTGAGTGTTCATCATTATCATATCAGCCGAAGGATATCCACTGCTGGACGTAGGCCTCCCACAATGCCCGGTCCTGCGCCATCCGCATCCAGCGAACTACAGCGACATTCACCAGGTCATCAGTACATCTTGTGTGGGGCCTACCCACGCTGCGACTTCCAGTAAGTGGTCGCCACTCTAGAACTTTTCCGCCCTAACGGCCATCGGTTCTTGGTGCAATGTGCCCCGCCCACTGCCACTTAAGTTTAGCGATTCGGAAGGATACGTCAGATAATTGGGTTCTACTGTGGATGGCCTCATTTCGGATGCGACCACGCTGAGATACTCCCAGCATAACCCTCTCCATTGCTCTTTTGGTGACTTTAAGCCCTCTTATGAGGCCCATGGTGAGCGACTACGTTTCAGTGCCCATTATGTCATCACTGGCAACACACACTGGTCAAAGACTCTCGTCTTGAGACACCGTAACAAAATTCATTTGAGAATATGAAATATACCTGCTAAGTACGTTTACCACGATAGTAAGAATAAAAACTCCCATTAATTTTGATAAGAGGCTAACCTAACCCCCAAAACAGTGATTGTATTGGATTTGCAGCTCAAAGCCACGAAATATTAATAAAATACAATAATAGTACATACCTTTGCGATGTTATACTTCTTCGATTACACCAATAACACGAAACACAGTTTCAGAATCTTTCGAGAGAACACACATCTAAGCGATCAAAATTCTTACGAAAATGGCGGGTATATTGGAGTTAGCCGATAACTTTTAAACTCGTGGACTTGACTGTTATACTCATCATGTGATATAAGCAATTTGTTAAAATAACTGGCAGTAGCTGTTTTTCTCAGTCGATGCATCTTTTTTTTGCTACATAATGGTGGGTAAAAAGAAAAAAAAATTAAAAAAATCGATTTAGCGGGTTTACACTCTTAGCAAAACGATATTATAGAAATATCATCATCCTCCTAGCGTTATTCCCAGTACAGTTGCATCCTGAAGAATGCCTGGGGTCCGCTACCTAATCCCAAGAATTGGCGTAGGCACTAGTTTTTACGGAAGCGACTGCCATCTGACCTTCCAACCCGAGGGGGAAACCGACCTTACTGGGAATAGGCTTGTCAAGTGAGTGGGCAACTTGACTGTTAGAAGTTCTCAAGCCGCCCGGAGGCCTCTAACTTGGCTTAACGACTGCTATCAAAGACAGCAACCGGGATCAACGGCTTAACGTGCCTTCCAAAGCACGGGAGCGCTTAGTTGTAACCACTCAAAGCGGTCACCCATCCAAGGACTGACCTCGCCCGACATTGCTTAACCTCGCATACCGCACGCAGTACGCGGGTGCCACTGGGCCACGAGCGCTCCACGATATTATAGAAATAATTGCTATTCAATTTCTAGTAGGCGCCCATACAAACTTTTACCCCCCTTTCACCCCCTACGGAACGATTTTCGGAATAAACCCTATCCTATGTCCTTTCCCGGGACTAAAATATCTCTATACCAAATTTCATCTAAATCAGTTTAGCGGTTTAAGCGTGAAAAGGTAACAGACAGACAGACGGGTGACTTTCGCATTTATAATATTAGTTTGGATATGGATATGGATGGCGCCAGTGTCCTGCCAGCGCTGGCGGGTGCCACCTGTTGGCACCAGCGACTGAATTCATCTAAAAACGCCTTAATAGCACTTGTATTTAGCGTCTATCACCCACATTGCTACGTTGATCTTTCTAGTTACTTGTGCACTAAGAGAATCGAAATCTCTTCGAGACCTTAAGAGAATGGTGATGTTGTACCGGTAAATGAGGAAACCCGGCCTGATGTTTGGTTTATTATTGTCAAGAAAAGTAGTGTCCGTAGTAATCCCATCCCAGTAACTCCAGTTAGTAACTAAGGCTGGGTTGCACCAACTTACGATCACAGACCGATCAACGTTAAATATGGCGCCGGCAGCTGTCATCCCATAGAAACTTGTCTAACTTTCCATACATTCAGATTTTAACGAACACCGCTTACGATTACAGGCGGTTTGGTGCAACCAAGCCTAAGTCTCAGAGTACCCAGAGTAGACGTCATATAATAATACCGCTAAGAGCGAGAAGATCATATACTATATTGAATAAGAGCGACAGAGAGGGATATATAATTTGTTGTCCTTGTCATAGTTCCGCTTGTCTTTATTTGCCTCAATGTCATCTAAACGTCAAGTCAAGTTTGAGGCAAATAAACGATTACCCGGCCATATTAAAGAGGTTGTTTATTGTAAGCCGCCAGACGTTTACGATTAGTTCTCAATTTAGCTGCATAAGAGATTTTCTGTCCCCCTTGGTGAAACTCTATAGAAATCCTTTCTCTGAGAACTAAGTAGATATCGATTAAATAGGAAAGCGAGGTTCGGGTTGTGGGATTGTCTCCATACTACGTAAACTTAATATTGTGGAAGATGTTTGATTGTGTTGTCGATGTGGGATTTTGTTTTATTGTTACAAAACTTGCATTTCAAATAAACTGGTTTCTACTCGTAACAATGTGATTATAAAACATGACTCCCAGAACCGATGCATACTCGTGGTAGCAGATTTTTAGAAGGCTTACAATAATAAAAGTTAATGTTATATATACGGCAACTATTTTCAGCCGAATTCAAAAAAGGAGGAGGTTCTCAATTCGTCGGAATATATGTATATTTATTTATTTATTTTTTATGTATGTTCACCGATTACTCGGAGACTATTGAATAGATTTTAAAAATCTTTTTTTGTTTGAAAGGGTACGTTTTCTAGTTGGTCTCATTGTCATCAAGTCTGGATCTGATGACGGGATCTTGGAGAAATCGGGAGAAATCGTCAAATTATATAGTAGGAGAGGCCGAGTAAGAGTGGAAAAGGATGGAGTCGGTATTTTTTGCTGAAAATTCACTTGTGAATTACTATGTAAATTTATTAGCTACTGCAATTTCATGATTAGATTCATTATTATTCGTCTTCTAAAATCCCTTGCTGCCGTGCCGTTCTGTCGGTGGGTTCCGAGTGTTCCGACCCTAAACTAACTTGGCGCACTTACTTGGGACAATAGTGTGTTGTGTTTGTTGGCCATGTCATGTGGTGTTCCGTAGCGTCCATGCATCACCTACTAACCAATTCCACAATATCCCTGTAGACCGTGAATAACCCCAGCAAAACTTTCAGGAAGGGATGTCGACCCACCAGATGACTGCCGCGTCTCGTTCGAGGCGAACTGTCACTGAGCCGGGCCCAGAAAACCACATTAACAACTAATCGCGCGACCGCCATCTTATTTTACATTTACATTATAAATTGACATGGACGAAGGACCGGTTGTATGTCATCAAGGCCGAGTCAGTATTCTGTGTTTGGATCTATGAAAATTTTGCTAAAATATGTCTAAGTAGTTTTGTTATAAAATCAAACTACATTTTTTAGGAAAGCGCTCTATATGGCTACTATCTCATTGGCTACAGAAACGGCGGGTCAACTTTTAAATTTTGAAAGATTTGATGAGCCCTAATAAATAAAATATAATCATGTTTTATTATACAGGGTGCCCCAAGAAGTAGTGATATACTGAAGCTGGGAGGTAGAGGACCTAGAGGGCTATCTGAATCACCCCCATGTATGTTCCGCGATTTTTCGTATTTTAGTAGTTATGACTTTTTTTTTTCACCTATCTCCGAGTACAATGAGATTTTTATTTATGGTGACGTGAATTATTGCGGTAGATGCTTGATTTGTGTGCTAAGCTGATAGATAGGCCAATTCAGTATGGTAACATTTACTATCGTTAGATCTTTAAATGGAATAAAAAAATTAAATGCCAAGAAAGATAAAATTACCCAGTATGTTCACAACTTCAAGGGCCCTTAAAAACATAAAATGACATAAAAAAGATCTAACGATAGTAAATGTTACCATACTGAATTGGCCTATCTATTAGCTTAGCACATAAAAAAATCAAGCATCTACCGCAATAATTCACGTCACCATAAATAAAAATCTCATCGCACTCGGCGATAGGTGAACAAAAAAAAATGTCATAACTACGATAATACGAAAAATCGCGGAACATACATGGGGGTGATTCAGACAGCCCTCTAGGTCCTCTACCTCCCAGCTTGAGTATATCACTACTTCTTGGGACACCTGTAGATGTTATGTAATAATCATTTTATATAATTTTGTTTTACTATTCGAAAATTATGATAGGCATACTTAGGCAACCTTAGCCCCAAAAATATGAATTAAATGTAATGTTGTGATAAGTTCCCCATGTGATAACTATATGTATAGGTGAATATGAATGAAAGTGCCATTACATTCCTTGTTGAAGTTTCCTCTATAGATAGATCAGGAGCAAGGAATTACTTAGACTGAAACTTAAGACTGCGCAGTACGTTCGGTTCTCCATACAAACGTATTTATGCTCTCATTTTAAAACGCCAGGCTAGAATAACATGAAACTTTATATACACAATGGGATCCGGCATATCCAGGTCGGACCATAGTTTCTGTTGCTTGAAATTATAATGGAGAAAAAATACAGCGATTATTTTCATACAAGCCGTAAAAAACTCAAAAAGCCGCTGTATTCTTTTTCTTTTACAATTTCTAGCAACAGAAACTATGGTCCGACCTAGATATGCCGGATCCCATTGTGTATACAAATGTTCATGTTATTGAGAGGGTAAATACGTTTGTATGGAGAACCGAGCCAGACCGAGCGTACTGCGCCCTCTTAAGTCATAATAATGCTGACATGTGTAACTACCTGATGGAATATTGGTATTATTTTAATTTGGTAGTTGACAGAATTTGATTTTGTCAACTTAAATAATACAGAACCAATTCTGCATATATTTCGGAAACATTTAAGAATTACCTTTATCCTGATACGTCATCCTTTTATCTAATTAGGTAGACATTGTAGACAAGCTTTGTAATGTTTCACTCTCTATCTAAAATCTGTCTCTCTATTCTATTTTTATACTTGACCGAGATCAATGATTATGATTACCTAAGTATATGTATAAAATATTTCATAGTTCTTTTCAAAAACCACATTGCCGTTTACTTTAACAGAATGGCGAATTTATTTCCTTCAGTAAGGTCTAATGTTACCATCACATGATAAATCTGTTAGTTAATTACGACTTACTACTCGTAGGAATTGAATGTGGATTCATTATTTCATTTAAAATAGATCGTAACAGTCACTTTCGTTTTAACTTCCACCATGAACTTACTAATGACCATATTTAGTATTTGATACATTATATATTAACAATGCACATTTATAATCGATATTGCGCTTAGAATGGTTTTTTATGATCGACAATTGTTAATCTATTGATAAAGTTATATCCTAAGGTGCTAACACGCCTACTGACCTCATTCATGACTAAGTTACTTTGTGAACCTCACTCACACTTGATCTCATCCCGCTTCTGATGTGTTCTTATTCTGTATTGACTGTGGCTTTCTCCCTGTTAACATTGTCAGTGTTTTACAGTTAGGTGCAAAAATATCTGCTCTATTAACGTGCTCAAAAATTCCTTGAAATCGTAATGACTCAATTGTGATTACAGTCAAGGTTTCCTTAATGCGTCAGTAAAGTAAATATTATTGTACCTGATTATGTGCGCTGAATCAATTATTTGGAATGTGTTATTATTTAGAGCTGAAATAATTTTCTATCAACTTGGATTATTCAGGTTGTGTGTGCGGTCTTTAGTTACCATAAGTACTACTTCTTATTTATGCAGTTAGCCGGAATTTAGTACAAAATTTGATCATGAGCATGAGACAGTAGACAGGTTTATGCCATTTGTTGTTTGTTTGTTTGGTGTGTTGGTGTTTCAAATTACTTACTCGCAAGAATATCGGTCTCTGAAACTTTATAACAGGTACAGTTACACACAGTGTTCTCCTTGGTTATTAACAACGAGTTTCCTTTCGATATTGTGATCAGATTGTGTATTGAATTCTTTCGTTGCTGTTACGGTGGCTACAATAATAATTTAGGTTTATTTGGTTGTGTTACATTCATAACGCTTATTGTTTGTTTCCACATGTTAGTAGGTACAAACCAGAGGTAAACGAAAAAGGATTACCAGAAATTAAATTTAAAAAGCTAGCACGATTAAACATTTGTTTTTTTCTGATATGATGAATGAGTAAATATAACTACCAAAGTTCGAGATGGATATGCTTTATCCGAGGCAAATATACACTATTGCATTGCATAACCTCAGAGTTTGTACTTAAATTAACTTGGTTAAAATCATATTTATGTTTTTAATTAATATTTTTAAATTTTTGTTATCGTCTATAGTTTTATGTAGGTATAGTAATGGAAGGAAAATTGAAAATCATTATCTTGACCAGATGCGCTTTGGTAAATAATACGAAAAAAAATGATCGTACTTAATGTATATTTTAATTAATAATTTTAAGCTTGCAAGTAATCAGATCAATATGTGACAAATAAGAACAGTGGGTAGACTTCGTAATATGCAATCGATATATACATATTTATACGAGTAGTAATATATTATTAGATCTACCGAGGAACCAAAGGGAATGTTATTATGTTGGAAATAAAAAGCGATTACATGTAATTGAGTTTTTGTATTAACTGTGCAGTTAATCTCGAATATCCTTCACAGCGTATAGCCTAGTCCTTATATTATACAATACAATGTAAAATACCATTGATATAAAAACTAAAGCACAAAAAGACGAGTTTACCAGCCAGCTAATAACGATGGTATGGATAATGTCATGTGACCGTCAAAGTTGGACTAATATCTTAGGCAGTATGAACGCTGTAAGTATGGTATAGTAAGATGTGATAAAGATCGTTAAAATTAAACGCAAGGATGAATCAAAACTTTCACTAGCGTTACGTACCTACGGTGGAGGAAAATTGATTATTTTATTGATAACAGTTGATCCGGTAAACCAGAGATAGGTAAGTAATCCATTTTTTGTTAAATTTTTCTTATACTTTGATCGTTGTATGTTTGTATCATTGGTTCAATAAAATTATACGGAAAGATGAAGAAATATAAAATATGAACATTGTGGCGTTGGTAACTCAGTATGATAGGAACCCAGCCGTCAGTCCGTCCCCTCCCCTACGAATCTCTTAGCAACCCTCCTAAGAAAGGTCCATATAGTTGTAGTTGATTAGTGAGAGTTCATACAATTGCTGTGCACTCATCAAAGAGTAGGTAAGGTCGCATTTATGTAAAGGCGATCGGGCGGAAGCCACTGAAACACAAACATTATACCTATGTGGCATTGCTTAAGATTGTTTATATAAAGGCGCGGTGAGAGTTTCTTTAGTCACCGATCGCACCGCCTGTGATTCCTGTCCATAAATGAGGCCTAAGGCAACAAATTGAAGCGAATGTTTAACAAGGTGTATCCAGCGTGTCCTCTTGTTTAGATAAAGCGGTTCGGCTCGCCCGTCGCCTTCTGAAGGTATCAGGGTACGGGATAAGTTCGGCTACGGGGATTATGTATTATAGCCCAGTATCTCACGTCAAAATAAACGAGAGTGTGAGATTAAACAGTTCCTCAATTCTTTGACGATCTTATCCTTATGCCGAACTTATCCTAGCCTACTTGAGTTCGGAAATGTGCATGGGAATTTAGCTATCTTACCAATTTACACTTGAAATTAAATTTTAATTTCTAATACGTCCTGTGTCGAAGCCGAAATAGTAATTTCGGCCCACTTAAGGACATCACACGTAGCGTTTTGCTAGCGGGACGGTAGCGCGACCGTATAAAAGTAAACAATGCGCCGTACCTTCTACTGCCGTGCTCCTCATACCCTGCTCGCAAAACACAATAAAATAAAACAAACCTCTTCAAAACGACTGTATGCCAAATACCAACCTTCATTACCATGACAATGGACTAAACCTACACGCATTACTTAGTGCTTTTGTTGATACTTAACAGTTTTTCACTATTCAACTATCATGTTATCTTATTTTAACCAAATAAACTTAATATAATTTATGTTTTTATTTTATAAATTAATAATTTGTTTACTAATTATAAGTAGTTGTATGTATGTATTTAAATGAGTGTCTAATTATCTCTTTCATACACCACAATGAAACCACACACCTTTAGGTACTGAATGGCATTTAAACACGTTTAAATATAAAGATTGATTAGTTTCATTATTTACTACCGCTATTTACGTAATTATACATGATCTCTAGAAGCCATTCTTAGAACTTTTACAATAATATACAGTGACCATAAATATAGGGTATAGTTTTTAAAATTAAACGTAGTCAACATATCCTGACTAGTTAGCATGCTACGTATAAGTGTCCGCGACATAAAAAATATCATGATAAGGCTGGGACCATCAAGTTAAACAAAGAAACTACATCGCTTAAAGTACACATTATTTTAGGATCGACATCGACGTGACATTGGCATTATTTCATCGCTAACCATATCTGAAAATGTTATGTTAGCGCCATAATGCCATCGCTTAAGGCAAACACCAGGTTAATTCGACGCGCCTTGCGTCTACGAAAAGCGGGGAAACAATGAGGTGGGGCGTGCAGCGTCCAAGTAAAACATATGCGACCGCAGCCGCTGCGTCGTCGCCGCACGCTCGCAGCCGAACAGCTGAGAGCCTACACGAGGACGAGATCAGCATAAAATATATAATGCCGGCTCCACATGCTTGATGTTTGCCACAAACACCAAACACGTGCCAAACACCAACCTCAATCACCTAAAACAAACACAGCATCCCTAGGCTTGGCGAACGTGGTAGTATATTTCGGATTAGTATGGTCCGGACAAGCGTTTGGATATCGCAAACACGTTTGTCGAACATCCATTGATTTGTGCAAAAAAACAACACCGACGCCGATCACTTGCTGACACAAACAAACACAGACAGACACAGGTAAACACCTATACACACGTTCGAGTTTGTTGTTTGGTGTTGTTTGCCAAGCATGTAGAGCCGGCATAACATGACACCGCGGCACTTCCCGCTCATCGCAGGCGCAAGACGTGCACGTCGCGTCAACGTGGTTTTGCCAAAAACTAGTGTCAAATGCCTTGCACGATTTCGACAATGTTCTAGGTCCGGTACGCCCTGGGCAAGGACTGGGTGCCCCCGCCCGCGCCCACTACCCCGCAGCCGCCCAACTTCACCGCGCCCATCGTCAGCTTGAAGAGGCCATCCCTGGTTTAATGTGTTAAATATTAGGTATTCTTAATTTATTCGCCTTTACGATGTATACAAATTAGAAAAACTACCACGTAGTCTTGGACTTTTGTAAGCACTTGTTGTTATCTTAGGTTAGAGGTATAATCGAAAATGTATAAAGTATTTATTGGATATATACCCAGGATATACAATGTAATTTGGTTATTTTATATTTCGTATTACACCTGTTGACATTTTGAAACTTTGAATAAATAATGTTACTCCTAAATTTGTTTGATTTACCTACTCATTGAATTTGGCTGACAAAAGTACATATAAATATTAAAATCTGTAGTATGGGGTTGGTGGGAGGCGGCAGAGTGGTATGACTAAAATCCTTAGCTAAAATCGGTCGGGTTATTCGGACCCCACTTGTATTTTATATACTTCGTGAACTATGAACCACTGTCGAAAGCACAGTGCAGTTGCAGCCTCCATGCCTATAGCTTTACTGTTATATGTTCATAAAAAAACAACAAATATCTAATCTATCAATGTCAAATCATCGCTGTCACTTTCGACCCATAGCCATCAAAAAAAGTAAACATCGCAACAATAGTTTAAAAACAGCAATGGGCTAAATAAATATATCATGTTATAACAGAGTTAAGATAACTGAGAATAAATAGGAATTCACAATGATAGGCAAGCAGCGAACCTACACTAAACAACGAGCAGCTGAACATAATCGAATGGAATCAAGCCCGTACGTAAAAGTGCTACACACACATTTTTTGCCATAAAACACTAGGTATGGCTAAAGGTTCCGGACTTAGTAATAATCTGGAATCTGTATCGCAATTATCTTAATCTACCTACTTAATTAAAAAAAAACAGCTAGCTAAGGAAGCTATGTGATTCCAAAGTGCAAGTGGATACAGACAGACGTTCTTAGACTCTTAGATCGGGTTCGGGTGAAAGTTGGGCATAAGAAGAATAAGGCGTGTAAGTGATAAATAAATAAATACAAGGTTTTTTTTATACCACGTCGGTGGCAAACAAGCGTACGGCCCGCCTGATGGTAAGCGGTCACCGCAGCCTATGGAGGAGGTGACACTTTTTTTACACAAATCGAATTAGTTCCATAGTAAGCTCAATAAGGCTTGTGTTATAAGCTTATGAGTAGACGACGATAAATTTAATAGATATATACTTAAATACATAGAAAACATCCAAGTCTCGCAGGAACAAATGTTTCTGCTCACCACAGAAACAAATGCCCTTTCCGCGGGATTCGAACTCGTGACCTCTAGCTTCAGAGGCAGTGTCAGTACCAACTAGGCTAAGCAGGCTGACAATAAGTGATAGTGAGAGAGAAGCAAGAACGTCGCCAACCGATGGCCCAGTCATGTTGATATATATAGGGTGAGGAAAGTATGAATTGTGGGTACAGACAGCTTAGAGAATTTCAAGTACCTGGGGGGAGGAGAGCTGTCTTCCTTTACCCCCCTTGGCGACGCCCTTGGAGACAAGTACAGACACAAAGATTGTCGTGTTACGGGTTGTACTATCAGCATCATAGTTAACTGACTATTCGTAAACCTTAATGCAACGTGATAAGGTCTACCGATGGTCAACTGATAGTACCAAGTCAGTGACTTTTGTCCAGAGACCACAAGACCGCTCGGCGGATGGACATTCCGATGCCGCCGGGGGACAACAGTATCGGCGGCGGGCTGAACCTGCGCTCGTCTCCGGCTACGATGCCCACCGGCCTGCACTATAGCGGGGTAAATTATCCAGCTTTATGCTTTGCTTAGCTACTTCGCTACTGGCTAACGTATGGACGGTCGTTAGGGCGTATAGGATCACTGTAGAAAGAATGAATTTCGACTGAACGCGCTCTACACTCTCACCGCGATTCGCGGCACGATATTTGCGAAAACAGCACGTGTTAGACATTAGGTTCGCGTTCACGCTTCGCAAATCCATTGACGCGGAATTAAAAACCGACAGTGCGTGAGGTTAAGTTAGGTTGGGAAACGTTGCAAAGCGCGAACGCAAAGCGAAACCTCTCCATCGCGAGTGTAGAGCGCGCATAGCCGTATACAAAGCACGTCCCGTCCCGTCCTACAAACCGTCTCAGCGCGTACACTTGATCAAGTAAGTAATCAATTCAGCCTAAAGAACAAATTGAACCAGGTTTCGGCTGATCCTACATAATCCTTACTAGAGCTCACTTCGACGTGGCGTCTTCTAATTCGAGTTTTTAGGAATAAGGCGGTTTTTTTTATAGAAAACTCCCGTGAGTTTGAGACATATGTATTAAAATATAATGAAATGGATCACTCACATCTTTAAGGTCCAATATCGCTCGGTTCGTGGTCCTTATCATGAACGTACCTTTCATAATATATTCATAAGGCTGTTAATTAAATATATCTAGACTAGTCTAGGTACTGTACAGAGTATTGTACTATTATTCTCTAATTATTTCGGTAAAACTAAAAATAACTAAACCATGACAATCGGTAGCTCATCGAATCACCTTCTTAGTCCATCCGATGTCGAGGATGATCCAGAGTGTTAGTACACTCACGTACACTGCGGATACTTCTTTGTTCCTTACCAGGTACCCATGGAAGAGCTAACGGAAGCGTCATTCTCACTAATACTGGCGTTAGAGATGCGCCAACGCTACATGTCTCTAAGCAGCCAGTCCTTCTCGCTGCAAGTGGCCGAGATGCTGGCAGAAGGATACACCTCATCGTGCCGCCCTTCCGACCTTTTTGATGAGACTTTGCGGAGGATGTCGAGTAAGAGCACTTCAGTCAGAAGTATCATATGCAATTAGACTTCATTTTTTAAGGTTACGTAATAGACAAGGAGCCCTAATAGTTTCGCCATGTCCGTCCATATACAGGCCGCGGCTTAGCTCAGTAATCCATTACTACTAGAAAGCTGTAATTTGGCATAGGTATAAATGTACTTATTGGATGCAGCCTTCAGTGAGATGGAGTTACTGTCCCATTAGGGCTGCTCGAAGAGCCCGCGCAGACAGAGAGCGATCGCCGGGCGGATCTATCTAATCCAATGGTACGCGAACGCATTGACTGGTTCAGAAGTGAAATCGGTAGACTATCTATCTGGTCGGACGGTCGTGATAGACTATCTGGCACTACGTTATCACGGCCAAGACGATGCCTGATTTCGCAATTGAATGTGGATAGTCTTAAAACGCCCTATCTCAGAACTCCGGTGATCGCTCTCTTTCTGCGCGGGTTCTGAAGGCTGATTTATGTTTGCAAGAACTTGCAGGCTATTTTCGTTACATTGCGGGGCTATAAGACGAGTACAGTCAACAGCGAATGTTATTATTAAACTGTTATTTAAGCTAAACCAAACAAGCGACAGTAACGAAATAAATTTAGAATTAAGGAGCATAAAATGGGGTTCATAATGCATATTTTACAGACATTCATATCCTTGAACTGGGATGAATAAAAAGGATTTTTTTTTCGCCTAGTACCCATAGTACAAGCTTTGCTTAGTTTGGGACTAGGTCA
Source organism: Notocelia uddmanniana (assembly GCA_905163555.1). Classification (NCBI taxonomy): domain Eukaryota; kingdom Metazoa; phylum Arthropoda; class Insecta; order Lepidoptera; family Tortricidae; genus Notocelia; species Notocelia uddmanniana. Next base: position 23,359,303 of record LR991070.1, on the reverse strand, counting down.
ATTTGTGTAAGATTGTCCCCCAATATTTATTTATTTAAATATATGACATACGTCATTGATCAATGGCAATTAATTATTTCATAATGAACGAAAGAGGATGTTATACCTACTACAGACTGATTTGCCACTACTACTCTATTGATATGATATGGTATAGTAAACATACGTCCGTAAATGATTTTTTTTTGACATGACGCACCATGATTTATTTAAATGTTTTTAAATGTGTACGTGGTTGACAATTGTGGCTTATTAAGTAATTTTTTTGATAGTTGAGTCTCCGCGAGAAGAGGCAAAAAAATGAAGCGAAAAAAAACTTATTTTTTTTTTTCATTCAAGTTCAAGGATATGAATGTCTGTAAAAATATGCATTATGAACCCCATTTTATGCTCCATAATACTGAATTTATTTGGTTACTCTCGCTTGCTTGGTTTAGCCAAAATAACAGTTTAAAAATTACCTTAATATTTTGTCATTTTCGTGAATAAGTCTGAAACAAAAGAAGATCGAAGGCTGATATTACGCATACAGTGTTCTTAGGTCCTGCCACTACTGCACCACAAATTACAACCAAATCCCTTGCGGGGGCCACTTTTGTTAGCTTAGCCTGCTAGACCCTTTTGCACTAACATAACAATATACGACAGTTGGGATGCGTCACGGTCAAAGTAGTGAAAGTGACAAGGTACTAAAATGATCATCTACATTTGCTGTTGGTTGGTGGTGGTTTGCTGGGTTGGTTGTTGTTTGCTGTTGACGACCACCCTGCAATGTAATGAAAATTGCATGAAAGTTCTTGCAAAATTTTTAATCGGCCTTTAAGCTCGAAACGCATGGAGCGGGCGCGGCGCGGAGCGGGGTGGAGGCGGTTTTGCATGTTTTGATCTTTCCAAAATTTTCGACTGTTGAATATTGTTTCATGTGTCACACACGCCGCCTCCACTCCGCTGCCCCGCGCGAATACCGCATAATGTTTCGGTGCGACGTCCTCCGGACTGCGTTCGCTTGACCGCAAAATCACCTCTTCGTGGCGCCGCTTTTAAAACGCAAGCTTAAATGAGCGAGATGACATTCCATCGCACCATATCTCTCTTACTCACCAAAATCGTTGATTTCCAGCTGAGTCGGATGTGCAGCAGTACCTCAAACTGCACGTGGTCTCCTCAGAGGTCCTCGACCGTCCGCATCCATCCGCATCCAACCTCTTCAAGAGTTGTTTGAATAGTAAGCATTTATTCATAACCGTGATCTTAATGTTGGATTATGCGAAGTGGTCATTCATTAGTGTGCTTGTTCACATGAGCAAACGGCAACGGAATGGATAGTAGTCCCCACAGACCCTGGAAAGGTTATAAGATATTTTTTTATCCCGGTCATTATCGGTTAAGGAGGTGGAAGTTCATACGGGAGAGCGACAACTAGAATACGCCTGAAATAAATGAATAGCAACTAGCAACTAACCGAGTTCTACGCGAGTGAAGTAGTGGGCAATGTGCGATGTTGTAAATGATGCAATAATTCGTTTAGGCTTCAGTAATACTACTACTACTACGAGTAGTATGATTATAATACTTGATGCCTAATCTAGTTATACGCAGTAGAGTCACTGAGGCCGATATCGTTTAATGTTAACGTTACATTCATCATCTTGAATTTTCCAGCTGATCAGGTAGTGAGCAAACCCAATCTGCATTATCGGAAATCGTCTTTCGACAGCCAGGAAGACTTGCCATCCGCGGTCCCTGGTAAGTAATCTGGTAGTACTTCTACTTTGAATGAAATGATCGCTGCTTCTTTAGGTTCATCGTGTACTAAAGTGGACGCTTAATCTACTAAATTAAACAAATTTGACACTACACTGTATTACTGCCCAGCCAGTCGTGTCCAGACTTGTAATTATGACCTTCCGCGTCCATGTGACGGTAGTGAAATGGCCAAGCCACATATTTTTTTTACTAAGGTGTAGAGTTTGTAAAGTTAGGACTTGTAGAGTTTGTGAAGTTAGGGTGTATACATTTATCTAGATGAGGGCCCTTGTGGATGCACTTCGACCCAATGGGATCTTTTGTGCAGTTGCTCCCTCCTTTAAGCTGCTCTCCAACATTTCCAAAAACCAGATGATGGAGTTCAGAGGAAGTACTCTAAATTCCTTTGGTTCTGGGTAACCATTGCCAATGCTAAAGTCATTCATTCTTTGTCTGACAATGACGTGTAGAGTTATAAATTTGGCTTTACATGAGATCTGATAACTTTTTGACAGTGCGAGCCATATGGTCTCGTCTTGGCAACATTTTATATGATGGGTTTAGTGGGATTAGACAATTGAGTTATCTATTTAAAAGTTTGTTCACCCCCGTAGCTCGGTACTCATTACGTGTAACTACTAGTACAACTTGTGCTATCCACATTTTTACTCAGGCAGCGCAGTGGACCCGTGGGAGTGCGCCATCCCGCCGAGCCGGCACTGCGTGTACCGCTGGGTGGACGGGCAAGTGCGGCTGTACCGCAGCGACGCCGACGCCGCCGCCGACCGCGCGCTGCCCTACAGCTACGTGTCCTTCCAGCAGTTCAACGACGACCTTCTAGCAGTCACTGATATGTGCGGAAACGGGGCCTTGTACGTTAGATATGCATCTTAGGTTGTGACGATAAAGCTTGAAACGCACAGAGCGGAGCGCAGCGTCGTTGCGGGGTGGAGGCGGTTTTACGGTAAAGTGAATTCGGTCCGGAGCACGTCGCACCAAAAAACCGAGCGGTATTCGGTAGTGCGGTAGAGCGGAGGCGGCGTGCCTGACACACGTGGACAGTTTCGGAAAGATCAAAAATGCCTCCGCTCCGCGCCCGCCATGTGCACACAGTGGAGCGGCCTGCGGCCGCGGTCAATAGTAAATTTGACAGATAATGACAAGTTTACTATTGACCGCGCGGCCTAGGCCGCACCAGTTTGTGACAGGCTTAATGGTGGCAATCCATTTATGGCGTTAAATAATTAACTCATGCTTACTTTCATATTTAGATTCAACATTCCTATAACCTGTTATAAAACTTGAAAGGATATGAGTTGCTCACCTGCTTATAAATTATAAAATTCTAAATAGGAAGAGAAATCCATTATAATCTTCGGATACAAACGGCCGTATTTGAAAAAAGAACGTTATAAATGCATGATTAAATGATTGATGATTAAAGATTGATAATTACTATAACATAATATTTTATATTGATAATATATTGATAATTACTATATTACTATAACATATATAGAACACATACTATAACACCACTTGGAATTATCCTATACTTGTGCAATTTTACGTCATTGGTACGAAAAGTTCGAGCCCTGCTTGTCACAATGCGCGATGTCTACCGACTACTTATTTCTAATCAAAATGCGATGTCTGATGCCGATGTTAATGCTGATGTATAAGTATAAACCAAAATGCAAAAGATTAGGCTCTACGTATAAATAACGGCGAGTATGGACGTCGCCCGAAGCCCCGAACATTGTTACAGCAAGTAAATAAAATAAGTAGGTATAGGTAGATAAGATAACATGTAAGAAAGCTCTTAATTTCTGTACTGTAAGTAACGCAGCACAGCACAGGTGCAATAAGTAGGTTGAGAGTGAGTGGCGTACTATCATCTCTTGCTGTCAACACAACGAATTCTGGTTACAATAAAGGGTTTTAAGTTTTTAACTCTTTTGGAATGGCACCTATTTGTGGTATAAAAAAAGATTCTTTTGTCGCAGAAAGTCATTTTGCTTCCGGCGGCTGCAGTTCCTGTCGGCCAAGTTCCAGCTGCACGTGCTGCTCAACGAGCTGCACGAGCTCGCGCTGCAGAAGGCCGTGCCGCATCGGGACTTCTACAACATCAAGTGAGACTAATGTTCTTTGGAACGTGGTCAATCACCTGTCTTTTTTAACCGACTTCAAGATTTCAAAAGAGGAGGTTATCAATTCGGTTGTATGTTTTTTTTTAAATGTTTGTTACTCCATAACTCCGTCATTTCTTAATCGATTTGGATTTTTTTTTTATTGTAAGTATATATATCCAAGTTGGTCCCGTTTTTGTCAAAACGCAGTTCTGATGATGGGATCTATGAGAAATTGAGGGAACTCCTCAAATCTTAAAGGCAAACATATAGTGATTTTTGTGTTTTTATCAACAAGTCGAGCATTTTCATCCAAAAATGTGACATTTGATGAAGTGAAACTGCTGATGATGATCAGAACAGAACTCTTCAACGACGAAAAGTTCACGTTTGTCGATTTATCCTTCTAGCTGTGTTTGTTAAGCAAGTTCTATTTTCACGATTGATTTTTGTCATGCTCGAGTTCTGATGATGGGATCCATTAGGAATCGAGGGAACTCCTCAAATGTGAAAGGCACACAAATAGTAATTTTAGTATTTTCATGAACTAATCAAGCATTTTCATTCATAAAAGTGACATTTGATGAAGTGGAATTGCTGATGATGATCAGATAGGAACTCTTCAACGACGCGTAGGTAGTTCAGGTTTGGCGATTTGTTCTCTTCGTTTTGTTTGTCAAGCAAGCAAGGTTTTTCCATGATTCCATGAGGAATTGAGGGTACTTAGTCTTCTACCATTATAAACATACTTATAGCCATTTTTATTTTATTGTATGGAATTTAAGATTGCACCATCTAAGTATAATAATCTTTCACCGGCCTACCCCATTGAAGTCGGTTTTTTTTCTTAAAAATTATTATATAACAAGCCAAGTGAATTAAAAAAAAAGCCGACGCCATGCTATATGATTTGAGGAGTTTCCTCTATTTCTCCAAGATCCCGTCATCAGAACCTGACTTGATGACAATGGGAACAACCAGAAAACATACCCTTTCAATTAAAAAAACATTTTTTGAAATCGGTCCGTAGTCTCCGAGTAATCGAAATAGAAATACAGAAATAGAAATATTTATTGCATAACTGAGAACATATCTCTGTGTACATAGGTGTAAAGTTAGTACTAACCCCCTTATTCATAAACGTCCATCAAACCTCTATTAGTTAACAAGCCGCTAAAGTTGGTTTGTCCTTATCTGCCACTTTGACATTTATGTTTGTGAGAAAGGGACAAAACAACTTTTAGTTAACAGAGGTTTGTTAAGTTTTATGAATAAGGCGGTAAGTCATCACAGTTACCCGCAGCGGGCATACAATATTTAGTGCAAATTATGAAATTAATAATTCACGTAATGCATTAAAAATTTACACCATTACAAATGAATTAAAATTAGAGTACAGATAGATACCTATTTCATGGAAACGGTGAACATACATTAAAAAAATATTCAGACGAATTGAGAACCTCCTCCTTTTTTTGAAGTCGGTTAACAATTAGACGAAAGAGACTATTAAGCGATTTTACGTCGTCGACAGTCCAGCGAAAACGATATACCCTAAGCTTGAAATGCACAGAGCGCGGCGCAGCGTCATCGTTGCGTGGCGCTGTCGGTTTTGCGGTAATAAAGCGAACGCGGTCCGGGGGACGTCACACCAAAAAACCGCGAGGGATAGCGAAAGCGTGTGTGACATATGAAGCAGTAATCGACACTATCGACAGTCGACAGTTTCGGAAAGATCAAAAATTCAATACTGCCTCCGCCCCGCACCGCGCCGCGCCCGCTCCGAGCGTTTCGAGGTATATACTCGTATATGGTCATGTTGTACGTGACACTTTAATATGGTACATTTCGGCCATAAATCGTGACGATAAAACCTATCGTGCCAGCTGGACAAAATCTGTGTTTGCTGTCTCAGATTTAACCCTTTTCTCCCAGTTAGACTTCAAATCCCCAAAGCACACTTTTGAGTTCGTTTCACGACCAGCCTTATTGCTTTTATGAATTACCTAACCACCTCCTAATAAATGTTGACCGACACTACTGTCTGTGTGTCACAGTTATTGTAATTTCTAGAGTAGAACTTCCAGAAGTCTCGGGACACTTTGTCACCCACAAACCGAATCCTACCTATCCCTTTCTCAGGAAAGTGGATTGCCACATCCATGCCGCGTCGTCCATGAACCAGAAGCATTTGCTACGTTTCATCAAACGGACGCTACGGGAGCAACCCGACAAGCTGGTCACCGTGGACAAGGGCCAGCCGATGACGCTGAAGGCAGTCTTCGAGAGTATGCAGCTGGATACGTACGACCTCAATGTGGACATACTGGATGTGCACGCGGTAAAGGTATACGATAAATAGCTTGCGACATTCTAGTTCTAACGTCCAAAGAAATAACTTTGTATTTATTTTCTTTCCAGTTCTCCTCTTTGAACGTTAGATCTAGAATGTCGCAAGCTATTCGGAATACTTATGTCTTCGCGTGTTTCAACGCGGGACCCGTATTCACTTAGATTTATAGTTATATTAAAGCAAGTAATATACTCTAGCACCTCTTAATCCTTCGGCGTCAGGTTAATCTATGTATTTGTGAACGATATTTGAATGTTACAGGACCGGAACACGTTCCAAAGATTCGACAAGTTCAACGCTAAATACAACCCGGTCGGCGAGTCGCGGCTACGTGAGGTGTTCCTCAAGACCGATAACTACCAGAACGGATACTACTTCTCCAAGATTATGAAGGTAGAGTAGATTTGTAGTTTTGTACAAACCAAAGAGGTAGCAGTGCACCTTATGAAATGTTTTTGAGTGCTACATTTCAGATGGAAAAGATGTCTTATTGCCCATCACTCACAACTCACAACTCAAAACACGCTTTAACTCTATTTCCGTATTAATCGACTTCTACGAAACCCACGGAAAAGGGGGTATTAGTGCTATGCCCGACACCACATGCTGTGAATATTTAAATATTGTAGGAGTACGTTCGTCAGAAGACTGACTACGCGTTGAGGGTGGCAGCTGGGTTAGCGTCACTACGTGCACTCTAGCTAGTTTGTTGTTGTGCCGTAGCCGCTGCAGGGGATCATCGCGTGTCAGCACACGCGATGGTTCTCTGAAGCATCCTGGTTTCAGGGACGCTTCTAGGGAAAAACGCTATGTATTGAACTGCATTTGTCCCAAAAGTACCTATTGATAAGCATTTCTGGTTGAAAGGTGTCGTATTTCGGCGGTTCCGGGGCAACCTACCGAACGCAACATATGAGCTGACGATGCAGCGGTGTCATACCGTTATGTTCCCTAAATGAAATGTATTTCTTTCTTTTAGAAGGCAATATACTTATACTAACAAAAGAAGCGACTACCCGAACCCTAGGTCTAATGTGCCTTTATGGCTTTAACAGGAAGTAATAGACGACTTAGAAGAGAGCAAGTACACCTACATGGAGCCGCGTATCTCCATCTACTGCAAGAATAACAAGGAGTGGACCAAGCTCGCCACGTGGGCCGTCAAGAACAACGTTTATTCCGAGCACGTGCGGTGGGTCGTGCAGGTGCCTCGGCTCTAGTAAGTGACTTCGTTTATTTTGTTCTAGTTTATATTGCAATTGAACCTGTCATATACCGGTTGCGTGCATCCGCGACCAAAATGGCGCCCCCTTCATTTGTTTCTTTATTGCCGGCCCTGGTAAATAGAGGAAGTAAAATTTCGGTCTGGTATACGACAGGTAAACTTAAACTACGACCGAGACCACCGGGGAATGGGCAGCAGCATTCCTAGAGCGCGGTGGAGATACTGCGATCGCCAACCCGCATGCCAAGCGTGGCGATTATGGCATTTACCCCCATGTATGGCATTTATAAAATTGGGGGAGGCCTATGTGCAGCAGTGGACGTCCTAGGGCTGATGTGGTGGTGTGGATACGACAGGTACACAACCTTCAAAAGCTTTGCATGAATGAATCCTATAATTAACCATAGTTGCCCACTCACTTGACAAAGGGGGGTCGAAGTTGCACCACGTCCGTAGGGAGTACCCACCGTTACCCTACACGTGACCCCTGGGTGGTGCTAAAAGTGCAACAAAAACTGGCAACCGTACTTGTTTTCTCGAAGATCTCACGGTTCGTAAGTATATGCCATACAATTAAATAATAAATTAACCATATCTTGTCGAAATATACTTACCACCGAAATATACATAGGTGGGTTCACAAGAGCTGGCGCGGAAAATGTATGAAACTGACATTAATTTCATAGATATTCCGCGGCAGCTCTTGTAAATCGACCTCGATAATCGTTAGCTCGCACCAAGTCATACTAAAGTACTTAGTTATACTAATAATAAAGATATAACTTTAACTACATCTGATTTTCTTTTGTATCTTCAGCGACATCTATCGAGCAAACAAGTTGCTCAAAAATTTCCAGGAGTTCCTGGACAACCTTTTCAACCCACTCTTCGAGGTGTCCATCGATCCCAGCTCCAACACCGACCTGCACAAGTTCCTTAAGGTTTGTTCAAGTTCCTCAGTCAGGCCTAGAATTCTCTTCTTACAAGTCTTATTCTAACTAAAACCTTCCAACTAGGTACTCGTAAGTATAGCCCAAAATTCATTCCTCATTCATTTCAGTCAATACAAATTTTCTATCATATTTTTTTAAATACCACTTTGGTGGCAAACAAGCGTACAGCCCGCCTGATGGTAAGCAGTCACCGCAGCCTATGGACGCCTGCAACACCAGGGGTGTCACATGCGCACTGCCGACCCTTTAAAATATTTATACACTCCTTTTAACCATTTTTTCTTTTTCCCTTTTTTCTTTTCTTCTTTCTCCATTATTTTTTCCTTTTGTTCTTTTCTTTTATTTTTCTTTTAAGATCCTGCGGTGGGCAATGGTTCGCTACTCAAAAAGCGCCTACAAATGTTTATCATTACCTTGTTTTTTTTTATTCGGCGTCTAGGCGCCTCTAATCACCTGGCGCCTAGAGCAGCCGGTCCATCTGTTCTACCCTACGGCCAGCCCGCAGATCCCTCAATTCAAAGTATAATTTGTTGGTAGTACGTGATCGCGTTCGACAGCGTGGACGACGAGTCGAAACCAGAAAATTCGCTTCTGTCGAGCGACATGCGCCGCCCCCAGGAGTGGACCAACGAGGAGAACCCGCCCTACGCATACTACCTCTACTACATGTACGCGAACATCACCGTGCTCAACCAGCTGAGAAGGTTCGTTGGTTAATCATTTAACATTGTCTAGTGAGCGGTTGTGTCGCAACAGCAGCTCGCTTTAGAGCGTTTGCAATTTCGCATTGAAATTTGCCAATGGGTCCAGCATAATTGGATTTGATAAAAAGATTCTAATTAATTAATAATTCTAGAAGAAACGTAATCTTACCACATGAAGAATATAACCACAATATGGTTCGCACCTCTCACTGGGCTTGGGGCATAAAGCAAGGTGTGCTCGCGACGGGATAAAATAGCCATCCATTTGAGAATTCGCCAGTTTACCACTTTTGGACAAAAGTCTCTTGTCATTACTCTTAGAACACGCTATCCTTTTAGGTGTGACAGTAGACTGGTGTAACCACGATTCATGGTACATTGGGTACCTATCCACATTGGCAATAGATACCTGTATAAATTAGACCACGGATTACCCACCTCTTCGCCACGTATAAGGAGACGTTTGATTATTCCAGAGCTCAAGGTCTGAACACGTTCGTGCTACGACCGCACTGTGGCGAATCCGGCCCCATCACCCATCTCGCCGCCGGATTCTTGCTGGCGGAGAACATCTCCCACGGGCTTGTGCTAAAAAAGGTGAACCAAAAACCCATTACTGTTTCTGTTCAATGACTTGTAGTTTTGCAGCCTCGTGGCGGGTTCTTCTTCATCTTGGTCGTATCCTCATGTCTGATGGACGTGACACCTATGGGACCACTGGTCTCCACGCCGTGAAGGCTTATATATCAAATGACTGAACACACATTATGGCATGGTCCGCGACAAATAACAAGAATGCAGTCCAACCCACGTCCAACCCCAAAACATAATTCTAATTTTTAGTTATTGATACTTTCTGTCCGAAGAAGTCATTCTAGCGTAGTGATTAAATTGGGGATGGAAGTCGATAGGGGCAGTATTTCACCTGGATGAAGTCGCGTGCAAATGTTAGTTATGAAACTTATGAATATTTTAAGATGTGGCAGAGTAGAGGCAATTATCAACATTATAGCTTGAAACGCACAGAGCGCGGCGCAGCGTCGTTGCGGGGCGGAGGCGGTTTTGCGGTAAAGCGAACGCGGTCCGGGGCACATCGCACCAAAAAATGCGGCGTATGTGACATATGAAGCAGTAATCAGCAGTCGACAGTTCCGGAAAGATGAAAATGCAAAACTGCCTTCGCCCCGCACCGCGCCGCGCCCACTCTGTGCCTTTCGAGCGGTAAGTAATTTTTATCTTCTTGTAATCTCAACGTTTTACTCCCCAGGCACCAGTGCTCCAGTACCTATACTACCTGGCTCAAATATTCATCGCCATGTCTCCACTAAGCAACAACTCGCTGTTCCTCAACTACCACCTGAACCCGCTGCCCGAGTTCTTTGCTCGTGGTTTACGCGTCACGCTCTCCACTGATGACCCGCTGCAGTTCCACTATACAAAGGTAAGCCAGTCCTGGACACGGATCTGACAGCTTTTTGGAAGAATTTTCTTGACAAATAAAAACGAGTTACGCTATTCCCTACCAATCACGTTGACTGGCTTCTGAATTGCTCCCAGTTCCATATGCTTTAAATCTAATATACCAAGCTGAGCTGAGCTGCTCAATAGCACTTGAAGGTATCAGAGATGCAATTCCTCAAATGCCTGGGTACTTCAACAGGCTTTCAAATTTTTCACTATCAAAAACTCTGTAGTATTTTGTAGCTCAAGTCACACATTTGAAAAACTGTATTTCCTTGAAGGAACCTCTAATGGAAGAATACAGCATCGCGGCGCAAGCGTGGAAGCTGTCCTCCTGCGACATGTGCGAGCTCGCGCGCAACTCCGTGATCATGTCGGGCTTCCCGCACGAGCAGAAGCAGTGCTGGCTTGGAGACGAATATCTGCAGGACGGGCCGGTTGGGAACGACATCACGAGGACCAATGTGCCGAATGTGCGCCTCGCGTATCGCCGGGAGGCGCTGCGAGCGGAACTGGACATCATTCTTCGGGTATGTTTAGTGTTGGCTGATGAGGCTGGGTCTATTAGTTAGTAGTACTTAATTATAATTTAGGGCTTCCCGAACGAACAACAGTGCTGGCCTAGATACGACTATCTGCAAGACGGGCCGGCCGGAAACGACATCACGAGGAGCAATGTGTCGGATGTTCGGCTCGCGTATCGCCGGGAGGCGCCGCGGGTAGAACTAAGCAACTGGACGTCATTCTACGGGTATGCTCCAAAGTCTAGGCTGTTTATAGGTTCGGTGTCGAATTGTGAGTCTTGAGTCATGCTCAGGCTCGGACTTGGAGACCCAGGTCCCGTAGGCACTTGGCATTTGGGGCCTACTCTACCATCCCAGTTTGCCAGGCCGGGCCCTTGTAGGCCTAAGCGAAAATTGACATTGGTCATGCTGAGAAGGATTGTGGACGCAGCTAAACTCCAGGCTTCTCAGGCACTGCTTCTGTTGGTGAAGGATGTCGCATTTTACGAACAGAAGCATTGCTGGATTGCAGACGATATCACTAGGATCAATGTGCTGTATCTGCGGGCGGAACCGGGCATCTTTCTAAAGGTAAGCATGTTCCATAGTCTAGGTAGTTAATAGATTTTGAGTCGAATTGTGAATCTTGCGGTCATGTCGAGAAGAATCGTGGGCACAAGACTTACTGGGGTATGCTCAGTCAAGGCTCCAAAGTTTGTTGACGTATTATTAATTTGTAGTCTTCTTACGTCAGGCTTCCTTCAAGGACAGCACCAAGCAGTGCTGGCTAGACGGCGATTAGGTACTTAAGTGAGGCTGGCGCTATTACGTAGGAGTTGTTATGTCACACTCCTGTTTACTAACATTAGGTACACGAACTTTCGTCAGTAAAGAAATTGGTCTACCACTTTTCGATTATATTATTAGTGTATTAAGCTCGAAACGCGCGGCGCGGTGCGGGGCGGAGGCGGTTTTGCATTTTTCATCTTTCCGAAACTGTCGACTGTCGATTACTGCTACACACACCCAGGACCACGTTCGCTTCACCGCAAAACCGCCTCCGCCCCGCAACGTTGCGTAGCGCTCTGTGCGTTCAATCTTAAAGGTTCATACCACTTTCTTGGCCGTGTCTCAACGTGAAAGTTTGTGAAAATACTCTATATTGTGGCACCAAAAGCTTAAGGACTAAGCAACTACAGGTAAATTACTTTCGAGACGTTTTTGCGTTTGTAGTAGTATTTGTATATACTAGGTGGCCCATTCAAATCGGTCAGTATGGGAAAGTCTGAAACTATAAGACATACGAAGATTTGTTCTTAGGAACCATGTCACCGATTTTGATAAAAAGAAAAACTGCATTCATACATTTGAAAAAAACACTGTACCCAGCTAGGGAATCGAACCCGGTTGTTTTGAAAAAATAAACTTACACTATTTCTATTCAGATATCGTTTGTGTAGGTATTAAGCAGTAAATGTCTCTAAGAAACATAATGTCTAAAATGAATAAAATGCATTTTTTTCACATTTATCATAGTAGGTGTTCAAAGTGACCACCGTTACAATATTCAACAAGTTCAGGCATGTAAAATTATCTCTATGGTTGTTTGTACCTCTCTACTTGTAAAATCGGTGACATGGTTCCTAAGAACAAATCTTCGTATGTCTTATAGTTTTAGACTTTCCCATACTGACCGATTTGAATGGGCCACCCTGTATACAGGGACACACGTACACGTTGACATGCACAGACACGTGTGCGGTGTACACAGACCATGGCGGTGTGTGCGTGAGGCTGGCTACAGAGGTCACAACTACAAATGTAAAAAAGTCTCGATAGTGATTTACCTGTACCTCAACCTCTGATTTTTTCTGGGGGTTGTAGCCAGGTTTGTATTTTTTTATATGATTTTTTATGTAATTTGATATATCGTCAAGATTGGATTCAAATAGTTTTAAACCACCCTATTACAATATAGTATTTTTCACAAAATGGATTTATGCCAAAATATGCCTATTTGCGCATAGGATGAACACTGTGGCCTAATTCTAAACAATTTGATCCCAAAAGTTGAACCAACCGTTCGTGTTACATTTACTCGTACATTGTATTCAAGTATTGGATCCGGTACCTATGAACGGGCCTATTCAACAAAATCTTCACTAATTGATTATTGGTATAGAAGCCAAAAGATGAACTGGTTAATTGTATACTGGGCCTTTTTCTTTTGTGAACAATGGGATTCAGTTATACCGTCTCAAGTAGATGTACCTACTACCCAAAATTTAACTAAAGAGTTACATAGTAAAAAATAACAAGAATAAAAAAAAAGGTTTACTGATAAAGCTTGCTGAAATTTCAGCCCTCAATATGATATACAGACAGTATACAGTTTATTTAAAACCATCCTGTATATTCGCACGAAGTCGCACGCTGCAGTAGGTATTATTGTATAAATATTCTACAGAAAATCTCACCATAACTTTATCTTTAGTATTTTGTTCAATTTATCCGACAGCCGGCAACAATCAAAAAAACATTATTTTTTTACTTCTTGTTAGTGCATGCATGAACTCAGTTTATGATAAGTAATTTCGCCTTCGCCAGTAATATCTTCGGTAGTATAGTGGTAAGTATCCCCGCCTGTCACGCGGGAGACCGGGGTTCGATTCCCCGCCGGAGAGATCTTTTTGCATCTTTTTTGTTTTTAATTTATTTTTCGTAGTGGTTTCGTTCGCAGTATTTTGTTTTAATTAATTTAACTGACATGCAAACTAACATTATTTTTCTTTGTTTCAGATACGACAAGACATGTGATATTCTTTCATAGGTAAATATTGTGTAACTTATGAAACTTCTGTAAGGCGTATTGGATAATCCCGAAAGAAACCGAGGAACGGATACTTAGCTCCTAAAATCAATATTAAAATTATACTTAACGTTTAAAATATTCTTGAAAGCATGGATCAAAGTATTATATCATTACTTTGAAGAAAACGCGAGGGTCATGCTAAATTAGAGAAAAACGTAAAAGTGTGTTATTGCTTACGACATTTTGAGATACCATTTTTTTCAAAATATTGCCGCTATTGAAGCCATCTGTTTTTAAAAACTCGTCGACTGCTTAAATCCCACGTTAAAAGCACACATTAGGATAAGGCTATGTCCGGATTCTTAAGGAATTATCCCTTAGGTACCTTATCAATCCATTGGCATTGTGATATACAGGATGATTCGGGAGACGTGAGCAAGATCAACACTACGGATTCAGTAGATCATAAGCTACTGCTTCGTGCCACTATTAGTGAAATTAACGTTCATTTATCTTTGGTGTTGACAACAAAATGTTTTTAATTATTTACGAAATTCATGGTCACTCTGCAATCAGAATACTTCGCTTCAGTTAAGTCATACGTGTCAAATTGAATGTCAACTGAGTCCGATTACTTTTGAAATGTCGTATCTCACTCAATGTGACAATTTACTTTCTTCGTAATCAAAGTGCCGTCAAAACAGTTAGAAGTTTAATCTTTATAAACCAGTTGTTGTAGGGTGACCATGGTTGTAGAGAATTAAACTTTATCTTAACAAAAATTAAAATACAGGAAAAAGGTATGGGTGTTTCACTTAAATACAATGGTGAACGATTAATTGCCATTTACTATGTATGTAGTGTTGGTCCTGCTCACGTCTCCTGAATCACCCTCTATACAGCGAGGGTCAAATGCTAAAAACTTAAAATGTATACTGATAAATAAATCGCAAATAACATATGTGATCTTTTTATTCAGCTATTATATCTTTTATCAATTTTTCTAATTTAACAAGGATTGCATTAGTGTACAAATCACTCAATTCTGTCCTTTGTGTCCACTGGAGTTTAAAATGTAATGACACTGTTGAAGATCTCTTTCAACACGAATTTCGGTTCTATGTTACCATGGCAATATGTTAGCGTCATACGAATCCTGCCCGTATATACTTAGACCACCACCACCACCATATCAGCCGAAAGACGTCCACTGCTGGACATAGGCCTCCCCCAATTCCATGGGGGGTAAATGCCATAATCGCCACGCTTGGCATGCGGGTTGGCGATCGCAGTATCTCCACCGCACTTCAGGAATGCTGCTGCCCATCCCCCGGTGGTCTTGGCCGTAGTTTTAGGACATACCCGGGTCCATACACTTAGACATAGAGGCTAAATCGTTCCTTATAATTCTATTCCACTACCTCGTCGTCTTGCCGCACGCGAGTCCCGCCTTGGTAGCTTACTAAAGAGGGTTTAGAATCCCATGACATTTCAAGACTTCAGCTGACGCGTATTCCTTGCCGCACACGAGTCTCGCGTTGGTAGCTTACAAAAGAAGGCTTAGAATCCCATGACGTTTCAAGATTTTAGCTGACGCGTATTAATTAGATTTTAGCTGACGCGTATTAATTTATGCTGCAGAACAAGAATGCCATGTTCTGTTGTGTAGGAGAATGGTCAAGAGTCCCACTACACTGTGTAGGTACAGCTTGTTTTTTGGGTTGTATTAGTCAGTGTACAATAGACAATAGTAGACGAATCGAATTCCAGCTTTGTGCCCTGGGCATTGGGGCCAGACACCCTTAACTGCGTATAGCTTTCTCCTTGTCATTGGCATATGGCGCCGTCTCCTGATACTAATGGAACTCCAAGGTTAAGGATATGGGTCCGAAACTAAGCTAGCACAGTATCGACGGCACACGAATCTAACTCGTGCGTCTTTGGCATTAAAGCTAGAATCACGTAAGCCTGCGGGTGATCTCCAAAACGCCATCTAATGTTGCGTGGACATGACGCGAATCTCAACTTTCTGTCTCCGGCATAGAGTTTAAAATCCCGTGACACTGCGTATAGCCTTCTCCTCCTCAAACGGCGTCATCTGGCGGTGCGAATGAAACTCCATGGTGAAGGAGGCGAGTCCAGAACTCAGCGAGCGTAGAGTGGAGGAGTATCCAAGTAGCTCCGATAAGGGGGTGATGCTGTCTATTACCTGTAAATACATTAGAAATGAAATGATTTATTTAAGTATGTGGCAATTGGATTACATTTTGCGGTGATAATTGCATTTCATTTAGTTGTTTCACCAAATCCTACCTTTTCAGGTGTACATACATCTGGGCTTATATTAAAGGTTAAAAGGAATCATTTAAAAAATCACTGATTTTGTAATAGCATTTCTCTATGAGACAATTCTTAATTATATTCTTAAAGGTTTTTAAGTTGTGACTCTTAAATCTATCAGGTATTTGTTATAAATTTTGATGCACATGTTAAAAGAATTTTTTGAAGTAAGTGCTAATTTAGCAGCCGGCTTATATAATTTATAATTGTATTGCGCTCGTACTTTACGGGTGCGCAGCTGCTGTACCTCTAAAAATTGGGTTTTGTACTTATGTACAAATACCAAAACTTCCAAAATATAGAGACAAGGGACGGTGAGGATGCCTTTATCCACGAAATATGGTCGACATGATTCCCTACGGCCTATTCCAAAAATTGCTCTTATGCAACGTTTTTGCGTTAGTAACACTTTGTCTTTAGAAAAATATATTAGATTCAGATTATTAGAAAAATATATTAGATTCAGATTCGCCCTGGTATACGCCTGGGATAAGTAAAAGTAAAAAGTAAAAGTAGTTTATTCTTCAAATTAGGCATATTACATGCACCTATGAACGTCAATAAACTACCACCGGTTCGGAAAAATAAACCTCTGCCACGAGAAGAACCGGCGTAAGAAACTCGGCGAGGTGTCATTTTTTCAAAACAATATACATTGTATAGTTAAATATAAATTACAGTGTCAGCTACTACAAAATAACTGAAATAACAATGCTACAGTAGAAAACATATTTTCGCGATAGATTACCCGTGCAGGACGCTATCACTGCCAAACATCCCTATCCATGATGTAATCGTTTATCTTATAATATGCTTTTGAAATAAGTGTTTGTTTTACTACAGATTTGAATTTAGAATTACTAAGTTCAGTAATGTGTTTAGGAATTTTATTGTAGAATTTGATACAATTTCCCAAGAACGACTTTTTCGCCTTTACTAGTCTATAGAAGGTTACTTTCAGTTTCCCAGTATTTCTCGTGGCTATTGGTTTATCAGCGTTCGTTGGAAAATTGCCCAAATTCTTCCTAACATACATTATTATTTCAAATATATATAGGGACGGCAGGGTTAGAATATCTATTTCTTTGAAAAATTCTCTTAATGACTCACGTGACCCCAAGTTATAAATTGCTCGGATAGCCCTTTTTTGCAAAATAAAAACAGTTTCAATATCTGCAGCTGATCCCCATAAGATAAGACCACTTCATCCTGGTTCCCATAGTCGACTCTTACGACACCCAAGGGAAGAAAGGGGTTGGTCTTATTCTAACGCTGCACCACACGGGTTCTTGGACATAAATCATTGATAATTATTATTAGGGGACAATTTTTTATACAAATCGAACTAGTCACATAGTATCGCTCGCCTCCGTGAACAGCAAGAATTATAGGTACATCCCTTTCAAATGCAATATTACTATTTTGTTATGCTAACCTTGTCACTTCTTTTCAAATTATGGGGATGGAATCGTACACTTATAGAATACTTATTTTTCCACTGTTAAACAACTGAAACATGCAGTGGTACGTGTGTATATGCCACTTCTATGATCTACGGTACCACCGAAATGTGTTCTTTTTTAAATTTTCACACCTTAGGTCCGTTGCAGCAATTAAAAGTAATATAATTTATTAACTTATTCGGTACTTTTTTGTCGACATTCTATGTAATGTTATTTACAAAAGGTAACTTTTCTTAATGACTGTTTGTGCCAAAAAAAGAGAAAAAAACCGTCCAAGTGCGTGTCGGACCACACACACAGAAGCGTTCCGTACCGACACCTAACCTATAGTTTTTCAGCACTAACTCAAAAACCGTTAAACCTATCTTGTTCAAATCAAAAATCGATGAAAGTATTTTTAATGTATATCATCTTGTTTTTTTTTTCAGTATTTTAAACTTCAGTTTGGATATTGGGGGGGGGGGGGGGGGGGGAGAACACTTTTTACGGCTTTGACAAGTAATATTTCACTAACGGTTGACTTAAATGTTTTTTTTTTTAGAAACCTCTATGTCATTTTTAAGGGCCAAGCTCACACGCCTATATGCATCGAAAAAAAAATGTATCCCCCTGTGACATATATGGGGTGCCTTCCAGTTTACTATTTTGTTCGTAATTTCACATCATATTTCTATACCGGTTCATTGAATCAAAATCAAAATCAAAATTTTTTATTCTGCAAATAGGCCACAAGGGCACTTTTACAAGTCAACACATGAATTATACAATTAAACAAATTGACAATGATAATTATAATGTTTTCAAAACAGAATTGCAGAACTAAAAAAAAGTAGACAATAATAATAATGATTTTAAAACTATAGTGATAAACAAACTCACAATATTCAATTAAAATTAACTTATAAGACATTATATAAAAAAAAAAATGTAGTGACCTATATATACGGTCTCTGTCCGAATACACAAAAATACACCTTCACATCAAATTTCATAATTGTAGTTGTCCTAGTCTCCGAGTAAATCGGCTGTGACATACGGACGGACGGACAGACATGACAAATCTATAAGGGTTCCGTTTTTGCCATGTTGGCTACGTAAAAAGTGTGGTGTTATGGGTATTGATGGATTGACAGTAAAGTGGTGTATGAGCGTGCCTTGTTCCGGTGGCGGGCGTGCACGCGCAGCACCGTGGCGCGGCGGCGCGCCAGGTCGGCCAGCACGCGCGCCGCCAGCCCAGCGGGGCACGCCACCTGCAGCAGCATCACCGGCTCCAGCAGCATCGATTCCGCCTCCTCGAACACCTGCCATCATTCTTTTACTGGAAATAAGTTGTACCAAAAAAACCGACTCCAGTTTTGTACTTCGCTATGCCACAATTTGTGGCTTCCGTGAGCCAATGCTTGGTTAGGGAGGTATTCCACTATCTTTGTCCAATATCTTTGATCAAAGAAATTGGATGATTTCATCCAACTCAGATGGGACCCCGACATTTGATTGAAGATTCTGATGACAGTTAAATCAATATGGCTACGCATGAAAAAGAATAAAACTTAGACACAGATATTGGATGAGTGGAATAGGCCTCCGTCAAAGAACTTTGATCAAAGATTTGACAAAGATGTTGGACGAGTGGAATATCACCCGTGTTAAAGTTCTTTGACTTAGGCCCATTCCACTCGTCCAATATCTTTGTCCAAGTTTTTTTTTATGCGTAGCCATATTGATTTAACTGTCATCGGAATCTTTGATCAAATGTCGGGGTCCCATCCAAGTTTGATGAAATCATCTAATTTCTTTGATCAAAGATATTGGATGAGTTTAATACGGGGTGGTATTCTACTCATCCAACATCTTTGTCCAATTTCTTTGTCAATTCTTTGACAAAAGTTCTTTGTAAGCGACAAGGTACAGTATGCGACTGTCAAGCAATGGTAGTGGGTTCCGACCCCCGCTCGTCCCAAAGTTACGATTGAATTTGATATCAATTAACGGTTAAACATAGACTAACTACGTATGCAGTCCCAGGGTCACATAAGATGAGAGGCGTTTGAGGCACCGTTGGAGTAAGACCTGAACTGAATTTGTCAAAATCATCAAACTCATCAGTTTATCATCACAATCGAGTAAAAGCGAAATCGCTCAATGTAAAACTACGATAGTATAGAAGTCGGTTAAAAAGATTCAAGGTTGATGTCGGTACCTTCCTCAAGCACTGCGCGACGGTGGCTGCGACCACGGAGTCAGAAGTCCCGCGCGTCACTTCGAACCAGTGCAGCTTCACTTGCACATCCACCATCTGAATCATACAATTTTTTGAACTATCCGGCGTGCACAGGAATGTCACTTGATAACAAACAGATACCATCCGGTTGATTCAAATGATTTTAAGTATACTTTTTATTATTATTGAAATGATCAGGAAATCTTCTATGCCCCGTACCTCAATACAACCCCTCTCAACGTTGCCCTCATTATGGTAACAAAGCAAAGAATATCCACCGGTCAAGACGAGTATGTTATTAAGGTCATTTAGGAATTTTAGTACATCAGAGGTAATGAAACTCGATTTGAGTGATTACTAACTGAGCGCTCTCGCTTCTGCTTTGGAAGGCACGCTCAGCCTTTGATCCTGGCTGCTGCCTATGATAGTAGTCGACACGCCATGTTAGAGGCCTTCGGGCGGCTTGAGAACTTCTATCAGTCAAGTTACCCACTCACTTGACAAGCTTAATCCCAATAAAAGGTCGTTTCCCCCTTTTGTTGGAAGGGCAGTTGGCAATCGCTCCAGTGAAAACTATTGCCTACGCCACTTCTTGACTTTAGAGGGCGCAGTACGATCGGTGTGGATCGGTTCTCCATACAAACGTATTTAGGCTCTCATTTTAAAACGCCATGCTAGAATAACATGAAACTTTGTATATACAATGGGATCCGGCATACCTAGGTCGGAAATTAGTTTCTGTTGCTAGAAATTGAAAAAGAAAATGAAAACAGCGGTTTTTTTAGTTTTTTACGGCTTGTATGAAAACCTTAATACTTCGCTGTATTTTTTCGCCATTACAATTTCAAGCAACAGAAACTAATTTCCGCCCTAGACAAGCTTGATGTTCATGTTATTCTAGCATGGCGTTTTAAAATGAGAGCATAAATACGTTTGTATGGAGAACCAAACGTACTGCGCCCTCTTAACCGTTCACAGGACCGGCCCGCATCGCACGCAACGGATTTTAGTATTCTTTGTATAAAAATAACAAAGAATACTAAAATCCTTACTTTGGAGTTACGTAGCGGATCCCGGGCATCCTTGAAGGTGCAACTGCACTGGGATTACGGTAGGATGATGATGATGTAGACATACCGGGCAGCCCAGCTTGGGTCCGTGCAGTAGCGCGGTGTGGACGCCCTGGCGGATGCACGCGAGCGAGCGCGGGTGCAGGTGCGCGAGGTTGGCCGCGCTCTCTGCTGACTTGTCCATGCTGAAATAAAACGGTTACCCTCATTCAAACAGTACATCTGAATCTCTGTAAAACTTGACAGGACATTCCACGAGGCGGCGCGACCCTTTATTTATTTAATCGTATGGCATTTATTTACGAACCGTGAGATCTTCGAGAATACAAGTACGGTTGCCAGTTTTTGTTGCACTTTTAGCACCACCCAGGGGTCACGTGTAGGGTAACGGTGGGTACTCCCTACGGACGTGGTGCAACTTCGACCCCCCTTTGTCAAGTGAGTGGGCAACTTGACTGTTAGAAGTTCTCAAGCCGCCCTAAGGCCTCTAACTTGGCTTAACGACTGCTGCTGTCGGCCGACCGGCATCAACGGCTTAACGTGCCTTCCAAAGCACGAGAGCGCTCAGTTAGTAACCACTCAAAGCGGTCACCCATCCAAGAACTGACCTGCGCCCACCTTGCTTAACCTCGCATACCGCCCGCGGTACGCGGGCGCCGCTGGGACACGAGCGCTCAAAGCGACCCTGATATGATCCCATTTCTATGAGAGTAGCCCTGTGTTGTGGAATGTTTATATTAGAATGATGATCATGATGAAGGACTTAAGAGTGCGCAGTACGTTCGGTTCTCCATACAAACGTATTTACGCTCTCATTTTAAAACGCCATGCTAGAATAACATGAAACTTTGTATACACAATGGGATTCGGCATATCTAGGTCGGAAATTAGTTTCTGCTGCTTGATATTACAATGGAGAAAAAATACAACGATTATTAAGGTTTTCATACAAGCCGTAAAAAACTCAAAAAACCGCTGTATTTTTTTTCTTTTACAATTTCTAGCAACAGCAACTAATTTCCGACCTAGATATGCCGGATCCCATTGTGTATACAAAGTTTCATGTTATTCTAGCATGGCGTTTTAAAATGAGAGCATAAATACGTTTGTATGGAGAACCGAGCGTACTGCCACGTACTGCGCCCTCTTAACTAAATTTAATTAACGATTATTTCAAGCTCGTGTTAGCAAGTTACAATAAAACATAAATTCAAATTCAAATTCAAAAATGTTTATTTCGGACAACTTGATCCATATTTTGTTAGTAGTTACAGTAATAACTTATGCTAAGGGTTAGTATTTATAAAATGAAAGAATTAAAAGCGGCGCGTTGGAGCGGCGACAGGCGCGTGCAGCTGCGCATGCCGCCACACCAGCGGCGAATCCCAGCGGTGGGCTAGCGTACTCAGGATGCCGTTTGAGCTGCCGCGGCTGCGGTTGAGGAGCGAGGTAATCCGTTTTCTCATAATAGTGTAAAAGCAGTCTGTCTGAGCATCAGCGAACATAGCCGAAGCACTACAATACCGCGGAAGCCCAAACAGCATCCTGAATGCGTCATTATACTGGACGCGCAGAGCGCTATACGCCCGCTTGGTAAAGCTAGTCCACAGACCGCACGTGTAGAAGGTTTGACAAAATGCTTTAAACAGAGTTAATTTCACCTCTTTACTAGCACGTGCGAATCTGCGGGCCAGCATGTTACAGCGGACGCACAGCGCCCGGCGCTCCCGCTCGATGTCCACATCATCAGTCATTGTTTCAGTGACCCAGTGACCTAGGTATTTAAACTTATCAGCTCTCTTCAAAGGAGTCCCACAAAGAGTAACAGTCTGCATCTTATAGGATTTGTTACCTGCTTTAAATTGTAGGACCTCACTTTTAGATGCATTTAAATAAATAAAATAAAAAACTATGTTAGAATGTTTTTATATAAGTTACGGTTCACTATTACTGGGCCTGTGAAGTCCACAACAATGCATAATGTACGGACAGTCAATCCTGACTGCAATCATAGTTAGGATGGTGTTGGGGCTGGCCCGCACTCGCCGCACCAGCGATGCGGCTCGCAAGCACATTGCCGCTTTAAAACAGGTTACGCGCGCTTCAGCGAACATCTGCGAGCCACTGCACTAGCGCCGCAGCCCCATCAACACCCGGAACACATTGTTATATTGAACTTGTGGGGCCTTGTACGAGATCTTTGTGAATTTACTCCACAGACTACAAGTGTGAAAAGTGGTACAAAAAGTCCTTAATAGGGTTATTTTACTATCTGTAATGTAAAAGTGGTTCGATGTATATTGATACTAATCTCGACATCTTGCCAGCCACGACGGCCTAAAAATAGGATTTCATGATTTTTAACGCAAAAGGTTTTCTTAAGGCGCAGGGTAGGGCAAGCCATTCTCCATACAAAGGTTGTGCAAGTTTTTTGCGTTAGTGTTGGCACTACAGCATTTAATTTTATTTTTTATTGGTACATATTGGATACAGTCAGAACTTGATGTTGAAATTTTGCATTATTTAAAAAAAAAAGAAAAAAAAAGAAAAAATAATTAAAATTAGAAAAGAAAAACATCAAGACATAGCTAACAAAAAAATAAGCATATGGACCTAAAATGCAAACACAAACGAAGAAAAACTTGCACAAAGTTTGTATGGAAAGAGCTTGCCCTTCGCCTCAATATGAAAATTTGCAACAGCAGACCTATGGAGCTCTAACTAGAGTTTACTGTGCATTTACCTCAATACTTTATCAGCCGTGACCCCCTTGACGTTCTTCGCAGACAGCGTGACCTTGACCTGCTGCCTCGCGCCCGCCATCTTGCGGTCAACAGCTAGTGTCTGCTTGCCGCTTCCCACCAGAGCCTCTCTGTACGCTATCTGCATGGGGCCCAGCTCGACGTCTATCCTGTATTCGCGGATGATGCGTTCCTTTATGATTTCGAGGTGCAGTTCACCCATTCCTGAAAAAAATATTTTTTTTTATGACATAGGTGGCAAACGATCAGACGAATCGCCTGATGGTAAGCGATTAGCGCCGCCCATGGACACTCGCAACACCAGAGGGGCTGTAAGTGCGTTAAATTTTGGTTAATATGAATTTGCTGATAAAACGCCGCGTACAGTGAACACGTCGAATCAAGTATTTCGCGCGTGTTGGCTTGCTTTATTTCATAGTTTCTTCGTAACTGTAAGTTCTGCGAGATCATAAATCTGTTTCTGTTTTTCTATTAAAATGTTTTTCCTATTCTATCATTTCCATAATAATTACCCAGTTGGATGTGGCAACCATCTGTTTGGAGTCGTCATCAGCAATAACTATCAAACCTCAAAGAACTTGTCTCTTGACACAGAATTCGCAGTCATTTTCCTGGATCTCCGCTTTCGCTTCTAGGCCCTCGGATGATTGATTAAAGCCAATAATTCAGGAATATGGACCCCGCGAGCTCTTTGGGCCTCGTAAAATGTGGACCGACTGGGAGAGCGCTGGATAGAGGAACCAAGAAATCAATTATTGTGGCGATCTTTAGGGGAAGCCTAAGTGGACTTCTATGATGATGATAATAATAAAAATCTTTTATTTCTGACTGAATCCATATGTTAGTTACAAACTTATATACGAGTGTTAGTCATTATAATACAATACTATTTATTCTACAGAGGTATGGAGCTTTGTCCATCTATGCGTAAAGGGGGATGCTGTTGGCGCTGCCCCGCCAACGGTTTAAGAGTTAGAAACCGCTTTAGAATTATATAAAGAAAGAAAATACATTTATTAAACGTCAAAATAACATAAAAAGCAAGCGGAGGCGGTGATTTTCGGTGGGGATTTTCCTTAAAAACTAATATAAGATTATAACCATCTTAAAACCATCCGCATGAAATCTTGTTACCTGCTAACACAAGCTGTCCAGTCTCGTCATCAGTGACGACTCTCAAGCTGGGGTCTTCGCGGGCCAGTTCGCCGAGAGCGGTCTCTAGAGCGCTCTGGAAGGCGGCGCTCGGAGGCTCGATGGAGCATAAAAACACGGGCTCGGGGACGGTCGCGCCTGGCAACAACAACTAGTTGTTTTATCCAAATTAGTTACATGACATGCTGAATATGAATCAACAATCGAAATGATAAATCCTTGCATAAGTGATATCTACAAAATTATTCATTATACCAGTAACAAATCACATTTGTGTACTTTGAAGGGACAATGTTGGACGACCTGTTTAGCCTAGTTGGTAGTATCACTGCCTCCGAAGCTAGAGGTCCCGGGTTTATTTGTTCTTGGGTCTTGGATGTTTTCTATGTATTTAAGTATGTATTTATCTATATAAGTATGTATATCGTCATCTAGTATCCATAGTACAAGCTTTGTTTAGTTTAGGACTAGGTGGATTTGTGTAAGACTGTACCCAATATTTAAAAAAAAAGGTTAGTTCGTGACTTCGTAAATTGGCCACTTTATAAAACGGTCCATTTGTTGCAGACTTCTGACTATTTAGGTCTGCTATACCCCGACCCTGGACTCGAGGATGTCCGAATACTACGACCAAGACCAACGGGGGATAGGCAGCAGCATCACAGGAGTGCGGTGGAGATACTGCGATCGCCAACCCGTATGCCAAGCGTGGCGATTATCGCATTTACCCCCCATGAAATTGGGGGAGACCTATGCCCAGCAGTGGACGTCCTTCGGTTGATAGTAGTAGTAGTAGATCTTCCATAGATGGGGGTTTATCTATTCATAAACGTCGTTAAAATGCCGCTTGAATTCGTTTGTCCTTATCTGTCACTTTGACATTTTATGTTTTTGAGAAAGGGACAAACAAAATTTTAGCTAACAGAGGTATGTCAAGTTTAATGAAAAAGGGTAAAATATATGGAAATAAATGTATGATTTATTTTTAAATTCATCAATCATCATAGGTGGTTTTATTAATTACAACGTCGATATTATCATGCAGATATTTGCTCTTAAACCGATATCATGATGACGTTTAATAAATCAAACTATTAGGCTAATTGTATTTCTTTCTTCTATTGACTTGAAATTGTCCATTTTAAGTACTAGAAACTTTTAATTTTACCGGTATAATTAATATGGTATATTTTCGGTGTGTGAAATGGGAGTGGGGTGTTATACGGAGGGATGAAAGTCATGTGACAAGAAAGGTATTAGGTATGAATGTGGAGGGATGTAAGAGGAGGGTTAGGCTAAGGGAGGTATTCCACTCATCCAATATCTTTGTCCAATATACATTTGATCAAAGAAATTGGATGATTTCATCAAACTTGGATGGAACCCCGACATTTGATCAAAGATTCCGATGACAGTAAAATCAATATGGCTACGCATGAAAAAAAAACTTGGACAAATATATTGGATGTGTGGAATGGGCCTACGTCAAAGAACTTTGATCAAAGATTTGACAAAGATATTGGACGAGTGGAATACCACCCTAAGGAAAAGGTGGATGGATTGCGTGAGAGACGATATGAAAAGGAAGGATGTGAGTGACGAGATGACCGGCGATAGATTGTTATGGAAGAAAAAAACATGCTGCGCCGGCCCCAAGTAAATGGTAAAAGGGCACGCGAATGATGAGTCTCTATAAGCAAAGAAAACATTTCCAATTCTCCGTCTCATCGTAATCCCCTTTAAAGTGTATGTAAGTTAAGTGAGATAAGTCGTGCCACGACCTACATGTAGTAGCGTTTTGAAGATCTGAACAGTCCGCCTAGACGCTATAGTAGATCACTCACAAATTCCTAGCAGGACATTTGCCAGTTCCTCTTCCTCGTTTCAGCCTACTTTGACGGCAACTGCGTTACTCACTCGGCGTACCCGGGGTTCTTTAACCTTTTGGACGCCAACGACGCATATATCCGCACCATCGGTTCAACGCCAACGACTGATCTATCGGTTACGGCGTGCAGTGCGATATAAACCTACATGCATTTCTATAGGGTTCAACTTAGTGTTTGATATTTCGATGTCATGGCGTGTGAGTGCCAACTTTTATATTTGACAGAGCATTGAAAAGGATAAAGATGCGGTCAGACGAGACACGGCGCGACTTTCCGACTTAAAGGACTTTGATGATGCTGAAGTTTTTCATAGCGCTCAGGTCTGAATAGTCCAGCTATGCTATAGTAGATATGTTACTCACCAATCCCCAATAGAACATCCGCCATCTCCTCAGGACTGGGTTCAGCCTCCAGCGCAGCTATCCGCTGCCGCGCACTCTGCGGCGTCACTCGTTCAGCGTATGCGGGCTCCTTCAAAGACGAGGTCAGACGGGACTTGGCGCGACTGGCCGCGGCTTGAGTGGAGGTCACTAGGTCCCCGGTCATGGTTGCCTGATAAATGATATGTTGAAGTTATAAAATTAGGGAATTAAGGCCTTAGTTTTAGAGAGCCCACTCATGTTTGTCCGCACAAATAAACATCGCTCGGTGTTACTGTTTGTAAATACACATCTATTAGGCTGGTTTGCACCAAACCGAGTGTAATCGTAAGCGGTGTTCGTTAATACTCGTATCCGAATGTATCGAAAGTTTGAGAAGTTTCTATGGGATGACAGATGTCGGCGCCATGTTTAACGTTGATCGGTCTGTGATCGTAAGTTGGTGCAACTCAGCCGTCAATAAGTTTGACAAGCATTTCCATGTTGTGCAATCCAATAAACGCAGTATTTATTTCGTGATATAGCTGTCACGATAATAACATGACAAATATTAAGAAAATTTACCTTCAGCGAACTGACGACAGCAATGTTTCCCGCAGTGACGCTCTCCACTGGCTTGTATTCGTCCGCCAACGCCACGTATAGGGACCCTGTCTGACAAGACAAATTAATTTGCAGTAACAGTATGAGAACGAGCTTAAAACAAATAAAATTCTTAAAACGGAAAAAGTTCCTGTAGTTACTATTTATAAAACGGCCAAAGAAATGACAGAATTGTGATACAATTCCAATTGGCATACGTAGGGTGCTCATAAAACCAACGCGAAAACAAAGGATAGATATATCTCATATTAAGCAAAAAATGCATTTACTTTGAAAACTATAAACATCTCGTTGATCAAATTTGCTTAGTCTAATAGCTTATTAATAGCTACACACCTGCTCGCTTTTATCCTGCCCCAAATTATAAATCTTCTGCCCCTTAGCAATCTCTCCGCTGTACAACCTCAAGAACGTGAGCACTCCCCTCTGATCATCGTGTTGCACTTTGAACGCCCTCGCCGCCAAATCACTTCCAAAGCAACCATATAAACTGTTACACTCCAACGGAGACGGCAAATACTCTATAACCCCATCCATCAGCGTCTGAACACCTATATTCTTATATGAACTGCCACATAGCACTGGGAACGCCGACATTTTTAGAGTACATCGTCTTATAGCAGCATTTATCTCCGCAGTATTCAAGTTGTCTAAAGATTCTTGCTGTATAATGGTGTCAGCTAGAGTGTCGTCTAATGACGACAGTTGGTCGACGAGAGCCGTGTGGCTGGCGAGAGTGCTCTCCCATCGGACGCCATCTTCCTTTTCAGTTAGTTTGCGGCGTAATAGATTCTGTCCGCGCCCTTGCGTCCAAATGATTTCTTCTTTTGTTACCAGATCTATTAGGCCTGAAATTAAATATAATTTTAGATTTTCTTTTATTTAAGAGTTGACGTATTTGTCCTCTGCTATATCCTTCACTTTCTGATAAGACACAACCTTACGAGTATTTTCTTTTTTATTTGTTCAGTAGCTTCGTCTTGACCATAATACCTTTTTCCTGTTTCCCTCTTTCCTTTGATCTTCCCTTATATTACTATTTATTATTTTTCATTTGATGACATGTCCTTTTATTATACTATCATCAATGATCAAAAATAGATTGAAAAGGAATCCATTATCATTGGTGATATTGACTATTACAAAAATTACAAAGAGGCCCTTTTTCCTATTTCTAACATTCTGTCTATTGTAGTATATTTCACAAAGATGTACTTACCAACGAGCCTGCCCTCGTATACAACAGCCTCATGCAGCAGCAGCGGAGCCACCTGCAGCTTGTCTCTCACGGAGTCCACACACATTGCAGCGCTGGCATCGCTCCGGTCCATTTTGTTGAGGTACAGTAGACGAGGCACACGATGCGCGCTCGCCTGCCGCCACACTGTCAATGTCTGTGCTTCTACACCTGTAGGAAAGTTATGCTATGGATGAGCTAAATTAGAGAAGCAACTGGCAATCCGGCCACTATTTTAGTATGTGGCTGAATACCGAACAGTGGGTGATAGTGGCGTAGTATCCGGCAGAATACCGTATATATTAACATATACATTAATAAAAGTTAAAGAAGAGTGAATAGGTCGTCCTCCTCAAAAACATTGCCAGACGGGTGATCCCTTGGTTTGCGATATTTTGCTTTTCTTCACTTGTTAACACTAAACAAACTTTTTTGTATTACGTCGGTGGCAAACTAGCATACGGCCCGCCTGATGGTAAGCGGTCACCGCAGCCTATAGACGCCTGCAACTCCAGGGGTGTCAAATGCTCGTAGCCTTTAAAAATTTATACACCCCTTTCTTCAATGTGCATTGCATGGAAAATTAAGGCACTTAAATTTTCTCCCAAATACTGCCTCATACAACTCTGTGCCAATAAATCCTAGAGATAATTCTCTAAACTATATTCCTTGGCTAATCTGCTAAAGAAAATGAAGGTCATTAGTGATAATGAAAAGTATCTGCATATTTTTGCAAGTGGTTAATGTTCCCACTGGCCCTCCAGATGGAATCCAGACCTTTCTTGGTTTATCACGGAATCATTAAAAGTGTCATTCCATTAATAAGGCACTGGTCCCACTGCCGGCGACGAGCGATAAACGAGTAGAATTCAATATAGAAACGAGTGGGCGAGCTGGCGAGAAGCAAGTGTTTTTGTATGAGCTTATCGCTTACTCGCCGGCAGTGGGACCAGTGCCGTACTAGAGTCAATTATTAATACTTATCCTCACCTGCTGAAGCATCCAGGACAACCACAGCTCCATCGAGCACAGCTAGACTCTGCTCCACCTCCATTGTGAAGTCAATGTGGCCCGGGGTATCTATCAGGTTGATCTGGCTGCCGCGCCAAAGGAATGACACTGCCGCAGCTATAGAAAGAATAAACTTAAATAAATATTGTTTTAAAACTGTGAATTAAAAGGTTTACTGCACAACCTATAGTATTATTTCAATTATTTGTTTAAATTTGAACCTTCACACAATGTCAATAAGGTCATTAATTATATCTGCCTTATATGCGTTCCTATGCAGTAAAGGTTACAGTAGGTGAAATGACGTAATCTGAAATTATGACTTCAACAACTGTAATAGAACATTTCAGAAAAGGATCTCGTTCTTTGCTATATTTTAATCAATTGCAATTCCAATGAATATGAAGTACATGTAGTGATAGTAATGTTATTTCATTCAATTTAATTCAATTATTCAACTTATATTTAATATTACCCCGCGGTAACTGCCTGGGCTGTTGGGTCTGTGGTTTACGACTTAACTCTACGAGTAGGAGGTTTGGTTGGGGGGGGAGAGAGTATGAAAATCTGCTATGGGAAGCGGAGAGCGGGAGAGAGATTTGCAAGGCGGAGGCTGCACTCGGCGTCTTTCTTGTGGCGGGGGGGTGGGAGTGGGGGGGAGGAGCCGCGCTCTAATGGGACGCTTCGGGCCTTCGGCCCTACGCGGAGCTCGGCCTTCGGCCTCGCTACGCCTTGCCGCTAACCTTCGGGCCTTCGGCCCTCAGGTTAGCTTGTAAAACACTTGGGGATAGTGAGTCGAGAGCGCGCTCTAATGGGACGCTTCGGGCCTTCGGCCCTACGCGGATTTCGGCCTTCGGCCTCGCTACGCCTTGCCGCTAACCTTCGGGCCTTCGGCCCTCAGGTTAGCTTGTAAAACACTTGGGGATAGTGAGTCGAGAGCACGCCCTAATGGGACGCTTCGGGCCTTCGGCCCTACGCGGAGCTCGGCCTTCGGCCTCGCTTGCCTTGCCGCTCACCTTCGGGCCTTCGGCCCTCAGGTTCGCTTGTAAGACAGTTGGGGGTTGGGGTTAGACCGCGTGGGCTCGCCCTTCGGGCCTACGGCCCTCGGGCTCGCGCGGAGAGCGCGCCCTAATGGGACGCTTCGGGCCTTCGGCCCTACGCGGAGCTCGGCCTTCGGCCTCGCTCGTCTTGCCGCTCACCTTCGGGCCTTCGGCCCTCAGGTTCGCTTGTAAAACGCTTTGGGCCATAGAAACGCTTGGGCAACCCTTTTCTCACGGAGCTCGGCCTTCGGCCTCGCAAAATTACTGGGGGGGGGACACGCCTGGCCACTCGGGGTGAGGCTCCGGGCCTTCGGCCCTCCGCTTTTTCTGGATATCACGGGACCACTCCCTACACGTCGGTACAGTCAGAACTTCCACTTCTACCCTCCTTCCCGGAGAACAACCATATACGTTAGAAATGAGTCGTATTGCAGCTTTATATAGTATTTTGCATGAATGACTCACTTAAGCGGAAAGGTATGAGAGTTAATGTGTGTAAAACAAAAGTGTTGGTGTTTGAAAAAGATGAATGTCCGACTGCGTGCAATATTGTGATTGACGGTGAGAAAGTGGACCAAGTGCATGAATTTGTGTACTTGGGTTCTTTATTTACAAGAGATGGAAAATGTGATGGTGACATTGAAAGGAGAGTGAAAGCGGGAAATCAGGTGAATGGAGCATTGCACTCGTTTGTCAGCAGCCAAAATATAACACAAAAGGCTCGACTAGCGGTTCACAAAGGAGTGCTTGTTCCTACACTCATGTATGGAAGCGAGACTTGGGTATGGCAGAAAAAGCATGAGAGTAGACTGAATGCGGTTGAAATGAGAGCGTTAAGAAGTATGTGTGGGGTACGTTTGTGTGATCGGATAAAAAATAGTGTGATAAGAGAAAGATGTGGAATAGAAGATGACGTAGTGACTAGGGTTGAGAAGGGTATGCTTCGGTGGTTTGGGCATGTAGAGAGAATGAGTGAAAGTAGAATGACTAAGAGGATTTACGCTCAGGAGATGAGTGGTAGGATCGGAAGGGGACGACCAAGGCGAGGTTATCTAGATCAAATTTCGGCGATACTGAAAAAGGGCCAGGTCAGAAGTACCCGCAACCGACGAGCATGTATGAGAAGATGTATGGATGTGATTGAAGCGAAAGAAGTATGTAAGGACCGTAGTATTTGGCGTTCTTTGGTCTCTGCCTACCCCATGGGATAACGGCGTGAGTTTATGTATGTATGTATGTATGTATTTAATATTTAAGCATTATGAATTCTAATAACATGTAAAAAATTATGATGGTACCTCATGCCTACCGGCGAAACATAGTGCCACACTGTACTTTTTACACCACCACTCTGTACCTAGTCACTGCAATACTTTAACACTGATCCTTTAGCTGTTGTTATATCTAGATTCAACTGTAACTAATTTAATTGTATATTTACAAGTGATAGTGATGCCCCGCTGTCTCTCCTGCTCCATGTAATCTGTGACCGTGTTGCCGTGGTGCACCTCGCCCATTGTGCGGATCGTGCCCGAGTAGAACAGCATCCGCTCAGTTGTTGTGGTTTTGCCTACAAAGTACAATCAAATTTACGTAATGAATTGCGGAATTCGCAGAGCACTATACCATTAAACTCAGGCAATTGAGAGAAATAAAACTAGGACGTATTAATATAAAAATAATTCTATTAATGAAGGAATCTCATTCAAGTGTATTTTTTAATAAATACGAGTACCGAAACCTAACCTGCATCTATGTGTGCTAAAATGCCGATATTGCGTATCTTCTGCATTTTAGCTTTACCATCGGCATCGGCTGTGCAATACCTCCGTATCTGTGCATTTTTTAATAGTTTTCTATGATAATTTACTAAACAAAACGTTCTCATCTTGGTCATGACAGCACCGAATTTCTGAAAATTTTGACTTGACACTCGTCCCGTGTGACACTGACAGCCAGCTGATTGCTTTCTTTTTAAATTTGTGATTCAGGCAAAGCATTAATAAGTATTCAGCCAATTTTTACATCCATTAGGACGTTTATAATAGTGTCTGAAACACACTTCATTGTTAAATATCCATCTATCTCTTTCTCATTTGTCCGCCCTTCTCTTTTCAACAATGGCATCTCCGACGATTTGTTTGTGTTGAATACGTGACAAAGTTTAAATTTGCAGGAAAAGGAACAAAATTGTGGAATAAAAACAGGACATACTGTAAACCATGGGAGTTCCAGCATTCTTCCGGTGGCTCAGCCGCAAATATCCAAGCGTGATCGTGGAGTGCATCGAGCAGAGAGTAAAGTGTTTATAACCTAAAAACCATTTATAATCTTGTTATGAATGAAATATAACGAAAACCCGTTGTTTTTTTAGCCCGAGGATGTGGATGGGGAGTTGGTGCACTCAGATTCGTCGTTGCCGAATCCCAATGGGGTGGAATTTGACAATTTGTACTTGGACATGAACGGTATAATTCACCCGTGTACGCACCCGGAGGATAAGCCTGCGCCGAAGGATGAGGACGAGATGATGGTCGCCATCTTCGAGTGCATCGACCGCCTGTTCAGGATCGTGCGCCCGCGCAAATTGCTGTACATGGCCATTGATGGAGTGGTGAGTCGGATTCTGCCTTCCATGTTTTGGATCCTGGTTATGCAGTTATAAACAAACAAAATCCTTATTGAAATTGAGTTGGGATTTCTTATTAACACAATCTTGTCTCTGAAATCACTGATTAAGTCGAGGCTTGTAAGGCTGTATTTATTTATCTATACAAAATGCCCTATATTCAAAATCAGATACATTTTGAATATAGTTTATACTCAATATAAAGTCTTTGCCAGCCTCATGCTGAGCTGTGGCCCTTTTCTGACAAACAGTGTTCGTCCTATTTTAGTAAACTTCTATGTATTATCTGTGTTTGTCATTAATAAATGTTTTTTTTCTTTCTTTCTTTCTTTAAAGTGACTATTGCAGCCTCTTTATAATTATTGCTGCCTCATGACCAGGGATTTGATTTTCGGATCAATACCTAAAATTATATTAAATATTTTGTTAACCTAAAATTTTTTCAAGTAACAAAGATTAAGATGTTTTTATTGCAAGAACAGTATACAATAGAGATATTTATGTGTGTTTGTTTCCTGATCTGCATAGAGTTGAGTGAAGTGGGTAGCTAATTCATTGATATTTTTACGATTTGTGATTGACTTTACATTTTGCTTTAGCTTTGGTATCCATTGTTTTCCTGCTTCACGTAGTTCCTTCAAAGCCTTTTTAGTACCTCCAGTTCTTTTTATATGGTATTCCAGTGTTTTTAGCCGTTTAGTTTTGGGATCCTTTCTGATACTTTCTCTGATTTTCTTACTGATTTCTGCTATTTTCTTGATGTTTTCTCTTTTAGCTTGTTGTGTTATGTACTCTTTTCTCTTATTTATAAGTTGTAGGGTTTGGTCAGTTTTTGTTTGTAGTGCAATAATTAGTTAGATGTTTTTCCAGGATTTCATATTTCTGTATCGGGTCTGTTGTTTTATTGATTTTTCAATTGCTTAATAGTTGATTTTGCCTTGTTTGAAAGGAACCTTTAACTGGTTGTGTAAATTGACTTTTATGTGTTTCCATGATAGTTTTCCTGGGGCCTCCTTAAATGAACTGCACACCATACGATGGTTTGTATTGAAATTTAGCTTTGTTATGACTTTTGTGTCTGTGAAAACTCTTGGATGGTTGGTTATTATATAGTCTATCTCGTTTTTATATGTTCCATCAGGAGACATCCAGGTCCATTTATTGCTGGGTTTTTTCTTAAATATGGAATTGAGTACTGTTAAGTTGTGTTCCATAAGAAATTCGACCAGTCTCTGACCATTACGACTCCTTTTCCCATGACCAAACATTCCCAGTACATATTCGTCATGATTTAGTCTTGCTCCTACTTGTGCATTAAAGCATATAAATGTTAGTTAGTGTCTATTATGTCACGGTTTTTTATTTTTTGCAAATCTGTTTGCCAGTCGGCAAAGGCCTCCTCCAGCCTTCTCCACTCCTTTCTATCCTGTGCCACCCTGCTCCATGTTGGTGCAGCAACTTGGCAGATGTCATCATCCCACCTTTTCAGGGGTCTGCCTCTTTTCCTCTTGTTTTCTCTAGGGTGCCACAGAGTTACTTTTTTGCTCCATTTTCCGTCGCCTCTAATCATGTGCCCTGACCACTTCCATTTCAACCTCCTTATCTTGGTGGTGATATCCTGTGCTTTGGTTTTCTGTCTTATAATGGAGTTTGTCATCTGGTCAGCTCTTCGGATTCCCAGCATGCTCCTTTCCATCGCATGTTGGCAGCTTTCTAATTTCGAAGTTGTGTGTTTTGCTAGAGCCCATGTTTGGTTTCCATACAATAGGACGGGTAGGATGCAAGTGTTAAATACTTTTCCCTTGGGTTTTATATGGAGTTCCTTATCTTTAAAAACTTCTTTTAGGTTCCAGTATCTTTTCCATCCGTTAGCCACCCTTCTTTCTAGTTCCTTTGAAAAAGTGTCCTTAGGTGATATAATTTGTCCTAGATAGATGTATTCGTCTAAGTATTCAATGGTCTGCTCTCCCACACTAATGATGGTTTTCTCGCTATTTGTTATCAATTTTGTCTTCCCTGATGCTTAATCATACAATTTGGCTTTTCTCCGACAGCTCATTCATCATGGTCTCTAGTTCCCCAGGTGATTTTGCAAACAGTATGATGTCGTCAGCGAAACTTAGATGCGTTAATGAGGTGCCATCTATGTTTATACTATAATTAGTCCAGTTCAGGTCTCTAAAAACCATTTCCAATACCGCTGAGAAGAGTTTTGGAGATAATATAATATATAATATAAAATCTGTAATCTGATGTATCAGAAAATCTGCTTAGACTTAACTGTGTGTAGACAAAATGATCTTAATACTTATCATCATATCCAGTGATATCCATAGTGATGGCCATAATGTGCGTTCCCAACATTTGAAATATAATGACAATTATGGTTATGGGTGTTATCACCAGCTAATCCATAAATGTGATTCCCGTTCCCTTCCAACCTACAATGATCGACAAATCTTTTTCAAATTAGCGTCATTAAACAAACGCCGATGGATTTCTGATCAGGTCTTGCTCCACAAAATCTTGGCCGGGGGTTAGTGATTCCCCTGAGCTATTGGGTATGATTAACTTCTCAGTTCCTAGACTCTCTCGCATAATAAATTTCCGGCCTCTTGCCATAACACAAGTCTTGGTTCCCAAAGTGTCCTCCCGAGAATTTGTAGGGAACATAATAAGCTACCTCACTCACCTTCGGTTTGCTGACGATATAGTAGTCTTGGCTGAGACCATGGAGGATTTAAGTACAATGCTCAATGACCTCAGTAAAGCCTCCGAGCGAGTTGGTCTAAGGATGAACATGGACAAGACGAAGATCATGTCAAATGTCCATGTCGCACCAACTCCCTTAACAATCGGACACTTTACGCTCGAAGTTGTAGACGATTACGTATACCTAGGACAGACTGTCCAGTTAGGTAGGTCCAACTTCGAGAAAGAGGTTAATCGTCGAATCCGACTCGGCTGGGCAGCGTTCGGGAAGCTACGGCACATCTTTTCGTCCAATATTCCGCAGTGTCTCAAGACAAAAGTCTTTGACCAGTGTGTGTTGCCAGTGATGACATATGGCACTGAAACGTGGTCGCTTACTATGGGCCTCATAAGAAGGCTCAAAGTCACCCAAAGGGCAATGGAGAGAGCTATGTTGGGAGTTTCTCTGCGTGATCGCATCAGGAATGAGGCCATTCGCAGCAGAACCAAAGTGACCGATATAGCCCTCCGAATCGCTAAACTTAAGTGGCAGTGGGCGGGGCACATAGCACGTAGAACCGATGGCCGTTGGGGCGGAAAGGTTCTCGAGTGGCGACCACGTACCGGAAGGCGTAGCGTGGGCAGGCCCCCCACACGGTGGACTGATGACCAGGTGAAGGTCGCGGGTGTCCGCTGGATGCGGGTGGCGCAGGACCGGTCATTGTGGAAGTCTTTGGGGGAGGCCTATGTCCAGCAGTGGACGTCTTTCGGCTGACATGATGATGATGATGATAATAAGCTGTTCAAAGCCACTAGGGGGGATTTGTTGTCAATGTCTCAAATAGTTTTAAAAAGATTTTGTATAAATTTTATAAATTATAACTTAAATAACTGTTAACTACCTACTTCTAAGGTGTTCTTTTTTTCCGTATTTGTAAACACTTTACAATGTTTAGCTTTATTTCAACGTGCATGTTGTGTTTGCCTGTTATTGGATAAACACTCTGCCTTGTTTTTGTACACATAATTTATTTTGTAAGTCACATAGTGTTATATCTGTTGGCGAACCTAAATAAATAAATAAATAAATGTGTCTACTCTCATTCATCCGTTTTGTAAAGAGTGTGTATTATGTTAGTTATATGCTTTCGCTCCAGGCCCCAAGAGCAAAAATGAACCAGCAGCGCTCGCGCCGTTTCCGAGCCTCAAAGGAAACCCAGGAGAAGATTGAGGAAGTGGCCCGCATTCGCTCCGAGCTGCTCGCCAAGGGCGCGTACTTGCCCCCAGAGAGGCCTAAGGAAGCACATTTTGACTCTAACTGCATCACGCCAGGAACTCCCTTTATGGACCGATTAAGCAAATGTTTACATTATTATATTCATGACAGGTGAGATAACAATATGAACAATATGACTGATGGGATTTACAATAAATACTATGGCCTAAAGTCATAAAAGATACATCATCTCATCAATATTGCTTGTTATTTAAACAGTGCTACTGATATTTTAAAATAAAAATCCAGGTTTCATTAATTCTCTAGTAAACACCTCGCTATTCTACACAGGCCAAAAACAGACGAAGGACAGATTATGAAGTGTCCTGATCACAGTTTGCAAAACTTTTGTAGTATAAAAGCTAGTCTGGATAAATGAGAGATTTATGTAAGTCAATTATCACTCACATAAATCTCTTACTAATGCTAATTGAAACTACCTTCGGTTTACAAAGATTGCTGGAGGAGCAGCAAAGTCCAGATTTGCAAGGCTGTACTGTACTTCAAAATGATTTTTTAAAATTAAAACACTATTTTTAGTATTACCCTGATTGGGTATACAATATGTTGGTCAGTATGACATAGCAGAAAAATGTGATCAGCTAATAATGTGAAATGTAATGGCATTTTGTTGGCAGATTGAACAATGACCCAGGGTGGAAGGGCATCAAGGTGATCCTCTCAGACGCCAACGTCCCAGGAGAGGGAGAACACAAGATTATGGATTACATACGCAGACAGAGAGGTAAATTACACATGTTGTGAGCCATAACAGACACCAAAGACACCAGTCGCCTTTATATTAATGAATCTCTTCCAAAGCATATGAGGCAGCTGTTTTGGTACACAAAGACAATGCTTAAAGAAAAATATAAGTATGTGTGGGTCCAGGATTTGCGAATTCTAGTTAAGAAAGACGATACTCTCAAAAAGATTACCCACATTCGTTCCGAGTCAGACGTAAACAAACTCAGCTGTGATAACGCCGAGTAGTCAATATGAAATTGTGCGGTACCACACAACTTGGTTTTTTAGTTAAAATTCAACGATCTCATATTAGATAACAATATAATTTGTAAGAAGTTTACACAAACATATAAATGGATTACTTATATTAAAGATAACACTAAAAGTCTACATATAATTCACTTAAACATCAGATCATTAAGGAAAAACTTTAGCGAGATATTAGTACATATAAAGTCATGTGATGACGGTTTAGATGTCATTGTTTTACGCGAAATAAATGTAAAACAAGTGGAACTGAGCTTTTACGAAATAGAGGGATATGACATGTTCGCCTACACCAGAGAAACTAGAAGAGGAGGAGGTTTACTGATGTATGTCAAAACGGAATTAAATGCTGATTGTCACACCGTAAAAGCAAAATATTCAGAAATACTACGGTGTCAATTTAACACTCAATCAGAAAAAATACAAATTATCTCGCTATACAGACCACCTGAGACTAACAAGATGCATTTCATAGAAGAACTCCAGCAACTGTTAGAACAAATACCCGATAATCATAATCTTATCTTAATAGGCGATACGAACATAAATATACTAGACTCGAACAACATCGTTGAGAATTATAAAAACACCTTGTGTGAACGCGGCCTGGAATGCGGTATCAACGAGTGCACTCGGGAGGAGATGGTTGCCGGCGCGTTGTCTGCGTCGTGCATTGATCATGTGTGGGTGCGCACTCGCATGCGCGCGGACACACACTTACTTACGTGTAAAATGTCTGATCACTACATAGTGGGCGTGAACTTAAGGATGTGTGAACTCAGTGTGTTGGGAAACAATACTCGTATACCAAAGCAACCTGCAACTCGGTGTGTGTTAGATAATAAATTAGCACGATCAGAATTAGCAAAAGTGGATTGGGACAATTTTCTATTATTGGACTGTCCGCAACTATTATATGATAATATGTGCTGTACTTTTAAAAATATATACGCTAGCTGTGAAAAAAACGTGAGCAGTGTAAATAAACGAGAATGTCAGCCTTGGATAAATAGAACTTTATTACATATGATAGATCGCAGGGATGAATTATTTAGAAAATGGAAGGCTTCACCCAAAAATGTAATACTTAGGTTAGAGTACACGAGACATAGGAACAGGACTAATAAATTAATAAACTCGGCTAGGAATCGATTTAGAAAAAATGAAATAATAGATTGCAAAGGGGATTGTAGAAAAATTTGGGCGGTAATAAACAAATGGCTTGGGCAGAAAAAAGATAATGTTGATACTGTGATAATGAAATACTTAGGTAAAACTGATTCAGTACTAAATATATGTACAAATTTTGCCAAGACGTTCACAGATGAAATTGATAAAATAAAACACCGTTGCGACCAAACATTTTTAAATCGCTCATTATATGTAAAGCCAACCAATGTTTCGTTTAGTTATCAGAATGTTACATCACAAGAAGTTAAGAAAATAATAGACCACCTAAGTTGGAAAAAGTCTCCGGGCTTGGATGACATAAGAGTGAGGGACCTTAAATATGTGAAGAGCGCCATTAGCCCGGTATTGGCTAAATTCATTAACATGTGCGCTCAAACAGGTGTATACCCGAACAATTTAAAAAAGGCAATTATCCGTCCGATTTTTAAGCAAGGCAGCCATCTTGATTATTCCAATTACAGACCCATAGCCATACTCTCTATAATAAACAAAATAATGGAAAAGGTTGTAGTGGGCAGAATAAGTACTTTCCTAGAGAAAAATAATATTATATCAGATACGCAACATGGATTCAGGAGGTCACGAAGTACATCCACCGCTTTAGCGCAGTTTACAGACGATGTTAATGAGAAGTTAGATAGGAAAATGTTTGTAGCGGTATTATTCATAGATTTTAAAAAAGCTTTCGACACGTTGGACCACAGATTGCTCCTGAAAGCTATGCAAGAATGCGGCATCTGTGGTCCAATTAGTCAGTGGTTTCGTTGTTATTTAGAAAATCGATCGCTTCGCACTAGAATAAATACTGAAACGGGTGATGAAGCTAAAATTAAATATGGGGTACCAACTGGGTCCGTGTATGGTCCGGTCGGGTACATCATGCACGTGAATAGCATCAGCAACGTTGTGGAGCACTGCTCCATGTACATGTATGCGGACGACACGTGTCTGGTGTATGCCGACCGGGACGTCGCGGTCATACAGGACCGGCTGCAGGCGGACTTTAATAACATACTTAAGTGGTCGCACGACAATGGCTTGATACTTAATGTCTCTAAAACCAAGTGTATGCTGATAAGGTCCCCTTACCTGAAAATGTCCGACGCGAACCTCAAAATAGTAGGACATACCTATGAATGCTTACACAATGGTTTAGCGTGGTGTAATTGTGACCCTCTGGAGGTGGTTACGAACTTTAAATATCTTGGTTTAATTATAGACGATAACTTCAATTGGAAACTTCACGTTCAATCTGTGTGTAATAAACTGAGGTCGATTTTATGTAAATTTAAAAACTTAAAACATATAACAAATAAGTCCGTTTTGTTAACTTTATATCACGCCTTAGCCGACTCTGTACTCGGTTATGGGCTGGTTGCGTACGGCCGCACTTTTCAAACTCAATTAGATAAAAATTTTAATCTACAACTTAGATTATTGAAGGTGTTAGTAGATAAACAGACCAAAGAAAAATGTAATAAGCACTACAATCAGCTCTTCAATAAATGTAATATATTACCTATTTATGAGAAATTAAAATACCAACTAGCTGTTGATCAATACCATTCCGTTAAGTTCAAGACTTTCAAAATCTATAACCGGAGTCTGAGACACTCAGTACGTAAGAAATATGCCGAGCCCAGAGCGTGTAATTACTATGGCCAAAGAACGAGACATTACTTAATACCGCGAATATTTAATAACTTACCCTCAGAAGAGAACTTTTTGTCAAAACAAATATTCAAAGTAAAAATAAAGACTTTTCTAATCAACAATTTCTGTAACAAAAACTGTCAAGAGTAGACAATCTATTTAGAAATGTTAAATGGTAGGTAGTTTGTCAGTTGTAATGTCAACCATCATTTCTTTAGTACTTTGTATGTAAAATAAGCACGGTAGAATAAGCAAAAAATGAGTGTACTAAAGCCATTCGCCAACAAACTGCTCCGCAGTTTGGCGAAATCTTGTAGTAGTTTTTAAGTTTATCTTTCGTGAACAATAAATTTAAAAAAAAAAGCCGAGATCTAATTGCTCACGGAATGATAACAATCTATATTGTTTTTTTTCTTAATATTTTGCTTGATTTTACTGCAATGTAAAATGCAATGTTACATATGCAGCGCAACCGGACCACGACCCGAACACGCAGCACGTGCTGTGCGGCGCCGACGCCGACCTCATCATGCTGGGGCTGGCCACACACGAGCCCAACTTCACCATCATCCGCGAGGAGTTCAAACCTAACAAACCTCGCCCCTGCGACATCTGCGGACAACTCGGTAAGGCAGCCTAGGACTCCAAGTCACGCCGACCTCATCATGCTCGGGCTGGCCACGCACGTGCCCAACTTCACCATCATCCGCGAGGAGTTCAAACCTAACAAACCTCGCCCCTGCGACATCTGCGGACAACTCGGTAAGGCAGCCTAGGACTCCCAAGTCACGCCGACCTCATCATGCTCGGGCTGGCCACGCACGAGCCCAACTTCACCATCATCCGCGAGGAGTTCAAACCTAACAAACCTCGCCCCTGCGACATCTGCGGACAACTCGGTAAGGCAGCCTAGGACTCCAAGTCACGCCGACATCATCATGCTCGGGCTGGCCACGCACGAGCCCAACTTCATCATCCGCGAGGAGTTCAAACCTAACAAACCTCGCCCCTGCGACATCTGCGGACAACTCGGTAAGGCAGCCTAGGACTCCAAGTCACGCCGACATCATCATGCTCGGGCTGGCCACGCACGAGCCCAACTTCACCATCATCCGCGAGGAGTTCAAACCTAACAAACCTCGTCCCTGCGATATCTGCGGACAACTCGATAAGGCAACTTAGGGCAACGTGTCACGCTCACGCCAACCTCATACTGAGTCTGGCCACACACGAGCCCAACTTCACCATCATCCGCGAGGAGTTCAAACCTAACAAACCTCGCTCCTGCGACATCTGTGGACAACTCGGTAAGGCAGCCTAGGACTCGCCAACCTCATCATGCTGGGGCTGGCCACGCACGAACCCAACTTCACCATCGTCCTCGAGGAGTTCAAACCTAACAAACCTCGCCCCTGCGACATCTGTGGACAACTCGGTAAGGCAGCCTAGGACTCCAAGTCACGCCGACATCATCATGCTCGGGCTGGCCACGCACGAGCCCAACTTCACCATCATCCGCGAGGAGTTCAAACCTAACAAACCTCGTCCCTGCGACATCTGTGGACAACTCGGTAAGGCAGCCTAGGACTCGCCAACCTCATCATGCTGGGGCTGGCCACGCACGAACCCAACTTCACCATCATCCTCGAGGAGTTCAAACCTAACAAACCTCGCCCCTGAGACATCTGCGGACAACTCGGTAAGGCAGCCTAGGACTCCAAGTCACGCCGACATCATCATGCTCGGGCTGGCCACGCACGAGCCCAACTTCACCATCATCCGCGAGGAGTTCAAACCTAACAAACCTCGCCCCTGCGACATCTGCGGACAACTCGGTAAGGCAGCCTAGGACTCCAAGTCACGCCGACATCATCATGCTCGGGCTGGCCACGCACGAGCCCAACTTCACCATCATCCGCGAGGAGTTCAAACCTAACAAACCTCGCCCCTGCGACATCTGCGGACAACTCGGTAAGGCAGCCTAGGACTCCAAGTCACGCCAACCTCA
Source organism: Notocelia uddmanniana (assembly GCA_905163555.1). NCBI lineage: Eukaryota > Metazoa > Arthropoda > Insecta > Lepidoptera > Tortricidae > Notocelia > Notocelia uddmanniana. The sequence goes on along the minus strand of LR991070.1, from coordinate 23,315,787 downwards.
TCAACCTCTGGTTGCCCTTAACCCAGATACCGGCTTAACCTCCGAGGGCACCGTGTACTATAAGTGCTACATAAAAACAATTGATTTTTATCTATTAAGGTTAGATTAGTATGATATTTTTTAAGGTCAGGCTTCAGGAGGTTACGTTATTAACATCATCAACTGTATTACGGAACAGCTTGAAATTCAATAGCCGTTTTCACCAAATGAACCACCTCGGCACGTCCTCGCCTCAAAGCATTCGGTTCTGGCGAGACGGCGGTTGGTTTACAAAATGAGCAAGAATTCCGCTGCAACTATGATTTCTTTCTCCAGGTCACGAGATGAAAGAGTGCACAGGCAGCACCCCCGAGGCTGCTCTAGTCCGCTCCGATCCCGCCTTCGGCAATCAAGACAGCTTCATCTTCGTCCGCCTTTCCGTACTCCGAGAATACCTGGAAAAGGAACTCCAGATGCCCAACCTACCGTTCCCGTATGACTTCGAGCGGGCGTTGGATGACTGGGTGTTCATGTGCTTTTTCGTGGGCAATGACTTCTTGCCGCATCTGCCTAGTTTGGAGATAAGAGAGGGCGCTGTTGACAGATTGGTTACTCTGTATAAGAAGTGTGTGTTTAAGACTAGGGTGAGTATTAACGTTTTTGATTTCTTTCAGTAATAGTTGCTTGGTAGACAAAGAAAAAAGTAGACGGGCTGCGTGAGAGGAACTATGTGATTTTATGTAAGTGACGGACGGTAGGTATGAAAGAAAAACGCGATGCCTGAAGGATGCAATCATGGCGAGGGCAGATATTTGTGTGATGATTATGAATATTGGTTCCTGTGTCTTGAATGATGTTTATGTATTTAAAGTGCCTATTGAAGGGTATCCTCCTCATTAATGGAATTCGTAAATTGATAGATGTAAATAAGTATCTTTCAAAATTGTAACAGAGTTATCTATTTAGTTTCTTTCGATTTAAAACAAAACATAATTTATTTTGTTTCCTGTTACAGTAGATTAAAATTTTATGGGTTTTTGTTTCTTGTATGATGGTTAGAGGATAAAGTGTCTTCTAGCACCCATAGCACAAACCTTATGAACTTACTATGGGGCGTGGGCAGGCCCCCCACATGGTGGACTGATAACCTGGTAAGGGTCGCGGGTGTCTGCTGGATGCGGGTGGCGCAGGACCGGTCATTGTGGAATTCTCGGGGGGGAGGCCTATGTCCAGCAGTGGACGTCTTTCGGCTAAAATGATGATGGGGCTAAGTTAGTTTTGTCTAAGATTGCGCCCTAACATTGATTGTACTGTAACATCCCCAGGGCTGGATCACAGATTCCGGCGACGTGAACCTCGACCGGGTTCAGCTCATCATGGACGAGCTCGGGCGCGTTGAGGACGAGATTTTCCGCCGGAGACACACCAACGAGCTCAACTTCAAGGCGAAGGAGAAGGCCAGGAAGAGGCAACAGCAGCGGCCCAACTTCAACATGCTCAATAACACGCAGTTCGCGCCCATGGTAAGCCTTAAATACACATTCAATACTCCAACTGCTTGATAGATGGCGCTACTCGAGCTTGAATCGCGCTAAGTGGTCGAAGTATTTAGACGAGTCACTGTCTCATGGATCAAGGGAGATATATTCGGCTGGAACGACAATGAAGCGATTTCAAAGCGGAGGAGATGGCCAGGAAAAGACAACAGCTACGGCGAATTTCAACATGCTTAATAACACGCAGTTCGCGACCATGGTGAGCGTTACGTACACATTTAACACCCCAACTGTCACAGTTTCTAAGGGTAAGTCTCTGTCTCCTGGATCAAGGAAACAATAACGAGCTCAATTTTAAGGCGATAGAAACAGCCAAGAAGAGATAACAGCGGCTTAACTTCAATATGCTCAATAACACGCAAATCGCACCCATGGTAAGCGTTAAAAAAATAGTGTAGTGCGAATCGATTAATTTTTTTTTAACTCATGTGAATGTAAACAAAGTTAATTCTATTTTTAGACAACTTACACTGTTGATTGAACAGCTAAGTACCTATGCAATTTAAAATGAACCTTATGTTTGTGAATATTGTAACCAAATTACATTGTGTTTGTCATCGCTATTGAATTCCAAGTAGTGATACCGCGTTATTGAATCAGAGGCACAATTTATTAGTACAGTCAGTCAGGTTATTAAGTACACTTATGAGTGGTAACAGGCACAATGGAATAAAATACATTTTGTTTTCCCAGATTTTATAATTCAGCATATCTATCTACGTACATGTAAAAATTGTTTTAGCATTACGTATTCATAATTTTTCTTTTGAATTTTTTTGTAAACAATTTTTTTTGGGAGGGCTGACTATAGGAACAGTATATGCGTTGTCAGCTTTCCGCGCGCCTCAGGAAGGTCCGACGCGTGGCCGCTCCTTTAGTTGTCTCCCGGTCGTGTGCATAGTAATACACGTCTTAATTAAGCTACTCCGCCTTCTCATTGATACTCCCAGATAGCAATACCCTATACGTACACATTTAATACCCCAAGTGCCTTATAGATGGCGCTGATTGAACTCCCGAATCACGCTACCTGAGTGTGGTCGCAGTATCTAGGAGTCTTCTGGGTCAAGGATACTGTTTCTTCGGAGGAGTGAAGAAGATTACAAAAACACTCAACTCAATATGATTTTGATTAGTAACACGCAGTATGCACCTTTGGTGGGAGATCCAGGCAATAGACTATATTATTGTCTGTTTTACTTACCATTACCTTTTGTATGAAAAATTTCGCATAGCGTTAGCCGGGTGTTTTTTTTAAAATTATTTTTCGTTTCCCTCAACTTGACAAGACCGTTTTCCCGCGAGATGCCTTGACCCCCTTGTGACTGTTATTCTTTGTTTCGTAGCTTACGTCACTTTATTAACCGACTTCAATAAAATAATGGAGGTTCTCAGTTCGTCTGCATGTTCGCTTTTTTTTTATGTATGTTCCCCGATAACTCTTGACCACGTCGGCCGATTTTATAATTCTTTTTTTGTTTCAAAGCAGGTACCCCGAACTTGGTCCCGTATAAATTTGGTGAAGGTCTGATGATGGGATCTAGGGGGAATCGAGGAAACTCCTCGAATTTGATAGGCACGCTTAGCCGATTGGTATTTTCTGTAGGCAACCAAGCATTGGCTCACGGAAACCACAAATTGTGGCATAGCGAAGTACAAAGTTGGAGTCTGTTTTTTTTGGTGTATATTATTTGTAGCCTTCTCCACATATGTCGTTTCCTTTGGCAGGCCGTGGTGGGCTACGGCACGTCGCCGCAGCCCGTGCAGAACGCGCGCGAGCAGGCGGCCAGCATGCGCCGCGCCGGCATGCAGGCCGAGGCACAGGTCAGTCAGAAACAGGCTAAGCTGCTGCCGCGAAACGAAAACGAACGGAGTTAGTGTAGCTAGCTCCCTCTCTGTTGCCCTTGATTATTCGAGCGATAGAGAGGTAGATGTAGAAACTGCATTCGTTTTTGTTTCGCGGTTGCAGCTCTGAGCGAGATCCAGGCAAAGGCCGATATCTTTCAAAGCCTTGATAAATAAAAATCAACTGTATGTTATAAGACAAGACATTTTAATATTTTATACAGGTAACTCCCGTGAGTTTCAGACATATTAAAGCATAATAAAGATGTGAGTGATTAGTTGCATTATATTTTAATGTTTTATAAATTAACCATCGATATCTAAACTGAAAAAGTGTCCGAAAGAGACTCACTTTGTCTTACCGTGTCCCTCTCCCGCACATTGTCATATTATAAAAATATACATATGCCTTATTTAAAATCAAAGTCAAAGTCAAAATATTCTTTTTTCAAATAGGCCTAGCAACAAGCACTTTCGAATCGTCAGTTATAACATGTATTAACATATATATTAATTAATTATTTAGAGCAATTTATTGATGCTATTATTATTCTTTAAAATAAATATTGTATTGTTGTAGACATGTCAAAGTAAGAAATTATTTTGTAGTAAAATTCACAATAGGATCGTCAAAACATAAATAATAATAATAATATATAAAAAATAGAAATCTAGACAGTTTCTAGAATAAAATCAAAATATCAAAAAAAAAAGATCATATTAATATCTAATGCCATAATGATTAATTCATTAATATTTCAGTCACAATTAATCCCACGGTGTTTTATCATTCATGTAGTCATGTGTGCTATAATATGCTTTCGATATGAGTTGACGCTTTACATAATTTTTAAATTTATGAATACTCGTAGATAATTCAGAATGAATGATTTTCTAATTTTCTGGAGGCGAGTGGTGGGCACCGCGAGTTTGTGTTTATTTCGAGTATTAATATTATGTATGTCACAGTTCTTCCTGAAATTTACAATGTTTTTATGTACATACACAATATTATCATAGATGTATTGACAATGCAATGTCATTACATTAATGTTCTTGAACTTATCTCTAAGTGAGTCTCTATGGTTCATTTTATATATTGCTCGAATAGCCCTCTCCTGCAGAACAAAAATGGTATTAATATCTGAAGGTTATTTGAATTTTACTGGTCCATTATCATGAATACTAACCCCCTTATTCATAAAAGTTAACAAACCTTTGTTAACTAAAAGTTGTTTTCTCCCTTTCTCACAAACATAAATGTCAAAGTGACAGATAAGGACAAACCAACTTTAGCGGCTTGTTAACTAATAGAGGCTTGATGGGCGTTTATGAATAAGGGGGTAAGATGATATTCGACTGTTTTTTTGGCGAAATTCGATACGATAATTACAAATACTCATTATTGCTCATCTAGAAGCCAATGCATGAAATGTATATTGTAGTACACTTTCCTTATGTTAAAAGTTATCTTGCAGCAAGAAACGGGAGGCCGCGGTCGCAAGCGAACAGCCGAAGCGGCCGGACTTGATGAGGATGAGGAGGAGGCCCACGACGAGGTGCGGCTCTGGGAGGAGGGTTTCAAGGAGCGCTACTACGAGAGCAAGTTCGAGGTGGCGAGGGACAACCTTGAGTTCAGGTCAGTGACCTTTGTGTGCCGCTAGCGACTGTTGAAGCGGCCGGACTTGATGAGGATGAGGAGGAGGCCCACGTCGAGGTGCGGCTCTGGGAGGAGGGCTTCAAGGAGCGCTACTACGAAAGCAAGTTCGAGGTGGCGAGGGACAACCTCGGGTTCAGGTCAGTGACCTTTGTGTGCCGCTAGCGACTGTTGAAGCGGCCGGACTTGATGAGGATGAGGAGGAGTCCCACGTCAAGGTGAGGCTCTGGGAGGAGGGCTTCAAGGAGCGCTACTACGAAAGCAAGTTCGAGGTGGCGAGGGACAACCTCGGGTTCAGGTCAGTGACCTTTGTGTGTCGCTAGCGACTGTTGAAGCGGCCGGACTTGATGAGGACGTGGAGGAGGCCCACGACGAGGTGCAGCTCAGGGAGGAGGGGTTCAAGGAGCGCTACTACGAGAGCAAGTTCGAGGTGGCGAGGGACAACCTCGAGTTCAGGTCAGTGCCCTTTGTGTGCCGCTAGCGACTGTTGAAGCGGCCGGACTTGATGAGGATGAGGAGGAGGCCCACGTCGAGGTGCGGCTCTGGGAGGAGGGCTTCAAGGAGCGCTACTACGAGAGCAAGTTCGAGGTGGCGAGGGACAACCTTGAGTTCAGGTCAGTGACCTTTGTGTGCCGCTAGCGACTGTTGAAGCGGCCGGACTTGATGAGGACGAGGAGGAGGCCCACGTCAAGGTGAGGCTCTGGGAGGAGGGCTTCAAGGAGCGCTACTACGAAAGCAAGTTCGAGGTGGCGAGGGACAACCTTGAGTTCAGGTCAGTGACCTTTGTGTGCCGCTAGCGACTGTTGAAGCGGCCGGACTTGATGAGGATGAGGAGGAGGCCCACGTCGAGGTGCGGCTCTGGGAGGAGGGCTTCAAGGAGCGCTACTACGAGAGCAAGTTCGAGGTGGCGAGGGACAACCTTGAGTTCAGGTCAGTGACCTTTGTGTGCCGCTAGCGACTGTTGAAGCGGCCGGACTTGATGAGGACGAGGAGGAGGCCCACGTCAAGGTGAGGCTCTGGGAGGAGGGCTTCAAGGAGCGCTACTACGAAAGCAAGTTCGAGGTGGCGAGGGACAACCTTGAGTTCAGGTCAGTGACCTTTGTGTGTCGCTAGCGACTGTTGAAGCGGCCGGACTTGATGAGGATGAGGAGGAGGCCCACGACGAGGTGCGGCTCTGGGAGGAGGGTTTCAAGGAGCGCTACTACGAGAGCAAGTTCGAGGTGGCGAGGGACAACCTTGAGTTCAGGTCAGTGACCTTTGTGTGCCGCTAGCGACTGTTGAAGCGGCCGGACTTGATGAGGACGTGGAGGAGGCCCACGTCGAGGTGCGGCTCTGGGAGGAGGGCTTCAAGGAGCGCTACTACGAAAGCAAGTTCGAGGTGGCGAGGAACAACCTAGGGTTCAGGTCAGTGACCTTTGTGTGTCGCTAGCGACTGTTGAAGCGGCCGGACTTGATGATGATCATAATGAGGCCCAGACATTAATTTTTTTCAATTTTTCCCTTTAATTTGAAATTTGTTATTTTTGTGTCTTGTCATTTTTAATTTTGAAACTTTTGTTAAATACCCGTGCGAAGCCGGGGCGGGCCGCTAGTATCAAATATGTATGTTGTACACCACAGGTACCGCGTGGCGCTCCAATACGTGCGTGGGCTGTGCTGGGTGCTCCGCTACTACTACCAGGGCTGCGCGTCCTGGAAGTGGTACTTCCCCTACCACTACGCGCCCTTCGCCTCCGACTTCGTCAACGTCTCCGGACTGTCCACCAAGTTCGAAAAGGGCACACAACCAGTAAGTGACTGTAAAGGCCTCGGTACACACATACAAGACTCGCACGTGAGTTTCATTACATTGCGGGTTACCGTGGTATAACGAGTTCAATCGATCTGTCAAACCCAAATACAGGCATTGTTTGCTTATCGGGCGGCTCCACCCCTTATATCATAAATGAAGATGTGATTTATGGAAATAAAGTATTTTGTATTTTCATTTTTTTATTTTGTAAACCGCGCAATGTAGTGAAACTCGCATACGAGTCTCGTACGTGTGTAAACAAGGCTTTATGATGGTGGATAAATCGTTTATGTACGATTCTCTAACGGTTAGAGTTTTTTTTTTATTTAAATCAAATTATTTCGGTGTCGTAGAATAATTATTGTATTCAACGTTACATGATTCTCGAGAGACTCACTACGTTCGTTTTGTTGCAGTGACTCTAAGGGTGGTATTCCACTCATCCAATATCTTTGTCCAATCTTTGATCTCTTCTTTGACGGAGGCCCATTCCACTTATTCAATATCTTTGTCTAAGTTTTATTTTTTTTCATGCGTGGCCATATTGATTTAAATGTCATCAGAATCTTTGATCAAATGTCGGGGTCCAAGTTTGATGAAATCATCCAATTGCTTTGATCGAATGTATCTTGGACAAAGATATTGGATGAGTGGAATACCACCCTAAAAATAACCCTTATGTAACTGTGGCATAAAATACTTCCCACTTTCTTCCCTTGAGTGTCGTAAAAGTTGACTATGGGAACCAGGTTGAAGTGTGTTGTGGGCGATGGGCTAGCAACCTGTCGATGCAATATCACATTTTCTCCATCTATAAACCTACAATTGCTAAAAGTAACACTGAAATTAATTTTCGTGTGCTCTGCCTACAACTTTTGGGAATATAGCTAACTATTATTTATTTATTTTCTCAAACATGCAATGAAATATTGATGTTATGTTCCTTATAATAGGCTGCGGAGTATGACATTTCAGGTGCGGCTAGGATCGTTAATGGAATTTCATACAAATCTTATAGGCATATGCCAGCAGTCTTCTTTTTTAATTTCCATTCCACATAAATTTGAGGCACAGGCATCATGACATTCTGCCACTATGTGTATTAAAAATAAAACTTTGATTTTTTGTTGTTTATTTTATTGCATGTTTGAGAAAAGCACTATAAATACCTCGGCGGGAAATATGGGGTTGCCCGCCTCAGACCTATCCAGCCTCGCTTCGTTCGGCCGTATATATGTCTTCGGCTGGCAACGTACTATTATTATTTATTTGTGCACAGTTCCGTCCACTGGAGCAGCTGATGGGCGTGTTTCCGGCCGCCAGCTCGCAGCACGTGCCCCAGCCGTGGGCCACGCTCATGAGCGACCCGGTAAGCTAATAGGAATGAACCGAACCGAATTGTTAATACTTGGAACAAAATACCCTCCCAAGTTGTGAACTCCAACAGTGTTAATCAGTTTAAAAATAGACTTGACAAACTATCTAAAGCAGTGAATTATATTAGTGCTTAGTGAACTATGATTTACACTTACCAGCGCGAGCTGCCTGTCTAAAATAATAATATAATAATATATATAATAATAATAATGTTGACTGATGATCAAATCAGCAACTTTTAACGTCAATAATTTATACCAAAAAAACTTAGTCCAATTTTGTACTTACTATGCCACAATTTGTGGTTACCGTGAGCCAATACTTGGTTACCTACAGAAAATACCGAAATCGGCACATGTGTGCCTATCAAATTCGAAGAGTTCCCTCGATTCTTCCTAGATCCCATCATCAGACCTTCACCAAATTTATATGGGACCAATGTCGGGGTACCTGCTTTGCAACAGAAAAAGAATTATCAAAATCGGCCAACGTGGTCAAGAGTTATCGGGGAACATACATACATAAAAAAAAGGAAACATGCAGACGAACTGAGAACCTCCTTCCTTCTATTGAAGTCGGTAATTAGTATTAAGTTTGTAGGGAAATAGCAACAACTGACGTCACGCCTTTTCTGATATCTAAGAGCGTCCATTTATTGTTCTTCATGTATTTAAAAATCTTTAAAATAGGAAAAATAAGTAGAAGCGATATTTTCTGAGTATTATCGTGAGATTTATTCATTGGTAATGTAAAAGTAGTTTATTTTTATTGTTGTCAACATCCCAATTGCTCTCAACAGTTTTTTTTAAACGTATGGCATTTATTTACGAAGCGTGAGATCTTCGAGAAGACAAGTACGGTTGCCAGTTTTTGTTGCACTTTTAGCACCACCCAGGGGTCACGTGTAGGGTAACGGTGGGTACTCCCTACGGACGTGGTGCAACTTCGACCCCCCTTTGTCAAGTGAGTGGGCAACTTGAGTGTTAGAAGTTTTCAAGCCGCTCGAAGGCCTTTAAGTTGGCTTAACGACTGTAACATGCCTTCCAAAGCACGGGAGCGCTCAGTTAGTAACAACAGATAAGACGACAACTTAAGCTTAGATGGAAGTGACCCTGCCTACGAAACCGGTGATCGGGTTCAAATCCCGGTCGGGCATTTATTTGTGTGAGAAGCAGGAATATTGGTTCCTGAGTCTTGAATGTTTTCTATATATTTAAGTATGTTTTATATTATTATCTATATAAGTATGTATATCGTCGTCTAGTACCCATAGTACAAGCTTTGCTTAGTTTGGGACTAGGTCGATTTGTGTAATATTGTCCCCCGATATTTATTTATTTATATCGTCGCCTAGTACAGTTCAGCATCAAAAGTAGCTACGCATTTGAAAAGTTCAAAAGCCTTTATTACAAGGGAAGTGTTTTTTATCCATTCATATGCATAGCTGCTTTTGATGCTGACTGTACCCATAGTACAAGCTTTACTAAATTTGGGAATAGGTCGATTTGTGTAAAATTGTCTCTATTATTAAATCTGACCGGGATCAGAACCCAGAAAAGTCAGCTTCGTAGGCAGAATCACTTACCACTAGTCTAGTCCGGTTTTCAGAATATTTGAATGCCATGACCACAAAAGTGTATAACATATAGTATATAGTACAATGTTTTGATTTTTACATTCGCCATCTTTTGACCAGTTCTCGCCGATCATCGACTTTTATCCCACGGACTTCAAGATCGATCTCAACGGAAAGAAGTTCGCGTGGCAGGGCGTCGCTCTACTGCCGTTCGTCGATGAGGCGAGGCTCTTCAAGGCTTTGGAACCATATTACAAGGAGCTCACACAGACTGAGAGTAAGTAATACTTTTTTTTGTTATACCACGTCGGTGGCAAACATGTGTACGGCCCGCCTGATGGTAAGCGGTCACCGCAGCCTATGGACGCCTGCAACCCCTAGGGGTGTCACATGCGCGTTGCCGACCCTTTAAGAATTTGTACACTCCTTTCTTGAAGAACCCCATACTGTAGTCCGTCGGGAAAAGCTCGGCAGGGAGCTCAATACTAATAACACTTCATCATCAGCCTATATCCGTCCCACTGCTGGACAGGCTTCCTCTTATAGATGGGAGGAAACATTAGTCTCCACGCTTTCCCAGCGCCGATTGGAGACACCCTTCTGGGCGGGAGCGCCTGGATACCAGCTTGGGCCTTTTGACTCGCTTCAGCGATGTGCTGTGCGAATCGTGGACGATCCCAAACTCACGAGCGATATTGAGCCGTTATGTTCAAGGAGAATCTTTGCCTCCTTGTGTGTGTTCTATCGTTTGTATAATGGGTTGTGCTCCGAAGAACTGTTCGACATGATGCCCACGGATTCTACCATCGCACCGCTCGCCGTCGGCGGCATTCATCCTCACACCTTAGAACCTAAATTGTCGCGTACAGTACGGTTTCAGAGGAATTTCCTCAGATCCAGTAAGACTGTAAGCTACTACAGTCTTCTTAAATTTAAATAAATTGAAAACATTTATGTCGTTAAAAAAACACAAATTATGTTTTCTGATAATTTTGTGTTGTAATTTGTGTGTGCGAGTGTGTGTTATTACTTGTAAAAAAACCGTATACAATATTTTAATCCTTTGATAAAGGTTCCGCTAAAAATGAATGGAAAACTCACAAAAGCGCGGACCCCGAAATGTCAGCAGTTTGCATTCGATTTTATTAAAATTTTCATACCTGCTATTCAGAAAGGAGTCTTTGTTGCCCTCGAATGAGCGATCAAAGCCGTACTTTTCTTCTCTCATTTGAGGGCATCAATGACTAGTTTCCTCATAGAAGATGTGAAAAGCAGTGTGTCACACGGTAGCAAAATTATTTGTAAGGCCGTTCATGTTATTAGCAGCGGGCCTCATAGGCGGTGTGAAAAGCAGTATGTAGTATGTGTCATACGGTGGCAAAATAATTCCCGTCTTGGGCGTAAACACGTGAACCCCTCCCTACGATCAGGCTTCTACTTTAAAAGCCCTCGCTACGTTCAGGATTCCATTATAGAATCTTTCGCTTTTCTCAGGATTCAATATGCCGCCCTCGCCGTAAATATATAACTTTGCTCCGTTGAGACACATCCTACTATTTTCTAGTACAACGCAACATCCGCGGTCACGACCGTTTCTACGTGTCGACCGGCAACAAGAGCTACGAATACCTCCTCGGATTGTACAAGGCCGCTGGCAAAGACCTTCGCCACCTAATCGACAAGGAGCAGAGATACCCGTACCGGTGCGAGGGAATGAGAGGAGACGTGATGCTCAGCGCCGACTGCGTTTGTATTGGCGGGTGAGTATTGCTACGTGTTTCCCCTCGGTCTGTATAGAACCGCAGATAAGGAGCAACGATGCACCTATTAAAGTAAAAAAAAGTAATAGTAGTTTATGCACCTATGAACGTTAATAAACTACTACCGGTTCGGAAAAATATACCTCTGCCACGAGAAGAACCGGCATAAGAAACTCTGCGAGGTGTCATTTTTTCAAAACAATATACATTGTATTGGCTATGTGCACGTCTGAAACGTCAAACGTCAAAGGTCCCGAGACAATGTCAAAATTTAGAGATGTCAAATAATGACACATGAATATTTTATTTACTTTAGTAAACGAGAAAGACCCCGTATTGGAAATTTTACTGAAATAAATAAGAGAATAAATAAATACATACAAACGAAACGAATCGTAGGAAACCGTTAAGAAACCAATAGAAAACGTGAAAGTAAATTTGACAGTGGTCCCCGGTAAGTACACATTTCTGCCATGGTGTGCGCTACGATCGCCTAGCTTACCCCCACCACCTACTTCGCACATAGCCAATAGTTAAATATAAAATTACAGTGTCAGCTACTACAAAATAAATAACAATGCTACAGTAGAAAATATATTTTCGCGATAGATTACCCGTGCTGGACGCTATCACTGCCAAACATCCCTATCCATGATGTAATCGTTCTCTTCTCTTGAAATAAGTGTTTGTTTTACTACAGATTTGAAATTAGAATTGCTAAGCTATTAATTACCCATATAAGAAAGGGACAATAAGACAAAGTGAATCTCGCTTCGCGTTTTCGGCCACAGATAGCAGATAGTTTTCGGCTACTTATACGTAGTATCTCCTATCTCTATGGTTTATTCATGATTCACTTTAATTGTTGAGCGATGGCTCAACATTTTTAAGTCCGTGACTGTACAATGTACAGGTAGCCCGAAAATGATACGGTTTTTTTGAAAATAAGTCAATAACTGGCCAATTTTTGTTATACGGTCCTATGATGTGATTTTAAGAACCTATATTTTTAAAATTTACGAATTTGAAGACCGGAAGTTGGAAAAAAAAAGATGTGCCCGTGATGTGCCCGGAAACTGGTGAATTTTTGCAGCAAACAGGGTATCAGTATTTTTATGATGATACACTTCTATGTTTATGTCTATTTTAATACTTACGACCAGAATATGTGCAATATGTGCAACGGGATATGAGAAAAAAAAATCTAATAGGTAGTAGTAGTAGTCAATTTGACCTTCATGAATAGTCTACAGAGTGCATTTGGCTGCCACATTAATTCCAAAAGACTTATTCAAAGTTATTACAGCTGTAGGTATTTTGGGTTGATTCATTATAAAAAGTGTCAAGAAATATAATAAAGGCATATAAAAACCGTAACTGTAATGATACCTTATATGCCATTAGCGTAATGCATTTTTCTGTTTTACGATAGTAATAATTGATTGTATTATTAAGTTACCGTAACAAAAATAAGTTGATTTTCATATATTACAAAGAACATAAATAGAAGTAGTATATCATAAAGAAAATAATTCTTATAGTGTTTTCGCTAGATTATTACGGTTTTTTTTAGATTTGTTTTTAATATTTTCTACCGCCGCGTTAATAAATGTAGGTGTATTATTAAAGAATACTTAGTATAATTATTTAACCTAATTTTTGATGCACAAAATTCGCTGATACCGATATATTGTTGTTTTTTCATACAGTGAAACCGTATAGCTCTCGGGCTAAGGCGCATAAGTTGGGTACTACTGCAATAGAAGTTCGGCTACCAGTCACCAGATGGCGTTTTGTTTACAGTTGGTAATCAGCGTAGGAAGTTTCTCTATCCGCCACTAGGTGGCACTATTTTTAATTTCAATTGCTCTCACGAGTCGTTCAAGTGGCCTCGTTGGTTGAGCGTTTTGTAATGTAATCAAAATTTTAAACTTATTAAATTGATGTAGGACTGAGTTTAACATAATTTTCTCAAACATGCAATGAAATATTGATGTTATGTTCCTTATAATAGGCTGCGAAGTATGACGTTTCAGGTGCGGCTAGGACAAGAGGTCGTTAATGGAATTTCATACAAATCTTGCAGGCCTAGGCCGGCAAAGTCCTCTTTTTTAATTCCATTCCACATAAGTTTGTGGCACAGGCATCATGACATTCTGCCACTATGCGTATTAAAAATAAAATTTTGTTTTTATTTGTTGTTTTTTTCATTGCATGTTTGAGAAAAGCACTATACATACCTCGGTGGGAAATTTGGGGTTGCCCGCCTTAGACCTATCCGTCCTATATATATGTCTTCGGCCGGCAACCCCTTTCCTCCCGGCCTCTGTAGTAATGTACTATTAATACGTAGGTATGCGCCAAGGCTATCAGATACGGGCCTGCAATGACGTCACAAAAAAAATATTACAGAAGTAACTGCGTAACATTTTCTTAGTCAATCTTCATGAGCCTTTATAAACTGATAAGTATTACTGATTGCAATTCTAATTTATAATATTTTTCTCCAGCCAACTCCCATCGCCCGTGATCGGTCTACGGCCCGTTCTAGGCAACCAGGCCGTCTGCGTCCGTTTCCAAGATCCGCAGTTCCCTGAGGACTTCATCTTCCCCGCGAGGAGGCTCCAAGGAGCGATAGAGCCTGGACGGGTGCTGAAACCGGGAGATTTGTCACACCAAGAGAACAGGAATTGGAGGCCGCAAATTGGTAAATTGTTCTTATAAATAGCCTTTGCGTGGCGTTCCACTAAATTGTGGCCTGCGGATATCGAGGCTTTATGAAATTTTTCATGAAGCCTCTACTACTAAATTAAGAAATTTTCCATACAATCAAGTTTTAATGAAGTTAACTTCATACAGACGCTAGATTTGAACCGATCTGTCCGCGTACTGACTCGCACTTTTTTATCTATTTAGTAGTTTAATCGTTCTCAGCTTCAGTCAATGTAATAAATGAACTTTGTTGTGCAAGTAGATCGCATGACACTTTTACAAGTCAAAATCTACTAGCGTTCCTGAAAAAGAAGACCACTGCCGAGAAGAAACGCCGAAACAAACTCGACAGTCAGTCATTTTCTCCCAAAAGTATTTTTATTACAATGATAATACTTAACCTACTTAATGTAAGTAAATCTGAGTATGGATACAAATCGAGGAAAAATATTTACAATGCGTATTTCAACAAGACAATTTGTCGAAACTGTATTACCCAATTGGAGATAGGCAATAATGGACATAAGTAAATAAATAAATAATAAATATTAGTGGACAGTTTTTACACAAATCGAACCCATAGTAACTCAATAAGGCTTGTGTTATGGGTACTAGACGATGAAATATTTAATAAATATATGCTTAAATACATAGAAAACATCCAAGTCTCAGAAACAAATGTTACTGCTAACCACAGAAACAAATGCCATTACTGGGATTCGAACCCGGGACCTCTAGCTTCGGAGGCAGTGTCACTACCAACTAGGCTAAACAGGCCGATGAAGAGATACAACCGTGGAAATTACTTTCACTAGACAATAAATTAAATCGTTTGATATGCTTTCTAGCAAAAACAGTGTTAACTAATTTCCTAGACGTGATACAATTTAGACCACCGGGGGATGGGCAGCAGCATCCCTGGAGTGCGGTGGAGATACTGCGATCGCCAACCCGCATGCCAAGCGTGGCGATTATGGCATATACTCCCCGTGAACATGGGGCAAGCCTATGTCCAGCAGTGGACGTTCTTTGGCTGATATGGTGGTGGTGGGATACAATTTAATGTTAAAGTTAGTAAAACACGAAATGCTCATTGAATTGCACATGCAGACATTCAATGAGTAATGAGGGCTGTCCCTCCTTTCCGCCATCACGTACATGGAGTGTTGCCCCTTTATTCATAAATTATTACACCTGTTAAGGAATAAAGCTACCATTGGACCTCCGAGGGGTGGGGAACACTCTTCTCCGTTCGCTGTTACTGGGCGCACATAGAGTTACGCCCATTTCAAGTTACATAATCAGTGCTCAAGTGGTGTAGTCATAGCTTAATTATATCTCTTTGTAACGTTTTCTGCATTCAAAATCATTCAAAGTTAACCGGCTACTGTTATTCTTCACTATCCGAGTTTCATCGCCATCATAAATACAAAATTCAAGCATTTGAAGTCTACAACACCTACCTCGTGTGATCATAAGTTTTGAGACGGCTAAATACTCGTTTTTTTATTATATATACCTATAAATATTTTGTTAATTTTACTTGAAAATAGTTTCATTAATAAACCTACATAGGTATCATTTAAACTGCATTCCAATATTTTATGTTAGATGCCATTTATTCCCCGATTTAGACCCCGCGAGACACGAAAAATTTCATCAGGGAATCTCTTGCTTCTCTTCCAGTGGCTCATTTGTGAGTAGTATTTGTGGCAGGTTTTTAGCTCTAAATTGTGTGTTCATAAAAGGTAATTTTGCCCAAAAAGACTAATCAGGAGTATTTAGAGCCGGGCTCGAAGAAAGTTACTTCTATTGACTGATAAAAGACATACAGCAGCAGCAGCAGCAGTTTTCGTATGAAATTTAATTTTGTTACGGTGTTCTCCAAAACTTTGTCAAAAAACCAATTATTTTGACAAATAAACGTGTCAAATAAACTTCATAAAGTGATTCCAATAGTCTATCTGGTAAATGGATAATTTTAAGGCATAGTTTGAGCATCTAGTATTAAAAATTGAAGGAAGGCTACCTCGTACGTAATAATCGACCGTATCGTGAACCTCGCTGCGTGATAAGGTTGCAGTACGTTCTGTGCAGTAGTTGGAACATCTATCGACATTTTGGTGTACAATTTGTAGTTCCGCTGCGTTAACTTTCTTTCTACCATAGACATTAACTTGTCAGTGAAAAAGGCGTTTTTCGTTTCGTGCCGGCACTTAAGAGAGACCACCGCATTTAAAGGCTTAAATCAAAAACATTGAAAGCCAATTTAAATCAACGACAGTGCAGTGATTCAAAGAAAATAATAACCTTGACAGGAATATTTTCTGTAATTGATTTATTCAAAACAATATTCGTCTCAAAACTTATGATCACACGAGGTATATTAAAAAATGCCGCTATACTCGTAGTTTGTTTGTCCTCATCTGTCACTTCGACATTTACGTTTGTGTGAGCAACAGTAGTTTGTGAAGTTTTACGAAGTGGTGTATAAGATGTAATGTTCCTGCTAGGTATGGTGCGGTCGAATACGGTGGCGAGCTTGGAAGCGGCGGGGCGCCGCATGCTGGGCCACCACCTGCCGCGCGACCGCTCCTACGGCAACGTGCCGCCGCCGCAACACAGTGAGTACCACATTTATATTTTATACCACTACAGCTTCTACGAGGCCGAGTGGCGACCACGCAGTGGAAGGCGTAGCGTGGGCAGCGTAGTGGCGCACGTCTACAGATTCTCATGTTAACATATTCCCAATTTTACAGATTCTCAATTTTACAGATTCCCAATTCTACAGATTCTCATGAGTAATGAGGGCGGGTGAATATTTCCGAAAATCATCACTTTATAAAAAAATGTTTGATGAAGACCTCTATTCATTTTGAAAGAGCTTTCCAACAATACCATAGGGTTGGAGCAAAAACTACGTGTATGGGAGGTACCCTTAATTTTTTTTTACGACTTGGTCAGTTTTATTGATTTATATATCCATACCAAATTGCAGCTTTCTAGCACTAACAATCACAAAGCAAAGCCTCGGACAGACAGACGGACAGACAGACAGACAGACGGACATGGCGGAACTATTGTATAAGGGGTTACTAGTTGACTACAGAACCCAAAAACCCGACTGCGTAAAAAAATGTCTTTAGTGACATTTGGACAATTAAGACGAATCGATTGACGTAAGAATCATCAAAATCGCCCGACGCGTTTGGTCTCTAGAGTGCCACAAAAGAACAAACTTACATACATAGACTGTTAAACATAACATATTACCCTCCTTTGCGTCGCGCAGTCGGGTAAAAAACGACGTTCCATCAAACGACCTGCAACTCAATATACGTAATGTTAAAACTAACTGTCGAGTCTGTTTCGGAGTTTCTTCTCGGCAGGGGTCTTCTTTTTCAGAAACGCCAGTAGATTTTGACTTGTAAAAGTGCTATTGTGGCTTACTTGCAGAATTAAGTTTGTTTATTTAATTTTAAATATTATTTTGACCGAAATTTATTATTCTGTTTTAATAGTACATTACTACAGAGGCCGGGACAAAAGGGGTTGCCGGCCGAAGACATATAGACTAGGTCTGAGGCGGGCAACCCCATATTTCCCGCCGAGGTATGTACTCGTATAGTGCTTTTCTCAAACATGCAATGAAATAAACAACAAAAAAATCAAAGTTTTATTTTTAATACGCATAGTGGCAGAATGTCATGATGCCTGTGCCACAAATTTATGTGGAATGGAAATTAAAAAAGAGGACTTTGCCGGCCTAGGCCTGCAACATTTGTATGAAATTGCATTAACGACCTCTTGTCCTAGCCGCACCTGAAACGTCATACTTCGCAGCCTATTATAAGGAACATAACATCAATATTTCATTGCATGTTTGAGAAAGGATTTTAAATACGTACTCGTAAAGATCAATAAATGAACGCACTTTGATCATAGAAATGTCGCTATTTCACTTGTTGCAATTTCCCTACAAAACTCATACAGGTAAATTACTTTCGAGACGTTTTTGCATTTGTAGTTGTGACCTCTGTAGCCAGCCTCACGCACACGTTGACGTGTGTCTGTATACGTCAACGTGTATGTACGCGTGTCCCTGTAAATATACAATCACTACTACAACAAAAACGTCTCGAAAGTAATTTAGCTGTACTAACGGAGCTCTTTACACGGCTCATAAGAAGTTGAAAATTTGCCTATCAGTCAAAATCCCAATTATTAATGTCATGTGCAAATCAAAATAAAAAAAAAATCTGCAAATAGGCCACAAGGGCACTTTTACAAGTCAACACATTAATTTAATTATACAATTAAATAAATTGACAATGATAATTATTACGCTTTCAAAACAGAATTGCAGAACTAAAAAAAGTAGACAATAATAATAATGATTTCAAAACTATAGTGATTAACAAACTCACAATATTCAATTAAAATAAACTTACATTACATTATGTAAAAAAAAAAATTTGTGACGCATATATACGTTCTCTGTCCGAATACACAAAAGTATATACAATAAATTTAATATCTCAGAGATGTATATGGTCTCTGAGCGTCCATTATTCCTAAGTCCTTAGAGATGTACATGGTCTCTAAGCGTCTAAATTAAAATAAGTAGTAAATGAAAATAGCACTTAAGTAATTTAATATTCTCAGAGATGTATAAGGTCTCTAAGCGTCAATAACAATAAAATTAATCCAAAACAGGATGATGTCTCTCGTCAATCTCCAATAAAATAACACTAGTATTAAGGTACGGTGCACGATTTTGATCATGTCATGAGAACCTTCAGCCAGCTGAGTGACACCGCAAGAAATTAAAAATAATAGGTCCAGGGGTGCAGTGCGTTCATTGCCGTTGATCACAGCTTTGTTTCGCTTTAATTGGAACGGGTTGCGGTTCTCACTGCTATTGGGGTACAATCCTTCCTAACAATATTGGATTCTCGTATACAATGACATGTGAAGTTACTTTTTACTACAATAGATGAAAAATCTTCCTGATGCGCCCAACTATGTATGTGTTGTCAGTTTTCACTGACGGCCAGGAAAGCCAAATATATCATAACAGCTTATCACATCCTTATTACTGTAAGAATAAACGTGTGTATACTTTGGCTACTTTCACCGATACTATCTGCTTATATGATGCTGGTTGGTTCCTAGAATGACTCCGGTATGCAAGTGTACAGTCAGTATCAAAAGTACCTACGCATATGAAGCGGTCAAAAGTATTTATTGTAAAGGAATAAGAACTTTTGATATCCTCATATGCGTAGCAATAGCAACTTCTGAGGCTTACTGTATCTACTCGGCTATACTTAGCGACTGTTGCTCGATTTAAAAACGCTTCCGGTTTGAAAACAGCAGTTCATTAGCTAGTTAGACGTTGTATTGTCATAGCGTCACATCCCGCCACCCCCGATAGATTGTGAATTTGAGTTTTCTCCCGCATGGCCCCGGGCGGTGTTCCGAGTGCCCTCAACATTATTGCGAGACTTGCTCTAATTACCGCTGCTTTTTATTGTTTATGCGGTTAGTTGCGTTCCGTTCACGGGGTGTTCTCTTCCGTCTATTTTATGATTAATGAATATCCTGTGGCAAAATTCTTTGTATCTTTGATCCGCGTTTTTATTAGGTAGTTGTATTGAGTAAAGATGGCTTATAATTTAACTTTTCAGACGAATATCAAACGTTACATTAGCGTATATGCAACTGATTTTTTCTCAAATACGTATGGAAATATTGTATTAAGTTGGAGGTAATAAATTGCGAACCTCTGCGGGTAATTATTTTAAATTATAAACTAACAGTTAGTAACCTATAGTTTCGGCCAATGTCACTCACATCCTTCCTTTTCATATCGTCTCTCACGCAATCCATCCACCTTTTCCTTGGTCTACCCCTCCTCTCACATCCCTCCACATTCATGCCTAATACCTTTCTTGGCACATGACTTTCATCCCTCCGCATAACATGCCCATACCACCGTAGACGATTAGCTCTCAACTTATCATCTATGGGTGCCACTTTCAGGCTTCCTCTTATATACTCATTTCTTATGTGATCCATTCTTGTTACGCCACTCATCCATCTCATCATTCTCATATCCGTAACATGCAATCTCTTTTCATCCGTCACCTTTGCGGCCCAACATTCGGTTTCGGCCAAGTTTCGGCCAATGAATTAATCATTTATTTTTACTGAAAGTGCATTAATGTTAAAAAAAACAATACAGGGTGTGGCCTGTAATGGGAGCAAAAAATTTAAAAGACGCTTCCGTAGAGCATCTGCAGTAACCACTTGAGTCCAAAAAAAAAATTGTTTTCAATTGGGAGACATTTTGAGCTAAAGTTATGTTATGTTATGACCTCCAAGTAATGGATCTTGGCACCACAACATTATAGCACGGCAGTCAATGCTGATTTTGAGGTAACATCTAGTCATGACTCATGTTCGTTTTTGCATTTTTGGTTTAAAAAAATATTGTTGGATTTTTTTTTCCATCAATTTTTAGTGTTTTTAAAATAAATAGTTATTAATATCAAGAGTAAAAAAGGACACGTAAGCTATATTTGCGTAAAGAAAATTCCAAAAAATCATTTCTTTTTCAATTGAAACCATTTGGAGATAGTTGCTGGAGAGCTCAATAGTGTACCGTTTAATTTTTTGCTCCTATTATGGGCCACACTGTATATGTAGAAACAATATCTCAACTCAATGGGTTGAGAGGTTGGTTGCTGCAATCACAATGTTCACGGTCTCAGAAATAAAGTACTTCCTATTACTTAAGGACGGATGTCGCGAACCCATAATTATTTTATTATCCTTTATCGAACGCTGTCCGTCCCTGATTCTAAAACAGGATTAGTTACAATGACAACAAAGCCTTCACCGTCCAAACACCGGCATTATGCGACATTCCGAGCCATCAAGCTTAAGAAAACAAAATCATAGCCAATAACCGTCTAAAAGGAATCCATTATTCCAAATTCGAAATTCAAATTGGCCTATCGTCCCGCGAGGCATTGGCGTGTAATAGCGCGCGAACGCAAACAGGAAGCACCCGCCATTGTCCAACGCAGTGTCGCCAACTACGAAAATAATAATTATCGAGGGTTGCCAGCACAATAGAGTTTTTTTCGAATAACGGGTCGATCGGCTCAAGTGCTTCCTATTATGCCGAAGGATTACTGCTACAATGTCGGAAGTTTTTTATTGATTCTTGCCCTTAACCAGGTGGGTTTCGAGGTGTTTTAATGCGTATCTCATCCGATTTTCGTTTTAATCCGATAAAGATAGCCCGCGATCTGAAAGCTTCTGAGATCTTGTGTAAATGAAAAGCACTTTTTGCGAATTTTTTATCGTCTCTAAAAAGGTGATACTTATTTGAAATTTTATATATAAATATACACACCATGTTGCTAAATGGTTGTATAATTGTATATCACTTATTAATATGTTTTACTTCTTAAATAGGTATTCATTGTATGCTAGTGGGTAACACGTTGTAAAATTTAGTGCTTACCACCATTTGTTTGTTAACCTGTTGCTACCGGTGGGAACCTATAATTGGCTCTCTGCTACCTAAGTTATATAACTAGCTTATATTATTATTCTGAATTGTTAGCTGTTGGTTCTCCAAATAATAAATAAATAAATAAAATGGACTCACCGTTTTTAATATCAGACATATTGAAGAATGTAGCCAACTTTTTACGAGGTTTTATATAACTTGCACTGTCCATATGGAAGTGAGTTGTCATCAAAATTTTGCAATCCCTTTTTCAGCCACTTGCCTATATCCGATTGAGCTGAAATTTGGCATATTTATGTAAGTTCGGTGACAATAGTACCTAGGTCCAAACTAAGTAAAGCTTGTACTATGGGTACTAGACGACGATATGCATACTTATATAGATAAATACATACTTAAATACATAGAGAACATCCAAGACCCAAGAACAAAATCCGTACTAAATGCACCAATAATGCCCTGGCCGGGATTCGAACCCGGGACCTCTAGCTTCGGAGGCAGTGTCACTACCAACTAGGCTAAACAGGTCGTCCAGGTCAGGTCAGGTCAGGTCGGGATTTTTATTGCTTAACCGATTCTGAATTCTGAACTGCTTAATTTATTTAGAAACTTTGAACTTTCTTAAAGCTCTCATCTTGACCGGCACTGCATTACATCTGTAAGGAAATGATCTTGTATATTGCGTTTTGGTCCACGAGTATACTTATACTTTTTTTATAAAGTTGTTTATGAATATGCTTTCGAAAATTATCACGTTTGAATCAAATGGGATCCGTGGAAGTAGCAAGCCTTACTTTTTAACCGACTTCAAAAAAAGAACATGATCTCAATACGACTATTTTTTTGTTTGTTACCTCAGAACTTTCGATTTGGTGAACCGATTTTGATGATTCTTTTTTATTTGAAAGCTGGTGCTTCCCGTGTGGTCCCAATTGTGGCAATGGCATCCATAAGAAAACCACATTAGTCTTAAATTTGTATGAAGTACGTGCACGACAAATAACATGGACGAATAACTCGGTTGAAGTCGGTTTTTTTTTAAATGTTCGATTGTTTTAATACTTTATTCCTCTTCGCACGCGACGTGCGTGGTGCCAAATTATAAAAACCATAGCGATAACATTTCCTTTCAACCTTATAATAAATCTGACTTCCAATTAATTCGTATTTAGCGTTGCATTCAAATCAATCAAAAATAAATCAACCTTTTTTCTGCGTTTAACTTTATGCTTATGCGCACAGTTTTAAGGGCTATTTTGCTTTGTCGTGGTGTTATTGTCGCGTGGTGGCGATAGGGGGCGGCACGTGCCCCAATTACCCACCCCAAACTGCAGGATTTTATAATTGAATACGCTTATTTGATTTTGCAACTGACGTGCGTATAAATAAATGTCAAATGAATTAGTCCTGACTCCGAGCTGGTGCTCCTTCACTACGGAAATGCCAGAATATAATCTGGTTTCCTTGGAGTCACTAAGATATTCTACTACTATATAAGGACTCTACTTGTTTCAAATAAATGTGGAAAAAATAGTGCGCGCCTTGTTTCTTTTAGAAAAGTATTTACATTATATTATTTTATCCGCTTCGAATAACCTTTCGAATAAATAATTTACACCACACCTTGCCAAAAAGCGCGTTTTTCCGCACGTTGCGCGTCCGGAATTACCCACTTTTGGGCCAAGTGGTGACGTAAAATTGTGTACAAAAGACGGGTCGTAAAACAGAAAGCCCTCTCTCTCATATTTGTGACCCTCGCCTGCGGCTCGGGCCTCAAACATCTGCGATATCGGCCTTTCTTTGTTTTACTACCCTTGTATCGTAAATAGCTATTGTACAACACTGATAGTCAAATCTGCAACTTTTTACGAAACGTCGAAAACGCTCGGTTCTTCATACTGATGTTTGTAGGGAAATGTGC
Organism: Notocelia uddmanniana; assembly: GCA_905163555.1. Classification (NCBI taxonomy): domain Eukaryota; kingdom Metazoa; phylum Arthropoda; class Insecta; order Lepidoptera; family Tortricidae; genus Notocelia; species Notocelia uddmanniana. Next base: position 23,292,063 of record LR991070.1, on the reverse strand, counting down.
CTAATGACGTCACCATTTTCTGTGGTAAAACTGCGTCCTTTGTGCATGTTTATGTATTTTAAAATTGCATAAATAAGTTGAAGTTTGATTTTAACCCAGTATTTTCGTACGATTTCTTTATTGTCAACATAAAAAAAAAATTTAGTGTTGTGAAATACCCTATTGAGTACATCTACTAGTGCTTGCCATTTGCAACGATTTCTCATCCATAAGTACTATACTTAGTACGAGTATACATGTCCCTATAGCATTTCCGAAAAGCACGTTTTACTATTCTTGTATATTATCCTTATTATATACTATTTTCATGGGTATCAAAATAGTATACTCGCCTACTATTATTATTTGAGGTTCTCATCGTAATTGACGTTTTCTTGGTTAATGAAATGAAGTTTGCAAAGAGAATACATTACGTTTGTATAAATCGAGATTTTACATTGTTATGGCACAGTCGCGGAATATAAAGATTCGTCAGTTTTCAACCCTATTTTAATGCTGTTAAGGTCGAAAAGTGACGAACCTTTTGATTCCGCGACTACACAACTGAAACTTATACCAACATTTTTGCACATTAAATTATGTACTTAATTATGTCTACATTTTAATTGATTCCATCGTGTAATGATAGTAAGCTATATAAATTGTATGACTAATTCTCGTTACACAATGGAATGCAAACATCGAATTTTCCATTCAGATACTTACTCTAGAACATTCTAAGCTACTCCGCGCTATCAAAATGTTATCATTAAAATGTAGACATTGTTAACGCCTTAACTATGTAAACTATTTTTGCAATTCACCCTCAAATAGTACATTACTGCAGAGGCCGTGAAGTAAGGGATTGCTGGACGAGTTTGGGATAAACGGCTGAGTCGTAGACGAGGCCGGATAAAACGAGTCCTGCAATCCCTGTTCCGGCCGAGGATTGTATAGTACTTTTCTCAAACATGTTAGAAAAAAAAACAATTAAAAAACTACAATGTATAAAAAAAACTAAAAAATACAAAACGTCCAAAAATAGCAAAGCATCACGAAAAATAAAGGAAATTAAATAAAAAATGCTACAAAAAAATCAAAAAACGAAAAATACCAAAATAATTAAACATTAAAAGCATAAGAACACGAATAATGCTACATAAAATACCAAAAAACTAAAAACTGATGAAAAGTACATAAAAAACTTTAAAAAGATCCAGAAACATCAAAAAACGCTACAAAATAATACGAAAAAACTAAAAAAAAAATCAAAATTCACGGAAAGTTCGAAAGAAACAACAAAAAATACGAAAAACGCTACAAAATAACAAGTAAAAACTAAAAAAAAATACCAAAATTCACAAAAAATTCGAAAAAAACAACTAAAACCACGAAAAATGTTTAAAATACAAGCACCATTTAAAAAAAACACGAAAGAACTAAAAAAATACCAAATAACACGTAAAAACTAAAAAAAATACCATAAATAATGGAAAAAAACGCTACAAAATAACACAAATAAACGTAAATACTCGAAAAATTCGAAAAAAAAACATAAAACAAAAAATGCTTCAAAAATACTAATTTACATAATACATTAAATATATATAAAAAAATCGAGGCGGTTGGCTCTATATAATATTTCCTTTATCAGTTGATTTTAGTAAGCAAATTTAAAAAGTTCGAGGTGCGGCCAATAATGTTAGTTTCATATATTCTCCATACATTACTTCTTGGCCGGCGGCCAAAACAGGGAGCCATAAACAGGTGACTGCATACATTTAGGCGCATGTTTGAGAAAACGATTTTAACGTCATGCCAACAATTTCGGAGCGCTGCACTCGAAGCCCGTATCATGCGAAAACTCATATGTAGAGAAAAGCGCCTACGAGACGAGCGCCCACCTAGCGGGCTCCTGACACTGAAATCCATACTAATACCTCCTGTCACCTTCTGTATATTAGGATAGTAGGTATATTATAACTAAGTTAGTTTAGACTAACTCAATAAAAGCACCTAAACCTGACATTTTATATCTTTGAACTGTGTTTGCCAATTCTACCGTGAAATACGTCAAATAGGATACAATAAATCCTAACTTACTTTCTCAACCTCTTACTCCACTCCACTCACTCGTTGCAGTATCAACCTTAACTCGTGTTGAATAAAGTTCAGTTTTCAAAAGAACCAGAAACAGATAGGTATGGGTATAATAAAATGCGGAGTCGCTTAGCAAAGAAGTGAAACTTCAAAGCATCGGCTATATTGAAATGCGAGTCGCTATTCGATGTTAATAACAGCTGATCTATTCGTAAAACATTTTCTACTCGACTGAGATTCTCCTTGTAACTGGTCCGTTGCCTAGTGGGAATGTGGTTTGTGGCTTCAGGCTCTCCCTTCGCCTAGCACCGGTACTTTAATGGACTCATTTGCTTTTCGTACTGCGGCATCTCTACGCTTGGGCGCTTCGTGCTGTGCTCCGCACCGCTGCCAGTGTGACGCTGCCGTTGACCGGTTCGGTCACCGCGGCTTATGATGCCAGAGAAGTGCAGGAAGGATTCCCCGTCACTCCAGCCTTAATTACGTCATCCGTCGGGCTTTTACCACCGCCAACTGTGCGGCCAGACTAGAGCCAAGTGGCCTCTTGCGTGATGACGGTAAAAGACCCGACGGGATGACCCTTATTCCGTGGAGGCTGGGACGTCCTTTGGTGTGGGACGCTACTTGCGTAGACTCTTTCACCGTCACATCTTCCCGGAACGAGAAATAGGGCTGGTGCGCTGGCTGAATCGACGGAAATCTTCAAAAGGCGCAAATAGTCCGCCTGTTGCTACCATTACTAGTTATGTAAGTTTTTTTGTGTAACATTGTTCTCTTGTGTGGTGCAATAAAGCATATTTATTATTATTATTATTATAGTATTGATAGCGGGTACACATTTGAGCCTTTTGGGGTTGAAACACTGGGACCGTGGGGACCGGGAGCCCATAAAATATATAAAGATTTGTCTAGGCGTCTGCTGGTCGACGCAACACGTGACCAAAATGCGGCACAATATTTGGCACAGAGATTGAGCATTGCCATTCAAGCATTTTGGAATCGTTACCCACGGCAGCAGCTTACTAGATTAGTTTTTTGATAAGTATTTATTAGTTTAAATATTTTGTTTTTTATTTATGGACCCGGGTATGTCCTAAAACTAGGACCAAGACCACCGTGGGATGGGCAGCAGCATCCTTGGAGTGCGGTGGAGATACTGCGCTCGCCAATCCGCATGCCAAGCGTGGCGATTATGTCATTTACCCCCTATTAAATTGGAGGTCCAATGCTAGGCATATGCCTCCCCCATTAAATTCGGGGAGGCCTATGTCCAGCATTGGTTTATTTTTATTTGTTAGGGTTTAGGTATACAGTTATTTATTACGAGCTTAATAATTGTACATTATACGAAATAAAATTAGATTTAGATAGATTTAGTTATTAAGAACAATTTGCCATACCCTGTCAGGGTCCATGTGATACTTATTTACTTATTTGTTAGAACTACAATGTAACATGGTATGCAATAATAGTACATTACGATACAAGTGCAGAGAACAGGAAATTCGCAACGAGTGGTGATAAATTGAAACACGACCGAAAGGAGTGTTTTAAATCGATACGAGCTGCGAATTACCTGTTCGCACGTGTATCGTACAACGTTTTACAGTACATATGGCTCTTTAAAGTTTCGACATATGCACGGAATCTGCTGATTACCGCACTCGTGCGGTAATATAGCACCATATGTACTGTAATAGTACATTTCGATGCTAGTGCGGAAAGTATGTCATTTCTTCACGAGTACCGAGGGATGCCAGGAGCCGCAGGCGAGTGGCAAGACTCGGGACGAGTGAAGAATGACATTTCCGCACGTGTATTGAACGACGTTTTTTAATACAGTTGCGAAAAAATAAGAAAAACAACAAGTAATATTTATAAAAACAATATCGAATGTTGCCTTTAGAAACTTAAAACATGCTTGCAGTAAGTAAAAACGCCTCTTCTTTGACAGGCGTTTCGGCAGCTATTTCGTTCCACTCAGACAACTTATTAAGAACGGTTTTTCAATATTCAATATTAAAAAATAAACGTGTTATAATGATGAAGAGGTAAGTAATAAAATATGAAATGTGTATATTTTTCGTATTCTGATATTAACAGTAGGTTTTTATGTTGATTACGACGTTTAAAGGAAACTAATATTTAACACCCAGCAATAAGGAGTCATGCATTGGAACAAGCATAAATTTAAAAAAATTGGAAAAGTGAAAAGCACTAGTGCGCGAAAACCAACTTTCCGCACGCTAAACAGCTACGTAAAGTAGCACTTTTTGAGCAACTGTATTAAAAAGATATTATTATTATCTCTGTATTCATCTTTTGTCTTAGATTAGGTTTTTACAATAATAAAAAGGAAAATATAAAACAATATTTACAAAACATAAAATCATTATAAAAACCTAACCTAGGGTGCCGCCGGCAGCGAGGCAGGGCCTAAGCTACCGGTGGTTAGGGCGACAGAGAGAGGAACTTCCTGACTATTCGCGCCGTATCCAGGAGTACCGCCTTCTGTATCTGACCCTTGACCCAGCCATCTAGCGAGAGTCTCTTAAGATATTGGTCGAGACTCTTCGCAATTAGACCGTTCGCAGAGACGACTATCGGGACAATGATCGTCCAATCAACATCCCACATGGCGGTTACCTCATGTGCCAGGTCGAGGTACTTGCTAGCCTTATCCTTCTCGGCCTTCACAAGGTTCTCATCATGGGGGATGGTGATATCGACGAGCACTGCCTGGCGTTTCAATCGATCTGTCAGCACTATATCAGGTTTGTTGGCTATAATAGTCCTGTCCGTGATGACAGATCGATCCCAATAGAGCGTGGCACGACCATTTTCGAGAACTGGCGCGGGTGTGTACGGCACTTCGAAGTTATTATTATTATTACTAAAATATACAATATGATTACAAAAAAAATGCCGAGCTTCACAAGTTCAGGTATTCGTCCATGCAATATATTTGTGTTTTCAAACAGTTTTTGTTTTAAACCCGACTGGGATTCCGATGCACTGGCTATGTCTGTCAATCGCTGCAGATATTTTTCATAAAGCTTTGGCCCCATCACCTGGGGGTGTTAGGGCCTAAATACGCTAGCTGTCGCGGATTACACGGAGCGGGCGCACGCCTATCGAAAAATGGTATGAGCGGCGCTAACTGACCCGTGGCGGGTTGCATAGAGCGAGTACCCGCAGGCGTGCGCCCGCTCCGTGCACCCGCGCCAGCTAGCGTAGGCCATTAAGATCTCAGCGCTAGCCTTCTACGAATAGTAACGAGGCGATGTGCATTTAGAGTGTTGAAATTATTGAGCTCTGGTAATACTGTCAACACAACGAATCCTCAAGTGAATGAAAAATCAACAGCGTGTTGGTGATTTTTCTGGAGTGTCAAGCGTCCATAGGCTATGGTCTCTGCTCGCCACCAGACAGGCCGTAAGCGTGTTTTCCATCGTCGTTATGGAGCGTTCGTGGCCCAGCGGCGCCTGCGTACCGGGTGCGGTATGCGAGGTTAAGCAATGTGGGCGCAGGTCAGGTCTTGGATGGATGACCGCTTTGAGTGGTTACTAACTGAGCGCTCCCGTGCTTTGGAAGGCACGTTAAGCCGTTGATCCCGACTGCTGTCTACGACAGCAGTCGTTAAGCCAAGTTAGAGGCCTTCGGGCGGCTTGCGAACTTCTAACAGTCAAGTTGCCCACTCACTTGACAAAGGGGGGTCGAAGTTGCACCACGTCCGTAGGGAGTACCCACCGTTACCCTACACGTGACCCCTGGGTGGTGTTAAAAGTGCAACAAACACTAGCAAACGTACTTGTCTTCTCGAAGATCTCACGGTTCGTAAATAAATGCGATTAAATAAAAAAACCGTCGTTATATAATAAACTTACACCGCCTGACCGCACCTTGCGCAAAGCCCACACCAGCCGACGGTACCTTAAAAACTGAAATTCCGTGAACTGTAACCTCGCCGGATCCGGCCCTTGAGCACGCGTCGTCGGCGGCTCTAATTATTGCTGGAGATCGCCCGTCCGCCTCAAGGACAGGTCTGAACACTGACACAGTCGAATTAGTAGTCCATCCGTGTCGACGCATATCAAAATCAATGATAAATCCACGCAAAATGTAAAGGAATCTGAATTATGTCAAATTCGAATATACATTGTAGTAGGATATTATAGATTTTGGCATTTCTGATACACGGCGATATATATCACTTTAGTGTACGTAGTCAGCAACTCAGCGTCATACCCAAGTATAACGTGACACTTCCGTATTACTGTAGAAATAGTAATAGGTGTGTAACACAGCAACACGGTTATACTAAGCGGCAAATAAAGGCCTGAATTTGGTTCGATTTTCATACAGTTTGCTACAATTATGGGCCAATTTTTCCCGCTGTGTATATTTGAGACTTTATGTGGACCTAGAGACTATCTTAGCACCTAACTGGTTTCATGTGGCGCGGCTTTTGTTTAGAGCATGCAGATTGCAGTATTAGTCAGTACCTATAGACAGAAATCTAATTCGAAAAGTAACATTACACACACTTAGCTATACATTGCAATGTGTGTTGCTATAAACGACAACACTCAACTAGAGCAAATATTAGACAAGGTGGTATTTGTTGCTTCTTTCAGCAAATGCCAATTTTCTGTGGTATGTGTAACATTTTATTTATTTTTGAGATAGTTAATTTTGTCTTTATTGCACAAAATAAACCTTGTTGTATTCTCTGCCAGACAACTTTTAGGCATCATCAATTACATTACTTCTTTGCATTACGAGTACATTGTTTCTTCATTGGGGTTGTTTGAAATCTACATAACCCGCCACCAAATTTGAAATAAATATAAATCCTTCATGATTCACCTTCTTAGCACAAGCTTGAAACACTTTTCGCGCATAGAGGACGATAAAATCTGGGGCAAAATTCGACTGGTTTTAATGATAGCTCGTAACATGGCGAGCAAGGGGCTGCTCTTGTGAAAGTAGATGTTTTTCAAAATGCATCGTTAATTAATATTAGAAGTAGGTGTTATGTCAGTGGTACTTTAGATATGATTTGTGAACTATCATCTTAATTAGTATGATTGTGAGCAAGGGAATCGTTATGGCAAATTTCGTGATATCAAAGCCATGTCACAAAAGGAAGTCGAATAGCGGCCTTGCATTTGGGCGCGGCTTGCAATGCTCTCGTGACGCTTTCTCGCCCTGAAAGCCGCCGCCCATTAGATGCCTATTATGTCTGCCGCCTGCTGCGTTTTTATTTTTTCTACTTTTCCACTATATATGTGATGAGCTTTGGGCTTTGCGGGCAAAGAATCCAGCGCCACTCCAGCCTCTATGCGTGGGAATTGCGACAAGTGCCGAGTTCGTCACGAGCTTATTCACTATAAAAGATACACGTGGAACGCGAGTTTTTATTTATGAAATAATTTGGCACCAATTTCTCTTTGTATTCCGGAGCCAGTTATTGTCAAAGGATTGCGGATGGTCGTATGATGTCAAAGGTGATATTGAACTGTAGTATCGGTGCAAATTGAATTTGTAAAGGTCCATTTTACAACGAAAATTTATATAAATTTTAAATGATTTGTCATCTGAAGCCCTTCATCAAATTACGAAATTGAACTAATAAATAAATAAATATTGGGGGACAATCTTACGCAAATCGACCTAGTCCCAAACTAAGCAAAGCTTGTACTATCAAAACTGGCCGAGGATAAGCATACTCATATAGATAAATACATACGTAAATACATAGGAAACATCCAAGACTCAGGAATAATATTTGCGATAAACGCACAAATAACTAAACTAAATTTGGATTCGATAAATTGTGATTGTACATGTTTCCGTTGTTAATTGTTGTCTAGACCTACACCTACATCATCTATCGGGAGTGGCACAACATATAGACAGCACTACGAAGCGAGGCACAGGCGAGTAGATGTGCCAAATACAATACATTTCTCTATACAATTGTGTAAAATTATTGAGAAATTGTTGGTAAACCGTGGGCCTGTCTTATTTATAGCCGTCCCTTTAGGACTATTTATAGAAGGATTTTAACCAACTCCTCGGCCCCAAGTTGGGCGCCACAACAATGCCACTAATGGCGACGCCTCGTTATGCTCTCGACCGCAATTACAGAGGCCGCAGGAACGTGTCTTACTGCGCACGGGCCGAATAGTGAAAGCTCTAGAAACTTCTAACTTCTAACTGCTTCCCGAGAGCGCGGTGTGGTTTGTCGCGGGTATTTTGTATATTAAACAACAGGAGCCACATAGTTACTGGATTTACTTTGACGGTGTTAATAATGAAAAGCGTTTTATTAAGGTGTTAAATAAAAATATATAGTATCGTGTTGAGTAGTGCAACCCGGTCGAATTAAGTGCGTACCTTAGCGCCAGATGTGGGATTAATTCGACCAGGTTGTAAGGAATTCCTGCGATCGCCAACCCGCATGCCAAGGGTGGCGATTATGGCATTTACCCCCCATGAAATTGGGGGAGGCCTATGTCCAGCAGTGGACGTCCTAGGGCTGATATGGTGGTGGTGGGTAAGGAATTGGTTTTGTAATATAAGTAAATGTTACATATCCACATAACCAACAACCCCGCACCTGGCGCTCACTGAAATGTAAGAGTGCCAATATACGACCGGGTTATAAATATCCTGACTTAGTAAGCATTCTAGGAATACATACACGTAAGTTTTTTCCGTTCCATATTTTTTTTTTGGCAGGCGCGTATTTACAGTCGTAACCTATGACAGGTGGTGATCCCCACTCAATGACTTGAAGCTCTGCTTTGTTCTGTTTGACTTTCTGTAAAGCTGCTAAGGGGCGATGCTCGTATACCTAAAAACGCGTACAATCATACGGTTAACCTTCATACTTTGACTACAGACTGGTTATTTGCACAAAGTATAATCAGATTGGCTAACACGTTGTGTGCAATAGTGCTAATACTTTTAGGGTATCGATGGCTCGAATCCGCCGAGGCTTATAAGAATCCCTTTAGAACCAAACTGTTCGTGTTCAGAACGGCTCTGCTCTTGGCTCTGAACCGCGGATTAAACCTTCAAAAACATGGAAACGTGAAACATTGAATAGCCTTTTTCATGATGAGTTAAGTTTATTTAATGTAATAATAATAAATACCATTCTTCCTTATATATGTCGTCAAAATCTGGCCAGGTATTAATGTCTCTTATATTCTTGTATAAATTGACGAACCGACTAAACAGCATGTGTTAGGAATCATGTTATGATTATGCAAGTGACGGTAGCGAAAGAAGTTTGTCAGGAACGTAGCAAATGGAAATCCATGATCTCTGTCTATCCCTCTGGGATACAGGCGTAATAATAGGTATGCATGAGTGAGATGAGATTTTTGGTTGCGTGGAAAGATCCTCCTCGATCACGTTCCGAACGCGGAAATTAGACGCAGGACCAAGGTTTCGGACGTGGGTTAGCTCAACTTAAGTGTAGATGGGCGGGACACTTGGCAAGACGAAACGTTGGCAGTTCCCAAAGCGGCCACAGTGTGGTGGTTAAGGTCAGGAAGACTTCCGTGGTGCGATGACATTTGGCAGGCGGTGGGGAAGTCGAAGATAGACTAGCTTAGAACAGAACAAAGTGGCGTGACCATGAGGAGGTCTTTCGCAACAGGCTTAAATGAGACGAGTGGAAAAATAGTTTCGTCGTCTTTAAAAGAACTGAAACTAATCTACAACCTATTCGTGCCAAAATGTTCACCCACACTTTAGTTGGAATTAGACTACATTTTGCAGATGGGATTCATCCAGTCAGCGTGCCAGTTCTTACATCCGTACATCCACGTCGCGACATTAGGGCGTCACAAAGCAAGCGATTAAACACTACACGGTGCGATTTCCCGGCGCCTGCGCCCGGGGGCCATGCCCGTCCCACCGAAACGTCTTAACAATCATTTAGTCTCATACTCATACGTCGTTCTATAGCCTTTGCAGTTTTAAATGCTTAAAACGTCCTCTTTCGTTGGTATCCTGAATACACTTACGCTGTTTGGCAACCCTAGTGATTATACAATCTTTTAAAAGTCGTAAGTCGCAGTAATGCCAAGGCGTTTAGACTGTTTTGTACAGTCTCTTGGTCGTCACCCGAACTGTTAAATAGTCGGGATTACTCGGTGTTTCAGCGGAGAACACTCTTATACATAATGGGAAGCATTACGTAAAGCTAATTGTGAATAGTCTATGGTACTATAAACTGGTACTCGACTTAAAAACTGTGCCGTAAGATTGCATTACAATACAATACAAATATTTTTATTGCTCGCCAGAATAGTAAGGTAAACGTACCAATGCCCGACACGTCAATGCCCAATAGATGTCACCGATCTGTCACCTTTATTGTAATGACATTAGATTGAAGGTGCCAAGTATTGGGCCTGCGACGAGCACTGGTACTTTTACCTTACTCAAAAGAAAAAATAAATTATTAAATACAGTAGTAGACACCAGCCTGTCTCATAACTAAAAAGCGCTCGCTTCTAACAATTTTTCGCAGTATTTTCTCGGTATTTTTTGCGTTGACATTATAACTTATTTCACTCAATCACTTTATTTTAAATTTAAACTTGCTATAATGAATTTGTTTATTTCTTGAGTATACCAAATTAATCTAATTATACTTAATCACAGAAATTACTTTAGTAAAGTTTAATCTTACGTCGCGTCGCTTCTTTGTGTCAAGTCCATATAGACGTTTTGATTCATAACTGTAAGAATAAAGTCTACGCTGATACTTGTGATTAGGTAGCCAAAACACCTGGGCACCTCTAGGATGCAACTGCTAGGATGTTCATCTTGAGAAAACCCCGTACTGAAGTTAAATTTTTCATTGTTTCAGATCGTTCGCATTCAGGACCCCCCACTGCCGGCCCGCACCGCGGCGGCTATGTCGCCTTCAACCAGCAGGGCTACCAGGGCCAGGGTCACAACAACCAGGGCTACCCGAGCCAGAGCCAGGGCTACCCGAGCCAGAGCCAGGGCTACCCCAGCCAGAACCAGGGCTTCAACCGCCAGGGCTACCAACAGCGGGATAGGTTCGGACAGAACCAAGGCTACAACCAGAACAGGAACCAAGGTTACCAGAACAGAGATGGTTACCAGCAGAACAGACAGGACGGTTACCAGAGGCCCTATGGACAGAACCAGAGGCAAGGCTCTAATCAAGGTCAGAGCCAGGGTTACAGTTCTAGGCAGCAAGGTTCCGGCCAGGGCCGCTCAACGTGGCGATAGCTATTCTAGACTTTAAGTTTAGTGGAATAGAGTTTACTTACATCTGAACAAATGCTAAACCCATAGATTTGATTCGTTGAAATGGGACTTGTCACTAATTCTGAATGTCTTGCAGGAATTACTCATTGATTTCAAAACGAGACTTTATTCAATTTAAGCTGGAACGTATGTATGTAGCTCTTTTGTTAAACAAATTATTTGACTAAACTAAAACTAAGTTCTAAGAAAAGTTCCTTGAAGGATAAAGCGATTTATTTAATTTTCTGACTACTGAATAGAAGCTAATTATTAAAAGTATCGTCATTGATACTCGTATACCGCATATAGCCAGTTATTGATGTTACCGTCGTTAGAATGTGACCCGCACCAGCACACCAAGCATGAAATATGTAGGATATTATTTTCAAAGTTATGATTTTGCTGGTTATGATTTATTTTGGGCAATACTAAATAATGCGCTTTACACATAAAACAGTGTAAGGTTTTTACTATAACCTAATATACTGTATAGAAGGAACTTTACTCGAGTGTTAGTTTAAAATGTATACAGTAAATAAACATTGCCAAGACTGACGATTGGCGTTACCCTAACTAACCCTTTTTATGTGATTTTGAAACTTTGCAGGACTTTGATTTTAATAATTAATATGACCGCCGGTTCTTAATTATTTTTAAAATGATTCATGAATGATGATTTACCGTGCAGTAATGATAAAATGTATATTTTAATGATTTAAAAGACTTGATGCAATCACACATTTTGGCTTTATTATGATATCCTGTTCCATTCAAACAAAGACCACAAACCACCATCCTAAACATTACTTATAACAAGACTAATTCATTAGAAAACTAAAAAAAACCCGACTGCGTTTCTGTGTAATTTGGAATTTGGCGCCAAAAATTCGCCATTTGTTTTTATATTGATGTGATGTACCCAGTGGCACTGTCACAGTAAATACAAATCTAACGACACCTCTCAATCTGAAATCCATCGGGCCGTTCAGGCTGCAGAGCGTGCCAAACAATTATACATACATACATACTCTCGAAGAACATAACCCTCCTTCTGTCGTAGTCAGGTAAAAATAAAAGAGGTAACAGGATGTTTCAAACTTAAATTATCATCAGCCTATACAGGGTGGAATCGTTAAGAGTTCCCCGCACGCTCGACTGAACTCAATTCTCCTTATAAACGTTTGATTCCCATTTTAAAACGAAATAACACGAAACATTGCTTTGTGTACGCTTTGACTGTGGAATGAGCTCCCTGCCGAGGTTTTCCCGACGGGCTACAGTATGGGGTTCGTCAAGAAAGGAGTGTCTAAAATCTTAAAGGGTCGGTAACGCGCATGTGACACCCCTAGGAGTTGCAGGCGTCACTAGGCTGCGGTGACCGCTTACCATCAGGCGGGCCGTACGCTTGTTTGCCGCCGACGTGGTATTAAAAAAAACAATGGGATCCCGCATATATAGGTCGGAAATTAGTTACTGTTCCTAAAAATTGTAATAGAAAAAAAAACAAAGATGGTTTTCAGGTTTTTTCGTTCTTATATGAAAACCTTAATAAACGCTGTAAATTTTTTCTCCATTATAATTTCAAGCAACAGAAACTAATTTGCGGCCTAGATATGCCGGATTCCATTGTGTACGAGGGGTGATCCATAAGTTTTGATAATCAGTATTAAATATGGGAGATATGTAAATCGTTATATTTTTAACACAATATGTGTAATATAGTGTGCACTTTCTATATTTTCAAATACTTATTAACGTCATTCAATTGTTTTATTTTACCCCAATAAATATAATTTTACTTTTTGAGGTCAAATTTTATACCTTCACTAAGTCATCACCAGCTCTTAATTTTCATGTAGTTGGTTTTAAACATAAGTGAATGAGAAGTAGTAGTCGGAAGTTAGGGCTAAATAACAATAGGAACGGTTATCAGTTCTGATCTTTACTCGAAGAGCAGCACCTTTGTCAATTAGAAGGCTCTGAAGTTCAATTTCTCCCGAAAATTCGTGTTTTTTTCTTTTCGTCAGCTCATTTATAATATTTAACACAACTCTGATAGAATAATGTTATACAACTCTCCAACAATATTTGAACTCAATTAGTGAAAGCTAATTTCGCAGTTTTTATTGGTAGGCCTCAATAGTCCAGGAAGAAGTCGAACAATACTCCCTAATGCTAGAGCTGGAGATAAAAAAAAACCAAGGCACAGATAACTTGCTTATCCTTTAAATCATAATGATAAACCAAGGTTTTATTTTCAATTACAATATTCTTCATTAGTGCATCAGGACTTTTTCAACACCGCTCCAAATAATTACAAAACCAACTCTTATATCCGCCATCTTCTTATTTTTTCAATTCGGATTTTTTTTTGTTCAGCAATTACAGAAAAATAAATGAATAATGTTTATATATTTTTACTCTAATTTAATGTTGATTAGTGTCATGGTACAGCCCACATTAAAAGAATATCATTAACGGGGTGTTTCATACCGATTATCAAAACTTATGGATCACCCCTCGTATACAAAGTTTCATGTTATTCCAGCATGCCGATTTAAAATGAGAGCGAAACTACGTTTGTATGGAGAACCGAGCTTTCTGCGGATTCTTAAGTGTTGTTACACTTAAGAATCCGCAGAAAGCGATTATTATACCGTAATTATCATCGTACCTAGTTTTAGCACAGTATCAAAAGCGCTCGTGGCCCAGTGGCCCCCGCATACCGCGTGAGGTATGCGTGGCTAAGCAACGTCGGCTGTGTCAGCTCGTGGGTGGGTAACCGCTTTCTTACTAACTGAGCGTTCCCGTGCTCTGGAAGGCACGATAAGCCGTTTTTTCCGGCTGCTGTCTATGACAGCACTCGCATGCCAAGTTAAAAGCCTTCGGGCGGCTTTTAGAACTTCTAACAGTCAAGTTGCGTTGCGCAATCAGTTGACAAGCCTAATTCCAATAAGGCCTAGTTTCCCCCTTGGGCTGGAAGGTTAGATAGGAGTCGCTTCCGTAAAACTAGTGCCTACGCCACTTTTGAGGCTGCCTACGGACCCCGGGCATCTTTCAGGATGCAAATGCACTGGGATAAAGCTAGGATCTTCTACATACTGTACTTTGGTGACTGTGCTCAGGAGCTCCATGAGCTCATACCGCCTTCCCCCTTCTGCCATCGGACATCCAGACGGCTGGCTACCATCCTTACCTGGTCGAAATTCCTCTAATTCCAACAAAGCGCTTTGCATCTTCTTTCATAATGCGCACTTCTAAGGTTTGGAATTTTCTGCAGGCGTTTGTATTTCCGAGTTCATATAACCTGGACCTTTTTAAGGCACGAGTGAATCTTCTGGGTGAGCTCGCTTCATCGTCGGCCTCATTCTTGCCCCCCGGCTAGATGCTGACCAAGAGCAATCCCATTATTAATAAAAAAAAATAAAGGTGATGGTGATATAAAGTCCCTATTTGTTTTATGTCAAATTTATTTATGATAACTGTCTACGGACATATTTTTAAGAAATACTTCACCGCAGAATGGCGTAAAGATGTAGGGGCATCATTACTTACCATTCTCCGGCGATTTGGTTTGGAATCAATTGGTGAAAAAAATGCGCTATAATGCAACATCTGTTATACATGTTATTGGATCGAATCTTCAAAAGTATCAATCATAATTATCAAACCTCGCGCACTCCCGCAACAATTTGCAACAGCGCAATATTCCATTCATAACGCATGCACTTCAAATTATTATTACCGCACCTTTTCCATGTAGGCTGGCTGTCAAAACGTTTTCCATCGTCGCACAAAGCGTCTGAAGTGGCGTTTGTGTCGATCAATAGTTTTTTCTTTTTTTTAATTTCTTTTTGCGCTACGGCACAAAATTGTTCAACATGAAAGGAAATTAGGGCTGGGCCACTCGACGCATGAATGAGGTTCGAATCGAACTGGGTTTTAGGTTTTTTGTCAGGTAAGGGATGTAATGGGACGTTAATAACTGCCGATTTGGCCGTTGATTGCCGTTGGACAATGCCGTTCGGTGAAATATGGGTGAAAGTTAATTAGAATTAATTAAGTTCAAGCAGCGTGCGAAAATGTCAGTAACGTTACGTTACTGATCTGATGCGTTTCCCGGAATATTTTAAACAACGTATCATTACGTTAAATTAGGTTTGTGTCGTAAAAATTAGAAGTGGTCCGACAGTTAGATTATTAAAAAAATATAAATCAGGTACTTTTTCTTTTTTCAATTTAACAAAAAATTATGAAAAATATAGCTCATAAAGTTCCTCGTGATGTCACGCACGCCGTGCTTCAATTTTTTGACACTGCGTGACGTCACGAGGCTCCACTCCCGAACTTTGATGCGCTTTATCTTTGTCATTTTATGTTTGATTGACGAAAGAAAAAATACGTGACCAATAGTTTTTGATAATCTAAATTACGGACTAATTATAATAATATTTGTTTACCCAGGACGACCCATTTACAATAACATACAATCTTGAAAAGTTTACCGTTTAACCCATTCATTGGCAACGTAAAGTATAAACTGCAATTTTCATTGGTTTGTTTCAATTTTTTTGTTATTAAAAATTTTAGATGAAGTAATGGATTAAGGAAAAAATGCATGTGCGCAATCTTGTGGTTCATAGTTTACTAGGGAACGTGTTTCTAATGCCGATGTCGGTTAATGTCGATGTCTACTTGGCATCAGGAGGCTTGTCTGTTCGATTTGGGTTTATTGTGGACTTACAATAGGTACAGAGCAATAATATGTATACATTTTTTCTCCTTATTCCACTGAAATAAGGTCCAGAATATATTTAAGCCCTCGACTGTGGTACCTATTTTTAAAATTTTGGGTCGATACTAGGCAGTCAGCGGCCTTTCAGTTGAACATTATATTATTCAATTAAATGTTGTTAATCTATTCTGTGACGTGACTCAGAATTAATAGCAGTTTCTTAAACAAATTGGGGTCACTCTGCAGCTTGAGTACATGTTCGAAGATCTCATTGAACTTACTATGAAGTTAAGTTTTAGCACTTCATTAAAATTTCCCTGTCCGGACGGTTCAGAGGTAGGTATTTCTTTGTAAGCGCGATTAAATCATCGAGAAGGGCTCTCGGGGGATGACCCGGCTTGCTCAGCTAAATTTGGTAATAAAGGTATAGGTGAACTTCAATCTATACCTATGAAACAAGACTGGGGTAGTGTGGTCAAATTTATTTACTCGTATAGGATCCAGGAACCCAAATGGGAATGGGACAAAGAAAGAAAAGAAAATCTATATACATATACGTACATTAGCGTATGCGTGACTATAAATAAATAAATATTAAGGGACATTTTTACACAAATCGAACTAGTCCCATAGTAAGCTCAACAAGGCTTGTGTTTCTACACACACTACTAATACTACTGTGTGTATACTAGACGACGATATATCACCACCACCATCGACCATGTTTCAAACTAAAGGCGGTTTAAAGGTACATCGTCATCATCAATATCATCATATATATTAAGAGCTTAGCTGTTGTCGGTGAAGTATTCGCCTTTCTATGTAAACACTTTATTGTACACAATAACAGTTTAAAACACAAAGTATAAGTAGAGGTACATAGATAGTCCTATATTTATTTGATAATGGCATATCGTGTTTGCCCGTAATTGGATAAACATTTTATCTCCTTTCAAATTATAACTTGTACGACAACCGTATACATAATACATACATATAATAATCCCTTGACCACAATGAAAACAATAAACTAAACTAATAAAGAGTTTAATTTGGACCAACTTAAGCATAGTCATGAATTAATTATTAATGCTAGACTTAAGCATTCCGTGGTATTTTATAATATTATAACCATAATGTTCTCACATGAAACGCTTAGTCGTGTGAAGAAACCATAACTTACCTATTGTCACTAAAACACGACTTTGACTTCATTCATGTGCAACCATCTAAATTCGCGCCCATGCCCCTAAAGTCATTCCTTATCGCTTCCGATTCGCTAATTTCCCTACATTCTCACGACATACAGGTCCATACTTGCTCATTTCCCGTGATAATGTGTCAAAGATTGTGATTTCTACTCATTACGACAAATGACTACAAGGGCGGGGTTCGCTGCGTGTCGTCGGCGTCCCGCAGCGAACTCGTGACGGTGAATGACGTCACGCGACGTGTGCGCCGCGCCGCGTCTTTCCGCGTCTGATCACGGCTGACGGATGGATTGACTTCTTTATAGTGGTCTTGAGTAAGTGCCGTTTGACTGGACGCTTCCGAGTGTGAATGAGCAATTTCAGAGCGATGGGAACTTGCCATGAGAACGGATCGACAGTTTTCTTGTTAAGTATTTTTTTAAAGAGATGTTTTTTGTGTAGTGAATGTTGTGTTTAAGAAAATGTCTGATAAAGAAAAATATCTTTGGCTCTGACAAAATAGTGTGTAATAAACAGTGATCGTAACTTTTGTAGCATTTTCGGTGCAGCGTAGTGGTGCTAACGGAATTGGTATGGACAAATACAATTTAAACGGTTAATTAACGTTATTAACGCTAATGAGTCAGAAGAATTTAAATAATTTATCCCAATTCCGTCAACACCACTACGCTGCACCGAAAATGCTACAAAAGTTACGATCACTGGTAATAAAGTAAGTGGGATAGTTATGTTTTCAGTAACATTAACAAAATGCCCAAACACTCGTGCAATCTTTGTGTGATTGCACTCTTTGATCAATGCCATACTCGTAGCTCTACGAGTAGCATCTTCCAATCAGGGCAAAATTACACAAAAGCCGTACTACATTACATTACCTACTAATTTGTGCAACTTAAATAATGTAATATTTCCTTCTAGTGTCATTCGACGGTATAATAGATACGTATCAGCATTGCTTACATATACAAATAAAAAAGGTAAACGTATATCAGTATAATTTATCATCGCCCCGTTGCACAAAAAAAGTTACAAATTGTTCTAGTTTCCCCCAAATTTTGCATTCCAAACACGAAATACGCGCCGCGGTGATTGGGCGGCGCTCCCTCGTGCTGATTGGCCCACAATTTGACAGTAATGGCGTTAACTCTACATTCGTTATTCGAATATCCATAATGCTACTTACAATCCCTAACGTAAATAAAGCCTTACATTAACGGATTAAGGTTTACTTTTCTGTGTCGTGGAGTGTATGTTAGGACGTTTTTGAAACGCGCGCTCTCCCCTTTGGACAGATGTTGCTACATTTTAGTAACAATTTCGCCCACAACTCGTTCCGAAAGCTATTGTGTAACATTTTTTGTATTATTTTGACTAATTCTTTTGTCTTGCGGTTGGTTAGATTTTATCTGTGAGGGGGAGTTAATTCATTGGATGCGTTTTATTCAACGCTACTGGTTTAAAAAATATATATTGTACAGTGTTTGCTTTATTAGCAATATCATCATCTGTGATCAACAAAGTAAAGATAAAGTTTAATGCTATAGTTATAAATAAATGAGTGAGGAGTCTGTGCTTGAAACATGTCTTGTTATATTTCTTTATTTTTTATACCACGTCGGTGACAAACAAGCTGACAGGCCACCTGATGGTAAGTGGTCACCGTTTGTCTCCTAAAAGTCGTCAGGTAGACAACAATACACGGATTAAGTAAAAAAAAACTGTAGGCAAGATATTTTTCTGGCAAGTTATAGCCATACTTTTTTTAATAGTGTAGTTATCTTCTTTTTATATCGGCGAAATGAAAATATTCCCTCTACGAGCATGCTACGGAATTTTGTAAAATGAAATGTAGGAACCCAAGTAGCAGCGCAGCTACTTGAATTAATTTCAAATTTTCATCTTGTTATCCAAAATAAACAAAGCATAGCTGTCGCCACGTAGCCGAGCCGACCATTTGGGCGTGACTGAGCACCTCGTCATATTCCGCGCGACCGCACACCGTATAGCATAGACATTATATTTTTTATTTTAAAACTTTTTAATAATTCGCGCGACGGCGAGCGGACGGCACTTGAGCACGGACCCAAAAAAATCTCGAAAATCCAGCCATGTGTCGCAACGAGTCAGGCATATTTATGAGGGTTCCGCTTTGAAGCTTCCTTTTCCTACTTAGCTACCGTAATTAGGGTTCGGGATACTAATTTGATTATATTAAATGAGGATTCTTTTTTAAGTTTGTTATGAACATTTTTTATTTGTGAAGGTCTGTGGTCAATTACGAATGCGTCTAACAAATTAAACACGTTTGTCTTATTTCACTAATACCTACATAAAACATCCCTACTTATATGAACCTATTATGTTTACCTACATGTTATAAATTATTGGCAATAATTTGACATCTCCGTAGGCAACAACGTAGGTATCTGCAGTGATAGAGTGTGGATTCAATCGTGATTTCTAGGGTTTTTTTTATTTCAATTGGGCTAACGAGTAAGGACAGCTACCCTATGGATATGGACATGGATTCCACAGTCAAACTGTGCAAACAGTTTTGCGAGACGTTGTATTTAATTTAAAGTTCTTGTCAATTGTTTTAAAAATAAATAAATAATAGAATCAAGTTATATTACCTAATTGTTTTAAGAAATGCATCTTTGCTTAACATTGTTAATAGTTCTATCTAACTGTAGTTTTAGTACTGTAATGGTTCGACTCCGCGCCCGCGGATCTCTAAGCCGCGCAACAACCGCGCCATTTGACGCGACGAATTATTATGTATTTCGGAAAAATCCATTGTTTCGTAATCTCCCCTGCCTCGCTGAAGTGCCCATTGAACGCTTTGGACCCCGTGCGAGCATGTACGCAATTATGTACACCCGTTGTGAAAGGTGCTAACATTATATTTCTATGTAATGAGCCTGAATGAGACCCTTGCTGCGTTTTTTATTGCGTCCTGTTAACATTAACGTCGCTTTAAGTGGTTGTGCTGCACCTAACGGATCGCAACGGTTGGTTATTTTATTAGTCGACAAACTGCTTGTAGCCAGATTTAAATGTAAACATTTCCAACCTAGTTGCCTCATGTTATGTGCATTAAAGTAGTACAATAATAAAATACCGAGTGGCTGCACGATACATGAGTAAAGCGCAGTAGCAATTCACATCAAACGGAAATCTCCTTTGTGTTTAAGATCGTATTTCCCATTGTTTCGCGGAATGCGCCATTAGAGCTGGCAACAATCGCCATTTCCCGCCAAAGCCGAACTGTCAGATCGCGCGCCATTTTCGCACGAGAGGATGAAAGTCGTGCCCGTGCCTTTTTAAAATAAAGTTCCTTCGTTCTGGTTTTAATGGTTTTCGATGGCTTTTGTTTCTAGGCTTTGTAGTCGAGCGTTGAAAATAAAAGTCGACTAGACCTTTAAATGGTGTAACAGCCCTTTTTTGTAGCCCCGTGTTTTCCGTTACATGTGTATGGGGAATTATCCTCTACTTTAGTCATAAAGCAATAAATAAACCGCAATTCAAAAGTAATATTGTTAAAATCAACCATTCATTCAAAAATCTAACGAATATTCTCTATGAGGTTGTTATAATTGAAGCAAATCAAAGCAAAGTACGTTTTCGATAAAAATTAGACTCATTATCGCAGTTAACAGTTTGACAGGAATCACCGTCAGCGGCATGATGGCGCACCTGTCACAGGTTGTCAAACAAGACGATGATTTGGATGTGAATGGATTAAAATAAAGGACGGTATTGAGACGTGATATGTTGAGTCATTGCTGCGCGGAGCGTTCCGCAGATATTATGAACGTGGAAAATCCGTATTAAACTACAAATATGAAAGTAGGTATGTATACCGACCTTTATATGTTTAGACCCTTTTCTAGGCAAATAAAAAAATGGTGTTTAAGCCTCATTTGCGCTATGTAGACCAAAAAAATGTCTAGAAAAAAAAATGCAATAAGACCATCCAAAAATATGTATCTTGATAAAAAGTTAAGAAAAGAGTTAAGTAGATTTATGTAACCGTGGCCACAAATACGGACTAAAACGGTGAATAAGATATTTCTTGCCTGCATATCGCTTATAAAAAAGTAAAAACCCTATGCAGATGCAGAATGTTACCTATAGCTAGGTATAGTTATAGGTCAGGACGATTCGTTGTCTGAGAGAAGAGTATACCTAGGTAATGCTAGCTGCATGCTAGTAATGCTAGTGCTGCCGTGTCCTATCGCCAATAAATGGACAAACATCAATAAGTGTATGCTTAATTACTAATTATTACATGCTGACATTATAATAAATTGAATACTTGTGTTTATTGTGATATTATTGTGATATGG
Organism: Notocelia uddmanniana; assembly: GCA_905163555.1. NCBI lineage: Eukaryota > Metazoa > Arthropoda > Insecta > Lepidoptera > Tortricidae > Notocelia > Notocelia uddmanniana. The sequence goes on along the minus strand of LR991070.1, from coordinate 23,270,383 downwards.
GTGCATACCTGAAATAAAGAAATTTATTATTATTATTATATAAATAAATCGTAACTATAACAGTAAATATTTGTGAAACATCTTACACAAATAGACCTAGTCGGAAACTAAGCAAAGCTACGGGTGCTAGACGACGATCTATACATACATATTGATAGATACATACATACATATAATAACGCCTGTTTCCCAGAGGGGTAGGCAGAGATCACAGATTTCCACTTGCTACGATCCTGACTAACAACTTTCGCTTCATGAACTTTCATAACATTCCTCATGCATGCGCGCCGATTTAGGGTACTCCTGACCTGGCCTACTGATAGATAAATACTTAAATACATAGAAAATATCCTCAGGAACACACACTAAAGTAAATGACATGACCGAGATTCGAACCCGGGACCTCCAGCTTCGTAGACAGTGTCACTACCAACTAGGCTAAATTGGTCGTCAAGCCAACGTATTTAGGGACAGAAAGTAACTCCATTTCCACTGCTTGGCAGAAGCCTCCTCTCATATAAAAAAACGAATCGGTAGGTACCAATTGTCAACATTTCATTTTTTAAGCAGGCTTTTTTCCGATGAAATCAAATAGAGGATGAAAAGTTAAGTAAAACCACATTTTTAAATTCTCGAAAGTATCCCAATATCATATAAATAAATCAATTTCAAAGATCCTCATTCTAAAACAGAGTAAGGGACAAGTAAGACGTCACAGCGTAACAAATCATACAGAAGCACTGTTACTAAGACAAATTTACTAAAGAAAGTGAACTGCTGTTCTTTTTGTGCGCTGTGACTGTCACAATTTCATAGTAGTGACGTCATTACTACGATATGGGCTTTCTTCACATTTGCGTGAATATTTAGAAAACTAATAGGTATAAAAATACCACCATTGTTACCAAATTAACGAAATGAGTTAAGAGGGCGCAGTTCGCTCGGTCTGGCTCGGTTCTCTATACAAACGTATTTAACCTCTCATTTTAAAACGCCATGCTAGAATAACATGAAAATTTGTATACACAATGGGATCCGGCATATCTAGGTCGGAAATTAGTTTTTTACGGCTTGTATGAAAACCTTAATAATCGCTGTATTTTTACTCCATTATTTTTAAGTAGTATGAAATCTCCATACTACTTAAAAAAATTATTTGTCAATTTTATCGAAATTGTGACTTTATACAGAAAACTCCCGTGAGTTTGAGACATGTTAAATATAATGAAATTGTGATTTGTCTCTCACAGTCAAAATTCTCAGGTACATCGTTGTAGGCTAACCTCCTTTTTACCAAGACCACCACGGAACCCATCGTTAGCGTCCATTTCCACCGGTGGTCCGCTCCGCTGTTAACGAGCTCCGGACAGCGTGACTTGACACATACCTGTCCGCGCTATGTGAGGAATGCATCGCTAGTACAACACCATTCCCACTACATTCATATACTTACCATATGGAAATACATGTATCTAGATAGATATCCCCCCCCCCCCCCTCGTGTGGTGCCGGGTTAGAATAACACCACCCCCTTTCTTCCCTTGGGTGTCGTAAGAGTCGACTATGGGAAACAGGTTGAAGTCTGTTGTAGGCGATGGGCTAGGAACCTGTCACTAAAATATCACATTTTCTCCATCTATAAACCTGCAATTGCTAAAAGTGGCACTGATAATTAATTTTCATGTTCTCTGCCTACCCCGTTTGGGAATATAGGCGTGAGTTTATGTATGTATGTATGTATGTAGGTAGATATTCAAGAATTAATATGCTGCAAAGATTCTACGCTGTTGCAATGCAAACTCGAGTTCAGTATGTTTCACCATCGTCAGTACTATTACTTATTCTGTACCATCGTTAACATGCAAAACGATTGAAAGTTTTATTATTTTATTTATTTATTGAGGAGGTAACACAGAAGACATGCATTGTATATACAAATATTGTGCGACAAATACCACGGACTACTTTAAATTCATACAAAATTGAAAATTACGTAAGCTACGATGTCTATATTAGCATCGCTAACAAATTCTTCGTAGCTTGGTGAATCTTTAATTTGAGGACACTTTTTGTATTTTGATATAAATAAATAAAAAACCGGCCAAGTGAGAGTCGTACTCGCGCACGAAGGGTTCCGTACCAGAAAAAAGGTTAAAAGCTGGTGCCATTAAACTCTTGTTTTATTGAGTTTTTTTTTTGTATTTGTTGTTTTAGCGGCAACTACTCTGTTGTATGGGAGCCCCCCTTAATTATTTTATTTTTATTTTATTTTAGTATTTGTTGTTGAAGCCACAATAAAAATACATAATCAGTGCAAATTTCAACTGTAGCTAGCTATTACGGTTCTTGAGATCTAGCTCGGCGAGTGGTAGCCATGAAAAAGTGCTAAAATATCACGTTTTTTGTATGGGAGCCCCCTTTAATTATTATTATTTTGTTTTTAGTATTTGTTGTTATAGCGGCAACAGAAATACACAATTTGTGAAAATTTCAACTGTCTAGCTATTACGGTTCTTGAGATACAGCCTGGTGACAGTCGGACGGACGGACAGCGAAGTTTTAGTAATAGGGTCCCGTTTTTATCCTTTGGGTACAGAACCCTAAAAAATATGAACTCCATCTACACCTAAAAATTATCTAACTAAATTTACACAGATATGTACCACTGGTACCAGTCCGTCGGCCGACGGACAAAGTTTCATACAATCTTATAATGTTTGCGTATTAAATAGGGATGATACATAAAAATACTGCTACAGCATTTCATTTAAGTAGAGTAGGTATAAAGTAGAGTGCAGCCTTTTCGTTACGACGTAAGTAATTAAACTACGATCATGCATATTTTCCTTAAAACCCACCTGAAAGAGCTCTACAAATCCTCATACTTTTACCATGAAATAAAAAGCATCCTCTAGTAGGAAGTTGTGTAATAAATTCATTACAACGCACGCCGTGCTCTATCGATTGTGGCCTCTTTGCCAGAACGTGCCAGAGACAATCGACGCGATGGCGCTTCTCTCCCTACGCAACTGACTTCACAATACCAAAACGATCTGAAAACCATCCCTGGATATGAAAAATAAGTCGTGTATCCTAGTCACAAGGTTCAATTTTATTTGGGGGAGTTTTTAAAATGGAACTTTTTAGTATTGAAAAGTTTAAAAAACAAAATATTTCGGCCATTTTCAACCAGAACGAAATATAACCTTATGCGAGCCATTGTACAGTTTATATTTGGAATTTTGTTGCAGGCACGGCATAGTACCTTTTTGGCGGGAATTTCGCGCTCTTTGTCTCTGACTCGCTGTCAAGCGTACTTGTGTTTTCCCGCGTTTTTTGTTCTAATTAGGCGGGCCCTCGACAGACCTTGCACGGTTTATTCTGTAGGTACGGTCCTCTGCCGCGGTCTACTACCGATGACAACACTAGACTCGACAGTACCTACCCAATTTGCTATTTCTTTGTTTGTTTTAATTGCTGTTTTTTTTTGCGATATGGAGTGGAAGGAATTCGCTGTCAAGAACACTCCATTTACCTACGTATTGCATTACTTAGGTAAAGTTTACTTTTTAGAATCCATCAGTTATCGTGAGTAACAAATAGGGTAATGACGTCTATTTGTTACCTACTTGCAATAATAGTACATTACTACAGAGGCCGGGACGAAAAGGGTTGCCGGCCGAAGACATATAGACGGCCGAGCGAGGCGAGGTCGGATAGGTCTCAGGCGGGCAACCCCATATTTCCCGCCGAGGTATGTATAGTGCTTTTCTCAAACATGCAATGAAATAAACAACAAAAAAATCAAAGTTTTATTTTTAATACGCCTAGTGGCAGAATGTCATGATGCCTGTGCCACAAATTTATGTCGAATGGAAATTAAAAAAGAGGACTTTGCCGGCCTAGGCCTGCAACATTTGTATGAAAATGCATTAACGACCTCTTGTCCTAGCCGCACCTGAAACGTCATACTTCGCAGCCTATTATAAGGAACATAACATCAATATTTCATTGCATGTTTGAGAATAATATATTTGCGAAGTAGGTATCACAAACAATTCACGTTTTCGTTTCGCATTTAATCCTAAACTAAACTAATAACAAAACACGCGGTTTCAAAATCAAACCTCGTTTGTGCTGTATATCAGGTATGTACCTAGAGCACGCAGAAAGTTGTCTAAAACTGTATATTTAAATATAAACTGCCGAATTCAGGACTGCAAAATTTAAACTAAAATGAAATGAAATTATTTTATTCCACCTCCTGTGGGGCCCCCGTAGACCGTCTCGGTCACCACGGTCTCGCCTGTTCCTCGGGCGCCGGCCGCCTGTCCCGCCATGCCGCTCTCAACGACATCATCAGAAGGGCACTCGTCAGTGCCAATGTTCCCGCCGCTCTGGAGCCCCAGATCGTGCGGAGCGATGGTAAGCGCCCCGACGGGATGTCGTTGATCCCGTGGAAGAAGGGACGAGCGCTCGTATGGGACGCCACTTGCGCCGACACGTTGGCTGCGTCCTACCTCTCTTCGACCAGCAAACGTGCCGGGGCGGCAGCGGACGCCAGAGAGAATTCCAAGGTGGGAAAATACAATACGACAAAGTCGTATTGGGCGCCGAGACACTTGGGCCGTGGGGCAGAGGCGCGCGGGAGCTCCACAGGGCGCTCGGCGAGTGGCTTAAGGAGGCAACAGGCGACCCACGCGCGGGCAGCTTTCTCGCGCAGAGAATTGCTATCGCAGTTCAGCGCGGGAATGCTGCCTGCGTGTTGGGAACCTTACCGAGGGGACCTGACCTGGATTTGTAATGCTTAGTTTTAGTTAGTTTTTTTCCTTTTTAAAAATGATTATTATTATCTTTTAGTTTAAGACTATAACATATTTTTTTTACGTTACCAATAAATAAATATAAATAGTTTGATTATAATTGTAATAAAAACTTAACTAAATCTTTATAGTTAAATAAAATAAAAACTAATTAGCTAACTTTTATTTCAGAATAAGTCTATATTACTCATTACTAATATTATTATTTATAAATAATATTAGTAATGTATTCCAGAATAAGTCTATATTTCTCATTACTTATATAATAAAAATGAAATAATTAAATAAATACAAATTAAAAACTAATCCCACAAAAGAGTAGTTAATACGGGTCTAATGCATTCCCAGTACTTACAAATGAATCCTGAAGGATGCCCAGGGTCCGCTACCTAAGCCTATTATAATTACCTAATTGGCGTAGGGACTAGTTAATATACGAAAGCGACTGCCATCTGACCTTTCAACCCATTGGGGAAACTAGACCTTATTGGGAGTAGGCTTGTCAAGTGAGTGGGCGACTTGATTGTTAAAAGTTCCCAAGCCGCCCGAAGGCCTCTAACTTGGCTTAACGACTGCTATCATAGACAGCAGCCGGGATCAACGACTGAGCGTGCATGCTTAATACGGTCTAATGCAATATTTATTTTTTCATCATCATCATCAGCCCACATACATCCCACTGCTGGGCACAGGCCTCCTCCCATAGATGAGAAGTAACTGTCATTAGCCCCACGCTGGCCCAGTGCGAGGTTGGGGACTTCACGTACACCTTTGAATTTATTCGCAACATTATAACATCAGAGGCATTAAGTCCGCCATTTGTACCGATTTATTTGTGCAATAAAGTTTAAATAAATAAATAAATAAGAGTCAATATCAAATGATATTCCACGCATAAGTTCCGGAAAACTCATTGGTAAGTACAAGCCGGGACTAAGACATCCGCTTGACGTCGCATGCTTCAACCACTATGCTACCATAGCTATATTTAATTAATTACCTTAGTTGTCAGATAAATATAGCCTTAGACCCGTAATTACGTTGAAATGAAATAAAATAAAATGAAATGACATGAAATACATTTATTTGCATGAATGCAGGTACAAAAATGGTGACAGGTGTTTAACATGAGCCATATACATTCACCCATCTGGTGGCATGCAAATTTAATATTGAATTGAATATAACATTAATATTAATAAAATAAAAAAAATCTTATTGCAGTAAACAGAAAAAAGACAAATTTTGTAGATGTGCGTAGTACAAATTATGTTTTAAAATATCAACAATCAGAGAGATAAATATAGCTTACATTGTCAATTCATGTCTCATGTCATAATGGATACTTAGTCTAATGTTTCTACAGAATTATAATTGAATAACAATGAAATATGTGAGTGGAAGCAAATGATTATGTACTTTTAGATTCAAAATGTTCACCAATTTTATAGTACTGTTTGGCTATGCACCACTTCAGCAGTTTGGATTTAAATTCAGGTAGGTCAGATATCTTTATGTCTTCTGGCAGATGATTGAATACTTTGATCGTCATGTAGAGTATGCTGTTGCGGAAGTGTATAGTTTTGCATGTCGGATATTTAAGATTTAGCCCAACTTCGTCCAGAGGCTTGCCTAGGATTTCGCGGCACAATAGTAAAATTTGCAAAATTCCTTTTCACAAACAGGCAGGTCTCGTACACATAAAGAGAGGTCAGGGTAAGAATCCCGTGCTTACGGAATAGTGGTTTGCAGGAGTCAGTCGAATTTGCACAAAACACAGCTCTGATGCATTTTTTTTGTAATAAAAAGACTTTCTGCATACCACTCGAGCCCCCCCCCCATAATATGATACCATATCGCAAGTTCGACATGACATGTCCATGAAATGCTAAGAGAGCTGCATTTTCAGAAACTATTTGTGTTAATTTACGCAGGGCAAAGACGAATCTGCTTAGTTTTTGTATAAGGTTATCGGTATGTACCTTCCAATTATTATGGCAGTCGAGCATGATGCCCAAGAATCTCATAGATTTAACACTTTCTATTTGACAATTCCTATAAGATATTTGCAGGTTAGTCGGTTGACCCTGCGGAGAATAAAATTCCATGAATGTGGTCTTCGCTAGGTTTACTCTTAGTTTATTTCTTTCTAACCAAATATTTATTTTCTCAAATACATCATTAACTTCCATTTCATAAGATACAGGATTGCTAGCAGATACAACTATAGAACAATCGTCTGCGAAAAGAGTAATTTTGTGGTAAGAATATCTGGCGGATCATTAATGTAGGTGAGGAACAGCAGTGGGCCCAAGATACTGCCTTGGGGTACGCCCTGTTTTACAATATCAATACCAGAGTTGTATTTAGTTACTTTTTTTGTCTCCGAACAATATTTTGTAATTTGTGTGCATTTTTTGCGGTTAGTTAAGTAAGAATTTAACCAATCGTATATATTTTTGGTTGTCCTGAAAGTCAGCGTCACGACACACCAGTCGTGAGCCTGAGTGACAACCTTTTTGGTGTGAGTACACCCACTTCTGTTAATTTCTTTATTGTTTGTGTACCATTTTATTTCATCTACGCCAAATAAATGTTTTTCTTCTTCTTCTATTAAACTAATCTTTTAAATAAGGTAATACATGCTAAGGCGCTTTGTAAAGATCTATTAATATTTACCTATACACTAAAACCCAAGCGGAGTCTCCAAACGTTCAAACCCCTTTCCAAACATTCCAAGTCTAAAAACGCATCCATAACCGCCTGCATTTGCATTTACATCCCATGTATTTAAGACCAAGACGTCCTCAGCCCATGAATGGGATCTCAAGGCGCCCTAATCGCACCCCTTCCTATATTCATGATGGAGAGCCCGCGTAAACAGGAATAATGTTCTCAAATTTGTTTACAGATCGCGATTTTCAGGGGCCGGGAAATGGTTTTTGCTGCGTGGCACGGGGCCCCGTGTTTAATTTACATAAATTGATACGGTTGGAGGTCTTTATGCTTTTTCTGCATTTTCCGGTGATATTCTAGTATTTTTTTATTGTTGACCTTTATTTTCGACGGTTTGAAGTGGTTGCACGGCCCGTGGTCTTAGACAATTCAATAAGTTGCTGCTCTATAACTGTATAGACCAAGGTGTAGGATATAAAGATGATTAAAAATCACTTTAGACACTACGTGTTTGGAAATAAGAAGAACACGAGGTCATGTTACTCTTGAAATACATAATCGATACAGTCCAAATGTTCTGAATGAACAAGGCGCTCGAACAAATCTCGTTGCAACATAGCGCGTTAGAGTTTTATAGTACCCGAGTACCTGGTCGTACTAAGTTTTAGAACGAGTCACATATTTTTATACGCTTTATGGTCGCTTTATCGCTTAAATATATTTGCACAATTATACTGCAATGTGCCAGATAACAGGAAACGCCGCGTGGGTTTTACAACGGTAGATATTTTCTAGCGAGTGGCTTAGTCACCACCTGCCTCGATGGAATTTTACTGTGTTATGGCAGGTCTACGGAACTATAGGTAGCCCCATTACTTTACCATCCGATTTTCATCCATAGCCCGCTTGTTTTTTTCTTCTTTTTACCCACAATAGTCCTAGCGCCTGCTGGAACCGGTTCACGGGCCCGTGTTGTCTACGTGTTGGATTTATATTCCCACGCACGCCTACCAAATGTCCGGGTTTCACCCCGTCAATTTAAAACGGAGAAACAATAATAATTAACACGTTCATTTAAAGTTACAGGAACTGAACATGTTCCTGTACATAGTAAATTACAGGAACTTATATAGAATGGCACGACGAAAAGTATACGGTACAGCATTTGTCTGTAGGTAGATGTCAGTATAACGAATCCTCAGGTTAACTAGTGGCTCTGTGAGCTGTAGACCTCTCTAATTTCTCTTAATCTTCCAAATATTACAATATTTACGAAAAATGAATTGACTAAAATATTATCGAACCTGCTCTCAACATTTCACGAGAAGCGGTTGGGGGAATTTGACCTGTAAAGGAGCACATCCAAAAATCCAATAGAGAGACATACGGAGACATTTTTGCCCAATTCAAGCTGATACTTCGCTGACCCGCTCAATAAGCAGGTCAGCAACCTGCCTGTGATCCTTCTGGAGTCACAAGCGTCCATAAGCTACGGTGTCTGTTAACCATCAGTCAGACCGTAAGCTTGTTTGCCAACGTTGTTGTATAAAAAAAGCTGCAACCGGCTACGCCGTAGCAGGCAGTGCTACGGTTGCATCATGAAACAAGTCTGGGCCACGTCTAGGACTGAATCTGACGCATTGCTGTGCTTGCACCATGAAACAAGTCTGGGACTGAATCTGACGCATTGCTGTGCTTGCACCATGAAACAAGCCTGGGCCACGTCTGGGACTGAATCTGATGCATTGCTGCGCTTGCACCATGAAACAAGTCTGGGCCACGTCTAGGACTGAATCTGACGCATTGCTGTGCTTGCACCATGAAACAAGTCTGGGCCTCGTCTGGGACTGAATCTGACGCATTACTGTGCTTGCACCATGAAACAAGCCTGGGCCACGTCTGGGACTGAATCTGATGCATTGCTGCGCTTGCACCATGAAACAAGTCTGGGCCACGTCTAGGACTGAATCTGACGCATTGCTGTGCTTGCACCATGAAACAAGTCTGGGCCTCATCTGGGACTGAATCTGACGCATTGCTGTGCTTGCACCATGAAACAAGCCTGGGCCTCGTCTGGGACTGAATCTGACGCATTGCTGAGCTTGCACCATGAAATAAGTCTGGTCCACATCTGGGACTGAATCTGACGCATTGCTACGCTTGCACCATAAAACAAGTTTGGGCATCGACTGGGACTGAATCTGATGCTATGAGTTATGTCACGCTTGCACCATGAAAGAAGCCTGGGCTTCGTCTGGAACTGACTCTAACGCATTGCTACGCTTGGACCATGAAACAAGTCTGGGCCTCGTCTAGGACTGAATCTTACGCATTGCTACGCTAGCACCATGAAACAAGTCCGGGTCACGTCTGGGACTGAACCTGACGCATGTTGCTACGCTTGCACCATGAAACAAGTCCGGGACTCGTGTATTATACCTTGTTATTTTTTTTTCAGATTAGAAAAATCGTGCGATATCTGTCATGCAATTTCCTGGAAAACAATCTTGAAACGAGAACATATGCGGTGGGTTATCTTTGTCGTCGTTGAAATACTGAAATAAGTGAAATTACTACAATATTATCCTCTGATATCCTAGGGAAACGGAGAAACGCGGGCGAAATTGGCTGTTTAAATTCTAATCTAAAAAAAACGGGGTTTAGAACTGAATCTGACGCATTGCTACGCTTGCACCATGAAACAAGTGTGAGCCACGTTTGAGACTGAATCTGACGCATAGCTATTCTTGCCAAACTAACCAAGATAAGTTTATATTGATTAATGATATTTTTCCTGTAACTTTTTTATACTACGACGGTGGCAAACACCCGGGTATGTCCTTAAACTACGACCAAGACCACCGGGGAATGGGCAGCAGCATTCCTAGAGTACGGTGGAGATACTGCGATCGCGAACCCGCATGCCAAGCGTGGCGATTATGGCATTTACCCCCCATGAAATTGGGGGAGGCCTATGTCCAGCAGTGGACGTCCTAGGGCTGACATGGTGGTGGTGGGTGGCAAACAAGCTTACGACCTGCCTGACGGTAAGCAGACACCGTAGCCTATGGACACTTGCGACTCCAGAGAAATCACAAGTGCGTTGCCGACCCTTTATTGACTTGGTGATGCGCTGTGTTGAGAGTGAGGGACCCACAGATGTATCCAGCTGTCAAGCTAAAGGCATATGCAGGCCCCGCACTCCCAACACAGCGCATCCTCGGCAGCTCTGGCGACCTTACTCACCACCAGGAACACAACACCACATACCTACCTAAGGGGCAAGTAGTGGTGCTATTATGGCTGCGGTCTTCTGTAAGGCGGAGGTACTTCCCCAGTTGGGCTGCTCCAAATTTGAGCCAGATGACGTTCCGCTGTGCCCTGCCTCTTACAGAGTAAATTTACGTTAATCTTAATCAGCGTTAATTTCAAAGTTTATGCAGGGTGAGTTCAACCTTTATATATTTTTCAACATTTTCCTTCATAAATCTAAATTTAAGGTTTCCTCGCTCAACGTATCAGCATTGCGATACAGCGAGGAAATGCCGCCAGCATCCTCGGTACAATGCCTCAAGGGCCCGTTTTAGATTTAAGTTAGTTTTAATTTTCTTTATATTATTTTGGTTAAGTATTCTTGTATATATTTTCGTTGTACATAAATAAATGATTATCAATTTAAGTAATTTTTCATAGAACATAAAAATGAACGTTTATTTTTCATTTTCCATACACGTGGATCAGCCCTAGTTACAACTACTCTAAATTGATGGAATGGAATAAGTAGTTCCTGAGATATTTAACGTTGTGACAGACACACAGAGTCGCGACATAAGGGTTCCTTTTGTACAGTCGCCGAATGAAAAGGTTCGTCACTTAAGATTAATATAATTATAAATAAAGATTATTATTATTATTACTTTTCGACTCTATTTTAATGCTGTTAAGGTTGAAAAGTGACGAACCTTTTTATTCCTCGACTATACCTTTTTGGTTCGGAACCCTAAAAAGAATACATAGGCATATATTCCGTAAACCTGACATAGAGGTAATATATTGAACCCGGCCCGCGGCAGAGACGTAACCTGCCGCGTGCCGTATCTTGATCGATCGTACGTGCCACACAATGGCCGGGAACTCCCGCTTTGTCTAATTAGCGCTTCCCGGATACCGGGGTTTTTTGCTTTAATTGGCGAAGGGTGATTGTTTCAGTGTTTGTTTAAGCTTGTTAGTGATGTGATTTTCATAGGGGTTGTTTATTTAAATAATGTCAAACGACTAAGGTGGTCCGGAGTATGGAGTCGTGCCAAACGCGTCGCTTTGGATTATACGAGGTTTATGCCATTATTGTTTCTTCCTATTCGCGATTCTGCCCAAAATAAATTCCACACAGCTGAGTTTGATCACATGCGTAATGCTTCACAGTCATTATTTCTACGCAATCTTGTTTCTTCCTATTAGCGATTCTGAACAATATGAATTCCACACAACTGAATTTAATCACATGCGTAATAATTTACAGTCATTATTTCTACGAAATCTTGTTTCTTCCTATTCGTGATTCTGCACAATATGCATTCCACACAACTGAATTTAATCACATGCGTAATGCTTCACAGTCATTATTTCCACGCAATCTTGTTTCTTCCTATTCGTGATTCTGCACAATATGAATTCCACACAACTGAATTTAATCACATGCGTAATGCTTCACAGTCATTATTTCCACGCAATCTTGTTTCTTCATATTCGTGATTATGCACAATATGAATTCCACACAACTGAATTTAATCACATGCGTTATGCTTCACAGTCATTATTTCTACGCAATCTTGTTTCTTCCTATTCGTGATTCTGCACAATATAAGCTCTATCTTTATCTTTTATTCTATCTATCTTCTATACTATCTTGTTTCTTACTAGTCGCGTTTAGAAATATAAAAAAACAGACTGCGTGAGTCGCTTTTCCTGCAGTAAAAATGATCATGGACGCGAGCTTTAAGTCAGTGAACGGAACACCTTGAGACGAAGCTTCCCGAAGGCAGCAGCAGCCGCTGCGATTCTGCTATTAATTTCATATACCTGAAGTGGTCTACACGCTTGTGAGTCGACTTCGAGTTTGATGTCAACGGGCAATCGGGCATTAGTTGATCAGACTCAGACCCCCATTATTCTTTCTCCTGTCTTCTATAGCAAAAGTTGACAGGACTTGTTAAATCTGTTTTCCAAAGTAGCCCCTGTATTTTAAAGTCACCCGGTTTCACGGTATGCTATTTGGACTAAGAATCTATGAATTTATTTTCCTGTCGTATAGTTATTTAGATATCATTTTTTTAAGCCTCGATGTAACGTTTGGTTAAATTACGGATGTAACGCACACTTGTACAAAATTAGCACGTCATTATTTCGACAGTCTAGTTCATAAATACAGGCTGTTGTTTTAGTAACCTACAATATTTAAGAAGGTGATTATAGAGGGGGACCAATCTAAATAGTAAGGAGAAATAAGAAGCTATAAGAGATATAAAAAAAATTGGTTCGATTGAAATCATCAAAAAAATTTTTTTTCTCCACCCAATTTCGACGTGGTTCGATTCCCGGTTATGTATTAGATTTTTTAAAAAATAATTACAGAATTGTGAAGTATAACGCCTGTGATTAAATTTAGTTGTGTGGAATTCATATTGTGCAGAATCACGAGTAGGAAGAAACAAGATTGCGTAGAAATAATGACTGTGAATCATTACGCATGTGATTAAATTCAGTTGTGTGGAATTCATATTGTGCAGAATCGCTAATAGGAAGAAACAAGATTGCGTAGAAATAATGACTGTGAAGCATTACGCATGTGATCAAACTCAGCTGTGTGGAATTTATTTTGTGCAGAATCACGAATAGGAAGAAACAATAATGGCATAAACCTCGTATAATCCTGATATACGGATTATTCATTGGTACATCTTCACACCGGTTTCCCAGAGGGGTAGGCAGAGATCCCGGTTTTTCTTGCTACAATCCTGACAAACTTCTTTCGTTTCCATCACTTTCATAATATTCCTCATAGCGCTCGTCGTTTTATGTTACTCTTGACTTTCCTTAGAATTTCTCCATTATATCTTGGTATATTTTGGAAGGTTCGGCGAGGTGGGCCCTTACAACTGTCCCATCTACTTTTGCGATATACCTAGGAATCATGATTCGTTAAGACGATTGCCATGTTAAATCGTAGGAATACTCTGATTTAAATCCAGAATATACAGCTTCACTTCAATTCTAAAATAACACCGCTAGTTATTTAAGCTACTCCACTAATACTGACATTTAATACTTACAGAAGCCGATGAACCAAAATCGTACCTGTTGTCAATAGCGACGCCAGATGATTATGATCATCAGGCCCAAATACTTACCTATAGGAATAGGTATTATCTCGTGCATTATAGAAATCTGAAAACACCTACACAAATTGATTAAATAAGGAAGCAACAATCTAAATTTCACCTTTCACCCTCGGCTCAGATTAAGAGTGACTGGTATCCCAAAAATTTCTCATTACATCAGCAACCTGACGTAAATCCGTAGTAACGCGAGACTTAGCGATACATTTTATTGTGAAGAGGCCAATAGTTTGCAAGCTCCCTCACCTGTTAATCCGCCATTTTATTAGCGTGCCCTCGTAATGCCGCGCACGTGCGCTCCGAGCGCCTTTGTTCTACCCAAATTACCCCTCAACAGCGAAACGACTAATCAATAAACACCCCCAATGAAATACTCACCCTCCTTACTTAACTTACAGCTCATATTTCAATGGCAATCTTTCCAAGTTAGGTTATTTTGTGACTAGATCAGCCATGTTATTATTTCGTTTTGGCGGGTTGTGAGTGACGTTCGACAGAGTCGATGTTGCCATGCGGAATAAACTGTTACGCGTTATGAGAGATTACGTCGTAATCTGGGAATATTGAAGACAATAAAATAAGCTTAGGGGTCCCGGGAGTGGGGGCGCCATTGTAGGTATCCAGTGTTTGTTGTTCTATATTTATTAAGAAACCAGGCACTTTTAGGTGACTTTTGGGTGTGACTGTGACCTTGATTCTTAGCCTCCTGAAACCCAGCGTCCTACACATAGTACATAGGTCCCAATTAAGTTTTGACTTTTTGTCAATTTGACAGAGTATAACTTATTCTGGCAAATTTTGATACCCAGGACTCAGGAGGTTAAATTTCTTACAAGGGTTGATTTAATGAAAAAACAAGGTTTAAAACTCGTTAATTTTTATTAATTTTATAAATTGAAATTCATTACACTCCCACCTTCACATTATAGTTACAAATTCCTTCTCGTTATTATTACTATTATTTATAATTATTTTAAAATAACTTCCCCTATACCTACATAATTACATCGATCTAGTCCAGAACATATAAATTAAGTTGGAAAATATTAATTACAGTTTCCTTCCATGTTGCCAGTGAGGCGTAAGTCTAAGTTAACGTTACGGGCTTATTGCTATGAATCCTCCAGACAACCCGAGATTTGTCGGCGCGCTTTGTCAATTTCTTACTAAATTTAATTTTTTCTACAAGAAAATGGCAATTTAAAGATTCTTTTAAATTCTAATCGAAAATATATTTAAGTACAACAAAAATACTATACCAGTCCGAGTAGATACAGACATTCGGCGATCTAAACTATTATATTGCATCCGTTTGCCCGAAACACGAGGTATAATAGGAAATAGAAACCATGGAATGTAATAACATTTATTGGCACAAAACGTATTCGTTGTTGAGAAACTTTGACCAGTTAGTAAATAAAGAGGAAGAGGTCAACTCCTTGAACAGAGAACTCAATTTCGAGACAGAAATCGGCATAAATTTTCTAAGCAATAAAGTTTCTACTCAAATATAAATAGTTAAATATAATACCAACAAAGGGTAAACAATCTTCCATGAACTGGTCTTCTCCAAAGTCAGGTCCCTACCTAACACATTACGCGCCTATATGTACAAGATACGTAATATCTACACACACGAAACACCGAATGTATTCTATTCACACATCAATTTACTGGCACAATATCAGTTATTTACAATGAGATTTACTTGTAAAAATACTTTAAGTATTTGTTAAACTCTTTCAAAGTATGCTAAATAAAATAAAATGAAGCGTAGAAAGGTGAAAATAGAGGTGATTATTTGAGATAGGTCAGGAAGCGTAATCAGCTAAATCAAATATCACTTAGAGGATTTAATTTATGATTTTCTGAATTCACAGAATTCGAAAATAAGCGATGGAATATTTGCTATAATCCTTTAGTTACCCTAACTGACCCATCTCAAATGACCACCTTGCGTATTTACTTAGCTTATACTACTATTGCTTGTGACCGTTGAGACGGAAATACACATTTACTATTCGTACTACAAAGGAATAGCGACATTAGTTCAGGAACATTCACACAAGGTGTATCAAAGCTATGCTTAAAAAATATTTGTATTTAGAAAAACGTCGTATTGGAAAATTAATCTTTAAAACATTTAAACGTTGTGTGAATGTTACCGGAATGATTTTATTTTTTCATCAAGGTCTGTCATGTCCAGCAACTTTATAAGTCTTGTTAATCATAATCACATGTCATAATAATGGAGAAGGAAAACCTGCAGGGTAGTTACGTTACCTACCTTTTCTAACAAGCGTCAAATGTAATTTTCACCTTCAATAAATGACAGTTGTTATGATGCAATTACGTGATTACCCTGTATGTAAGACACGTAAAATGGGCAGCATTTGTGTTACATCGCGAAACATGTATTAGGTATAGGCACATATTATTATTTTCAAATAATGTGTATGGAAATCATCAGCAATGCATACTTTTCAACTCCGACAGAGCAGGAAACCATTTAAATGACGAAATTTTGTCAAGCAAATATTACAACATGACACTTTGTGACATTTAAGTACTTGACTTTAAGTTTTATTGAAATCGCCCTATACCAAATAAGATTGAGGTTATCCTTTAATTGTACATGTGTTGACGATCACCACTAATATTCAATAAGAAGACTTACAAAAAATATTATAAAACCAGTAAAAAATAGTAACCAAACGAAGACATAAGTGTTTTTCGGAAGTGGAATAAGAGTGGTTGTAAGTCGACACAAGCGATAGGTCTGATAAACTGTAATTTCCGGAAAGGACATTTTAGCTAGCGATGGCAGATGATAAATTCTCAAGAGTTTGTAATTGTTATCATCGTCTTTTACATGAGAGAAATTGAACGCTTAACAAGTTTCAACCCCGAAAAGTAGGAAAAATACGTGACCATAAAAAGAAAATTACAAGTATATCACAAAGAAAACCGAGTCAAATCCTTAATTGCGCTTAATTACTTCTAACTATGTACATACCCTCCGCCCGAGTAAGAAACAGCACTGACACTTCACTGAGTCACTAAAGTCACTGTCTTTTGGCAGATCGTTCCGCCAGGCCTCATCCGAGACAATGTTCTTGAGGGAGACAACATCTAAAGCGCGGTTTGACGTGCACAACGATTTGGAAAAGTTCCAAATTAGTAGAAATTTTAATAGCTTGCAACACTTTTGATACAACTATCAATTCGTTAAAAGTTTTGCGAACTTTAAAAATTGAAGTTACTTAAAGAACATTAATACATTGCAACACTTTAATATTTATTTTTAATTCATATAATTTATCTAGATTTTTCCTTCAGCTTTAGCAAACGTAGTGAAGTAATACAGAGGCAGACAAGACAATATATCATGTTCTCCCAAAGACATCTAAATATGAGTATAGTTTTATTTTGTCGCTAAGTCAAACCACGCGAGCTATCCACGCTAATCAAAATACATCTCCTCCTTGAACATGGTCTCATGATAAAGCTGGGGGAATTTCTACCACGCCCGGCCCTGCAGCGGGAGGTAGCCGGAGCACTGCTGCTGGTACGCCGGCTGGCGGTAGGACGCCAGCGGGTTGGAGCACGCCGCCTGGCTGGGCTGGGCGTAGCCCGACGTCGGCGTGGCGCAGTGCGCGGGCGACGACGACTCTCCCGAGCCGCACGGCTTCCCGTCCTTCACGAGCACCGGGACCGCTACCCTCCGCGGCGATGATGATGACTGGGGAATAAATTACGTGTTTAAACTTAATGGCGATCAAAGCTGTCAAAAATAATTTTTCAACACATCCTACACAAATGGTCGCGTACGGTACGGGAATTTCCTCCGTCGGACGCTCTGGTTATGGAATGAGCTCCCTGCCGAGGTTTCGGTGATGGAATAGGTATGGGGTTCTTCAAGAAAGGATTGTATACATTTTGAAAAAGAGTCGGCAAGACCCATGGAATTGCAGGCGTTATTGAATTGGTAACCGCTTACCATCAGATACAATGTACACTGTTTAAGAAATCACCGGTGGAATAAATATTACTATAATAATCTACCAAGTCTACTAACAGTGTCGCCAGAATTTGTAGACCTAAAAGTTACGTGTAAGAGATATAATCATGGTAGCGCACATAGAAGAAAACCAACATTTTTATCTAGTTGGTTGGTCGTCTTTTATCATGATCAGCATTCAGCCCCAACAAACTATTTTCCTACAAATGATTACATACTTGGGCCTTTTGAGCGCGGAATGCAAAAAACGCGGGTTGAAGAGTCATTATGGCGGGGACAAGCGAATCCGCGCAAATTGGGCCAATCGGGCTTGCAACACACGCCAGACGCGTGGAGGCGAACCACGCCTTGGAATAATAATTGAAATTAAGCGTACAAGACCCTGCATGGCGGTCTTTGTCTTTGTTTCTAATTGAGAATGACGACTTTCATGCTCGGGAGTGATTATTCGAACTGTTGCAGGCATGGAGTGGTTTGGCTTTCATTATTGGATTCATTTATCACAGCAGTAACGCTGCTAACGAAAATTCCAAATTTCAATTTAAAGGCAAAAAATTCAAAATTTAATCCTCTGAGCAGAATTCGAACCTGCGACATCTGCTGTGCTACCGCGAACTTAGAAAATCGAACTTCGTGTCGTGCTGTCCCTTTCACTCTCGTGTTATACACTATATGACAGAAAGGGACGGTACGATGCGAAGTTCGATTTTCGAAGATCGCGGTACGCCCTCTGGCATACGCGGCCAATCACTCTAGCCTCTGAGCTATCGGAACAACCAAGTTCGGGCACGACATCTCTAACGTCTCAAATAACACGTTTGGTGCCGTTAATTAGAAGCCTAAGTCTTCTACGGTAGATGTCGCTGTACGCCTCCCTAAGGCGTTGTAAGAGGGAACTAGTAAAGGATTTCGTGCCCGAGCTTGGTTGTTCCGATAGCTGAGGCTAGAGCGATTGGCCGCGTATGCCAGATGTCGCAGGTTCGAATCCTGCTTGGAGCATTAATTTTTTTCATTTTTTCATTTATGCTATGATAATAAAATCAATAAATAACCTCATTTCAAGTCGTTTTGAGTGATAGTGATAAGTTATCTTAGGAGCATTAAATACAACCCACATGTAGCGATTTGTGAAAACATCTAGCTGTAGTTAGAACGAAACGAAGATACTCGTACATATGCAGTAACTATTGCTGTTTCATTTCAACCACAGCTAGGTACATGTATAATGAATGTAATTTACCTGAAATGGCATAATATATTATTTTATGCAATCATCTATAACTTCCACTGACAAACGGAAGTTAAGACTAAATTATTACGAAACGATTTGCGAATAAAAGACCGCGCAATAATGTAACTGAGATCGTAATCATTTAAAACAAATCCGCATCAAGAAATAATGCAACAATCGTGCATTTCCACCGGTGATTTTCTAAACAATACAGAAATATTCCCATCCAGCCCTGTAATTGCCGTGGGGTTGCCAGAATCCGTGCGGGCCCCGTATTTTGTTTCCCATTCTCCGCGGGAGATTGGTATCAAGTGGGCAAGGGTACGTCGCCTCGGCAAACAGGGGCCGAGCCGCGTCAGCGACGATTTTTATCGTTGACGTGTTTAATATTCATTATTCATTAGCATTATTGAAATGGCGGTTTAATGTGAACGCGTTTTAGAATGACGGGTGAATGGGTTAGAAAATGTTGACGAACCGAGTAATTATAAAGAGAACAGAAATACATTTCTGTCGCCCAGAAAAATAACAAAAAGGATAATATTAATAAATGTGCTTTTAAGCCATAATGCACCTTTCTAAGATTACACAACGATATCATCATTATCCTAGCGTTATTCCTAGTACAGTTGCATCCTCAAGGCTGGGGTCCGCTACCTAATCCCAAGATTCGGCGTAGGCACTAGTTATTTCGGAAGCGACTGCCATCTGATCTTCCAACCCAAGGGGGAAACTAGACCTTATTGGGATTAGGCTTGTCAAGTGAGTGGGCAACTTGACTGTTAGAAGTTCTCAAGCCGCCCGAAGGTTTCTAGCTCGGCTTAACGACTGCTATCATAGACAGCAGCCGGGATCAACGGCTTAACGTGCCTTCCAAAGCACGGGAGCGCTCATTTAGTAACCACTCAAAGCGGTCACCCATCCAAGGACTGCTTTCACAACGATATGTCAGACGATAATGTCATATTCAGCAGTCTCTCCAATAATTCATGAAAAAGTAAAAATATCCAAATACTAGATTGGTGAATCAATACTTATGAGTTCTGTGCGTGCACAACCAAGATATGACATTTATCGCTTGGTATTGGTCAGTAACCACATATTCTTCTTGATAGGCATTCTACATTAGTTACAGATCTTCTATTAGGTAAATTCCTATATGCCAACTTGCCGATAAATAAGTATTGTCCGGGTAAACGGTATTATTCTTCTTTAGACGCGTTCTACACGACACATTTTTGACAGTTAAGTGCCAACTAAGAATTAGGTCTAGATGTAAACATAAAAGGTACCTGGTTGTGCTGGTTTTGCTCCGCCATGGCTTTCTCCTTGGCTTGTCGCTTGCATTTGTAACGGTGGTTTTGAAACCATATTTTGACCTGCAACAACAATGTTAGTTTAACATGGTTAGCATTAAACATGTACCTAATACTAACATCACATTCGTAGACTACGGTCAGTCAAAATATCTGGGAACCTGATTTCGTGACCCCCATGAAATTGGGGGAGGCCCATGTCAAGCAGCGGACGTCCTTGGGCTGATATGGTGGTGGTGATTTCGTTGACCATAAATGGCGCTTCGGGTTATCACCCACAAACAAACAGAGCAAACACAAATATTTCTACCAAATATTTCGATAAAATTATAAACAAATTTCCAATTGAAAAAAATTTATGAATCAAAAAAATTTGAATTTTTGCGGCATTAAGTCCGCCTTTTGTATTAATATGTGCAATAAAGTTTAAATAAATAAATAAATTGAGTTTTTCTCGTACATTTTTACTTTTGATGTGCTAGAAGGTGTACTCTTGATATAAGCAAACTATTCGATACAAACTAACGTATTTCTATGTATATTAATGCTGTCGATCACCGTCTCAGGCAAGCTCCTATGAGCTATATACACGTCACACCGAACACCGTCTGTACTCTATTCACACATAAATTTACTGGCACCACCACCACCACCACCATATCAGCCAAAGGACGTACACTGCTGGACATAGGCCTCCCCCAAATTCACGGAGGTATATGCCATAATCGCCACGCTTGGCATGCGGGTTGGCGATCGCAGTATCTCCACCGCACTCCAGGGATGCTGCTGCCCAACCCCTGGTGGTCTTGGTCGTAGTTTTAGGACATACCCGGGTCCCAATCCCAATTTACTGGCACAATATCAGTTATTTACAATGAGATTTACTTGTAATAGTACATTACGATACAAGTGCAGAGAACAGGAAATTCGCAACGAGTGGTGATAAATTGAAACACGACCGAAGGGAGAGAGTTTCGACATATGCACGTAATCTGCTAATTACTGCACTCGTGCGGTAATGTAGCACCATATGTACTGTAAAAATACTTTAAATATTTGTTACTCAGTTCAGTTCAGTAGTTATTTTCTTCTAAAAAAATCTACAACCCTGTGCAAAGTTGAACGCGTCTATAACTAAGAAGGAAGCACCAACACTCCGGCGCGGAGCGCGACGCAAACACATTATGCCCCGTGAATAGCGTCGGCGATCTTGCTCTAATGAATGGCTGTCCAAGCAAGGGCAGCTAGTGATCCGTGGACTTGCATTCTGGACGTGGAGCTTTTTATGAGGCTGTAGAATTAGTTTTCAAAACGGGATATTTACCATGTGAGTTTCGATATTTCGGCGCTGTTGCAAGCACCATTTCCAAGGATTTATTTGGTGCTTGCAACAGCGCCGAAATATCGGAAACTTAACTACATTAACATACATGGTAAATATCCCGTTTCGAACAGTAATTCTAGTGTTAGTGACCATGTTAGCTTGAAATCGTATATTTTTATGTGGGTGATTTTCAGACGTAATTAAAATTATTGGCGTTTATGTAGGTACTGCTAGAGGTGAGAGCATAAAGACACTGGCATTTGCTAATTATTGTTAAAAGCTTGCTGTAGACCACTTCTGCTTAAAGGTTTCCTCTTTTTTGACAGGTTGGTTTCCTGTTCAATCATGTGAAATGTGAAAGAACTCATGAACTTGGTAGTAATATGATAGACGATCTTTAGAGTAGTGTCTTGACTCGCAATAAGAACTTGTAGAACTGGATTGGTTTAAATATAATTACAAACTTCGCTAATAAGTATTACAGCGTCTTGCTTGCTACCTTTTTCTAAAGTTTAAATAACGTCCGGCACAATCAGGTACCGAACTTTGTACGATAGGCAAATCTAAAACGGTATTTTTTAGTAACGAAGATGACATTTAAATCTATCTTATGTACGCTACAAAACGTTGCGTAACTATCCCGCGGTACTTGACTGCTTAGCTTGTTTGTACGGTAACTATATGTCAGTATTAAGTAGTAGGTACCTATTACCTTTTTCATACCAGGACATTCATATCTAGTTCTTTAGGGCGAATCGATTTAGTAAACTACAAGTACCAACTATCATGTATCATGTAACAAAGTATTGGTAATAAAGTCAATGTCATGAGCCTTTGAAGGACGTGAGTGGCTCGGGAGTGAATCGCCGTCCGAATCGAGGCGCTACCCTTCCTGAAATTAGCGCCGAGCACGCTGCAGTACCCCGCCAACACTCCACCTTAATGACGGAAGAATAAACAAGCTCATGCGATGTTTGCGCGCCGCGCGGGCAGCCTTTGTCTACGCACGCTCTCCGGCAAAATATACTCTTTATTTATTATTTATACATCGAGAGCGCTTCCTCCGTGTTTATTCTTTGAAATGGATGTGTGCCCCTCCCGGAGTCGAGTTTCTCGCGCCGTTCCGTTATGAAAACGCTCGCGTGCATAACCGACCGCCATTTTGTCCGCGTCTCGATAGCCGTTATCACAACAAACGTTACATGGCTACTAGGGCTTATTGGGACTTTGTTATTTTTTAGTTGCTCGGAGGTGCCTTCGTAGACGCTTTGTCCGCTGTGTTATTTATGGAGAGGCGAGAGTTAATGAACAGAAGCCGGCGGCGCGGCGTCGGTTCGCGCCGAGCTCCGTCGCCTCGGACGCTCTCGTGTCGAGCACTTTCTTTCAATCTCCTTGTGCATAATGGCCGGCTCGCACGCACGCTCTCGCCCCGAGAGCATCATTCACTTATTTGTTTTACTTCTAAATGACTTGTGTCGTCGAGTGATGCGACATTTCGGGTGTGGCGAAGGGCTTTTAACTCTACACCCACTTGGCTACCGACCATGTTGTTTTTCTAATGCCCGCGTGGTTCGGTTTAACTCTCACTCGGACCGCCCGTGATTTTACTCGTATTTCAGCAGGTACTATTTTCCAATAGAGGGGTAGAGTCGACAAAAAGTCTAAATAATTTTCCCTTCATTTAAATCGAAATGCGTGCCACCCAGACCGCTGTCAATTTGACAATGCGAGTCGATTTTGGCGCCAATGAGGAGAAAATACGGTATCATGGTTTTTTCTATTCTCATCTCAATACATACGAGATAAGACTCTAAATAAGTTGAAACGATTGCAATGCAGTGAGCAAACACCGAGGTAGGGTCCTCTCGTAGGTGTTCCGTTCCTGCGAACGATGACTGGCAACATCGCCCATAATTATGATAAATAAAGATTGCTCTCGTATTTGTTTAGCTCTTCATTTGCTTCGTCGACGAGATGATTGTACGTTTTAATTCAGATAATTATTTCAACCTTAAGGGTCCTTTAAAAAGCGTCCCAACCTCGAGCATCGTGTTATATGGACATCGATAGTTCATTGTTTCTTGAGTATTGTTTGTGTTTTACGCATTTTGTTTGGGATACTTCAATTCTTTTATCATCTCCTCTTCAGCGAGGCAGACAAGTTGTTTATTAAACCCTGCACAGTCCATCAATGGTTCATGTAATTGTCGATTTGTATGAAATGATTTCCAATATAAACCACGTATTCGAAACTCATTGATGGTTCGAAGTTCTTATCTTCTTGTGCGTGTAACTGTGAACATGACATATAATTATGCGTTGAATTTTCAGCAGTTTCCAATGAAATGGAAATCATCATAATGTTTTTAGGGTTCCGTAAATCGAAGGAAAAAACGGAACCCTTATAGTAATAATATTCACTTTGTTGTCCGTCTGTATGTCTGTCAAGACCCTTTTTCTCAGGAACGCGTGGAGGTATCAAGCTGGAATTAATATCAAATAATCAGGTCTACTGTTCCTTGGAGATACAGCGGTTTATGCCGCAAATTTTCGACACTCGCAAGGGAATCAAAACCTACAGGGTACTTCCCGTGAACTCAGAATCTTGAAATTTGAGGGCCTACTCCGAACTTCGAAAATCGAACTTCGTATCGTGCCGTCCCTTTCCGTCATATAGTGAATGACACGAGAGTGAAAGGGACGGCACGATACGAAGTTCGATTTTCGAAGTTCGGAGTAGGCCTTCTGGTACGAAGCAACGTCTTGTAGCACAGATAAAGGAAAAATTGCGAATACCGCAAGTTTTTAGTTCATACAGTAAAATATTTTTACGGAACCCTCGGTGCGCAAGTCCGACTCGCACTTGGCCGGTTTTTTTATGAAAGCATACCTTTTCGTCTCGTACTTTCGTGATTGAAGTAGCGATTAGCGATATAACATAAGAAAAATTTGCAAGAAAGGAAGAAAGGAGTGTGTAAATTGTTAAAGGGTCGGCTATGCGCATGTAAACGCCCCGTGCGTTCATAGGCTGCGGTGACTGCTTACCTTCAGGCGGGCCGCATGTTTGTTTGCCACCAAAGTGGTTTTAAAAAAATTGCGGATATGCGACGGTGATATCAGAATATCCGTCTGTTGAGTAACGATTGTAACGTTGCCTTTTTTTCAAAGCGCAGGCTTTTTCTGAGCTAATACAGTGGTTTGGGGCGACTATTAAAAATATGAGCGACTATTAGAAATATGATTAAAGTTCTTTTGGCCATCATGTCTCCGGCTGGGTCTCGGTACAATGGGCGATCCTTTGTGCTTCCACACGTCTTCAATCGGCCCTGAGCAAACAACTCCGACAGCTCAATACGCTCATTTATTTAGTACTTATCAAAATATCAGCGGCAAAAAATCATAAACCGAACACATTCAAACAATATTCAAACGATTTGAAACTTTATTACAAAGACAAAAGACACACAGAAATTTTAAATTTGTCTATGGACCTCTATAATTTCTGTAAGTTCGACGCGTTTCGCTACAAATAGGAACACATTATGGTTTTGGTGAATCATGTTTTTACAGGTGACAGAGGTAAGTCTAATACCTATGCTGTCATTTGACACATTTTGTGTAGAGATTTTCTGAATCACGGTCACTATTTGCACAGCAGTTATTTGGCCATAAAATTTCACCCGGTGCATGCAACTATATATTCGGAAAACCAACAGCTGCTGTCATTCATTACATTCGTTTTAGATACAGTCGCGGACAAAGAATACGGATCGGTAAAATACATACACACATACATATATTCCTAAAATAGTACAAAGTTGTACAGTTTTTTAATCCTGTCATAAGATTAATTTAATTTTACATTTAAACTGCAGAAATAACAGTTAAAAAAATATCGTTGCCAGGTTTAAATCGGGCTCGTAACAACCATGAAAAAACAACGTTAACGGAGCGAGATATAATATATTTTTATGATAGGATACTTGAAGGGAGTGTTTTAATTCGACACGAGTTGCGAATTACCTGTTCACACGTGTATCGTACGTTTTACATTACATATGGCTCTTTAAAGTTTCGATATATGCACGTAATCTGCTGATTACCGCACTCGTGCGGTAATGTAGCACCATATGTACTGTAAATTATTTTACAGTAATCAGCAGATTACGTGCATAATTCGAAACTTTAAAGAGCCATATGTACTGTAAAACGTTGTACGATACACGTGCGAACAGGTAATTCGCAACTCGTGTCGATTTAAAACACTCCCTCCGGTCGTGTTTTAATTTATCACCACTCGTTGCGAATTTCCTGTTCTCTGCACTTGTATCGTAATGTACTATTATTAAATTACATTGCAATCTGTCCAAGGCACGCTCATTTAAAGAAATCCACTGTCGGAGGTTACGCGTGTCAGGTTATGTATGTATGTATAAATACTTTATTGACAGGTTTCCCCTAGTTCGGGCACCAGTCTCCACCGCACAAGTGGTAAACATTACAAATAACAACTCTATTTATAGTCACTGTCTAAACCTGTATACTTTGTGGTGGAGATAAATAAATAAATAAATTGACGTTCATAGGTGCATGTAATGTGCCTAATTTGAAGAATAAACTACTTTTACTTTTTACTTTTGTACTCCAAACACGCAGGTAATCAATTCTACTTATGTTTATTTTCCACAATCCCGGAGTATGCCCAGTTTTCGTAGATAGGTAGAGTAACGTTTATTATATTATGTAGAATGAAAAAGTGCGCTAATTTCAAAGAATACGACTGAGTCGGTACAGGATGAAGTGCTCTTTCCTTGCTTTATGTATGCTACGAGTATAACATACAAAGTGCGTTTTTAATATTTATTTGTTCGTTTGTTTTCTAAACTTACTGCAATGATGATATTCAATACAACTAGATTTTTACTTTACGAGGGCGTATATAATCGTTCTAAGCAGCTAGATCTCATTAGTTACTGCCGAGAAAATCCGTGTTGTCCGGAAAAAAATAATGCCAAGCAAACCTCGGTCTCCCACCAAGGTACCAATCAATACCTACTTATACATATCCGTCAGTTAAGTCAGTTTACATTTTTAAAACATTACCTACATATACATTATACCCACCCTGCCAGGCACTGGCAGCCCCCGCCCGGCGGTGCGTTATTAAGCCCCAAACATTTGCGCGGCAATCCGCAGAATTAATATTTATTTAATATTCCCCGTTTAAGACTCTATAAACTTTGGATTAATTTTGAACGACGTCGACTCGCTTTATTTTATTACTGTTTCATTTCGATGGTGTGAGATTTTTTTTATTTAAATTTGTTAAGTCATAAACTCATAACAATATAATATCAATGAAATAAGATTAATTCACTTTTTTACAAGCTTATTTAGTTTCACCTGTTCCGTTGTCTGTCTGTAATCAAGTCTTGCAAGTTGAATTTGATCCACTTCCCGGTTTCCGATTGAGCTGAAATTTTGCATGCATGTATAAATCGGATGACAAGGCATTATTATGACATAGAACTGATCTGATGATGGAGACAGAAGGTGGTCATAGCAATTCCTAAACTACACAAGATAAACCCATCGTGTTTGGGCTCATTCGAACCAACTTAACAAGTACTTTATGATCATGGAAAAAAGTACAATCGGCAATAAAAGCTTGTACCAAAAATGAAATTTTTGACCAAAAACTTATTGTGACATAAGATGCTCATTTAGGTTGTTCTAACTAAATGAAGTCAAAAACAGGAATCTTGTATTAGACAAGAAGCAAGCCTTATTTAAAACAGGAAGATAGGGCTAAGCTAGGCCATCTATGGCTCGGCCGATTACCAGCGTCAGTTTGCGACCTTCATGATTTTCGGGACGGGGTTTTTTCAATTAAAGATAATATTCTGTTTTTACAAACCCTAATAATACAGTGAGTAGATTTTATGCAATTTGTTTGATAGTTATTGAATGTAAATACATTAAAAAAGAGCAAAATACCTATCGCGTCGCGCTGTAGCGTCACTCCACTAAATTTCGGGCAAGCTCAGCAC
The DNA here is from genome assembly GCA_905163555.1 of Notocelia uddmanniana. Lineage (NCBI taxonomy): Eukaryota > Metazoa > Arthropoda > Insecta > Lepidoptera > Tortricidae > Notocelia > Notocelia uddmanniana. The sequence continues at coordinate 23,242,547 of LR991070.1, read as the reverse complement.
TGTCACTCGTACCATGCCGGAGTGGCGACGTTAGAGCTTGTATAATGGGTTGTGCTCCGAAGAACTGTTCGAAATGATGCCCGCCCACGGCCGCTTTCTACCATCGCACCGCTCGCCATCGGCAGGGCATTCGTCCTCACACCTTAGAACCTAAATGGTCGCGTACGGAACGGTTTCAGAGGAATTTCCTCCCTCAGACGCTCCGGTTGTGGAATGAGCGCCTTGTCGAGATTTTTCCGAAGGACTACAGTATGGGAATCTTCAAGAAAGGAATGTATAATTTTAAAATCGTCGTTAACACGCATGTGACACACCTGGAGTTTCAAGCGTCCATAGGCTGCGGTGACCGCTTACCATCAGGCGGACCGTATGCTTGTTTGCCACCGACGTGGTATTAAATAAAGTGTGGGCTCTAGTTTTTTTTAATATACTCTTGTGACAGTACATTTATTTCATTTAATTTATTTTTTTATCCTTTCAGTTCATTACCTCATCCAAGTGGTCGTAAACCGGCACACCAAGTCAGACCTCTCGACTTTACGTAATACAAATATAACCACATATACAAATACAGACGTCGATTAGCTATGTTTAATAGGTTAATTTAAAATTAAGCTCGTCTTTCAAAAATATAATATTCTAATTGGTAAAAAATCGATGATACATAGGGTGAATTTGCCGGTGATTTTATTGTAATTTGTAAATATCCCGTCTCTAGAAATAAATGAAATAATGTAATAAATGAATAAAATACTTGCAAGTAGGCAGCAATGGCACTTTCGCTCGTTTGCCTCCTATATCATAAAAGAAACTCGACCTATAGGTAAAAACCTAATTGCTAACCCTGCCATTGTCCACATCAAGCTATTCCATAATCGTTTCCTTGCGTATAAAAACTATCAATCGACATACGAAAACATCGACGATGTAAGTACTCACGGATCGGCCGCATCAATACCTGCCTCACAAAGAGAGTCAGGTGCATTGTGCCTAATCCGCAAAAACCACCATTCACAAAATATAATCTCCTACGTATTGCCCACCATTAGTACTGGAATGCACCCACACTCTTATTAACCAATATTTTACCGGTTATTACACAACCACGACTTAGCACAACTTTCGCAAACTACTATCTCACCCTATCACGTACTCACAAAATAAACTTTACTGCATTAACATAAAGTTTAAATTTGGAATCTGCGTAAAACCGTAAGGCGAGAATGCCTACGGTATATCAAGTTCTCCCGCCAAATTTGTTTTGACATTTTGGTTGCTATGAATGGGGCCCGTATCCGCACAATGATACCATAAACAATTTTTACTTTTGATCAAAGAAATAAAGCAGATGATTTCATTGCGGCCAGCCTTTGAGCTTATTGAGATCTCACGGAGATTAGCGTTTAGAAAAAAAGTGAAGTGGAATTATTGGAAAATTATAGGTTAGCCAAGAAGGCTGTGCGGCTGCTTAACTTGAAATAAGCCGCTAAACCATTGATCAATTAAATGTTAATTTTTAATATTGATACTCTTATTACGATTTCGTAAGTATTGTGCTTGTTCAAGAACGATTAACTTCACTATCATATCATCTATGAGTAACTGTATTTTATAAAACAGGCTATAAGATAAAAAAAAATACTGCTTTTTGTATATGCTGAAAATAAATCTATACATATATATAATAATAATAATATTGGGGGACAATCTTACACAAATCGACCTAGTCCCAAACTAAGCAAAGCTTTTACTATGGGTACTAGACGACGATATACATACTTATATAGATAGATAAATACATACTTAAATACATAGAAAACATCCAAGACGCAATTACAAATATCCGTGAAAAATGCACAAATAAATGCCCTGGCCGGGATTCGAACCCGGGACCTCTAGCTTCGGAGGCAGAGTCACTACCAACTAGGCTAAACAGGTCGTCTATACTTAACAAAGTCGTGTTAATTACACCATTTATTTATAACGTAAGAATCTTTCAGTTTTTTGGATTTGTTTCGCTCCGAAGAAAATTCTCATTCATTTTGTACGGAACGGCTCGTAGGCGGAACGAAGTTCACCCGCACCGGGACAGCTAGTTAGGCATAAAATTAAAAACAATTTGAATTCGAAATTGAAGGTCAAATGCATGTACCTATCTTGATTCTTTCAGTTTTATGTTCAAGTCTGTCTAAAAAAACATTGTCCTGACATCGCCAATTGAGTGGATCCATCCGTTAATTTTTGATCAAGTAAATGACAGGCAGCGGGTGGTCATATCTTGTATTTCCGACATAATTTCGCATTACCAGCTACTTACCATCAGGCAGCCGTCAGCACGGCCCATTATCTTATTGCTCTCCCTAAAGACCTACCAAAACATCCGTGGCAGTTGCCAAGCCGAAAATGCCTCTTTGCCTATAGGATAAGAGCTGGGCTTTAGCTAAGAGGTTGGTAGACCTACACTCGCCCGCATGCCGCATCCGGCAGAGACAACGCGTGACCATAGACAATAGGCGGTTGCACTCTTGCCTGGCTTTGTTTTTTGGCACACACACAGTTCATTAGCATCAAGTTTGTGTTATGAACTAAGTAAGATCTTGATTAAAGACCGGAAGTACATTGATAGAGTAAAATAATAGGCAAGGGGATGCATTCGACTTAACGAATTCAATTGGATACCGACTCCAATTCAATGTAAGTGGAATAGAATCCAAAGAGTAAACTTGTTCCGGCAACAAGAAGATTGTGACACCGACTAACGGACTTATTAGTATAGTCGATGGGTTATCGCACTCTATTATGTTGAATAAGTGTAATGTAAATTTAAAAGAATACTAAAACTTACTCCTCAGTTTGTCGTTAGGTATTCCTGTTTAGTGTAACCCGACATTTAGACGTTTAACCTAAGTCTAAATAAAATACTAAATCCTGTTTGACCGAAACTGATATCCAAAGTTGCAAATGTTTTTGATTAATGTTACAGTAACAATCTTTTTAAAGAATGCAACAATATAGGTACAATTATAACAGCAGTAGGTATATTAAGCATCCAGGCAGCGAAAAATATGAAATACATATTTCCACCCAACTTCAAAACCTCTACGAACACTGGTTGAATAGGAAATTCCATTAGCGTTATTAAAAAAAAATCAAAGGCTAGTATTTGAGAATGGAGGCGCATGGTGCAGTATCAACAGTGGCGTACACCGGAATTTACTTACGCTAAATACGCGACCCTCTGTGTGCTCCGCAAATACTGGCAGGCTTTCTGACGTATGGGATTAAAATTGAGTTGACTAATTGCATATCGAAAAGTAATTCGTGTGGTCCGCAACTTAATTTTCATACAAGTACATTAACGTTGTATGGCACGAACTTTAATTTGGAACCTCCCTAAGGTTGACTTTTGTCAAATTGAATACGAATTCAAAGAACTAAATTCCGGAATGGGTCACAAATTGAACAGCGTGACCGTACAGTCAGCATCAAAAGTAGCTAATCATTTCAAACTTTCAAAAGTCGTTATTATAAGGGAATAAGACCTATTGACGTCTTCATAACCCCGGGGACCCGGGTATGTCCTTAAACTACGACCAAGACCACCGGGGAATGGGCAGCAGCATTCCTAGAGTGCGGTGGAGATACTGCGATCGCCAACCCGCATGCCAAGCGTGGCGATTATGGCATTTACCCCCCATGACATTGGGGGAGGCCTATGTCCAGCAGTGGACGTCCTAGGGCTGATGTGGTGGTGGTGGACGTCTTCATATACATAGCTACTTTTGAATAAATGACTGGTTAATTTACATTCTAAAGCGGAAGTAAATGATAATTAATAAATATTTCCGGTCAATCTTACACAAATCAACCTAGTCTCAAATTAAGCAAAGCTTGTACTATGGGTACTAGGTGACGATATACAAATTTATATAGATAGATAAATACTTAAATACATAAAAAATATCCAAGACTCAGGAACAATTATTCGTTGTCATCACACACTACAAACTAGGCCAAAGCGGTCGTCAAATTAAATTTATTGTTGCATAAGTTTCCCGAGTGTATAATTATCGTTAAATATTTTTAAGAGGTTTAATCCGATACATAGTTTTGCACTTGACTGTAACAATATTGATAATTAATATTTCAGTTAGGCCAGTCTTTATTGTTTGAAGCTGGGCCGCGATTCCACTTGCCTTACTGACCGCGAACGTCCGTAAGATATCGCTTTTTATTCATGTTTCTGTGATTCTGATTTGGTGCAATAAATCGGTAAATGTTAATGAATTATATTCCTGTGATATGCCGGGGACACTTTGAACCTCCAATAGCGTGCATATAATTTGCTGTTTTCGCCATTTGTAAAATTGCAATTTTGGAGGAACTATTACACTTCCCCGAAATTATTGTTAATGATTTATTTATTAGTTGCTAACAATAACGAGTTACATATCACATCTTATTTTATCCCACCTACATATTCGTCGAACCTCCTTTTAGTACTTAATATTCTCAAGTACACTGCCATCTGGTGGGTGGTCTGTTTTTCACAAAGGTTGACTGGAAGAGCTCACTCTTTGGCGATAAGATCACCCATTGTTTACCTCTGCTCATATGTCATGCTATGCCATGTTTCTGAACAGTTTTGTATTTTTACTTAGGTTTGTAATAAAAAGTAATTTGTATTGTATTTTTGTATTGTACCTATCTGTCAAGCTGCTCGGACCCGCGATGTAGATAAAGTCAACTAATTATAATCCTACGTTGTTAACATAAACAAGTCTAGGTTTCCTTACGTTTAATAATAACGGCATAATCTATGATTCTATGAGCATATATTAAGGTTCGTCTATCGAGTGAGTACCTATAATATTGCCGCGCGTTTAATCTGCATGAATATGCTGAGTGTGATGCGTTTCTATTCAGCGGAGCTTTGTGCTACCCCTACATCTTAATGGGACACTATTACATGCAGTATGCTAGTATTGCTAGTGTAGGTAAAGTAAAAATGCATTTACTACAGATATACGTTTTCGTTATTTTCATCTAGTGCTTTGAACGCGTCTGTTAGTTCATATTTGGCGAGCTTCGCACAATGCTTTCAACGCATACGTGAGCTCTATTAATTTTGCAATATTCCACTTATCCTTTACTTAATAGTATGAACTGATGTATGCGTATGAGGCACTGGATAAAGTTGGTTAAACTCACATGGGCTTTTGAGGCATATAGAAAAATGCGGCGTCTGGCAAGGGTCCAGGGAAAAGGGCTGGCAGTGAAAGCATTAACTATGTTGAAGGAATTTTGTAATAGATGATGAATAAAATATTAAACAGGATATACTTATAATATAATAGAGTCTGGCTGGGTAGCCTTGCTTGTGACACTTATTAACAAAGAAGTTTTGTCAAATTATTTATAATACAGTTACATAGTAGAGTTTCCTTAAGATATAAAAAATAAGTTGTCTGCGGATGCATTGTTAAATCAAATTATGACTTCAGATAATAGAGCTCAATGCTTCAGATAGGTAAGATGTAAAACATTACGCTAAATGTTTTTAGTAGGTAATAGTTTTAAGAAAGGCAGGGTGCAGCGGACATAACGTCAATTCGCTCATAATTGGAGTAGCCGACCTAGGGAAGCACCTCCACCTTTCAGAAGACCACAGCTATAACATCACTACTTGCTTTGTATAGGTTTGTGGTCTGGTGGTGAGTTAGGTCGCCAGAGTCCCCGAGGATGCGCTATGTTGATGGTGAGGGACCTGCATCTGTGTCTAGCTGTCAGCACGACGAATCCTCAAGCCAGTGAAGGGCCGGCAAAGTGCCTGTGATCAGTCAGTCTGTAAGTTTGCATGCTACCCTCGTTGTATAAAAAAAATGTTTGGCACGGATCCGTGCCTAAGCAAAGACAATTCCAGAGTCCAGTTAAGCATGTATACAAAATAAAAATCTCCACGATTGTTATTAACCAATAAGAAACTGAGAAAACCCCGCGGCTCCAACTCGGCCTGTCAGTGACAATAGCTTTATGCCCGATCTCCGGACTGGTCAGCGTTGTCACGCTCTGTGAGGCGGAACGCTACCGGTGTACCTTGATGTGCGATGCTGTTTACTGGTGGATATTTGATTGGCAGAAGCAATATAAGGCTTTCCACTAGAGCTCAGCTATGCAACGTTAGAAACTTTCACTGTATTTACCACACTGTACTAATGACATGTTCCTATTGTTCGTGAATTAAAACATGATTTACTCCATGATATATTGATTCAAATGTGCGTGATATGTGTGTTTGTAGTTGAGGTGGTTCCATTTAAGTTTTTATCACTCGTAAGGATGCCTATTTATAATAACAAACAGAGACATGACGTATATGCTTCCTTCAGATGGATAAATTGACATTTGCTAGCGCTAGCCTATTTCCAATAAATAAATAAATGATATTAAGCACTACGACCAATTGTGTTTTTTTTTCAATTTGTGTTTACGGGTTTTTTCTAACAGTGCAATGTTACCATATCGAAGATATTAGCCCTTTTAAAAGCAATCCTAAATAAAGAATCTGAATTTCAGATAACCTTCAACTAGCTAATTACTATAACACGATCACACTTAATATTTGATCTGACCACGAGCATATTGCACAAATCGTGTTTCGAGTGGCGTGTGCCCGGCGGGCATAAATCACTGAGCTATTAGACACATTCGATACAAGCACAGACACCCCCGGTACAAGGGCGCCTCGGGCGACTGTTACACAGCGGTTGTACAGCGGTTATACAGCTTCCGTTTGTTATTCGACGTGTCGCCGCAGGTTGGCTCGTTAGGACGTCTCGTTTTACGCACCAGCAACAAGGGAGGCTCGCTTTGATTCTGAAGTATTTTCCTTGTTTGATATTTTTACTCGAGTCAAGCGGTGTCTTCAAATTAGAGTGGGATCCCCATAGGTGGTGCTTTCCCGATGTGCTGGATTTTCTCAACCATGTCTACTTGGTACAACGTATTTTTACTTATGTTTTCTGTCATCCAATACGTATAGTGGAGGAAACGCGCAGCTTTTTACGCCTTATTATTATTGTATTAAGAGCGAAAAAATATGTGTTTCGATGTTCTTGTAACTGCTCACTGGCTGTAGCATATAGTTACTACAAGACACCTACTAGATAAATAGGTAATTTTACTGTCGTAAAATAACTGTAGGTTTTTTTTAGGATGCGTGTAGAACTAGTATATTATATTTAACATTAACTTTAAGTGGGAAGTGGACATTATATTTAAGTGGGAAGGTAGATACTAAAAAAACCAGCCTTGTGCGTATGCCCGACAGTGAGTTCCTTTACTGTACATATTCTACACAGGCAGTGAAGATTAATTTCTATTAGTTGTCGTTCACCACACTGCGAATGGAGTTCATACTACAAATATTGAGAAATCTCCTAGGTTTTAAATATCATAAACTTCTCTTCTTACCTATAGATCTTCTATTAGGTATTTGATATGTCACACGATACAGTTTGAAAAACTTTGTCTATTTTACTTCCCAATAGTATACAGGGTGTTTTTATTGAGTTTTGTTCCTTCACATGCGTGGTATACCCATAGAAAAAACGTTGCATATTTAGTTTTTCAAAATTCAATAAAAAAATTAAGAGTTAACGTGGAGTTGACCAAAACTTAATGTCAAGTATGACAATATTCGAAATTGGATTGACACACGCACGTCAATAAAACTACACACACACACACACACACACACATAGCTACAGGATTTAAAAATCAACATTGTTTAATTGTCTTTTGTACTATACTAGGGGTGTTAATTAACAAAAATGAATTCTTGAATGTCTTCGGAATGGTATGAATTAGGATACTGTGACTTAGAGAAGATTACTTTATTTTATCTCAGGAATATGCCCTCGCAATTAACGAAATTGAATTAAAACATCCTGTATTTTTGCAAAATTAATTCATTTACGTTACACGCTCCTTTTTGGGTCATCGACTAGGTGTACCAAATTTTAACTTGATCAATTCATTAGTTTTCGAGCAAATTGGCTGTGACGCTCGGACGGACAGACAGAGACACGATTCAGCGTATAAGGGTCCCGTATTTTTCCTTTTGAAGTACGGTACCCTGAAAATAATGGACAAATGATTCTGATGGTGGGTGTAACGAATATCGTGTTTTATTTTCCGGTATAGTAAATACTTTCCGCTGCTCTGGCATAGGTATGTGGGGCGGCATTATTAATATCTGTCACCGGCACGCGCCCCGTTTTCCCACATTCGCAAATTCAAATCCTTCATAACAAAGACTCGATAATCTCGGCCGTGTCAATATAAATTTCATAAACTCGCTGCCGTTTACAAAGGGCGTGGAATATCCATGAATAATCTGCGTCGTGAGGGTGTCAACGGCATTCGGGTGTGTGGTACAATGGCGGCGCTAATCGCGGTATAATGCGTATTGTCGCTGCATTAATTGGTCGTCGCGCGCAGGCCTGCATTGTCACATGGACACCGTAATTAGGAGCACCTAGCTTCGTGTATACCGAGATATACTCAGTTGTAGTTCCAAAATCTCACTCTATTGACGGTTGATAGAGTCTAGCGAAGATATTTTAGAGCGAACATCGTGAATATATTTTTGCAGCTGACTGTAATGATATTATGTGAACATCGACAAGATTGTTTTAGAAACGGAATCTGTGTCTACTTCTACACTGCAATATTGTAACCATAGAAGGTGGCTTAGAATATTTCTGCATCTAAAGCGCGCGGTTGTTTTATGCGTTAGAGGCAGCGGTAACCGCAATGCGTTTGACGCACACCTTTTTATACATACATACATTGTTTATTGCGTTGAGTTGCTCCTACTTTGAAACACACTGCGTCGAACGCGCGTTTGACGCATAAAACAACCGTGCGAAAAGTGGTACAAAATGGTGATTTTCATGGCCGAGTAAAACCTCTTAAAATGGTTGCCCTGTTCCTAATAGACATTATTTTGATGCGTGAGGTTTTGGGTAATGCACCTATACGTTACGTCAGAACGGAAGCAACTGAAGGGTGTTAAATTTATGATTGGATTTTACTTGATTACGATTTTTCTCAAACATGCAATAAAATATTGACGTTGAGTTCGTTATAATAGGCACATTCCCATTTCTAAATACATTATAAAGGTTAAGGGTGCGTTGCACCAACTTAGGTTTACAGACCGACTCACGTCAAATATGGCGCCGGCAGCTTTCATCCCATACAAACTTGTCAAACTTTCCATACAATTAGTGTTCAACGAACACCGCTTACGATTACTGACGGTACGGTGCAACCCAGCCTCATACATGCCTGGTAGGCTCCTAAGGTCGGGATGTTAACGTCGGAATGTATCTAATACATAATCGACGTTGGTGCCGTTAAAAGAAGCCTAAGGCTGGGTTGCACCGACTTACGATTACAGACTGATCAACGTTAAATGTGGCGCCGGCGGCTGTCATCCCATAGAAACTTGTCAAACTTTCCATACATTCAAATTTTAACGAACACAACTTACGATTACAGACGGTTTGGTGCAACCCAGCCTAAGTCTTCTAAAAGTAGATGTCGCTGTATGCCTCCCTAAGACGTCGTAAGGGGGAACTAGTGAAGGATTTCGTGTCTGAGCTTGATTGTTCCGATAGCTCAGTGGCAGTGGCTAGAGTGAATGGCCGCGTTTGCCAGATGTCGCAGGTTCGAATCCTGCTCCGAGCACTATTTTTATCTAATTTTCTCTTTAATTTAGAATTTTCCTTAGCAGCGTTACTGCTTAATTAATACAAAATTAGTGTTCGAGTACTTGCTAATTCTCACATTTACTTGATAGGATATTGATAGTAGAGTGGAACACGAAAGACGATTTCTTGAGATAACTAGATTTATTTAACTTTTGATAGGTGTGCATACTTATGAATATCGAACGACAAGTGAAGTGGGTTGATTTATTTATCACCTAAAATTATGAAATATACAGAGCAAATGCTGATCGTGGAAATATGAATAGTATGACGCACGCACGATGTATACGTCATCATCATCATCATCATCATTTCAGCCGAATGACGTCCACTGCTGGACATAGCCTCCCCCCCAAAGACGGACACCCGCGACCCTTACCAGGTCATCAGTCCACCGTGTGGGGGGCCTGCCCACGCTACGCCTTCCGGTACGTGGTCGCCACTCGAGAACCTTCCCGCCCCAACGGCCATCGGTTCTGCGTGCTATGTGCCCCGCCCACTGCCACTTAAGTTTAGTGATTTGAAGGGCTATATCGGTCACTTTGGTTCTGCTGCGGATGGCCTCATTTCTGATGCGATCACGCAAAGAAACTCCCAGCATAGCCCTCTGCATTGCTCTTTGGGTTTCCTTCTTATGAGGCCCATAATAAGCGACCACGTTTCAGTGCCATATGTCATCACTGGCAACACACACTGGTCAAAGACTTTCGTCTTGAGACACTGCTGGATGTATACGTACAATCAGTTTAATACATAATAAAAGCGTTTAAAACGTTTTAAATAATGGTTTTATTTTACCCTAAATTGTATAGCGTACGGCACTGACCTGCGTGGGCGTGAGGTGTATGAGCGACGCCAGGTGCTCCCGCTCCGGCGCCGACAAGTACTTCTGCTGCTTGAACCTCCGCTCCAACTCGTAAACCTGAGGAACACACTACTGTTAGTAAAGTCAGCGTCTTATAGATAAGGAGGGTTTCAGATCGGTGTCTCGAAAGCGTAAGCCGCGTAAAAGTCAGTGTGGTACAGCAGAGCCCTAGCCGGTTAATTCTGGTCTGCGAGTTGCCACACCGAGCAAGGCGTTCTATGTGTCGCGCCTGCATTACTCCGTCACGGTTGATGATGTGGTGGAGTATGTTCGACAGAAGACCGGGTGAGGGCGTTCCAGCAGCGTTCGCGCCACTATGTGCACTTCAGCTCGTTGGTTGTGCGCGTGCCGCAGCCGTTGCAAGTAGGGTTGCCAGACGTACTATATTATATAGTATTGTATTGTATTTTGGCTCCGCGTACTTTATAATATACAAAGCACATAAAGTACGCTAAAATTCTATATTTTTATCAATAAAATCAAATTAACAAATAACAACTAAAATACCTATGGTTTACGAAAATTGCAAAATAGTTTCCGAACGCAACTATAACAAGAAAACATGACAGTGACACTGACATTTGATACAATTACATTTTGTCTGTAAACCCCTTATTAGCACTTTTGAAATGTCTGTTTCATGACATTTGATTTGGCGGTTAAAGTTGTGGTCTTGTGGTAGATAAAGTAAACGTAAGTAAAATATATTTATAAACGACAAAACTTTAACAGGGCTTGTAAAATCGAATCAAGAATATGTTACTAAATAAAGTAGTTATTACAATGACAAAAAAGTTTGTGTTGGTTTTTATTTTCAAGAACTCAAGAAGAATAGACAAATATTTATTTTTTCTAACTGTACTTTATTTATGAGACCTTTAACCACTATGTACTATATTTGTCAAAAAAAAACCTGGCAACCCTAGTTGCAAGGGACCATCGCGTGTGATTTCTGGCCGAAGGGTGTAGTGTTTCGGCGGTTTTGGGGCAACCTACCGAGATCTATACCGGAGATGACGACGCAACGGAGTCACGCTGTAACGTCGCCTAAATAATGTGTTTTAGTTTTTAAGATTATTTTCTATTCAGCCTCAAGTTTCGTATTATCCTTGGATCGACCAGGCACCATATAATAGAACTAAATTAAAAACTGCACTCAGGTTACGTTCCGGTCACATTGCGTCAAACAAGTTTGCGTTTTTGATGGGAAAAGTCCCCTCCCCAAATTGCAATGAGTGTGGATCTGTTGAAGACGTAATACATGTACTGATGGAGTGTGTTCGGACCGAGCCTTTGAGAGCTGCCTGGTTCGAGAGGAATCAGTTGGACACGGGATTCCTAAATAGTATTCTGTCTGTTCCTACATCGGATGATGCCGAGATTTTGTACAAATTAACAGAGGTAGGTTTAAGATCTAGAGTTTAAGTTTTTCTTTGATGTAATATTTTCTTTTTGTTGGCCTTACGGGGCGGTATGTTCGCCTGGCGACAAGCCCCTTTTTATCAATAAATAAAAAAAAAAAAAAAAAAACGATTATTTTGTATTGATATGTATTTTAGTCTGTAAGGTATATGTTAATATGGGCCAGTTGTGGTCTGAAGCAAATAAATAAATAAATATAGTACGTCGCAACCAAAGTGACTAAATTCATAGTTCAGTACACCATATATTTCGTATGGTGTACCGAACTATTACTTTTTCCGAACTTAATATTTATGAGGGCGGCCGTAAGCTGCAGCGATGCAGTCTTGTTGGCCTGTTTAGTCTCGGATAGTAAAACTGCCTGTGCCTACGAAACTGGAGGTCCCGGGTTCGAATCCCGTTAAGGGGCCGTCCACATATTACGTCACGCAAAATTTCGACTACTTGAACCCCCCCTCCAGTCACGCTTTTTCCTATCCCTTTAAAATGTACTGTCACGTTCAGTAACCCCCCTCCCCCCTCCATCGCTGTGACGTAATATATGGATGGCACCTAAGGACATTTATTTGTGTGACGATGATGAGCACTTATATGTTCCTGGTACTTGGATGTTTTCTATATATTTAAGTTTATATCTATTAATATATCATCGTCTAGTACCTACCCATAACAATAACACAAGCCTTTACCCATTGAACCTACTATGGGACTAGTTCGATTTGTGTAAGATTGTTGGTTAGTATTTATTTATTTAAAAAGCGATCGCTCCAAGTCTCTGGTGTGTAGTGAAAAATATAGTTTTGAATGGCACGGAATAAATCCACCTTGACCACACACAGACTAGGGCCTCTGGGAAGAAGATGGCAAACAAGTAGGTAATTACACGCACGGTCTGATGGTTACAAGCCACCGGTAATGGTTGTCGAACAGTTGGCAACGTGCGAATCGTAGGTAAAATTCGTATTTTTGAAACGGTATGTGCGCATGACAATTCAGACCGAATCCAATTGAACGAATGTAAGAACTTGTATCCAAAACCAAATGGAGGTCCTAAATAAATATTAATAAGTACACTTTTCCCTGGCTCATAAAATTTAACATCGCTTACCCTTGACTAACATGTATTACATACGTAGGTACCTTTCTCACAAACACAAATATCGATGTGAAACATAAAGACGAACGAATTTAAACGGCATTTTAGTAAAAATTGATTTGATGGACGTTTATGAGTAAAAAGTTTATAAGTTGGCGGATTGATTTAAAGATTGCGTTTCTGATGTTAACCTTGTCTGTACGAGTATATCTGTCTTGAAAGTTTAGAACAAATCAATTAAGTGATACGTATCTACAACGCCAAAGATATCTAAATGTTTCCTACGTAGCCTCTAATAAGTTATATAAACATAATCAACGGCTACGCTTCAATTATTACCACTTGCGTCCAAAAGCAACATTTAAAACGTACCAAGACATTCGATCCGCACCGACAAAAGGTCAAGCCCTCCGACCCAAAACGCTGCACGGGCCACGGGACCGAATTAATTATACCGCCGTGATACACCTAATATACCTACAAGTATACCTACTGGGCGGGGCCACCGCCGGAACTGGGCGGGGTGGGGAGGGGCGCAATTAAATAGCTTTATACGTTTAAGTAATTTGGATTTATAATGGAAGTTGTTTGATTGCGCTGAAGGTTTTTCAGAGTCAATGTTGCCAGTGAGACTATCAATGCTAATAGCTGGAAATAAAATCCACAGGCGTTTGGAGACGTCAATCCTACTTTGTTTAATCCGAGCGTACTAGATTTAATCCTTTGAATAGGTAATTGCGGTTTCTAAGTGACTCAAAAGTAGGTTAGCTCTCCAAAGCCACAAAACTTACGCAAACACAGTAACTATTTAAATTTGTATTTACCCATAGCAGTTGTTGTAATTGTATAACCTTTTAAAACAGTAATTCAGACACAATAAGTTAAACAAAAGGCGCAGAGATCGTAATAACGAAGCCGCCGTGTCAGCAGTCGCGTCCCCTCGTGCCCTTCACGACCTCCATCTAACGTGGGGCTCACAAAGTTAACACGCTAGGTACCTGCCTCGCAGACGGGAGAGCAGAAATAAACTGCGATATTAGTAGAAAATCTCTGGACGGACTGAAATCGTGCTTGTTAACGGTTTTGTGTGCACCAAAATCTAAATATGAAAGTCTCAAATTCACTATAATTTCATTCTTCCTTATGGATGATTCACAGTAGACCGTTCCGTGTCCGGGCCGGCCCGTTTTCTATGACAGCAAACGTAACGGCTGGCGTATTTCTCTAGAAGAAAACGGGCCGGCCCGGACACGGAACGGTCTACTGTGAATCATCCTTTACTCGATATTACTCGTAAGCATACCTACCTATCATCCGCTATCTATTTATAGAATATTTAGGTATACAGCATAATATTATTCTCTTTGTTAACAAACAAACCAGAATCATCTACGGTGTTTATTGTTAACGCCTAAGGTTTACTATAAAATTTAAGGAGAAATAAACAATGGAATTAGTCAACAGTCCTTAGTTTCAAATAGCCAATAAGTATAATAAAATAGCTCGGCCGGATCTTATAGTAACGCGCCGACCGGAGTGGAGTAGCCGGGTACTTCAGTTATTGATCTCAACCACGCACTGCTCTTAGATGGCTTGTACCAAAACACAAAGCCTAATGTTTGGTTTACTTTGAATAAAAGTTTATTGGTTATGCCTAGATTGCCTAGGTCTTACTTTCAAACAGGGTTCGCCGATATGCAGGGTGGCCCATTCAAATCGGTCAGTATGGGAAAGTCTAAAACTATAAGACATACGAAGATTTGTTCTTAGGAACCATGTCACCGATTTTACAAGTAGAGAGGTACAAACAACCATAGAGACAATTTTACATGCCTGAACTTGTTGAATATTGTAACGGTGGTCACTTTGAACACCTACTATGATAAATTAAAGTATGTGAAAAAAATGCATTTTATTCATTTTAGACATTATGTTTCTTAGAGACATTTACTGCTTAAGACCTACACAAACGATATCTGAATAGAAATAGTGTAAGTTTATTTTTTCAAAACAACCGGGTTCGATTCCCTAGCTGGGTACAGTGTTTTTTTTTCAAATGTATGAATGCAGTTTTTATTTTTATCAAAATCGGTGACATGGTTCCTAAGAACAAATCTTCGTATGTCTTATAGTTTTAGACTTTCCCATACTGACCGATTTGAATGGGCCACCCAGTATATCCGCCGATATATATCAATTGATATATACGTTGATATATATCAATGAATATTTAGTTTTAAAAGTAGTTTTTTTTTTCTATAACATAGCTACACACATGCATTACTAGAGTAAAATGTTGCACTTTAATTGTTGTTTCGAACTCAAATTTCTAGGAATCACCTTGTTTCATTTGTACTCGATTAGATTTTTATTGAATTTCAAACCGTATCACCACGGAATAAGAATCATATTAAATAGTCATGTTTTCCCAAAATTTTGCAATTGCCAAATTTCAGCTTAATCACATAGGAGCAAAAGTGGTTGAAAAAAGGATTGCATATTTTGATGACAACTTACACATTTACTTGCAGACAAACAGTGCAAGTTAAATAAAAGCTTGTAAAAAGTGTGATAAGATAACGTACTTACCTACTATTGGGTATTTTGATATTTATAATAGAAGTAAAAGGGATTGATATATATCCGATATATATCGGATATATATCAAATATCCGATATTTTGATATTTATAATAAATATCGGATTTTTTCGAACCCTGCTTTCAAATGAGCAATGCAATGGAACAATAACTCGGACGGACCTTGGTACCGTAGCGCCGAGCGAGTGGAGCGCCCGGGTGCTTCACTTATTGATCTCAACCACGCACTGCTCTTGGTCGGTTTGTACCAAAATATTATAAAGTGCCTAAATCTTCTTAGAGAGTTTTTTTCCACAAATTTAATTAAGTATTGTAACGCTGAAGTGCCGCCTATTGCAATAGTATTCAGTATTTGTAATAGATACGGAAAACGTGACCTAACTAGGTATAACATACCTAACCTAACCTAATCACCTAATCAAAAGATACCTACTTACTCAAATACGAGTACGCTCTACGGACCGGAGTCATCGATCACTCAATTTATTTCAATGTCATCAATTCGTCATGTGACTTATTCGCTGCTTTTTAGGGTTCCGTACTCGAAGGGTCCAAAATTGCTGTCACTTGCGTGTCTGTCCGTCGTCTGTCACACATTTTGTTCTGAAGAATTTTTTAACTTCCCATTGACCTACATATAAACTTTTGGCGATAATGTTTACAATTACGGATATATATATATTTTTTTAACATGCCAGCTGTTGGCGAAATGGGTGAAAAATTCGTGAATCTTCATATCCGTACTTCCTTTGAAGCAAAATCACCTATAACCAAAGCAACAAACGAGGTTAAACATTTCGAAAAAGAACATCGACATACCTATTTTTATACAGGTCGATCTCGCCTTAAAGTATACTTTTTAACCTCGTAAGTCCCCGCGTACTTGTACAATTACAAAATAACGATAGTACTTCAGACCTGACATTTTAAAAGTATGCAGATAGTATAAATAACTGCCCAATGTACTTCACCAAGTACAAATTAAGGATGCGCTAAAAACCATAGACATACTGAATAAAACAGATGGCAAGAATTTATACAAAATCGAAAGTCACATCTGGGACTGAAGCACTACTCTTAGTTTGTACTTGTGGTAGTACACTGGCTAGTTACGACTACTACAGTTGAAAAAACATAGGGCTTACGAGGTTAAATTATTACTCAATTTAAAAGTACCGTTGGTACGTCGTGCACTAAAAATGTTCTCAGTTGACGACTGACGTGACGTCAGCGCGGGCTCGGTCTGAAGTAGGTACTCTCGGCCGCAATAAAATACGTTTGATCGCCCACTCGCTCAATCAATACGCCACAAACGCAAACTTTATTTGAATGTCATATCCTGTGTTTCAGTTTTATTTTATGCCAATTAAAACTTGTCAACGTAGCTTAAAGCGTTTTTGATTCAGACCTGTTTCGCTGCTCAGAACTATTTATACTTTATACTACCCTAACTACATCTTTGCTGAATTATTGTGGAAAAATAAATGCTTCAGAGGCATTAGACTGTTAAACTTTGATCCCGTAGTTACATGATTCTAGTATTTTTGATTTGATGGAGTTTCACTAATTTCAACACTGGTATTCAACTAATAAGAAATATATAAATAAGAAACAGCGGTGCTGTATTTCCATCTTTCAACTATCCGAATGAAAGATTTATTAGGCCACGTGATTTCAATATATGTATAGGTATTGTAAATCGAATCAATAGTGCCAACCTACGTGACAGGCTTCGCCTAGTGTAGGGGTCGCTGAAAATTATTAATTTCATTTTCTTTGTGCCAAGCACAATGACCGTAACATTTTTAAGTAATGTTTATTTGTATTCGCAGATGACACAACACTTTTAATACATGGTTACGGCAATTGTCATACTAGATATGAATCAAAAGTTAACATTACATTAGCAGAAGCAATAAAATGGTTCGAAAGTAACAAATTGAAAAAAACTAAAGCAATGCAATTCTGTTCATATAATTGAAACGTGCGACCTGTTCAAATTAATTATGACAATTTAAGTGTAGAATTAGTTGATAATGTAAAATTTTTGGGTTTTGATATTGACATAAATTTAAATTGGAAACTTCATGTTGACAATGTTTGCAAAAAACTAGAACGGTTTGTTTTTGCACTCCGAAGATTGAGACAAACGGTGTCACTAGATGCAGCACTAACAGCGTACCATGGCTACGTCTCCTCCGTTTTTAACTATGGAATACTACTATGGGGAAATTCCGTAGATTCGGATAGAACATTTAGACTCCAAAAACGGTGCGTTAGGACCTTGGACAATGCGTGTTTTCTGCAAAGCTGTAAACCCCTATTTAAAAAAAATAACTTACTCCCGCTTCCATGCGTCTATATAAGAGACGCGTGTCTCTTTATTAAGGAAAACCCTAGTCACTTTACCAATCGATGTGATACCAGGGCTAGACATACAAGGGCTCAATACCGAAATCTGTTATACCAGCCTCGCTGCCAAACCTTTATCTATAAAAAGAATTACTACAACATGTGTATAGTCCTTTACAACACTTTACCTGATGATATTAAGTTAGAAAATAAGAAATCGTTTAAAAGTAAGTTGACAAAATGGCTACAGGATAAATGTTTTTATAGTGTCAACGAATATTTGGCAATATGACATAGGTAATTTTAACTAAGAATGATATAATTACTTATATATGATAATGTAATGACAAAACTTTAGACTTGACATTTAAATTTTAGACTTGACATTGTCATAATTTGCACACCTGCATGCAGGTTGAATATGCATGAACGAATTCAGTTTTAAGATCTCACTCTGTTACCATATTCTGGCAAATAAAGAAATTTTGAATTTTGATTTTTTTTTGACAATCATGTAATAATAGCACTATGTATAAAGAAATGTATGCAATGCAGTTAGCTGGTTGCAAATGTTGAGCTGAGCGCGTCTACGAGGGCTGCCTTTTAAGTTCTGTCGTTTGCAAACCTCCCGTGATTGCATAAAAAAGAACTAGTGTCATCTTAAAATATTTGAATTTAGAATTCGAAAACAAAAGAATGACTCGAAATCGGTCCAACCGTTTTAGTACAGCGTTCGTTCAAAGTTGACAAGTCAGTTGTGAAAATGGAAATTTCGAAGGAAAATTTACGTGCGATAATTTTTTATAACTTCAAAAGGGGCTTAACGCGACCTCAGTGCTTCGAAGAGTTGACTACGGTTTTCAATGATAAAGCACCATGCCTCCGGACTGTGGAACGCTGGTATTTAGAATTTCAACGTGGTTGCTCTAGTCTTGGTGATAGACATCGTGAAGGTCGACCAAAAACAGGCGTAACCCAGGAGAACATTGATGCTGTACGGCAACTGATCGTCGAAGATCGCCATGCGACATACCGTGAGATAGAAGCTTCCTTAAGTATTTCAGGGACCAGTGTTCACAGTATTTTACATGATCACTTAGGCGTAAAAAAGTTGATCTCACACTGGATACCACATTTACTCAGTAAAGACCAAAAAATGGCTCGCGTTCGATGGTGTCGCAAAACTCTGCGGCAATTCAACCGAGGAAACTCGAAACATGTTTACGACATTATCAGTGGTGACGAATCTTGGATATATGCCTACGATCCCGATCCTAAACAGCAGTCGACTGTTTAGGTGTTCCAAAGTGAGCCAAAACCGACCAAAGTAATACGCTCACGGAGCACTTCGAAAAAAATGGTCGCCACGTTTGTGGCGAAAAGTGGCCACGTTGCCACCATCGTGCTCGAGGATCGTAAAACGGTTAATGCTGACTGGTATACCACTGTCTGTTTACCAGAAGTCATCGGCGAGTTTCTAAAAAATAACCCAAGACGTCGTATAAGACTGCACCACGATAATGCGAGCTCGCACACCGCCCGGCAAACAATTGCGTTTTTAAAAGAACAAAAAGTCGAAATTCTGGAACACCCGCCGTACAGTCCAAACTTAAGCCCTAATGATTTTTTTACTTTTCCAAAAATCAAGCAACGACTTCGTGGTCAACGGTACCAGACGCCTGAAGAAGCGGTTGAGGCATACAAAACGGCCATTCTGGAGACTCCGACTTCGGACTGGAAAAAGTGTTTCGAAAATTGGTTCTATCGAATGAGAAAGTGTATTACATATCACGGTGATTACTTTGAAAAACAATAAATATCATTTAACTCTTAAATTGTCTTTAGTTTTTCCAAACGACACAACTTAAAAGGCAGCCCTCGTACCCGGTCTCAGTTACTCGCTTAGCATTGAAATATACGGAAATTCAGTTTTTCGCTGATTATTCCCCCGTGGTATGTACGATTTTCCATTTATTTTTTGTAAACCATCGTCATGATGTCACTTATCGACACGCAAGATGTAAGCGTCGGTTGAAGCGCATCTAAGTGGAGTACGAACTCAAACGAAATACATCTGTCGCCTATTTTGTTTTTTATTTTTTATTTATTGCTAATCATATCAACTTAATTTTGAAATTGTGGAAAATATATCTCGCAGTCACATCCCGAACAACCAACATCGCTAAAGTCCAGGTAGCCCCGGTATTTATTTGCAAAATGATCGGCAAATACGGACCCTAGGGCGACCCGCGACCCCGACGACGGTGGGGAAATGAACAAAAGTTCTTCGTAGACTTCGGTTATGCGAGGTATAGGTAGGTATAAACGATGTTTGCCTACGTCTGCATAACCGTACCTAAATTAAATTTTTATTGTTATACAACGATCCCATATCACACTAGAATTCCCTATACTGCCAGGGGTAGTCACGTACCTTTTCCAACGTATACATTATAAAAAACTCAGCTCTTATATTTCAATTTGTGATGCATTTGGTATACCTACGCTGAACCACCGGGGTCTCGTGGTGTATGGCCTATGAAGTGGACGTCGTCTATAAAGATTGAGTGTGTATCGTAGCAATTTTTCATATAAGGTATGGGCCATTGGCTGGACATTGTTGGCACGAGTGAATAGGCATCTTCTGGGTGAGCTCGCTTCATCGTTGGCCTCATTTTTGCCCCCTGGCTAGATGCTGGCCAAGAGCAATCCCATTTTTAATAAAAAAAAAAATGTTTCCTTTCCAGTCCTTACATGTGGTCTAGTTCATTCCTGCCATGCCTGCCTTATTATGCCATGATTCACGCTTGTTATATTATCGCATTTATTTCTCAAGAGTGCTCGTGTCAAGAAGTGGTTACTGCGTCGAGGACCGGTACAATTTTTATTATGGTTTTTAATAGTTCGTCTCTTAACTTTTAGTTTCCGTTTCTTTTTTATCTTATTTCGTTTACATTTTGCTTAAAAATGAACCTCCAGGTCACATGTTTTATATCTGTTAGTACACTACATGTAAGCATAATATGTAATTTGCCTACGCGACTATTTGTGTTGTGATTAGTTATGCAATGCAGTTTTCTGGTTGCTAATATCAGATCTCAAACTCCCTCTATTTTTCAATTTTGCGCTTTGAAATATACGTACAAACTACATTGAAATATACGTAAATTCCGTTTTTAGATGATTATTCCTCCGTGGTATGTACGATTTTCATTTTTTTTAAATCTAAACCATCGTCACGATGTCACTTATCGACATGCAAAATGTGAGCGTGATCGATTGAAGCGTCCAGGAGAAGTACGAACTCAAACGAAATACATATGTCACCTAAGAATGATATAGGAAAAAAATAGGAAAAGCTGCCCATGTGGCAGCTCACGTGACGTCATGGCTGTGATGTGACTGACCTGTGCCTGGGTGAACAGCACGCGCCGCTTCCGCCGCTGCGCCAGCGGGAACTGCATGGGCTTGGCGTCAGGCCCCGCGCACGCGGCCAGCCCGCCCATGTTGTTGACGTGCCCCATGCCGCCCGACGATGACGTCATCAGCCTGGAAACTAAAGCAGCCGCTCAGATACGCACACATTGAGCCACCCCCGATGGAAAAAGGCTGGTCGATCAGAGAACCGGTTTTTAAAATCCCAGGTTTACTTGTACGAGATCAGTATCAATCTTCCAATACCTAAGTGCACAAACAGTTTAACTTACTACCTACTTTATGAGTCACAGTCACCGTGCCTCTTGTTATACTTATGAATGTTTTGTTGTTGAATGTTTTATCGGCTTTAAGCAAGCTATAATGTTAAGTTAGTTTATAAGCACTACTGTACTCCTGTCGTATGCCGCAAATAGGTCGTATCTTGTCTTAGTCTGAGCCCGGGAGGGTCATCCGGCCTGTTGGTTTGGAACCGCAATGCAGTTTTGTAAGTAGTTATACGTTTGTACCTGCTTTATAGTAATCTTTTAGGGAGCGCAACGCCAACGCGAAACTTTGTTAATCGGTACTTGCTATGTTTTAATTTTAATAAAAAATTGAGTTGAGCGTTGCGTTGAGTTGCGTTGAGTTGGAGCGGGCAGCGGATTTGCCGTAAATTGAATACCAAACCAATACGTTAAGTCATATAGACCACCGAATGTCTACTTAATCTGCCTATGATGAGACGCACTTTGAAGCGTTACATTTGTGAGATTAAGATCAGATTTAACCATTGACTTATGAATAAACCATTCATTCATCAGACCACCAGTGATACAATCACAAAAATTGGTGAAAGCACATATTGAATAATCATTCGGCCTCGAAGAGAACATTATTCACAGAAAAATTATACACCTAAAAGATTAATAATTAGGTTATTTCTTTGTTACACGTTATTTTGAATTTCTCAAGACGAGTATTAACTGCAAAATATATGTTTATGCGAATTATGATTTCGGGGAAATGAATTTCTTTATCATATATGAACCCAAGGTTGAATTTTACAATTGGTTTCATGTTAGGCATGTTATTGCACATTACACACTTTTTGAAGGATACTATGGTATTCCTTCAAAAATTATATGATTATGATCAAAACTGTCACCCTTTTAGACCCCTCAAATGCAACAATAACACGGAACAACTATATAGACAGTAAAACATGTTATATATTTAAATACCCTCCGACCCCTCTGGGAAACAGGCGAGATTATATGTACTTATATATGTATGTAAATTAGCATATTTGCAAGCAAGAAATAACGAAATTGGATGAAAAGAGGGGAGGCCTTTGCCCAGCAATGGAACACCTAAATAGGGTTACAAAAAAAATAAGCTTATTAATAAGGCCTCATCACAGATTGAGTACCGACCCTAAAAATTATACCCATAAACGCATTTTTACGCAACTTATACAATACATACATCTAGAAACTCCATCAACCGTCCCCATAATCACACCACAATTACAGAAATAGCAATTCGACAAATTCTTTAAGTTGATAATGCTCAATCCCGCAATAATTGCAGTTTCATCCCCGTTTCACCCCCTTTTCCACGGTAAAATATTAATTGTAATATTAATTATATCGCGGTACAGTTAAATCTCGGTAACATTAAGTGCCGCCTGTTCCCTAATGACACTGGAGTACCTTTCTGTTCGCTTTTACTCTAAATAACTAAACTAGGTATACGAGTATTTTACCCCTCTCTTTTTATTTAAATTCACATTTTTTTTTGTATGTATGCGTAGAATATAGAACTGAACTGAAGAATAGATCTCAACAGCGAAAAGTGACAGACAAGGAACCACATACTTCAAATTCGTAATAAATTATGAAATAATAATAAAAATAACTACTAATATGGCGTAGCGGTTAGCGATGTGACGACCGTATCGCCCATTGGATTTCCAGTGCAGTCAGTCATCTAGCAGAGAGCGAGTCACCGTCTGCCAGAAATAAAAATGAGAGGCAGTTTTATTAGGCAGGCGTTTCACTCAATAGCCCAGCTATTAGTCTATCATATTCACCCAATAATCCGGTTCATTTAGATTCCATTAACCAGCAATAGCCCCTGTACACTCTGGTGGGTGCTGTCTCTGTGTGCGTACCATGACACGGGCAGGGACAGCATCCACTCGGTGTACACCTTGCATTTTGTGGAGTCCGGTCTGTTCATGCTTGCAAGGGCATGATTAATACCTTAATACTAGTGTTATTTTATTGGAGATTGACGAGAGACATCATCCTGTTTTGGATTAATTTTATTGTTATTGACGCTTAGAGACCTTATACATCTCTAAGGACTTAGGAATAATGGACGCTCAGAGACCATATACATCTCTGAGATATTAAATTTATTGTATATACTTTTGTGTATTCGGACAGAGACCGTATATATACGTCACTAATTTTTTTTTATATAATGTATTGTAAGTTAATTTTAATTGAATATTGTGAGTTTGTTAATCACTATAGTTTTGAAATCATTATTATTATTGTCTACTTTTTTTTAGTTCTGCAATTCTGTTTTGAAAACATTATAATTATCATTGTCAATTTATTTAATTGTATAATTCATGTGTTGACTTGTAAAAGTGCCCTTGTGGCCTATTTGCAGAATAATTTTTTTGATTTTGATTTTGATTTTTGATTTTGATTTTCATTAAATTGTCAAAAGGGCATCTACGTGTTGGCTATGTGGTACTCGTTTGGTACTTCGGTACCTCAGTACTCCGGCTACGCGCACGCCTTTCAAAGGTCCGGGACACCATTGTCCCGTAAGCGGAAAGACTACTACTATATAAATATATATATATATATATATATGATATGACTATTACTTAATCTCGATTGTTCATTTTTAGGGTTCCGTACCCAAAGGGTAAAAACGGGACCCTATTATTAAGACTTCGCTGTCCGTCCGTCCGCCTGTCACCAGGCTGTATCTCAAGAACCGTAATAGCTAGACAGTTGAAATTTTCACAGATTGTGTATTTCTGTTGCCGCTATAATAAAAAATACTAAAACTAAAATAATAATAATAATTAAGGGGGGCTCCCTTTTTCATGGCTACCACTCGCCGAGCTAGATCTCAAGAACCGTAATAGCTAGAGAGTTGAAATTTGCACAGATTATGTATTTTTATTGTTGCTACAATAACAAATACTAACATCAAAATAATAATAATAATTAAGAGGGGCTCCCATACAACAAAGTAGTTGCCGCTAAAACAACAAATACAAAAAAAAACTCAATAAAACACGTGTTTAATGGCACCAGCTTTTAGCCTTTTTTCTGGTACCTGGTACCCTTCGTGCACGAGTCCAACTCGCACTTAGCCGGTTTTTATGAATTTTTGATTCCAAATAAACAAAGGTATATTTCGACGAATACTCGTATCATATTAATCATTATTCAGGCTAGACAAATTTCTGATAGTTGAAATGTTTTTCAAATAGTCATTTATCATATTCCACGTATAATTTCTAGTTCTCAATTTTCTATTTGTACTGAATGGCAGTAAATGTAACGCTTTTGTGGGGCGACTCGATCTTTTTTCATGACATAGGAGGCTAACGAGCCGACGAATCGCCTGATGGTAAGCGATTAGCGCCGCCCATGGACACTCGTCGTTGTAAGTGCGTTGCCGGCCTTTAACATGGGATTAAACTGTTTTCTTGAAGGTTTGAACGAAGCTCGTATATCGGTTCGGAAATACCGCAGGCGACAGTACTGATGGACGGATAGTTTGTCAAAGTAAAACAAACGTACAGACAGTCGGTCAAGAAAGGTGTCTATCCATTCTCGACTCTATAATTTGTATATTAAGCTTCAAAAGTGGTACAACACTTTATAAGCTGACTGTACCACGTGACCAAACACAACACAAGCACAAGAACACGCGGCCAATATCAAACCGCTCTTAATATTATTTACGTTCAGTCAAATAGATCCCCTAATGGAAACTAGACAAGTTGCTACGCCGTAGAGCCTCTACGCCGTAGCCGCGTAGCACAAACTGCTACAATTCGGACTTCCTTATAAACAGTTCGCGATCAATTCGGTAATTGGTGGGTCGACGACCTGCCTAACTGGACTGAATTGCTTTTACAAAACGTCGCCAATTGTACATAGGGGAATAGATGGATCTAAGCGTTAGATACAGTGTCCGTTTAAAACCATTATTCTATGACAAAATTGAGGCCGGTGTTCCAAAAAATATGTCAAAGAGGGGACATTACTTTGATAAAATTTAAATAAACAATAAATAAATATTATATAAATACAAATATTTATTTAATAAATACATATTTTTACAATTGTCCTTAAAAACAGGATTCTACTCCCTGAATAGGCAAAAACCTGTACTTCAGGATAAGCAGTGCTCCTCCCCTTACAATGTTGGATGCTTATAAATGGAATATTACAGGGACAATCTTACACAAATCGAACTAGGCCCATAGTAAGCTCAATAAGGCTTGTGTTATGGCAGTTATGGATACTAGACGACGATAAATATAACAGATATAAATACTTAAATACCTACATAGAAAACATCCAAGAATCGATACAAATATTCATACTCACTGCCCTGACCGGAATTCAAACCTAGGACCGTCAGCTTCGTAGTAACTTTGATATCTTTAATTCTGTTAAACAACGTGGATGTAACAGGGCCCTGTCTAGTATCTACTTTCAGACTCTCTTTGATGATCACTTTAGCCTGGCGGTGCCGGGTTTGAATTCTGGTCAGGACATTTGTGTGATGAGCACCAATTATTTGATATTTTTTATGTATTTAAGTATTTTTACCGAGTTCAATAGAAGGAAGCATGTTTGTTTGTTTTTTTTTATGTATGTACGTTCTCCGATAACTCTTGATTACGTTGGCCGATTTTGATAATTCTTTGTTTGTTTGAAAGCAGGTACTCCGACATTGGTCTTACATAAATTTGGTGAAGGCCTGATGATGGGGTCTAGGAGGAATCGAGGGAACTCCTAACCAAGCATTGGCTCACGGAAACCACAAATTGTGGCATAGCAAGTACAAAATTGGAGTCGTTTTTTTTTGGTATAAATCATTATCTATCTGTATAATATATAAGTATGTATATAGTCGCCTAGTACCCATAATAAAAAAATGCTTTGTTTGGGATTAGGTCGGTTTGTGTAAGATTGTCTACAATTTTTTTTTAAATCGCGAGCGATAACACCAAAACAAGATCCAATTAAATACGCGTAGCCGAATAGACGCCCGGTTGCGCAATTAAGGGAAACATTCATCTCTGTCGCGTTTACATAAGGTAAGAGATTTATTAGAATATGATATTGTGCAGTTTAACCAGATACCGAATGATTGAGGGAAAACATCGTGAATACGAATAAGGACAGTTTCACACACCGCGTTTTGCGCGCAGCGGGAGCGCGCGTGTCAGAATGTATGAAAATCCTAATTCAAAACGTGCGCTACTTGGTACTTACACAGTATGTCCCTTAAGGCCTAAGTAGTTCCTAATTATAGAAAAAAAGTCTTAAATGGTGTAAGCTCAAAAAAGATGAATAAATTTCATTTGTACGCGGTTAAATCCCGTTTACTGTGTGTAAAAATCGTACAAGTTTAAATCAATAAGAAGATAAGATAAGATAAGAACTCATTTATTCAAATAGGATTCATTGAACCACTTTTGCATCGTCATCAAGCACAACAATCTCAAATATGTACATTTAGGTCTGTAAAATTTAAACCTATCAAAATTACATTAAGTATAATACTAATATAAATATACAAGCATATTTACATGTGATTATATTTTAAAATTAAAGCTTCGTATAAGTAAAATGGTAAATTATTCAGCTACGATGAAGTGCATCGTCAAAAGAACAGTATATATACATTATATATAGTTGCAAACAAGATATATATTTCGTTCCCCGCAATCAAAACAATTCGAAGAAAAAAGGCCCAGAGTTGCACGAGTGTCGAGGAGTTTTTACAAACTGTACTCAGACGAAAACTCAACTTTGTGCTAACTTTTATTTCGTATATTTTATCTGTACAACTGTATTCGTTAAAAAAAATCTTATTAATGATCATAATTGGCATGCCTTTGAAAATACGCTCATCATTTTGTGGGCTATACAGTTCCATGGGGCAAATATACCTAATAGATACTAGGTACTGCGTCCTCAAATGACACATAACTTTTATTGTAATACCTACTCACCTACACGGTATTTACAAAAATACTTCACATTTCTAAAATTTATTTTTAAACATCCTATGTTTGTTCTAGTAAAATGTGAAGAAAAGAAATAAAGATTTAGAGAGTGTATGCTAAAACTGTACTTGATCGAGGTTTAAACCTACTACAGAACATTGTTGTTATTCTTTGTTAAATTTAATCGAATTCTCCTGAAGCTTTGTACACCTTATCGTCTTCAATTGGAATGGGTTTAGAATTCCACTCGCACCTAGCCTATACAGAGTGTATATAAGTAACATGTTAGTATCACACCACCTTCGTGAATTGATATTACTATTTCGAAATCGAAGTGACATTTATATTTAAAAACAAAAATGTACAGTTCTAACTGCATTGCTATTTTCCTATTACATACTAAGATTTTGAGATAGTGGCATGGTGTGGTATATTCATACCTACGTAGATAAATAAATACTTAAATACCAAGAACACATCCAAGAACCAAACCCATGAACCCAGGAGCGGCGGCTTCGTAGGCAGAGTTACTACCAATTAGGACAAATTGGTCATTAGTGAAGGTGAACTTTTTGTAATAATTTCATTTCATCTTCGTATTAATCTTAAATTTTGCTCAATCTTTAGCCTTTTTTCTCCAAGTTGTTCTCTTGCCTATGCGTCTTAGACAATTCTTCCACCGGTTCCCAGGTCTGTCTTCCCAGGAAAAAATGTATGAAAGGTAAGCGTTAGGTGGTAGCTGTATTCAATAAGTGCTTTCTACATATCAACGCACTATTTATTATCACGCCCCGCCGGTTATTGGCGCATAAATCAAGTGACGAATTATACGAGTAAGACATGGCGGAAATTCTATTGAGCGCAAAGTCGCGTTCAGAAATAGATAGGTAACCTATTTCGCATACTATTTAATTTGCTACAATATATAAAATCTATTACTTGACTTATGTACAACATTTCTCGCTCTTGGAATTCCTAACATATTTGCCTATTTAGCATTTCTCATTGTTCGTAAAACTGTGCCGTCGGCAGTTGGCAATAGTCCACACATTACAGCCGCTGTTGACACAACACTCCACCGCCGAAGGGGTCTTTCAATAAAATATTCCCCATTCTCTCTTACTCCATTGTGGACGTGTTTCGGCATTATTCGGTATCTTACTTATTCTCAAATTGTACAATTAAGTCCTTATTTCAAGAACGTAAAGGTTGAATTCGTGGTACAAAAATGATGCTTTGTGGGAACGTGAATGGCGCCTTATCTATCGCCGATCTGCGATGCGATGCGATTGCAATGCGATTGTTAGGGGGCGTATGCACTGGATTGTTAAATGATTCGTGTCATTAACTGGCGTTGCTGATGCTTATTTATAAACACAAGGGGCCCAATTCCGGAATTCCAAAAGGCATTTGAAATGTGATTAGTCTTGCACCATGCACAGCATTGCTGCGTTAGCGCATCGACGTGGGTAAGCTTGATGCACATAATCAGATGGGATCGGAATGGAATGACATGAACTTATTTCTTGCAAAGTGAAGAACTGGAGACTAAGTTGTCAACCATTTACACGTATTATTTGAGATGGCTGGCACACTAAGCCGAACGACAACCAGAAACGACGGTATGGTTAGGTGTCATAACGACCGCAGTTGCTGTTCCGAGTTAAATGCCTTCGGGTAGCTTGAGTACTTCTAACAATCGTGGTGCCTACTCACAACCAGATAAAATGCTTATAAAAAGATCTTATTAATCTGAACGTTTGCATTTCTTGTAAAACATTATATACTAATCTCAAAAAAAACTTGAAATACCTCAGTCCGTTCTCAACAATTTTCTACTACTTCTAAACCACAATTGAAGGTTTGAATTTAGTTTATTTAATAGTATACATAAATAGTGTTGTGAATAAATCGATTATAAGGTCAATGATAAAAAAAAAAAAACACAATTAGTATATTCACGATTATTAAAAAAATATTGGTATTTAATTTATCTTTTTTTTTTCAGTGGCAAACAAGCGTTTTGCCTGTCTAACGGTAAGCGATCACCGCAGCCTATGGACGCCTGCAACTTAGTTAAATATTCCGGATTTGTTGTGACAATATGAATTTTGACTCAAATTTCGCAAGATGGCCTACGCGCAGGCGAATAACAGCATATCGAAACAATAATTTGGGGACTACAGTCGCCTTAAGGGTCAAACGTTTCTATGGGAACGCGGTTCTGTGGTTGACAGCTCCGTGTCCGCATGACAGGGGTCCGGTGTCCGCGGCGCATATATTTTGACAACAAACACCACGGTAATTGAACAGGGGCGTGCGTTACATTCGGTTTGCACTAGTTTGCAGCCACGGGTATCAGTTTGATTTGCGTAGGTTATGTGATATAGAGAACATTGGTGTGAATTAGACTTTAGAACGTTAGGCAGTAAGTTGTGCAGGTTGAACCAGGTTTTTTCGGTGATCACTATCATCTCTCCAAAGGATATATGGAAGTGCATTTTATAGCTATGTTTAGCTTTGAAACTGATTGGTTTGTATGAGATTTGCACAATGGTGTTTTTTGTACATACATACAAACTCACGCCTGTTTTCCCGAAAGGGGTAGGTAGACCACATTGAATTTAATTTCAGTGCCACATTTAGCAATTGTAGGATCAAAGATGAAGAAAATGTGATACTGCAGTGATAGGTTGCTAGCCCATCGCCCACAAAACACTTGAACCCGGTTCCTTTAGTCGCCTCTTACGACTCCCATGGGAAGAAAAGGGGTGGTGCTATTATAACCCGGTACCACACGGAGTGTTTTTAACCAACTTCAAGATTTCAAAGGAGGAGGTTATCAATTAGGTTGTTTTTTTTAAATGTTTGTTACTCCATAACTCCGTCATTTCTTAACCGATTTGGAAAGTTCTTTTTTTGATTGTAAGTATATATATTCAAGTTAGTCCCGTTTTTACCAAAACGCAGTTCTGATGATGGGATCCATAAGGAATTGAGGGAACTCCTCAAATCTTAATGGCAAACATATAGTGATATTTGTGTTTTTATCAACAAATTGAGCATTTTCATACAAAAATGTGACATTTGATGAAGTGGAACTGCTGATGATGATCAGAACAGAACTCTTCAACGACAAAAAGTTCACGTTTGGCGATTTGTCCTTCTAGCTGTGTTTGTTAAGCAAGTTCTAATTTCACCATTATTTTTTGTCATGCTCGAGTTCTGATGATGGGTTCCATTAGGAATCGAGGAAACTCCTCAAATGTGAAAGGCAGACAAATAGTGATTTTAGTATTTTCATGAACTAATCAAGCATTTTCTTTCAAAAAAGTGACATTTGATGAAGTGGAACTGCTGATGATGATCAGAACGGAACTTTTCAACGACACGTAGTTCACGTTTGGCGATTTGTTCTCTTCGTTTTGTTTGTCAAGCAAGCTAGGTTTTCATATTGTGTCCATAATCTCAGTGTGGCTGCTCTCTTAATCCAGTAAAATCTTACATCAACTGGTTAAAGATATTTATATTCATTCACCATACGTTCAAATTACAACAGGAGAGGATCACGTGGCGTGACCATGACCTCAATATCTTTATTATTTCTGTTAAAACATGTTGAATTGGTTTGCTGCAATTAATTACATTACATTACGTCGGTGTGTTTCGCGTAGTGGCCGCTGGCAGCGGCGCTAGTTGTCTCTGGCAGGCTGTTGCAGTTGGGCGAAACAAGCACTGACGTTTGTAAGGTCGCGTTCAAGATCCCATGCCACAGCCTATGCAAAACTGTTTTTTTTTTTTAATGTTTGTTATTGTTTTTTGTATTTCTTTATTTCAATGCGTGTTAATTAAGAGTTTAGTTTTATATTTAAGTGTGTAATACGCCGTGATCTCACCAGTTGGCCCCGACGGAAGACCAGCGTTGACCGTAAGGTTGGCACTATGCTGAGTCGGGACCAATTCGTGGCGCTTTCTTATTTTTATTGTTTTATTTTTTTATCATCTATGTTTTTATGTGCTACGAATAAATGTATTTCTATTTCTATTTCTATTCTATTTCATGACAAATTTTTGTCAAGCTTGAGTTCTGATGGAGGATTCCATGAGGAATTGAGGGTACTTAGTCTTCTACCATTATAAACATACTTACAGCCATTTTTATTTCATTGTATGGAATCTAAGAGTGCACCATCTAAATATAATAATCTCTCACCGGCCTCCACCATTGAAGTCGGTTTTTTTTGTCTTAAAAATTATTTGTAGTGTATTTTATTGTTTCCTTTAGCGACATATATTTCTAAGTTCTCTGTAACATACACTATGACAGCCTACGGCTAAGATCACAAGTGGAAACGTCGACTAGGGGTCACCGGGGGCCAGCTAGAAACGCGCGGTCCGGTGCCGGCCGGGGCGTGAAATTACGGGGCCTGCCGCTGACAGCGTATAATTATCTAGCCATTCGAATGCTAAATTATGGCATTATAGCAGGCTATTTAGTTAGGGGTCCAGTTGTGGCGAATTAAAGCTTGGAACGCACAGAGCGCGGTATAGCGCCGTTGCGGGACGGAGGCGGTTTTGTGGTAAAGCGAACACGGTCCAGGGCACGTCGCACCAAAATACCGCGCGGGATAGCGGAGCGGAGGTGGCGTGTGTGACATATGAAGCAGTAATCGACAGTCGACAGTTTCGGAAAGATCAAAAATGTAAAACCGCCTCCACCCCGCACTGTGCGTTTCGAGCTTAACTAATATTTGGAAAGTCGCCATCAGATATATCGCAGCAAACAAGGTGCTCAATAATATCTGTACACGACTAAATTATCTGAAGAGGACAGATTTATTTGATGGCAATTGTACCCGACTTGATCTCGCACTGCTAAAGTCATATTTAGGTATCACTCATTCATAAATTTCCTCATCCAAAAACAAAATATTTTTCATCATCGATCGCCATGAAGACATGGACCTTCTTATGGAGTACTCATTTTCGAAGTATCTATTGTTTTCAATGAGGCAGTGTATAGTCACTTCATTCAAATTTTTACCTCTTTGTTACCCGACTACGGCTAAGCCAAATGGAAGGGTTCTTTTTATTACTGAGAGTGAATAGGCTCTATTACTGAACCAGCGAGCAACATCTTAGGCCTTGTCATCGCTTTCCATCAGGTGAGACTAAGGCCAATCGCTGGTCAGTCTATCATAAAAAAAAGACTTAATATGATAAAGTATAGTTAAGATTTAGATGAAATAAAACATATAAAACAATCCCTTATCTTGCCTTAGGTACCACTTCTTTTGCATATTTTAAATTAACTGTCGCGAATAAAATAATGTTAATATATCGGCATGTTTTTTTTTTATAACAATACTCGATATCATAAAAAAAAACTTTCCAACACTAGCTAGATTGCGACAGGCTTAGTTTGACAGAAGTTTTGTTCAATTAAAGATATTAACATCTTTTACAGATCCTAAAGTAACAGTGAGTCGTATGCATTTTATTTATAACGTTGGTTATTGTTAACAACAAGAAAATATTCTTTTAGTTTATCAACGCGCCGCTATCCGACCTAAGGACGACCCTATTTGTTTCCAACCCTGACACTAATGTCTACCGATATTTCATATTTTTAAAAGTAACCTATAAATTGGTGCCAAAGCATGTTAGATTCCTTTATTGACATTGAGGCACACCGCAGTGTGAAGTGCAACGGTCTGACGCGTTTTGACACTCGAGGTCCTCCCAGGCGGGTTAAATAAACATTGCAAGCCAAGGTCATGATATTTTTTAAATGTTTAGAACAACATTTATGCGCCATCTATGATTTGCATAGGTCATTGGGCAGATTTGAAGTATCTCTGTTGCGATATCGATAAATATTCTATTTAGAGACAGTTTTGAGTCAACACGTTGCAAGATTTTATTTAATGTGTGATGTGGTTCCCATGGCGATGGCTATGGTAAAACTCCACCACAACCAACGTATCAGCCCAAGGACGTCCACTGCTGGACATAGGCCTCCCCCAATTATATGGGAAGTAAATGCTTGAATGTTGACATGAAAGTTTTTTAGTAAAATTTCGGTTTGCCTTAATTCAACTGAAATCGCAATTATTTTAAGTGTTACCTTACTAGTCATTTAAAATAATAATTTAACGCCATGAAAGCATCAATAAGCAAACAAGAAATGAAAACATATATGTAACTCTAACAAATATAACCTAACCAGAATAGGATTCTCTCACCGCAATCTGTACTGAACCCTCATACGAATTGTATTGTAATGACACTAATGACACTATTACTCACAGGTACATGTTATAGTCGCAAATGTAAGTTTCCAAAGGTGACAATAACCAACTATCAATTTAATTAATTTCATGTCAAAGTTCAATTTACCAAAAGGGCTGAACTAATTTTGAAATAACACGTCTAAGAACCATCGGTAGAACACCTACTTTTAATTAAAAAATTGCACTCAAATCGGTACAACCGTTAAAGAGGTACGGTGCCTCAGAACTTAACTTGTAACATCCCGCATATATTTAGTTAGTATTACTTAAAATGCCCGACTTTTTTTATAAATCTGCATTAGAAATTGAACCTTCTTAGTTGGAAAGTAAAGTCGCTTTTTGCATGGGCTAATTTAATTCAATTCGGTCCATTGAAATGATTTTAAGTATACCAGGGCCATTCTCATTTTTGTGTCACAGTCATAGATGTCACTACCGTGCTGTAATTTTACGGTTTGTTTAGATTTTTACTATTTATTTAGAAAACGTTTATTAATTACATATTTTAGAATTATTAGATACCTACTCAATAAAAAATCATAATTCATATTACGAGTGGTTTTATAATCGCGTCCATGCCACGGTAGTAATATTCACGGCTTAGAGATTGTGCACAAAATTGGGAATGGCCTAGGTACCTAACTATTTAACACGACACGTGTAAGAATTGAATTTATCCATTTAACATGAAACATGAACCAGATTTTATGTCTTTGACCGTGTCATTAACTCAACTAATAAATCCAGATTTTTAATTATGCTAATTCATACTTGCGTTACTTGGAAATATATATTTAGAAATATATAATTATTCGTATTTTGTAGAAACATTTTATATATCTTTTTATATTACATATTTTTATTTGATGACAATTCTTGTTGGGAGGTAATATTCGCATTTACGTTTTTATTATTTGTTGCTAAATGACATCGTTTTTTTTCTTTTGATTTTCTGGAATTTTAATGTGAACTGACAAAATTATATATATCTTTATTCTATTTATATATATTCTTAATTAATATATATTCTTATGTTCTTTATTTATTTTTATTCCATATTTGATGATCATGATGTAAATTCCTATAACTGTGACACTAAGCAAGATTATACTGTATTTTTTATCATGTACATAATAAACAAATCTAAACCTACAAGTTTCTCTAACAATTCTCAATATTAGATCACTATTAGAGCCACAATCTAAGATCGAGGTTCCGCGCTCGCATTGTCGCGAGGGGTAACACAATACCCTATTATTCGGTGTTTGTGCACGCACAATTTGCCGGCGTTTATTCAAGCTGGCAACACTGGGGCACGCTGGGGGGCGTTCGAAATTTAATGCGATTATTATGAACTATCTCCCGCAGTAAAATAATGGGGGATTACAGTTTTTGATGCGTTTTATAACTTTTAATAGACAGCTATCTTCTGGAGCTGCGGAGCGCTGGTGGCCTGTCTTCATTACTTTGTTATTTAGGGTTTATATAGAGCTGATATTTATCCAGGTGCGTTGACTATTTCAGATTAGGTATTTTGTAAAATATTTGTCAATTTTTTTAAATAAGTATTGTGACAAGTAAATTATTTGTTACTTAAGTTTTTAGCATGAGAAATCAACGAGCAAACGTAGCCGATATCTATATACGTATTTATTATTTAAAAAAATGACTGTTGATGCATTTTAAGCTAATTTTGGATCCAAATAATGCAGACCGCTATACGTTACGCAACACGATGCGCAACACGAGTTGATTTGGACTTGCGTCCACACGATACCTGTTTCAATACTCAGACTAATTTCAACTTACTCCTAGATATTTTAAACACCCGACGCAAACGAGGGGTAAGTATCCGTGCGTCTGTCAGTGGCATTGCAGATTTGCATTGTTTTCGAAAGTCTGTCTATAGATATTTCTCAGGTTCAATATTTGACCTTTTGGGATTAATTTATCTAAAAGTTAGAATGGTTGATTTATCCGGCAGTTGATTAAAAGAATAATTTTTATTAACATAGCTCACGCGGTAGCATATTCAGCTAGTTCAATAAAAAAGGAACTCTTGTAAATTGACATGTGTAATTTATAATGTACGTAATCGTATATTGTGAATGAATTAATCTTAATCTGAACTGGTGACGCAGCAGCTGTATGTAATATTACACGAACCATTTCGAGCCACTTTTGAATCCTTTACAACTCATTTTTCGTAGATATCCAGCAACTTCCATATGGTATTATAACATACTGCATAGAAAACTCCCAAGTTGAGTGTCAAAATGAATTAAGCCGCAATAAATTGGTTAATTGTAAACAATCAAGTGCTATTTAGTCTTGGCACCTTTTCACCACTATATTTGGTGAAACATGAGAACTTTTTTCAATACCATGTAGGTGGCAAACAAGCGTACGGTCCGCCTGCTCGTAAGTGGTGACCGCAGCCTATGTATGTCTGCAACATGGGCATTGCCGACCCTTTAAAAATGTATACACTCCTTTCTTGAACAACCCCATACTGTGGCTTGGCTTATTTTTTCACATTTATGTTTTTGGTGGGATAGAGTTTACGTCAAAGATGTATAATTATTTTTACCAAGACATGGTACGACTACGAATAAATTCTGATCAGGAGAAAGTTCCCGCAAATGCGTCGATTGTCGCAGCTAATATATTATAATTTCACTTTCAAACTGCCAGCGTCCGCAAAATCCATTAGTGGTTAGCAAATATTGAGCGGCGCGTGGCGGCCAGCGCGGCGACATGTTCGGTAAAATCCACTAGTGTAGGTTCAAAATGTGGTCTGCATTGTGATTCTACGTAGGTGGTGTTAAGTTGTGTTCCTGATGATAAGAAAGGTATCCAGAACTCCCGAGGATACGCTATGTTGAGGTCAGGGGCCTTCATTTGCCTGCAATGTAACAAATCCTCTTTAAGTCAATAAAGGGTCAACGACGCGTTTGCAATTCTTCTGGAGCCGCAAGCATAGGCTATGGTGTCTGATTACCTCCCATTAGGCAAGCCGGCAATTTGTTGGCCACCGATGTTGTATAAAAAACTCATTCAGTTATCTATGCGGGATTGTAAGAGGAAGAGTATGAACCTCGAAAATTAACAGGTGATTGAAAAACATAAAAAACACCTCCTGGATCTGTTCCATTTTTACTACATTTTCGGTTATTACCAGTAATCAGACTCAAAATCCGAAATTCAAACATTAATTCTGAACTTTCTAGTTGGTCTTGAATGATCAGCTGTGCTGAAATAATTCTTCTAGCCGAGGTTATTAGATGTATCATTACTTATACATTAGTGAAGTGGTTCGATATTCATGATCAGCAGTACTAAGTTACTTAAGTACTGATATTCTCGAGATAATTGTTTATTCTAAATTATTTGTTTCTTTTATTTACAATGCCAGTCATGCCACGAATATTTTTAGGTGTACAGCAGACAAAATTATTCCGTGTCTATTTTTGACCAAGCAGTGTTAAGTTTGTAATTAACTGAGAATCTTCGAATTATCCGTTCCTACTTCAACCAAACCGCATCTTCTCTCCGAATGAGGCATTCGATTAAGAAACACTATCATAATGGACCTACTACTGCTACTACTACAAACTAGAGGTAAAAATTAACCGACTCCACTGCATTGATATTTCTAATTAGATATACAATGCATCCCTGGCCAACCTGGTCTCCGCATGTCAAAGCTAAAGTGTCCATCCCCACCCGCGACTGTGGGAAATGAAATAGCAAACAATTTCGCGGCAGGCTATTTCCGTCAGTGTTGCCACACTAAAGAAAGATAAACTGCGAGCGCCTGCCGCTGACGCGTCCACTCGCCGCGCATTAGGCGCGCCTACACGCCAACTAAGTGTGCCACACATTTATTTTTTCCCTGCGGCAGTTTTAATTTTAGCTAGCTGACCGCGTGCGAGTGTCACTGACGCCGTTTGATGTATAGCAACACTTAAAATTGCAGGTATTTTTTCGAACGTGGAAATTAATTTCAACCGGTAAACGTGTCAAGATTAGACTTTAAGGGCCCACTAGAGGTTGAAGAACTTTTAGTAAGTAACAACAGTGGAGAGCGTTGTTTGCTCATTCCTCGTATTACCATAGATAAAATATTTTTACCTACTCCGCGCCGGCCTGAGCCTTCGACTGCATCGACCTTATGCTATTTGCAGACGTGAGGCCTTATGTTTACGCAGCCAAAGCTCTAGTGGTGAACAAACATGGGACCGATCGGACGGAATTGCTTATTTTGTCTCTGCCTACAGACTCCCCCGGACACACAGGTACGGGAGTCTAGCCGCCGGGCGTTCCACAGGGGACGACGTTACCACTTTTTCTATAGTGGTGTAATAATTCGGTGGACGGTATTCGAGTGCGTGTTTTTTGTACAGACATCACTCGGTTAAGGTTTACCGTTTTAATCTCCTCTAAAGATGCTTATCTGTGCGGAAGCGTGCCACTATTTTTGTATGAGAGTTTAATCACTTGAGAATTCTTGTTTAATCTGATTGCGCTTGAGCACATTGTTTTGTCTGTTTGTTTGCGCTGTTGTAAAGAAAAGGTAAATCAAACAGCCCGGCAGATTATAAACGCCGAACTAATTGCATATTACAATGAGTAAATACCGCGGAGCACTTTGTTTGCCCATAATGACGTTATTCGCAAACTAACACGAGAATAGATAGAGATTAAGGACGGGGTACGAACGTCAATACTCTCAAGTGCGTCATTAACGACTAGGTTCATTTTGAATAGTTAACTAACCGGATAATAAATCATTGACTTAGTTTTTACGTGACGCACTAGAAAAATAGAAGGCAGACACATGATTTAAATTGAATAGAGCGATTTAATTAGAGTTATTCATGACGAGAGTTGCGTCGGTTGCAGTATGAGCCGCGATTACGAAACGTTTCGCGCCTAATTATCCCTCGATTAGCCGCCATCTTTGTTTTCCAAGCTTCCAGACAGTTTATTATTGTTGACTCGATCAGTTTGTTTGTACTTTCTCCCAGTCATCTCAGACTACTGGGTTTTCTATGGAATCAAGTTTTGGATTCTCAATTATTGTCTTTGGGTTTGTATTGTCTACCGGCGTTCGAGTGGTGTCGGATGACAGACGCCAGCGTCTCTCGAGTGTTCCAAATTCAAAATTAGTTTACGATATTAGAATTAAAATGCCAATTGTTTTATATTCAAGTGTGTTTAGTATGTATTACTCAAAGCCAAATAAAGTATTACCTACCTAATTGAGTATTTAAGTACATGTAGTAAGTAGGTACCTACCGGAGCTCTGAAATATAACAGCAAATTAAATATCAGAACTGCGGGTTGTTTTTTTTTCTAAATAAGGAGAAAAATTACATACCTCTACCTAGATTAATTATCCTATAGATACCAACTTTGAAACGAGCTACATTCGTATATATATTTGTTATTAAATGGGTTTTCAATATTATTTCGATGAGAATTACATTACGGGGATTCATGGGCGGCAAAAAATCGATCTAGTCTCATTTCCGGGAGAAGGCGATTTCACTAATATCTTATTTAATTTGCTTGAGATTTACTACGGCCTAAAAAGCTAACTAACTGAA
This sequence comes from Notocelia uddmanniana, assembly GCA_905163555.1. NCBI lineage: Eukaryota > Metazoa > Arthropoda > Insecta > Lepidoptera > Tortricidae > Notocelia > Notocelia uddmanniana. The sequence continues at coordinate 23,202,829 of LR991070.1, read as the reverse complement.
ACAAAGTATGCATTATACATCGAAAAACTCCCTGGTTTAGTTATTTGTGATAGAATATACCAGTCAGATTTTGAGGGTGTAAATAATACATATTTATTATGACACATTGACAACCTGTTTAGCCTAGTTGGTAGTGACACTGCCTCTGAAGCTAGAGGTCCCGGGTTCGAATCCCGGTCAGGGCATTATTTGTGCATTTAGCACGGATTTTGTTCTTGGGTCTTGGATGTTTTCTATGTGTTTAAGTATGTATTTATCTATATAAGTATGTATATCGTCGTCTAGTACCCATAGTACAAGCTTTGCTTAGTTTGGGACGATTTGTGTAAGATTGTCCCCCAATATTTATTTTTGACGTTAGTTGAATCAACCTCAGTGCGCTACGCTCACATCACACGCTGGACGCATTTATAACTATCTTTTGCCCGCGACTTCAACCGCGTAATCTTCTACTCCCTATCACATGTTAATCCAGGCTACAGACAGTTTATATACGAAGTTTCATCATAATCCGTTCATCGGTTTTTGCGTAATTGAGCAACAAACATCTAAACATCCAAACATCTAAACTTTCGCATTTATAATATTTGTAGGTAGTAGGATTTTAATAATATTACACATGATAACAAAAATAGGAAACTCAACAAAACTAAGTATAACTAATGGCTTACGCAAGAAAGAGGATATGAATCAAGTCAATTAACATATAGTCGGGTGACTAGCAAAAGTCACTAAAATATCTGTCACTGCTACTCAAAACCTCGTATCTCAGTACTACATCGATATTGAGATACGAGCTTTATCTCAAGTAGGTATTTGTTAGTTAGTGACTTTTGCTTGACACCCGACGATATGATTTCAAAACGTAGAAGCGCATTCCTGAACTGGGTCACAGGAAAAGTTATCGAGCCTTGTATCCAGAAGGATAAGCTATACAAAGCATTTCCTAGTTGTGTCCCTAAGGACACAACTAGAAAATGCTCCCTAAGGACACAACTAGGAAATGCTTTGGACCCGGGTATGTCCTTAAACTACGACCAAGACCACCGGGGAATGGGCAGCAGCATTCCTAGAGTGCGGTGGAGATACTGCGTTCGCCAACCCGCATGCCAAGCGTGGCGATTATGGCATTTACCCCCCATGAAATTGAGGGAGGCCTATGTCCAGCAGTGGACGTCCTAGGGCTGATATGGTGGTGGTCCCAAAGGAGCCCGGGAGCCGCTTTGTTTGTCCTCATGGCATAACCATACGTAAGCGAGTGCCAGTTCATATAACCTGGACCTTTTTAAGGCACGAGTGAATAGGCATCTTCTGGATGAGCTCGCTTCATCGTCGGCCTCATCTTTGCCCCCTGGCTAGATGCTGGCCAAAAGCAATCCCATTTTTAATAAAAAAATAAATAAAAAAATCTGACCTTCCAATCCAAAGGAAAAACTAGACCTTTGTTAGCATTTTTTTCGCCGGATAGCTATTGAATGCCAAATACACGAATTAATCCCCCCTCACCATTTCGCCATCGTGGGACAAGGCGCGGACATGGGTTCCACCCTTATGTTGTTGGCATCCCACTGATACGCACGAAGCGCTTTGCTTCTAGTTTTCTAGCGAGGACAGCTAAGGAGTGGAATTTTCTTCCGGAAAACCTTATCCCAGATACTTATAACCAGGATCTTTTCAAGGCGAGAGTGAATAGGCACTATCTAGGTTCGCATGTAACACCCTCGACCTCATCACTTACCATCAGGTGAGACATGGTCATATGCTTACATTGCTTACCTACTTTATATTAAAAAAAAGATACTAAAGTTACCGAGCCTTTAGATATCACGAAAAAATACTTGATATCACGTCACAGACGTATTAGGACTACTTCCCACTTCCCAGTAGCTTCTCTTCAGAGCGATCATTGTTCGATGTAACGGAGCCGATCCGTAAACGAGTAGCATCGGCGGTGATCGCAATTGCCGACGGAACGCGACACCCGTGCACCTGCACCGCCGGCTCGGGTTCCCTAGTGACACGACAGACACGGATCACAGGGGCAAGTGACGCTCTTAACTTAACAAATTGAAATATGGTAGGTTCGTAGCCTCAGTTGTTAAAAAATGGTTTTGGAAAAGTGTAATTAAAAAGATACACTGCGGCACTCTAATTGCAAAGCTAAGGTTTTTGTACACAAATCAACCTAGTTCTAACTTCTAAACTAACATAGCTTGTATTATGGGTACGTATTAAATGACGATACACAAACTTATATATATATATATATATTACGTGCTTTGGAAGGCACGTTAAGCCGTTGATCCCGGCTGTTGTCTATGACAGCAGTCGTTAAGCCAAGTTACAGGCCTTCGGGCGGCTTGAGAACTTCTAATAGTCAAGTTGCCCACTCACTTGACAAAGGGGGGTCGAAGTTGCACCACGTCCGTAGGGAGTGCCCACCGTTACCCTACACGTGACCCCTGGGTGGTGCGAAATGTGCAACAAAAACTGGCAACCGTACTTGTCTTCTCGAAGATCTCACGGTTCGAAAAATAAATACCATACGATTATTATTATTATTTAAAACTAAGATAACAATCAAGATTCAGAAATTTGAACCCAGGACCACCGCGTATTCGTACTATTTTGCACCTAGGCAGGCTCACTACACTACCAACTACGCCAAAGTGGTCACAAAATTGCGGATGATTGGAATTGACAACACCTCTTTGAAAGTCACTTGGAAACAGGCTAGTGTCTGCTTACCATCAAGAAGCCAATGTATTTTAGTCATTTGATCGCATCGATTGAGGCACAATTTGTAGGCCTGTTTAGCCTAGTTGGTAGTGTCATTTCCACCGAAGCTAGAGGTCCCGGGCTCGATTCCCGGTAAGGGCATTTGTTTCTGTGGTGAGCTGAGACTTGGATGTTTTCTATGTATGTATTTAAGTATATATCTATTAAATATATCGTCGTCTAGTACCCATAACACAAGCCTTATTGAGCTTACTGTGTGAATAGTTCAATTTGTGTAAAAAAATGTCCCCTAAAAAATTGAAATTGTAATAGATTTAAAACAAACAGTCTCAGCTTCAGACTCAGTTCAGCTTGAGACTTTTATTAGCAACTGTCAAGTTTTCTTAACTAAAGCCCGTTACTACGTACATTTTTTTTGCAATTCACCCATCTATCAGTGGCTACAATACCGATATTTGGTATCCCAGACTCCCCGGAACCTTCGCCGCGTCTGCCTCATTAATCTTCGGTTACTAAGTCCCGCGCGCGACCGCCCGGCACGGAGGCTTGTTTTACTTACTCCACGTTTTTTTATTCTACTTAATGGTGTTTACCCAAGATCGGGTTTGCGACCATTGATTTAGTATTGAGGTGGAATAAAGGGATTATTTACAGAATTTCTTTGGGAATTGGAAAAAAAATCAGTAGGTAACTACATAAATGAGCTTGATGTGATTTAAATCACAGCTTTAGGCAGTATCAAATCAGTAGACTGATAAGATACATTATTTAGGTACATTTGCTTCTGCATAAATAGAAACTGGGATTAAACACATTGTCTTTTTTGGGCTTAAGGCTAAATTGAGGCCCGTGCCGTGTATCAGTGCAAATTATCGAAGTGTTAAACTGAAATTTTCATTCAAATTACATTGTGCTAATTTAAGTTATAATTAATATTTCTGGTCTTAGCCCCCGGTTGTACGTAAGTATATATCTAAATCCAAGAATATCTAATTGCAAACCGCTTCAATAAACGAAGTATTAATCAAATAAAAGTTAATGTTTACAAGGCCCCTCACAAAATTTGCAGTGAAACCTAAAACGATTTCACACCTATCAAAAGAAGTAGCTGTGATGAACCTTTGCACAGTATCGGGTAACGATAAATTGGCTCCGTGTAGTTGGCAGCGCCGGTGTCGGGTTCCGCGCATGCGTCGACGCCATTTTGAAAAAGTTTTGCTCGGTGGAAATATATCCAGCCTCTTTGCTTACTTTCACGGCTCATTTAATGGTGTTTTTGGAGATTTGGTTAACAGTTAAACTTAAAGGTGAACTTTTAGCGAGGTACCTACCTATTTCTATTCATTCATAATTTATAGAGAAAGTTTTCAGACTGAGTTATCAAATTAGTTGATAACTTCGGTGAAATTGACTATTGGCTATGTGCGAAGTAGGTGGTGGGGGTAAGCTAGGCGATCGTAGCGAACACCATGGCAGAAATGTGTACTTACCGGGGACCACTGTCAAATTTACTTTCACGTTTTCTATTGGTTTCTTAACGGTTTCCTACGATTGGTTTCGTTTGTATGTATTTATTTATTCTCTTATTTATTTCAGTAAAGTTTCCAATACGGAGTCTTTCTCGTTTACTAAAGTAAATAAAATATTCATGTGTCATTATTTGACATCTCTAAATTTTGACATTGTCTCGGGACCTTTGACGTTTGACGTTTCAGACGTGCACATAGCCAATAGAACGATTGGGCATTTCATTAATAATTTTTAAAATTTTGATTTTTAAACTCTTTCCACGTTAAGTCTCTCTATCTTTACTGAGTTTGAGTAATAATAATCTTCTCCCTTAATAATTAACTGCAGAGAACTGGTACTCGGTGTTCTTTTAGGTGAACATTATAATAGGTACGCTACTTATTAGGTAGAACAGAATTTTGCGACACACTGTAACTCTGTAAGCACCTCAACCAACAAACTTTTTTTTGTTTTAAGGGTCCACAGGAAACTCGGTTTTCCATACAAACGTAGTTTCGCTCTCATTCAGAACGAAACTACATTTGTATAGAGAATCGAATTCAGTCGAGCGTGCGGGGGACCCTTAAAAATTTCGTATGTTCTGTGAATATTTCTGAAGATTCCTAACCTCTTACATATAAAAATACCTGATTGTACATTTGCGATCTACTTCAATCAATAGCATTTCATTTCAACGAACAAGTACCTATTTTTAAAAGTCAGCACTGAATTTAAAATTAAAACCGGCCAAGAGCGTGTCGGGCCACGCTCAGTGTAGGGTTCCGTAGTTTTTGTAATTTTTTCAAAAACTATTCAACCTATCAAGTTCAAAAAAATTTTCCTACAAAGTTTTTATAAAGTTCTACTTTTGAGATTTTTTTCATATTTTTAAAACTTATGGTTCAAAAGTTAGAGGGGGGGGGACACATTTTTTTTTACTTCTGGAGCGATTATTTCCGAAAATATTAACATTATCAAAAAATGATTTTAGTAAACCCCTATTTATTTTTAAATACCTATCTAACAATATATCACACGTTAGGGTTAAAATGAAAAAAAAAATCACTCCCCACTTTACGTATAGGGGAGGTACCCTAATAAAATATTTTTTTCCACTTTTTATTTTACCACTTTGTCGGCGTAATTGATATACATATTAGTACCAAATTTCAGCTTTCTAGTGCTAACGGTCACTGAGATTATCCGCGGACGGACGGACGGACAGACGGACGGACAGACATGGCGAAACTATAAGGGTTCCTAGTTGACTACGGAACCCTAAAAACCCTATTAATGAGCTTTCCACTTCCCAATGAGGTTAAAATAGGCGTCGTTAAAGTAGTGTCTGCTGCTTGACATTCACAAACCATATGACAGTGTATATCGTCATCTTGTGGCGGTGGCATAACTGAAACCGCATTTTTAACGACTTATCTGACCATCAGGTCTCTGTCACCTGATACGGTATGAGCCTTCATCAGCGTCGGATTTCTGCTTAGCCCTACAACATCCCGGCATAGGGAATTGTCAGCCTAGGGGCCCCAAGTGTCGGAAAATTTACAAAATGGAATAGTTTCAAGATAAGGTAAAATTTCCCCCCTGGCTCTCGAAGACCGGGCTTGGGATGGCCATCAATGGGAATCTAAGCGTAATACATGAAACCGCTATCTTTATCTCAGGCCACGACACTTCCCGTCAGTTACAATTAATACAGCTTGACGTCAGGTAGCGACGCGAGACAAGAGAACGTAACCTTATCTTTCTAATTTGCACAGTATTAAGGAGATGGAAATCGCTGACACTTCTAATTTACAGTACGAATGTGTACGAGTATGCGCCAGTTAGCCCATACACTTAGATGCTGTATTGGAGTGCGTTGAGAATGGAGAAGTTGAGTTATACTATGAAGATAGTTACAAAATAGTAGAGTAAATTGGCCGTTCCTTCAGTTGATGTTAATCGTATGTAAGTTTGGTAAGCACTGATATATAGGTATTTTACTTTATAATGTAGTATCATAGCGCGGCCTAAAGTAGGTCGCAACGTAAACGGAAAAATTTACAGTTGAGACTGTACAGAAGGAGACGGAAATCGCTGACTCGCTCACGACGCGACTTGTCATCAAATTGTGTTAACCCACTTTTAATCACATTGACTGGAACTGTCAGCATCAAAAACACCTGATAGAATCGTTAACTCACTGGCAAACCTGGGGTCGTTTGAGGCGGGGTACCAGGAGGCGCCCCGCATGTCCCCGTAGTGGGGCAGGTCGGAGGGCGCGCAGCCGTAGCCCTGCACGGGCGCTCCGCCGTACAGCGGCACGGCGTAGGGGTTGCCCGCCATACAGGAGCCCCCGCCCAGCGGGGAGTTTATGCTGCTGCCAGACGAGTTCGACCTGCGGACAAACACGTGTTAGTTACTTTGAACACCAATTCCTATCACTAGGAAGCAACTAAAGGTTTCTTTCGACGTGACAAAATTTTAGTTTTCAAATGGGGGAGACGAGTAAAACTCGGTTGTTCTAACTAGCAAGATTTGGGCATGTCTAAAGATAGTTTTTGTTTTTAATCCTGTTTGTTTGTTACCCTAGGACTATTAACCCGAAAAAAGGGATTTATGTGTGTCCTTATATCAATATTTAGACGACCACTTTGGCTTAGTTGGTAGTGACCCTGCCTACGAAGCCGGAGGTCCCGGGTTCGAATCCCGGTCAGGGCATTATTTTTGCATTTATCACGAATATTGTTCCTGAGTCTTGGAAGTTTCCTATGTATTTAAGTATGTATTTATGTAAATAATTATGTATATCATCGTCTAATACCCATAGTAGCTTTGCTTAGTTTGGGACTAGGTCAATTTGTGTAATATTGTCTCCCAATATTTATTTATTTATATAAGTCTTCGTTACTCTAGCACTATTGACCAGAAAATAGGTGTAAGATAAAGGTAGATATTATGTATTATTTTACTTTTTTGCTGCTAACAAAATTGGTGGCCAAGTTACAACTAAGACTTTCCACGACGGTAAATTGTTAGTTAATCTTTTCCTAATGACGTGTTTAGGTATGCTTAGGAATAGGTATTAAGAAAATCCTATTCTTCAACGTTGCCGAAAATAAAGGTAATAAAGTAATAATAGTAAGTTTAAGACCGTCAGCTGCGTTTTAGTGATTAAGTAAACCAAACTTTTTCTATATATAGGTATTACGGGGTTATCTAACACAAATTGAAAGCCCCATAGTAAGCTCTATAAGGCTTGTGTTATGGATAGGTACTAGACGACGATATATATATATATATAGGTAATAGATAATTACATATAAATAATTACATTTATATTTCTTGTACCGGATACGCAAAGTCCCATTGATGTTTTCTTCCTTTGCACACCCTGAAATATATTTTGTGGTGTATATACAGGATGTTTTTATTGAATTCCGTTAATTGCGAAGGCTCCTGAGATGAAATAGAGCAATCTTCTGTAAGAGACTAGTATCCCAATTCGTACCATTTCGAAATTATTCAAGAATTCATTTTCGTTAATTAACACCCCTAGTAAAGTATTAAAGATCTTAAACAATTAAAGAATGTTAATGTGCGTGTCATTAGAATTCCGAATTGTCATACTTGACATTAACTTTTGCTGAACTCCACGTTAACTCTTAAGGCCGTTTTTCATTCACCCTTGGTGATATAATTAATTATTTTGTATGAAAATGAAAAAATATTTTGTTCTTGAATATTGAAAAACTAAATACGAGTATGCTACGTCGTTTCTATGCCTACACACGGCTATATGTTTGACGGAACGGAAATCAGTAAAAACGTCCTGTATAAGTAGTAGTTTAAGTTTTTACATGTACACTACCGCTCATATAATTATTTAGGCATCCATACCTTTTTCCATACATCTGTACACAACAACTACTTTCAGAAATACACTGCTAAGTCAGAGTCCCTTGACTGCTTGTCTGCTGCTGTTTCATACAAACACACTACACTTGTCTATCAACCAGCAATTAGTAGTTTTTAAGTAATTGCAAAAAGAAAACTACCATTTTAAAATTGGGGTCTCTGGCACCGATTTAAGGCTCAATAAAGCAGCTAAATAAAAAATGCTAAATGCACGCAAAACTGTCAAGGGACTCTGACTTAGCTATTTCTGAAAGTAATTTTTGTATACAGATGTATGGAAAAAGGTATAGGTGCCTAAATAATGACGAGCGGTAGTGGTATAGTGTATGTGTGTGTTGTTGGTACTCACCTAATTGCACAAGGCATTGCAATGGGATGGTTTGCGTTCAAAACACTACCTTCGCAAACTGTCAGCGCAAATCTTGATATACATACCGAAACAACTTCAAGTAGATAGTTCAATAATTGCTAAGGCCTAACTTTTTAGGTTGTAGAAACTGCTCTCTCGATTATCCACGGGTTAAGCTAGCTCTAGCTCTCATTGCGACCCCAATGAAGATTTTGACCCTAATCTGGCTAGCACATCGTTGTCATTGCTGTTGCTTAACAACCTGTCACAAGCAGTCCAGGGTTGGGCAAAATACTCGGTTCATTGTATTTGAAATACAAATTATAAAATACATTTAAAAATTTATTTGAAATACTCACTACTTTAGTGGCAGGTATTTGAAATACAAAATACAGTATTCAGAATAATGTATTTAAAATACAAATAACAAAATACTTTTTATAACTTCTTTGAAACTTATCTGACAATGCATTTTACAGGTTTTTTTTTATTGAATAGTAGAATTCCTTTCATAATAACTAAGTGCTTAAAAGCACATTGAAGTATTTTCCGGTTAGATAAACCAGCCAAGTACGAGTCGGAACTCGGCTAGTAGTGTTCCGTACTATCAGTTGTTTTACAGGTTAACAAGTCACGTACTTCTTTTATTTTTTAAATTTGACCTCGGATCCATACTAAGGGAATTCTTAGACCCTCTACTTTGGAAGAAATTGGGCTTTAAATAAAAAAAAAGCTTGAAATGGCGGCCACTTTTTTCCGATCTCGTATTCTTACTAAGGGACCTCCTGGAGCCTAAGATATTATTATTGATATTAGATTTAAACCACATCAAACCGTTAATAAGAAGTTTAAAATGATATCTTTTTTGCAAACTTGTGGCTCTAAGACACCTACCACTGCGACGCGCGAGTAGAGAAAAATCTATCATCCTCTTTCTAATAAGCAACAGTGCGAGTGAGCCATCGAAGAGTCGCGCTGGATGCGACTTGACAGCTAGTTGAACAAGCCCATCTGACCTCGGATTCGTATTCAGAAACCTCTAGAATCGCATTATCATCGTTTTCAATTAAATACAAAGGGGATTTGTAGTCGTAAGCGTGTGTGCAATAGTATATAATTATGTATGTATATATATCTATGTATGTATTCAGGTATATATTTGGTTAAGTAGTTTAAACACCTTTTTTGTAATTAGCTCTACCTTAGGATTTTTTTTTTGTTTTTCTCACCTAGTTTGTCTCTTGCACCTACCTTCGCTATTTTCTGTTTGGCTCCATGGTTGACTGGTAGAGAATGCCTTGAGGCATTAAGTCCGCCATTTGTACCGAATTATTTGTGCAATAAAGTTTAAATAAATAAATAAATAAAGGATCCGGATCCCCTATACAAAGTTTCAAATGATTCCATCATGCGAAACTACGTTTGTATGGAGAACCGAGCTTACTGTGGACTCTTAACAAACTAAACAGCCTAAATGCTGAATTGATATGCATTCACACTTAACGTTGAAACTTACACTCAGTGTTGCCACAGTGGCCGAACTGTATTTAAAAAACCATTATACAATTTAATAAAATGTATTTTATTGCAAATGTATTTTAGAACTTCAAGTATTTAAAATACGAAATACATGTGAGTGCGGTATTTGAAATACCAAATACAAAATACTTTTCCAAGTACAAACCAAAAACAAAATACGTATTTGTATTTCAAATACATGTAATTGAAATACTGCCCAACCCTGCTTGCAGTAGCATACACAACTCTCAAAAATATTCCTATTGATATAACACAGTACCTAAAGGATTGCCAATATGCAAGCGAGTCCCCTGAACTGAAACTGCCACGCGTACATAACATAACTAAATTTGTTTTATTAAAACAAAGTCTAAATAAGGAGTATATTTTAAATGCACTTACTTTCAACTATCATAAGCGGGGCAGAGATGTGGTATAAAGGTCAATTTATTAGAAGCACTAAAGAAGCTTTCGCCAATAAAATACCTACTTTGGATTAAACAATCTTTAGTTACTTCATATTTAAAGATTCTAATATTGTTTTTATTAAATACTAATTAAGAGACATCTTGTGTAGGTACTGAATTTCATGACCTCATCATTAATTCTGAAGGTTCTGATTTCATGCAATCTTTTCCTTCAATTATTTCTATCAATGTATTTTTCTACTATGCCAGCGTTTACTAAAAAAAATCAATTGACACATCGTTTGTCAAAATCTAACAACTAAAGAAGACAAGAGGATTATAACTGACACATAAAGAAGTGAACAAACATCCCTGCCCTGAAAGTGACAGTCGTTCGCATGGAACTGTCAATGTGCACTCGACAGTTTTTTTTTAAAGTTTTGCTACCAGACCATGGGTCTGACCCGAATCAGCCACACGCATCGGGCCGGCGCCAGCCGGCTAGACAATGCCCAGCTTATCTGCTTAATCCCTATTTACACAATTTAATCTGCGCGCCCTCTAACGGGACCATTCTTGCTACCGACCTGTGAATTTAAACCTTAAAGCGAACCTAAATAGAGATTAGCGCGTCACCGATAAAACACCCTCCGCCATTACGATGTTTGACTTGACAAATTGAGTTTTGACAGGGCGGGAAAACTCCCGCTAACCGTTTTAGGTTAGGACGTTATAATTGGGGATAATTTTAATTGATTTAAGTTTGTTATCTTTCGATTCGGCTGGTGGCGTGTTAATTTGTGAACTTTATCAGTTGTTGTTTTAGTTTCATTGTATAGAGAACTTATTACTTGCTCAGATACTAGTTTCATATTATGAGATGAGCACAGAGGAAAATTTTGAAAAATAGCCGGGTAAAATGTACAAATTCTAGATATGAGTGGCAGGTAAACCTTAATTAATGTTACTTTATCGTTTTTTGTTTATTATTCGGACCGGTTCCAGGGACCACTTTATCTACATCGGTAGGTAATAAATAACACTCACTTGATTACCAATAAATCTATTAGGCAAGGTAACAGCCGCTATCAAATTCAAGTCACAATCATAGCAATGAATTATTGTCTCTTTACGTTGATAATAAATATAAATCAACAACCGACAATTAATGTCAAATTAAACTGGTACCTTCTTCGCTTCATTCTATCAGCACATGAGCCATTTCAAAGCGCTAAAAGAGCCAAATTTGGAAAAGAACCTCAGTCTCATAGAATAAACATTTGATTAGAAGAGTTTTAAGTCACTTACTTAGCCGTCTCAGCATCGATATGGTACAAGAGCCCCCGGCCCAGGTCGTGTCCGAACCAGACGGGGTCCTGCATGTTACCGGACGTGGTCCGACGGTGTGTGCGCGTGCGCCGCTCAGCGTCTGCCGAACGGGACATAGCTTTGGCAAACTTCATGGCTTTTTGTTGAGATTTTGGAAAACAGTCGGATTATACATAGTTTTGGCAAGCTTTATAGCTTCGTTGACATTTTGGAGTAGTGAAGACACGCAATTTAGAATTCAAGAGTACGCGGTGTCCCTAACATCACTAGAAGCTGTGCGGCACACGGGACACGAGTATACCTACGGAGTGGAGGACTTTATTGCTGATTTGGAGACCGTTCTCAGTAGATCATTCGATATTTTGAATAATAATAATTGGAAAAGTTGAATTTTATCAAAAAAAAATCAAAATCAAATATTTATTCTGCAAATAGGCCACAGGGGCACTTTTACATGTCAAATCGTTAATTTATACAATTTAAAAAAACTGACAATCTTACTTAATAATAATGATTAAAAAATATAGGTACTAATTAAGGATACAATGAAAATAAAAAAATATACTGATTAATAATTTACAAATATTAAGGACGTATTGAATACGATCTGTGTCCAAATAAACAAAAAGTATATAAAATTAAGTTTAGCGATTCGGAGGGCTATATCGGTCACTTTGGTTCTGCTGCGGATGGCCTCATTCCTGATGCGATCACGCAGAGAAACTCCCAACATAGCTCTCTCCATTGCCCTTTGGGTGACTTTGAGCCTTCTTATGAGGCCATAGTAAGCGACCACGTTTCAGTGCCATATGTCATCACTGGCAACACACACTGGTCAAAGACTTTTGTCTTGAGACACTGCGGAATGTGGGCAGGCCCCCCACACGGTGGCCTGATGACCTGGTGAAGGTCGCGGGTGTCCGCTGGATGCGGGTGGCGCAGGACCGGTCATTGTGGAAGTCTTTGGGGGAGGCCTATGTCCAGCAGTGGACGTCTTTCGGCTGACATGATGATATAAAATTAATTTAATATCTCAGAGATGTATATACATTATATTAAATATTGGTAGTTCTTATAGGTAGAGGTTGCAGTAGTTAGGTGGGTAGGTAACTTAAGTACTTACCTACAACTAGCTAGATTCGACGAGATTGGTGTTTTTTACTTGAATCTGCGTTTACTTTCATGTAATTGATTTGCATTGTCAATGTCAATAGACACATTAATGAGTCGACTTCATCTCGATAACTCTCTAAAGATGTTATATATGAAAACAATATGGATATGTTTATTCATTGGAGTTTTTTTTAGCACGGATGCTACCGCCTTAGAGCTACCTAATTACTTTATAGAGGTATACATCATTAGAGGATAGCACTGTAGTTATTTATGTATCTTTATTGGAATTACTGCAATGCAAAATACTTATGCATTGATTTTTAAATAGTTGCTTGCTTAGATACACAGAACAGAACCCCTAAATTACCCAACGCTACATTTACCGACTTGTACAAAAATATACTAGTGGCTCTATGAGATGTAGACCTCGCCATTTTTTTTTTCAAATTTTTAAAATTCCCAGGAACAGACTCGACAAAAAAATGTTCTATATAATTATCGAACCTGCTCACAAAATTTCACGAGAACCGGTTGAGAAATGCGACCTGTAGAGGAGAACATCCGGACAGACATACGAAAGAATTTTTGTCGAAAGCTAAAACGGAGACGCTTCGCTCGCTCGGTCAATTATCAGCAAACTAAATTTTCACCGAAAAAAGGCATGCTAACAAATTCGATACCGAAGTAAGTGCGAGAATTAACCTCTTGTTTACCCATGGTTTACCCAAATAAGGAAAAAATATATTCATAGGTGTGACTCCACGCCACTCGTGGGCAAAACAAACACTCCTACGCATGTAATTTAGTTTTGAAAAGCTGTCAACGGCGCGGCGTTGCGTCATAGGTTACGGTACACCTGTATTAGGTACCTAACTACCCACACATACTTACTCACATATTGGAATGTCAATAAGGATACTCGAGGTACAATTTGTACTATAGAGTAATAATTATTGTTAATTAAGAGTTAAATGGGAACAGGCGAATATCCTCACATACGCCACGACACATGGCTTATCCGTTTAGTTTCATGATAATGTTTGTGTTAATATTTATAGTGCATTACAATACAAGTGCAGAGAACAGGAAATTCGCAACGAGTGGTGATAAATCAAAACACGACCAAAGGGAGTGTTTTAAGTCGTCACGAGTTGCGAAATACCTGTTCGCACGTGTATCGTACAACGTTTTACAGTACATATGGCTCTTTAAAGTTTCGACATATGCACGTAATCTGCTGATTACCGCACTCGTGCGGTAAAGTAGCACCATATGTACTGTAAAATTTATTACTGTGTTATAATTATTGAAACAATAAGTTGGAAAATACTATAAACTCGTTGGATAGGTATCTTAGAAGTAAAATAACTCCCCGCTATAAATGATGTGTTTGTAGTTACGTTCCTAATAGTTCCTAATATCTGTTTCAAGAATAATTGTTTTTTTAATACCTACTTGGATATTATTAATTTTAATTTAATACACGTAGCGTAATAAGTGTGAGGTGTGCAATAAAGCGTATTTGTATTGTATTGTAATAGGATTTGTCGTATATAAGCTCTACCTATTCAGTACCTAGTTGTAAGAACATAGCCTATTACTATTACCTACTTCCGTACATTGGCACTCAAAACAATAATCCAATTGGAGTTTTTGCTTTCAAAAATTAGGCCTAACTTATAAGGCCCATAATAAAATTATAGTATAAAAGTACCTAAGTCAAGTTACTCTGGTTTTTAATGAATAATGACCATAACCTAAAATACTTTAGGTAGGTAGATACAAGTCGGTAAGTACATGTCAAATCCAAAATGCAAGTATCCAAATTAAATACTTTTACACCACACCTTGCTAAAAAGCGCATTTATCCGCACGCTACGCGTCCGGAAAAACCCACTTTTTGGCCAAGTGGTGGCGTAAAATTGTGTACAAAACACGGGTCGTAAAACAGAAAGCCCTCTCTCGCATATTTATGACCCTCACCTGCGGCTCGGGCCTCAAACATCTGCGATATCGGCCTTTCTTTGTTTTACAACCCTTGTATCGTAATGTAAATACTATAGTGTATGAATTTATTAATATATTAATGTATCCACTTAGGTCCTGGTCAAAGTATGTTACACACCGACGGCCGGGACCCAAAGTGGATACCTACTGCCTATTATTATAACCAGATAAGGGATTTTAACTGTTTCATAAAAAATTTTTTTATACCGTAATGTTTTACGCACATGATTTATTTGAGTATAATTTTAAAAAAAAAATTTTTTAATTTAAATAATTTTTCAATTGCTTTTGATTACAAATGAATCCTTTTAAAACAGTATTTAATATTTAATTAAGTTTGTTGTTAATGAGCTAATGTTCGTGGCTAGGTATACGATTATAAAAATATGCATTTAAAATTTTCATGGCAAACGCAGGCATACGAGACGGATCATAGTTGAAGCACCACAAGGTTCAATTATAACACCATTAGCTTTAACGGTAACACCACTCGATTTTTAATAAGTGTCATTGAAATAATTGTATAACTATGTACCACAAGTGAACAGAAGAGGAGCTAAGCTGCGAAGGCTAAGTACCTACCTAGAGGCACTCACGCATGGCTAGGCGTCGGCGCACATCACTCGCCACTTGACCGGCGATCACAACATAACATACCTGCACAAACAAACGTCACCGAACTATATCCTTCGGCGGCGAGCGCCGCTCGAGCACTCTCGGCGGGACCTTCGCCACTCGAAAAATCAACGGGTGGAGGGTCCCCCCCCCCTCGATCGATCGACGCACCTGTACGGCGACGGCGGATTGTTGGCGAGCTCCAGCTTGCGGTACTCCTCGATGGGCGACAGGATATCGGTGACGGAGAAGGGAGTGCTGTGCTGCAGTTGCAGCTGCGACAGGTTCTGCTGCAGCAGCGCGGATTTAGGCGATAAGCTCATCGCCAGCTCGGCGGCGCTCAGTTCCGGCAGCGCCTCCGCCGGACACGGCGAATAGCCGCCGCCCTCCGCGGACATCCGACCGGCCACACTCGACGCCACTCGACGGCTCAGCCTCTAGTGGCTCTCGGGGCGAGAGTGGCGGCCGGAGCCCCCGGCGCGGGTTACGGGCACTCGACGGGCCCCGCCCCGCGCCGGCCGCGGCGCCCTATCGGCGCGGGGCGCGGCTGCCATTGGCGGCGCGCTGGGGGCCGGGCGCTCGCGTGGAGGGGCCCGGCCCGCTAATTACCGCGTCTCGGCGGCCCGGCTCACTCGTGCACGGGCTGTCCTAATGAAACAATTCCACGTTGCGTTCGATATTACATTGTCTCTATGTATCGCTGTCATGGAGTTTGTTCTGGTTGATTACGGTTCGCTGTTAGTTTGTGTTTTGGCACTTTTTCCTATGTTCACATTATTAGGTATGTATGACTTTATGTGTGTATTGTTATGCTGGTATTAAATATTCTGAACCTAATTCTGTAATTGTGTATATATAGGTAGTAACTATATATGTAAACTTTATGACTTAATTAATTACATTTAAAGCCAAATTTATCATTTTTAATTATTCTTCTAGTACTTTATATACCATTGGATAATTGAAAATCGCATCGTTTATGTACCTACTCGTAAGTAAATTAGACACCTGCCCTTATTCATAAACGTCGGTCAAACCTATTTTATTAAGTTAATTTAATATGCCAATAAATTCGTTTGTCCTTATCTGTTACTCAGACATTTTTGTTTGGGAGAAAGGGACAAAACAATATTAACAGAGGTGTGTTAAGTTTTATGAGTAAGGGGCTAGTACAGACAGGCCGGGATTCAAACCCGGGACCTCTAGCTTCAGAGGCAGTGTCGCTACCAACAAGGCTAAACAGGCCGACACTATATATTTTGTATGGTGTACCGAACTATTTGACCACTTCGACTGCGTCTCTATTTTTCAGGATTACCAATTTAAAGATTAAAGTAACTTGTCATAGAACGTGTGGCGATTTGATAATTGTGATATCTATCCATGTATTGTATACGTGTGGTATATGTTTAGGTAATTATTGAAAGTACTGTTGTGTTGTTAATGTAGGTATTTGTTCCTGAAAGTTGGATGTTTTCTATGTATTTAAGTATATATCCATTACTTAATCGTATACTTATATCGTCGTCAAGTACCTACAACACAAGCGATACAAGTAGTTATTGAGCTTACAATGGAACTAGTTCGATTTGTGTAATTTTGTCCTCTAATATTAATTATTATTAATAGTGCCCTGATAAATTGACGTAAGTAAGTATAGGTAGGTATTCCTAATCTTTATCCATTATTTAGACCGACATTTACGATGGATGTCGACTTGTGATTTTGCAAAATTTAAGACTTATGAGACAAAGACAAAATTTAAATTTAAGGACTGTCATATCGATCGGATCATAATTAATTGACCAGTCGTTGTGACTGTGAAGACACACAGTTGAAAAAAGTCTTTTTATTTAAAGGCTTCGTACTCGTATAGTTAAAAGCTAATGTTATGTGGATGTAAGTTTTTTTTACGTCAATTTATAGAACTGGAAAGTCTGGAGACACCGTTGATGTGGATTATGAGTTCGACCAAGAATTATACGACAAATAGGTATTTGATCTTATTATGTCCACAGGAGAGACGCTAACATAAATCTGTGTCCCCCAGCCAGTTTATGACAAGGTTATACTGATTATATCGCTCGCAGAATTTGAGCTCCCGAAGTGTTGTGGAACCACCCCGTGAAACCCGAAGTCAGGCAACTTGACTTTCAGTTTTTTTCATACAGGGGATCTGCTTCTTGGATATTGGATACTGCAACTACTTACGCATCATTGCTGTGTGTGAACAATTTATATTGTGCAATTTATAGATCGATTTGTCTACTTATCAAAGTATTCGAGTTGTATTTGTTTCTGTGGTGGATTTCGTAGAGGTTAGCGGTACGTTCGAACTCGCAAAGGGCTTAACACCTTTGTAACTTGTCGCCTTCTTAGAGCATTAAACCAACTTTAATGATCTAAGGTCGCCTTAAGTCATTTCCAAACTGTCGTACTAAATTTCTAACTGGTGATAGCGACAAACTACCAAAGTGTTCGGCTACTTCTGAGTCGTTTTTCACATTCAGATTCTTTATAGGTAAAAATAGTTTTTACAGGTCACTAAGATTACAAAATAACAATAATAATAACAATTAAACATAAATGAACAAATAAAATATGAAATAACAATGAAAATAAACGTGAAATGAAAAGATTCGTCACTTTTCGACCCTAAGAGCAGTTAAATAGAGTCAAAAAGTAACGAGCGTTTTCATTCCGCGACTGCACTAAGAAACTTACCACTTTAATTGCCATTTTCGTAGCGATAACATGTGAAAAACCAACCGCCAACCGCCGCTGGAGTTACCGGCACTGAAAGTGTTAATAAGTGTTAAATAAATAAAATAACATATGTATACGTTTGTGTTAACAAAGGTATTCAAAGAAATGTAATTTCTTTTTGGTGGAGACCGATAGAGTATGATCTTAACTAAGTTGGTCTTTTGTACATAACTTATTTATTTATTTAATATTATTTGCACAATACAAGGAATGTTTACAAGTAGTGCACTTAATACCAAAAGGCATTCTCTACCAATCATCCATTGAGCATTTGATAACTTAGCGATTAAGATTAACCTTTTGGACCCCATTCTTCACTTAAAGCATACTACACGCCAAATCAGTTACCATAATAGATTGATTATGAACCTTAGTGTAAAGCATGATGGTGAATTTCACAACTTTGGTTGGTACCTACTCCATAACACCTGAATATTTCACGCGAAATAGGCATGGTTGGAAGTCGACTTGCTGAAAACGCCCAGTAGAACTACGAGTACTGCCTAACACCATAGTCACTATTGGTTATATATAACAACACGCAACACCTGTATAGGTATTCTTGGCGTTTAAAGGGTTAATAAATAAATATGTAAGTAGTTTACGCCGACTACTGGCAATTAACTGATTTGATAGGTAAAGTAGACATTTTTTATATATTAAATATTACTTATATTTACAGTTATGTTATACGCTCTTTGTTATTTTACACTTATGACCTTAAGTACCTACATACGTAGACTGATCCAAATGTTAATATAAAGATACTTCGTCTCTATTTTAGTATAATATACCTATATACCTAACCATCTTAGTGATGTTAAAAAAAAGTTACTGTCAAAAAATTTAAGACATGTTTAAAGAATTTCCTAATCAAAAATAGTTACATACACATTAGACGAATTTTTCGATGATAAAGCCACCTCCTGTAAATAGTAAATAACAATACGACATGCTATCACAATTAATACTTCTAATATTTGATATTTTAAATTGATTAATTATTTAAAGTGACATGCGTTTCATATTGTATAAATATAGGTAATAGGTAATGTACGAGTTGCACAATAATCTGATTATTGAATATATGGGTTTAAGTGTTAGGTATTATTATCATTAATTAATTGGATGTAAAATTATTATTTATCAATTGTAAAGTATTAAGTAGAACAACATTTTATAATAATAAGTTATTTGCTGTACCATAACAACCATGAGAAACATATTGTCTTTATTGTTAAATGGTTGCAATAAATGAATTTTGAATATTCTTGGGATATATTTATTTTTATTGATACAATAATTTTTAAGAAAAAAAAACCGACGTCAATGGGGGAGTCCGGTGAAAGATTATATCTTAGATGGTGCACTCTTAGATTCCATACGTGCCGGTTTATGCAAGACGAGGTGATGGTTGTGCCTGGGTCACTCGAAACGCGAATAAGCTTAGTACGATACCCCACAAACTAAGTAAAACTGCTAAGTCAGTCCATGTTGCGGGTCCAGTAGTCTACAATAAGCTACCACTATTTATAACTACAGCTGTGAGCCTTCCAGCATTTAAAATTAAATTAAAAAAGTGGCTTATTGGTCAATGATTTTATACATTTAAAGAATTTATAGAACATAAAGAATAATGAATGTTATAATTATATACCTAATCCAAATGTAATAATATTTATAATGTGTTAATATTTGATATATCATAACTTTTGACCTGTAATGTGTTATTACCAATAAATAATGTCTATGTCTATGTCTATGTCCATACAATAAAATACAAAAATGGCTATAAGTATGTTTATAATGGTAGAAGACTAAGTACCCTCAATTCCTCATGAAATCATGGAAAAACCTTGCTTGCTTGACAAACAAAACGAAGAGAACAAATCGCCAAACGTGAACTACGCGTCGTTGAAGAGTTCCGTTCTGATCATCATCAGCAGTTCCACTTCATCAAATGTCACTTTTATGAATGAAAATGCTTGATTAGTTCATGAAAATACTAAAATCACTATTTGTGTGCCTTTCACATTTGAGGAGTTTCCTCGATTCCTAATGGATCCCATCATCAGAACTCGAGCATGACAAAAATCAATCGTGAAAATAGAACTTGCTTAACAAACACCGCTAGAAGGACAAATCGCCAAACGTGAACTTTTCGTCGTTGAAGAGTTTTGTTCTGATCATCATCAGCAGTTCCACTTCATCAAATGTCACATTTTTGTATGATAATGCTCGATTTGTTGATAAAAACACAAAAATCACTATATGTTTGCCTTTAAGATTTGAGGAGTTCCCTCAACTCCTCATGGATCCCATCATCAGAACTCGAGCATGACAAAAATTAATCGTGAAAATAGAACTTGCTTAACAAACACAGCTAGGAGGACAAATCGCCAAACGTGAACTTTTCGTCGTTGAAGAGTTCTGTTCTGATCATCATCAGCAGTTCCACTTCATCCAATGTCACATTTTTGGATGCAAATGCTTGACTTGTTGATAAAAACACAAAAATCACTATATGTTTGCCTTAAAGATTTGAGGAGTTCCCTCAATTCCTCATGGATCCCATCATCAGAACTGCCTTTTGACAAAAACGGGACCAACTTGGATATATATACATACAATCAAAAAAAAAATTTCAAATCGGTTAAGAAATGACGGAGTTATGGAGTAACAAACATTAAAAAAAAAAAAAAAAACATACAACCGAATTGATAACCTCCTCTTTTGAAATTTTGAAGTCGGTTAAAAAATAGGTTAATTTCAATGTGAAAATACCTGTTGATTGTGTAAAGTGAATATGTGATTTAAAATTCGTGAATTCAATTTTATAAGTGAGAACTTGCAAAGTGAAATTACACATTTTTTAAGTCATAAAATCTATACTAATATTATAAAGCTGAAGAGTTTGTTTGTTTGAACGCGCTAATCTCAGGAAATACTGGTTCGAATTAAAAAAAACTTTTTGTGTTGGATAGTCCATTTATCGAGGAAGGCTTTAGGCTATATAACATTACGCTGCGACCAATAGAAGCGAAGACGCGGACGAAGTCGCGGGCAACAGCTAGTTAATAATAATTGTCCCGTAACATGACATTTTAAGTGCTGCCCTGGAGTTGCATGCACCCACAGGCTGCGGTGACCGAGCCGTCCGCTAGTTTACCATCAACGCGGCATTTAAAAAATGTTGCTCTACTTTTATAACGAATTTTGTTTCAAATCACCGCAAGTTTGACAGACCTTGTAGCGGAAATCGTTGGTAGAAGTATGAGCATGACTCGGATGTGAGTCGGTTTTGAATAGGTTAATCAATTTGTGTTACTAATAAAGTTTATTCAAATTATCCTTTAAGTTATTATTAATTTTTAATTATATACTATTTATTAATTATCTATTCAGTTTATTCTAATTATCATGATTCTTTCAAGGTTTCAGAGATTAATCACTATAACCACTTTTATGGGAAATGAAATGATGATTATAGTAAAGGCTGATGTTATAGCATATGAAATTATGAATATCGAGGGGCTCCGAATGAATTTATTCTAGAAAAATAAGTATAAAATGACCCTCATAACATCGTAGTACGTACGAGTAGGTAGGCAGATTTCATTAAAATTTAATTTCAGAGCCACCTTTAACCCTTTGAACGCTTTCATATTTGAATGAAGTGATCACTCAGATGCCAAGGTATCAAAAAATGATGTACCGTTTAAACCAATAAAAACAAACAAAAACAATTCATAATATATAAATATTTTTCATGAATGAGCAACACAATAAGTTAATTTTGAGTAGGTATTAACATTAAAAAAGGATGCCCTATATTGAGAGTGAGAGACCTGTATATGTCTGTAGCGACCAGCACAACGGATCCTCAAGTCAGTGCGACTCCATGAGGATTCGTGCATGCGCGGTCGCCGCCGTCTCTTCTTAATGGGGCTGCTCTGTCATGAGAATCATGCGTTATGTGTGTATGTATTGCTTTTGTTATGTTGTGTTTATTATATGTTTTATTGAGAAGTACTGTTATAAGGTTGTTGCTGGCATCACACCGTTCTTCCTAGGCCTACTGTGGGTATAGTCAGTGGCAGCCTTAGACATTGCGTGGCTCCGGGCAGCCCCGGTGTATCAAATCTTTTCGAGGCCTTCACCTGGGTTTTGGGGGGGGGGGGCTGTAAGAGCGAGACCCCGGGCGGTTGCCCTGCTTGCCACCCCTTAAGGCGGCCACTGGTCAGAGTCGACTACGGGAATAAATTAGAAGCGTGTTGTAGACACCGCTATCACACTTTCTCAACCCTCGGACGCTCCGGTTGTGGAATGAGCTGGCTGCTGAGGTTTTCCCGAGGGACTACAGTGTAGGTATGTTCTTCAAGAAACGAATGTATAAATTTTTAAAGGGTCGGCAACGCGCATCAGTCATATCTCAAACTGCAGGCGTCCATAGGCTGCAGAGACCGCTTACCATCAGACGCGCCAGGGGCGGCTTTACCTATTGTGCAGGCGGTGCACCCGGGCGCCGCGGTCCTAGGGGCGCCGAGCGCCCGGAGCGCCACTCACCGCGCACTTACTAGGGGGCGCTTAGGTGATGATTGCACCATTTGCACCCGGGCGCCACATGGGCTAGAGACGCCCCTGAGACGCACCGTACGCTTGTTTGCCACCGACCTGGTATAAATGTAATGACGATGCTGCAATAACCCTTAATCAAACGGAGCACTTTGCTGCTGCATTTATTGGAATGAAAAGGGCAATAATTTCCCGTTATTTAATTAAGGGATAAAATGCGACGTTTTGCGACTTGACACAATTTAGGTTAAGTCAACAGCAAAAGTAGATGATCATTTTAGTACCTTATCACTTTCACTACTTTGACTCATCCCAACTGTCGCAGAATTGTTACGTTAGTGCGACAAAGTACTTAAATGATCATTTTCATTTGGTCTTGATTGTACCTACTAAAGAAATCAATTTTAATGTAATGTGTTTTATTGTTACCTAAGAACACCTTATCCTTTTATTTACCCAGTTTCTACTACTATTGCGTAGACGGTATCGTATGTTAACCAAATTATTCAAAAATAATATAAATCTAAGGTAAACCTTAGGTACCTACTTATGGTAGACTAAGTGATAAAGTTTTTAGGGTTCCGTACAAGAAAGGTAAAAACCGGTCGAGTGCGTGTCGGATCACGAACAAAAAAGGGTTCCATTATATTATTCTGTGGTTCCGTACTGACATCTACCAATCCACATTTTAAACCACTATAAAATACGTTGAATTAAAATGTCGTATCTTCATAGGCACTTACGTCCTTTTGTTTGGGCAAGACAGTTATTCAGCGATAACTCAAAAACCATTAGACCTATCTTGTTCAAACCAAAAATTGTTGAAAGTATTTATTAAGGTACACTACCTTAACTTTTCCGAATTTTAAACTTCATAGTTTGGAAATCGGATGGGGGACACTTTTTACGACGTTAACAGCTAATATCTCACCAACAACGGTTGACTTACAAAGAAAAGTTTTGTAGAAACCTCTATAATACCTATAGAGATCTCGCTATATCATTTTTAAGGGCTATATCATTTATAAATACCCCTCACGCCTCTTTGCATTGTTTTTTTTCATCCTTCGGTTACATTTATGGGGTGTCCCCCCCCCCTACCTAAATTTCATAATTTCAGTGCTTATAGCCTCCGAGTAAATCGACTGTGACTTGCATTTAACCATATGTCTTTATCATCTAAGTATTGGCTGATTTTATAATATGCTCTCTTTTGCAACGTTAGTTTTACAATAGCCTTAAATTTATTTTCCGACATATTCAAAATCTGATCAGGTAATTTATTGTAGTATAGCGTGTACAGACACCCACAAATGACTTTTGGACTCTACTTAATCTAGTTCTAACTGATATTAATTTGAATTTATCCCTAGTATTTCTATCATGAATGTCACATCTTCTACTAAATAACGCCTGGTTTCTTCTTACGTACATTATATTTTCGTAAATATATTGACTTGGAACAGTCAATATTCCAATTTTTGTGAACACATCTCTGAGCGAATCACGGCTTCTTAAGCAGTATATGGCGCGAATTGCTCGTTTTTGTAGAACAAAAATCGACTCGATATCTGCTGCTCTGCCATATAGTAACATGCCGTAACACATGACACTATGAAAGTAGCTAAAATAGACAAGTCTTGCAGTGGCTACGTCAGTGAGTAGTCTAATCTTTTTTACAGCGTATACAGCTGAACTTAATCTTTTGGAAAGAGCTGCAATATGAGGACCCCATTGAAGTCTAGAGTCTACTGTTATCCCCAAAAAAACTGTGTTGTCTATTATTTGTAACATTTCATTATTGATTCTCAGTCCTTGTATCTCATTGTTAACGTTTGGTAACTTGAAGTGTATACATTTAGTTTTATTAGCGTTTAAAGCGAGGTTGTTAGCAGTAAACCACTCATGAACCAGTTGAATGACATTATTTATTTCGTTTACGTTCTGGGATGACCTATTAACTTTAAAAATTAGTGAGGTGTCATCTGCGAAAAGAATTATCTTACACAGATGTTCCGCCATAAATGGTAAGTCATTGACGTAAACTAGAAAAAGGAGCGGACCTAATATCGAGCCTTGAGGCACGCCGATTTTAACCACAGACCCCCGCCGACCCAGTCCCGTTTACCATAACTTTCTGAACTCTGACTGTTAAGTAAGATTGTATCAGTTTCAAAGCTCTCCCTTTAAGTCCGTAGTGATTTAACTTGGTCAGCAAAGTCAAATGATTTACACAATCGAACGCCTTCGATAAATCACAAAAGATAGCGATGGCGTCTTTCCTTTCCTCCCATGCTTCGAAAACATTCCTGATTAGAGCAATTCCCGCGTCAGTAGTGGACCGTCCTCTGGTAAAGCCATATTGTTGAGAATGAAACAATTTGTTCCCATTGAAGTGTTTAAGAAGTTGAGTCATTATTATTTACTCAAAAATCTTACTTAGCACTGGCAAGATGGAAACTGGCCTGTAGTTACCAGGATTTTTGGTGTCACCAGCTTTAAACAATGCTATTACTTTGCTTTCCTTCATCAGGTCGGGAAAGACGCCCTCGTCCAAACACTTATTGAATATTAAAGTCAAGTGAGGTGCCAGAGTGACTATGACGGCAGTAAAAACTTTTACAGACATTCCCCACAGGTCTTCAGTAGATTTAAGTTTAAGCTGCTTAAAGGTTGTCACGATGATTTCGGGATTTATGTATTCAAATTTAAATTCAGTTTGACATTGACATACATTTTGAGCTAATAAAACTGTGGCCTTATCAGGAGATGAATTAAGTGCTTCAGTTGTTTTAATAGGGATGGTAGTAAAAAAGGTTTCAAATTCTTGGGTTATTTCTAAGTCGGAGCTGATAACTCCATTGGACGTATCTAATGTATAGTTATTACTTACGCGTTTAATTTTTCCCGATTCTTTTTTAATGATATTCCAAACAGTTTTAACTTTATCCTTAGCTGTTTTAATCTTATTGCTATTAAAACTTACTTTCGCGGCCCAGCAAACTTTTTTGAAGACTTTTGAGTACTGTTTAACGTAGTTCTGAAAGTTCTCGGTATGAATCAGGTTTTTCAGCTCACACAGTTCAAACATTTTCTCTCTACTTTTACGAAGCGTTGCCATGTGGTTTGAGGATTCGTTGTGCCGGTACACTACCAAACACATTGTATTCTCGGGAGCTCTAATTTGATTTCCAGATCTGCATGCTTATTTGCATACTTTCTTTGGAGCCCGGGTCTGCTGTGACAGTGCTGTCCTGTATTTTCTACCTCGTACGATGTTTGGAATCTGTTGTAATCGAGGCATCTTGAAGTGCGGTGAACACAAATATTTTTAAGACCAATGGACCATATGGATTCCGATAAAAATTTATTGGTAGACAGGTCAGGCGGAATTTATTAATTTACTAAATAAAGATTGAGGAGAACATCTACGTTTGTTATTGATTTGTCAATTAGACACATAGAATATTACACATACTTATCTATGCATAGAATGACAAAACTATAACTAATTTAGGTCAGACACAGACAATACTACCTTTGTGAGAAATAATGGTAACAAGTATTTTTGAGTAACAATAAGCCTCACTTGCGGCAGTCCATTAAATTGGTCTAGCTTTAAATACAACCGGGCCCTAATGTCGTAGTATAACTAGCGAGAGGAAAGGACACTGCTATATGTAGGAGTGAGATGAATCAATTCCCCTCTTCGTAATTAAAATCCTAAAAGTAGGAAGGTGTACTTTTAGTTTTTTTAACGACCAAAATGAAAGTAGTGTGCAGCGCTATCTATCGTGGAGTAGCCAAAGTAAATGAGTTGATTAATTACAGCACGACCTATTGAGCAAATTCTATACCCACTTCGTTGCATTGGTAAATACGCCATCTATGAAATGCGATACGAAATCATGTCAATGGAAAGCTATTTGAGATAATGTTATTATTGCTGAAATTCTTTAATATTTGTTAATTACAAGAAATGGGAACTATTCGCCTATTTTCTCATTCTTAAGTTTTTTGAGCTATAATGTCAGCTATTCGGTGCTGACCTAACATTAGTTTCCAATATTTATATTAGATTCCATAATTTAGTCACTTTGTTTTGACATTTTGTTTTTTTATTTTTAATTATTCACTGGACACACCTGCTTCGAGCTGGCCACATTTTCGCTGTCTCCGTTTCAGCAAGTATGTAAATGTCATTTTTATACTATAATTTACAAGAGAATAACTTAAACGCGTTTTACGCTATCGTTTCGTTGGTCGCGCGATCGTTTTGTGCGTTAACGACGGGCGCCATGTGGTCGTCGGGGGCTCATAACCTCGGCGCGCTCGGGCGGCGCGTCACGTAACGTCGGGAGTGCCCTGATGGTGAGAGCGGAGATGGTGCTGAGTACGGAGTGGGCGCAAGTGGAGGTGGTCGAGCTCACCAACGACGGCAACGGGCTAGGGTTCAACCTGGTGGGCGGGCGGAGCACGGGCGTCGTGATCAAGTTCGTGGTGCCCGGCGGGGCCGCGGATAAGGATGGGCGGCTGCAGAGCGGGGATCACGTGCTGCAAGTTGGATCGGTGAACCTGCGTGGCTTCACGTCCGAGCAGGTGGCGTCGGTGCTGCGGCAGGCTGGCGCCACCGTGCGGCTGCTGGTCGCGCGTCCTGCAGACCCCGCTCTCGCTCTCCGCGCGCCTCTCCCGGGCACGGCGCTCGTCCCTACCAAGATTCTCGCCGACCCCGAGCAGCTCGACCGCCACCTCATCGAGAGCGGCTACGCGGCCATCTACGACCTCTCCGAGTGCTACACTGAATATGTCAACGGTCAGAATGGGGACGCCGTGGACGTCGCGGCTGTAGTGAGCGTGCTAGGAGACAACCCTCCGGAGATCCCCCAACCTGTTGCAGCCGGCTCGGTGTCACCAACCATTACTATCACTGTACCTGTGGAATTGCCTAACTCGCCCGAAGTAGAAATAGTTCATGTAGATTTAAACAAAAATGTCTATGGTTTAGGGATCACTGTAGCTGGTTATGTATGTGAGAAGGAGGAACTCTCCGGGATCTTTGTGAAGAGCATCATAGAAGGAAGTAGCGCTGAGCAGAGTGGGAAAATTAAATTAAATGATAGGATAATAGAAGTAGATGGAGTGTCTTTAGCTGAAAAAAGCAATCCCCAGGCTGTGGACATTTTGAGAAACACAGGTATTTCAGTGCACTTAGTGTTAGAGCGGTATTTAAGAGGTCCAAAGTATGAGCACCTGCAACTAGCAATATTTAATGAGGAACGTCCTCCGTCACCTTCACCTTCCACCACCACCCTCTCCTGGTTCCCTGTGCCTTCCCAAGCTGACAGTACTACTGAAATAGAACCCGAGCGGGACTCCAACGCTACTATAGATTCAAGTGTTCTAGAAATTGCTGACAACGAAGTGGTAGAGCCAAGTCAAGAGGAACTTGACAAGAAGCTAGATGAAATTCTATCTGTAGACAAGGAAGAAATTAAGAAAAAGTGGGTGGAGGAGATAGGCTCAGAAAAGTCAATTTTAGTTGCTGAAGTAAACAAGCTTGGTGCTTTAGGGATCAGTCTAGAAGGTACTGTGGATGTAGAGGGAGGCCAAGAGGTGAGGCCTCACCACTATATCAGATCTGTGCTTCCCGAGGGCCCTGTTGGACAGCAAGGAACTCTGACAGCTGGAGACGAGTTACTAGAAGCAAACGAATACAGACTGCACGGCCTTACACATACTGAAGTTGTGAATATCCTCAAGCAATTGCCTGACCGAGTGAGACTTGTTGTTGCTCGCACTGAAAGTGGTCCTAGATCTGTGATCAACTTAGCTTCAGACCGAGAAGCCTTTGAAGCTAGGAAAATAATTTCTGGAAGTCTCAATAACCTAACTACTCTCATCAAAGCTCAGTCAGATACCTCCATTAACACTTCAAGCACAGCAACACTCACTAATCACTCAGGTCACTCAAAGAAATCTCGCTCATTAGAGTGTGTTTCTGGTCTTGCAATGTGGCAAAGCAAAGAAGATATTGTAGAGCTTGTTAAAGGCGACCAGGGTCTAGGTTTCTCTATATTAGACTACCAGGATCCCATAGATCCGCAAGGCACTGTTATAGTTGTGAGGAGTCTGGTTCCTGGTGGAGTGGCTGAGAAGAATGGTGAGATATCGCCTGGAGACCGCGTGATGTCTGTGAACGGTGCTAGCATTAAGAATGCGACACTAGACCGGGCTGTGCAAGCCTTGAAAGGCGCCCCGCGAGGCGTAGTAAAGGTGGGCATAGCACGGCCGATGCCGCCTCACGATTCCTCCAAATCCAAAAGCACTAGCACACTCAACACTGTCAAACCGAGTTAATATATCCCTGTGATTTAACCAGTACTAGTCAAGTTGAAGTCATATCAAACTTATGTTTATATTGAGCTTAAGATTCAAAACATATCGAGCGTCAAGGGACGTGGACGCTTGATCTTATTACATTAACGCCTCATTAACACGAACGCGTTAAAAAGCACTGATAGATATATAACTATCTCCTCTACGGACTATTCACACCAAACGGCCGGAGTCGACGTGCATGCCACCATGGTCGAAGGGATTCAAACCCTCCATACAGAAGCTAGACTTCGTACATCCAAACGGCAGCGGCAGAGCCGGCGGCAGGCGACCGACTGCTCGCAACCCATTCAAATATGAAATCTAACTTCAAAAAAAAGTAAAAGTAGTTTATTCTTCCAATTAGGCATATTACATGCACCTATGAACGTCAATAAACTACCACCCGTTCGGAAAAATAAACCTCTGCCACGAGAAGAACCGGCGTAAGAAACTCGGCGAGGTGTCATTTTTTCAAAACAATATACACGGTATATTGGTATTCTGTATGGAGGGTTCGAATTCCTTTGACTCTAGTGGGGTGCGCGCCGACTCCGGCCGTTTCATGTGAATTTTTCACTAGTGAAAGAAGTATTAATACCATCCCAATTTAAAAGAGCGTGCGTTGAAAAAACACTCGTGAGACTCAGAGTGGCTACTGATGGTCCTACTGTTGATTCTGCTGAAAAAATAATGCAGGGAACCAAGTTCCTACTATGTCCTACCCTACAGTCAACATCAGTAGTAGGTACGCATATGAAGAGGTCAAAAGGTCTTGTTCCCTTAAGCTCACCCCACATTCTCAGCAAAACTACACGATACTTGCCGAATACGAGAATATGGAGTGAGTATTCGTCTATGTTCGTATTGTCTCGCGTATGTTCGTGTTGTCTCCGTTTCCTGTTGGTAAATGGCCGGACATCAAAGAGCTCTCGTAAAGTTTCGTGTTATCCCTCCACACTCGCTATCCCGATGAAAATTCGAAATCCGAACTTCGTATGGTGCCGTCCCTTTCACTCTCCTGTCATACACTATATGAGTGAAAAAGACGGCAACATACGAAGTTCGGATTTTGAATTTCGGAGCAGACCACCAGTGTCGTGTAGTATTGTCGAGAAGTGGAATGGGCTATATAAAAAAGACTTCTGTTCATATTGTGCGTATAGGTAAAAAACTCACGTAAGGCCTCTTTTGTAGTTGTGACATGCCCAAACAGACATTATCTATCACATTAAATATTTAAAATTTGTAACACATAGTAATATAATATAAAAGAAATGCCTATATGAACAATCCACAAATACATGCAAGTCTTTAAGTATTCACCTAACTACTGATGATGACTTCTAGGTTTGCACCATCAGTTAGTTACCACTTACAATGCTACTCAATCAAAATCGCGCCCTGTGTACAGGCCGCAAGGTGCAAAATACCACGTAGTCTTGTAGACTAGTCAATACTTCAGGCTATCGCGACACGCGATTACAGCTCAAATCTATGATACAATAATAATTTACGCTTTACTAGTTATATTTTAACGTCGTAAGGTCATAAAACTTTTGTAATGCACAGCATCTTAAGAAAGCTAACCAGATGTTCCTGCAAGGGCCCAATGGTGGGAAAAAAGAACTTTATAAAGGTGCCTATGAAATGTATCAATGAAAAATGCACTTTAGTTCTAGTATGTATAAGCGCTATGGGCCATTATTCTGGCTGGATGTCGCTTCAGAATAAACAAAAAAATGGAAATAGTAATATCACTATTTTGGTTAAAAGGATTTAAATGCAACAACAGTGCACTTCTTTTGGTGCCAGGCAGATAGGAATTATATCTCGGACGCCACCACTTTTCCAGAATGTGGAAAAACCTTTTAAAATAAGAATTCAATAAATTTAACTCATCTGAAAAGGAGCATAAAGTTCATTTTTGATTAAACCAGGCACCTGCAAAGCGTTGGGAATGTGTATGGGCTCACTTACATATTTGTAGCTATTTGGTTTCGTAGCGTTAGGCCTTCTGCACTGCCTTCAGGATTTAAGTAAAACTACAAATTATACGGCAGAACAATTACTAAAAAAATATTAGATTTTCTAGCAAACCTAGGTTGTAACTAAACCGTAATCACAAACGTGTAGATATTAAACTAAGGGAGCAATTATATAAATATGAATTTTATGTAAATAAATATAAATATCAATTTTAAATCTCGATTCATTCAGGTGGATTTGAATATGAATTGGGGTTTTCAAGTATTTTATCAGGAATTTGAATCTGGTACATGCTGGACCTTCTTACCATTTTTGTATACTAAATTAGTATTTGTACAATATATTTTAACAGTCATACAAGCTGTCATATAAAATATCTGTAATTGTTGCTTTGCTTGCATAGCATAGAGCTGGCTACTACGTCAATGAATGTTACTCGATTCTTGCCTTATTAATCTTCAAAGTATTTTTTGTTGCATTTTATTATATTTTTAATTGAAAGTTATATACGTAAGTGTACATTGTTAATACACAGAGTAGTGAGTTATTGCCAAAGATTATATTGTGACATGAAAATAGCTTTTTCACAAGATTGCGATATTCAGGAATATTTTATATAGCACCATGGTTTGCTTACAACGCCATCTAGTGAGATTATTTTGATGAAACAATTTGTATTTACTTTGGCACTATTAAGGCTTGGTCACACAGCGTGTGACCCCCGGAATGTGTAATGACGTCCCGCTTGCGTCAATCGCGTCGCGCAGCGTATGTGGCTTCTCTAACCTGTTATCGTACGTTCCGGTGTACAGCGATCGCGCATGCTATGTGACCGAGCCTTTCTACTCATAACTCCCTACTTATACGGACTAAGATTGTAATGAAGGTGCACATAACACTATAAGAGCACATTGTGATATGGGTGTTACTTGTAAATTTTAAAGTATTTCGGCAACTACCCAGGGCCTCTACTATGTACACAGCAAAAGTAGATGATCATTTTAGTACATTGTCACTTTCACAACTTTGACTTATGCCAACTTTCGCAGTATTTATTTAATCGTATGGCGATAGTCTACAATAGGGAAAATAAATATATCAATAGGATTTATAAGGCAACATCCAGGTTTTGCAGCCATTGCACGGCATCGGACGTCAGGTCCATAAGGTCCTGCGGGCTTCCTGTGTAGGCGCGAATTGGGCACCTTTGTATAATGTGTTCTATGGTTTGGTCTTCGGTGCCACAGTCGCAAAGCGCGGAATCACTCCATCCCCACTTATGCCGGAAATAGTTGCACCGCCCATGCCCAGTTCTTAGGCGGTTTAAACGCAACTTTCGCAGTATTGTTACGTTAGTGCGACAAAGTACTTAAATGATCATCTACTTTTGCTGTTGACTGTACTAACATGTTGTGTGTAGGCATTTATCTGGTTGTCAGTGTATGGCTATAATATCAAGGAGCTGTTGTAAAAGCACTCTTATGCCTTACACTTTCAACTGTATAAGTACAATACGTAACGTGTATTTTACAATAATTGGGTAGTGTCGTGGGTAAATCAAATGTTGTTATAATTAGTTCGTTATTTAGATTACCAAAAATCATTGGACGCGTATTTCTTCTTTAGACTATCAAACAAAAAATGGCAAAGCGCGTCAAAGTTCGTGAGTGGGGCTCATGTCGTCACGCCGTGCTAAAAAGTGTAGCATGGCGTGACGTCACGCGGTATTTTAACGGGTATATCTTCATCATTTTTTGTTTAATTAAAAAAGTGTACGTGTTTAATATTTTTTCATGTTCTAACTGGTGGACTAATTTTATTTTGTAGGGCACAAGTCTATTATGTTTATTTACTTTTTATACATGTACCTCTAGTATTGTTTTTTCGAAACATAAACACAAACGGACGCGTTTGCGTGTAGTATCAATTTGTATGGCAACGTGAACAGCGCCTCTGGCGGCCTTTGGTGGTGACTGTTTGTTGCTATACATGTAAATTGGGACTAAACTCAAATGCGTTCGTTTGTGTTAAGTTAATGTTTCAAAAAAAAACTAGAGGTACTGTTGTTTTATCTCTTCCACAGTATTGTTTGTGTTGCAGATCTCTAAACTGTAATTTATTATGTTTATAATGTAAGTGAATCTTTTATTAAAACTTTATGCACACATACGAGAAGTTATTATTCGTAACACCACTCACATAATTTACATTCGATAAAAGTCCCCACTAAACTTATTCTAGAATAAACATATATTACTTTACAGTGAAGAAATACCTCAGCTAAAGCACATTTAGATCTACATACATATGTACAGTAACCGGCAATAATATCTTCCTACACGAAGGGCGCTTAAATATATACAGGGTGTGGCCTGTAATAGGAGCAATAAATTTAAAGGACGCTTCCCTAGAGCATCTGCAGTAACCTCTTGTGTCCAAAAAAAATTTTTTTTTTCAATTGGGAGAAATATTGATCTAAAGTTATGACCTCCAAGTAATGGATCTTGGCACCCAGAGATCATAGCGCGGCAGTCAATGCTGATTTTGAGGTTGGTTCAAATTATGACTCATAATCGATGTAGCATTTTTGGATTACAAGAATATTTTTGGGATTTTTTTAATTTTTTTTATAAATTTTTAGTTTTTTTTTGAATAAATTGTTATTAATATCACTCCAGTAGCGTAAAAAAAGTACATATAAGCTACATTTGCGGGAAAAAAAATCCAAAAAAACTTTTCTTTTTCAACTAAAATCATTTGGAAATACTTGCTAGAGAGCTCAATAGTGTACCGTTTAATTTTTTGCTCCTATTACAGGCCACACCCTGTATATATATATATACCCTACAAATAAGAGCGTGTCACATATTTTTGCGGCCTTCGTGTAGGAATGTACTATTGCCGGTGACTGTACTTAATTTATAATAAGATAGAGGCATTTATTCTTAACAATAATAGAAACAAGACAGAAATCAGCATACAATAGTCAAAATAAAAATGGGGATTTCAATTCAACAAATAAATGACATATCAAATTAAAAAGATCGTTAAATAGTACATAGCAGAAACCGATTTTATACAATAATACTGCTTGTATGTGTGCATTGAATATTTAGAAATGTTAAGCAATTCGTCAATTTTATATTGTAACTAATTTCACATTAGATTATGTACAGTCGAAAAAATATATTCGCTAAAACACTGGAAAATATTACTTTAATAACTTAGCGTTTGTCAGTCGGTTAAGACTAACAAATCAAATTACACAACTTGGAAAACAACTATACTGTTTAACAATAAATTGTTCAGTATACATTAGACAAAGACTATCCCATTCTCGCTTACACAATGGACAAAAAGCAAACTTCATCGCAATAAGGAGAGCTAGAAGGAGGGCTTGTCCTCGTGATTTAAATGATCTAGTTATTTTGAGACGGTCTTTATATGTAATTTGTTGATAGAAATGAATGACGAGTATCCACGAAAAACAGTTGAGTATCCTTCTTTCTAAAAGTCGGGTATAAAAAAGGATGTTCCCAAAATGTAAGCTCTCAATCTTTTAACTGTAACTCTGCGTTAAAGAGGCAAATACTATTGTATTACCTACTAATACTTGATGATGACTAAGTAATAACTTTAACAGCACTAATTACTCTAAGAATCACGAATCACTAAATGTTATCTTGTTAAGCATAATTATGCACCTGACAGAAGAGTATAAAACGCTAAATTATAAAAAAATCCGTTTATAGATAATTAACGATAATCTTGTCCATTTGTGGCATAAAACATATTCTTACCTAAAGCCCTTATAGCGCTCCAACAAGAGTTATAATAATTACTGTGTAACCTGTACAGCTTGAATGCTTAATCATTATACAGCTGGCGTCATTTACTACATTATTTGTCCATAAATACTTATAGTTTTACGAAACAAGGCAAGGAGTAGGAACATCTTTATTTCGCTTATTATGTTTTGCATATTAGACTATTTGATATAGTATTTTTTACGAAAGTAAACCTTTTACTACTTTTATATGTATAACAAACCTAACCTATCCTAATCTATGCCACATAATTATAGATAGAGTCGTCGCCCGCACCCTCAGATCATAGAAAGAATCTTTCTTTCTATGATCTGAGCCCGCACCCCTGCCCTGTCGCGTAATACATTTCCCATCAGTCCTTTTCCTTCCATAACTTCCAATTTCAACCTTAAAATGTAACAAACAAGGTCCCATTTGGAAATGGAAGTAGGTTTTAACTATTTCGCTGTTTTACAGCCCGCCGACCTTATCTTCCTGTAAGCAGACTGAACTGAATATTTAAATGGTCCAGAACCCCGTAATATATGGCCGTTCCTATGTCTACTGCTATAGAATCTGCTTTATTATTGTACAAAGTTTCACCAGAAATATATAAATACCAAATATAACGCATCCATTTTTATATATTTTATTATTTAAATGTAAGATGAGTTTCACCACATAGTTGCAATAAAAAGTTATAAAGCTGTAATGAAAAAATAAGTCGATAAAATAGCAGTTTCACTAGATTCATTCTTATACCTGGTGTTACGCCCATATATTATTTTGTACCTATAGAAGACCCGGACGAATAATTTAATTTTATCGAAAGTAGTCAGCGTTATTGGCAATTTCACTGGCTACTTTAGATAAAAGCTTCATAAGAAACTTTGTAAATATTTCTGGTGAAACTTTACTGTGTATGTTGTAAGTATACTTAATCTGATAACTACTAATTTGAAATGTACCAGTGAGATTGTAACATAAGGATAAGTTAGCTCTGCACTGCTAGTGCAACACCACAATGTTAGCCTTACACTAGGTATAAAGTAACAAAGATGATAATTATACAAAAAAAACCAATACTTTTGTTTTTTTCCTTGCCGGTTTTCACCCCTGCAAACGATACTATTACGTATAGGTAATTCGTTGGAGACTAAACAAGTATACTGTCTAAAGGCACTTACAACTCTGGGATGTCCCATGCGCGTTGACAACCTTTTAAAAAAGAATATTCGCTATTTTACGTTAGTCGTAGGGTAGGCGTCAAACGGATCGACGACTGTCTTAATGATACTAAGCTCTTACAATTATTATTATCTTATTTTAGACAGGCAGCTGTCGCTGATACGTTTAAACCAGATTTCACTTAGCTCAGGTCCACACTATACAGGTGTAACGAAAAAATATGGCGTTTGTCACACTCCTGCGGTGTCCGGACGGTTTCCGCAATATACATGCATAGCGCTGCCCCGCTCGCACTGCGGGAACTGCAGCTGCAACAGTTTGACAATCGCCAGGTAATATCGGAATCCAATTGCGATTTTACTCGGTTCCCATGATATTTTTGATACATCCTGTATAAATACAGTTATTTCTATCATATTATGACTAATTATTTTTGCATAATTAAAAGATTTGTTAACGGGTTATTTCCTACGTTGAGACGGCAGTCTGCAGCTACCATGACCGGTGCAACCCGTGTAGAATCGTGGAAAATGATTGTAAATATATAAATATCGCGTTAGA
Organism: Notocelia uddmanniana; assembly: GCA_905163555.1. Classification (NCBI taxonomy): domain Eukaryota; kingdom Metazoa; phylum Arthropoda; class Insecta; order Lepidoptera; family Tortricidae; genus Notocelia; species Notocelia uddmanniana. The sequence continues at coordinate 23,166,065 of LR991070.1, read as the reverse complement.
TTTGTGTTAAAAAAAACTTTTGAGTGTGTGTACAATGCGCGAGAGTTCTAAATTGTTATTCTTATATGTGTTACTGCACTTCCACATTATCACTGCAAAAGATGGGAGACTACAGTGTCACACAGAAATGATGAGAATGTACAATATGTACATCTCAGAAAACTCGATCCAACATGTAAAACCTGTGAACAGCCACGAGGACAACTAGTACCAGGTATTTATAAAGAAAGTAGTAAACCATTAAAGGTGAGTTGGATGTAAAATTGACACCGCAATACTATCAACCGAGGAGGATACAATTTCATCCAAACATGTTGTTCACAGGTGCAATGTGGGTGCCGAACCTCCCTGTGACGGTGCTCAGCGCTGTTGCTGCTACGGCCGGCGCCGTCTGCATATTCAAGTAAGTCTACTGTAATAGATGAATCACACCAAACGGCTGGAGTCGGCGCGCACCGTACTAGAGTTAAAGGAATTCGAACCCTCCATACAGAAGTTAGATTTCATATTTGAATGGATTGCGGGTAGCCGGTCGGCTGCCGCCAGCTCTGCCGCTGCCGTTTTGATAGAAGTCTAGGTTCTGTATGGAGGGTTCGAATTCCTTTAACTCTAGTACGGTGCGCGCCGACTCCAGCCGTTCGGTGTGAATCGTCCATAATGCTCCATTTAAACGTCTAAAGTCAAGCTCTGCTTGCTGTCAATGTGGAATGAATAGTTTTAGTTTGAGGACTTAAAATTGTATTTAGTTTCATCATCATCATGTCAGCCGAAAGACGTCCACTGCTGGACATAGGCCTCAAAGACTTCCACAATTACCGGTCCTGCGCCACCCGCATCCAGCGGACACCCGCGACCCTTACCAGGTCATCAGTATAGTACCAATAATTAAATATTTATGGTCAATCTTATGTCCGTCACTTTCTTATGTTTTACGTCTCCGGGTATGTCCTATAACCACGACCAAGACCACCGGGAGATAGGCAGCAGCATCCCTGGAGTGCGGTGAAGATACTGCGACCGCCAAACCGCATGCCAAGTGTGGCGATTATGGCATTTACCCCCCATGAAATTGGGGGAGGCCTATGTCCAGCAGTGGACGTCCTTCGGCTGATAGTAGTATTAGTATCATCTGCTAACGAAAATTCTAAAATTATGTGCACCCAAAAAAGCCAGTTAAAGCTTCATAAGAGGGAACTAGTTTGGGATCTTACACAAATGACCTACCTAGTCCCAATTGTCCCAAATTGTCCCAAATTAAATTCTTCTACTATGGGTAGTAGGACTACTAATGGGTGACGATATAGATACATATTTATTTAATCAGATAAATACTTACATACATAGAAAACATCCAAGACTCACGAACAATTATTCGTACGATCACAGTGTAGTCTGTCTGCGCCACACGCACACGCTCTCAATATATTATTAGTATATAAGCTCATGTACAACCATATTTAGACAATATATCATAATATTAATAATCATAACGTGAACAGTTGTGTTACTACTCCCATCCCTACATGGCGATCCTGCCAGGATTCGAACCTGGAACCTTCTGTTAGCCGATAAATAAATACCTTCTCTCTTCTTTCTTCTGATAAATGAATAACTTTGCCTGGCTTCGAGGGCAGGGTCACTTCCAACTAGGGACCAGGCTAAAGGGTCGTCATAGCGGTTTAAAATTGATTGATTTCAGAGATCGACACAGCGGGCCCGCATTCGACAAGGAGATGCGAGCGGAGAACAAGACTGTCATCGTGACCGGAGCAAGCAGTGGTATCGGAGAGGCCACCGTCTGGGATTTTGCTAGAAGAGGCGCCAAGGTACCTTTTTGAACCAGAGGAAATCCGTTGTGGATCCCATCCGGCCCGGGAGAAGCCGAGTCGGTATGTCCGTCTCGCATGGACTAAAACGGGAACGCTATTGCACATCGGAACAGGTGCCAAAGTACAAAGATTTGTTCCCAATTCTACAGATTTCCATTACAGATTCGCTTTTCTATAGATTCCCAACTCTATAGATTCCCAATTCTGCAGATTCCCAATTCTACAGATTCCCAATTCTTCAGATTCCCAATTCTTCAGATTCCCAATTCTACGGATTCTGAATTCTGCAGATTTACAATTCTACAGATTCGGGCATCTGAAGCTACCTAACGAACCTAACTTACGTAGACCAGGTGCCGTTGTAGATTACCTATAGTAGGACTTTTTTAGAATTACAAATCTGTAGAATTGAGAATCTTGAATCTTGAGAATCAGTAGAATTGGGAATCTGTAGACGTGCGCCACTAAGGTTCGAGGCCCTAAGAAAGAAAAGCATTACCTACTACCCAGACCTCGATGTCAAAGCAGCCGAACTTGAGGGCAGAGCCTTTTCAAGCCCGTTCAAACGCATACGTATTATGAGTTTAGATTTATAGCTGTGAACACCGCCTGTACTGGTTGACGCGTTTCCGATACGAGGATGATTCACAGTAGGCCGTTCCGTGTCCGGGCCGGCCCGTTTTCTGTGACAGCAAGACGCCGGCCGTTGCGCGGCCGGGCCACATCCGGGCCCGGTGGCGCTCGGAAGCGGCCCGTTTGGACGCTTTTTGGAAAAAAGCTTTTGCTTTTATTGGAAAATACAATTTTGACGGCCGACCTAGCTACGGCCTAGCCTTGGAAGCAGCCCGGTCTCGGCCCGGCCCGGAATCGGAACGGTCTAGTGGGAATCATCCTTAAATCGGTGCCCATGACAGCTCTTTGCTCACAGGTGTTCATGGCATGTCGCGACATGGAAAAGTGCGAGACGGCGAGACGCGAGATCGTCCTGGAGACGGGGAACAAATATGTGTACTGCCGGCCCTGTGACCTTGCCTCGCTTTCTTCCATCGCCGAATTCGTCAAAAGGTCCGTTATCCACAGGATTATGACACGGCTTCTTTACCTTGTTAGACAGTTTACCTGATGTAGAAAGGTAGGGAACAGCGGCACCAGGCGCCTTTCAGCTCGAAGTACGAACTTTTCTAATGAGATGTTAGTTTAACTTGTTTGTAACAGATGACACTGTGTGCTATCTCTATCGCACTTGCATATCGGAGTCACAGAAAAGCAGCGGTTGTGCGATTAGTTCTTACTAAATACCACTGCGGCAGCGGCGCTACGATTTTTGTGGAGTATTTCACTGATATCTCTATCTCAGTCAGAGCCTGCTACTTTGCCACAGTCCACTCGATTCTAGCATACGGCACCGAGCTGTGGGGTCGAGCAGCAGATTTTGAACGCGCATTCCGGATGCAGAGACGCGCGGTGCGAGGCATTGTAGGTATTATGAGCGATGAACCGGTAGACAATCATTTCAAAGACTTACGAATCCTAACCTTACCAAGCATGGTAATACTCCAGCTTGCGCTCTTCACGTACGTCAACATCGATAACTTTAAACGTAAAGGGGTAGTGTCATCATACGATCTCCGAATCAACGCTCATCAAGATCGCCTCGTCACACCTTTCCACAAATTGAAGAGGTCGGAACAATCAGTATACATCACGGGCCCTGCAATGTACAACCGCCTCCCAGAGGGCATAAGAAACTTACCCTCTTACCGATCTTTCAAAACTAAATTAGAGTCGTGGCTACTCGCAAAGAACTTTTATAACTTCAATGAAATAATGGAACTGACATTGTAAAAATGTATTTTTAAATGTGTGTGAATTAATTGTAGTTGTAACTATTTAATTTCATAATATTTACAAACATACTGTGTTGACTTGTACCTCTTTGTACCAATAAAGTTTATCTTATCTTATCTTATCTTATCTCAGTGTATGAGTATTGTACTTTGTGAGCGGCACTTCATCTCGCTCATATTGCATGCATATTATGAGCCTCATATTACATGCTTCGACGGCCTGTTTAGCCTAGTTGGTAGTGACACTGCCTCCGAAGCTAGAGGTCCCGGGTTCGAATCCGGGCCAGGGCATTATTTGTGCATTAAGCACGGATATTTGTGTTTGGATATTCTTGGGTTTGGATCTTTTCTATGTATGTAGTCTTCTTGTGCCCATAGTACAAGCTTTGCTTAGTTTGGGACTAGGTCGATTTGTGTAAGATTGTCCCGCAATATTTTATTTGCAGCAGCCTAACTGGGGCTGAACCTCCATTTTACATAAGACCACAGCCATAATAGCATCACTACTTGCCCCTTAGGTATGTGGGGTTGTGTTCCTGGTGGTGAGTAAGGTCGCCAGAGCTCCCGAGGATACGCTGTGTTGAGAGGTGGTTAACAGAGAGAGGGGGGGGGGGGGGCCTGCACACGTGTCCAGCTGTCAACACAAAGATTCTATCAAATTATTAAAGGGTCGGCAAGCTTGTGATTCTTATGGAGTCGCAGGCGTCCATAGGCTACGGTGTCTGCTTACTATCAGGCAGGGAGCTTGTTTGCCACTGTGGTTGTATAAAAAAAGCAGTCCATTATTATATGTTTTTATTTAATCGTATGGCATTTATTTACGAACCGTGAGATCTTCGAGAAGACAAGTACGGTTGCCAGTTTTTGTTGCACTTTTAGCACCACCCAGGGGTTACGTGTAGGGTAACGGTGGGTACTCCCTACGGACGTGGTGCAACTTCGACCCCCCTTTGTCAAGTGGGTGGGCAACTTGACTGTTAGAAGTTCTCAAGCCGCCCGAAGGCCTCTAACTTGGCTTAACGACTGCTGTCGTAGACAGCAGCCGGGATCAACGGCTTAACGTGCCTTCCAAAGCACGAGAGCGCTCAGTTAGTAACCACTCAAAGCGGTCACCCATCCAAGAACTGACCTGCGCCCATATTGCTTAACCTCGCATACCGCACGCGGTAGGCGGGTGCCGCTGGGCCACGAGCGCTCTATTATTATTATTATATGTGAAGAGGAGGTACTTAAGGCAATGGTGCCCGTAAATGCTACAGTTGTTCTCCCTTCTCTATATTGTGCAATTATTCAATAAGTGTTTTATACATAGAGGTTATCGCCGGAACAAGCAATATGTCTTTAGGTATGTCGCAGTAAATTATTGTTCCTGCTAAGCACTAACCCCCTTATTCATAAAACTTAACAAACCTCTGTTAACTAAAAGTTGTTTTGTCCCTTTCTCACAAACATAAATGTCAAAGTGACAGATAAGGACAAATCAACTTTAGCGGCTCGTTAACTAATAGAGGCTTGATGGACGTTTATGAATGAGGGGGTAAATGTTGGCCAATAGCCACAGCAGTCTATGTACTCTTTATGTTCCACCATAGCGTTTGTTACTAAACCGATTATTTATTTATTTATATCTAGGATCACCAACAGTGGCAACAACAATCATTAACATTGGAACAAAATAACATATGGTTTAAATTTAATTGCGCCACCAATTACAGGTGAACACAGCATGCAATATAGAAAGCATCGACTTTAAAAACAAATTACAATGAGAAGACATAAAATATTGTTAATAGTAATATCCTTAAACCTAAACTAAAAAATAAGAGGGTCCAAAATCCAAAATGAGTGACTGTGGTTACAGAGGCAATTCAATTAATAATCGACAGCAATTTGGTTCTGAATCGATGTAGGCTGTCATGGTCAAACCGATTCCTATATATACTGATTTGCTAACGTAAGCGCCAGTGAGGAACGTTGCTCGGAAGCATGTTAATAAATTTTGAAGAACCATGTTTTTGCTACAGTCTCCAAAGCCAAATGTTACTGACACGATCGCTAGACGCCAGTACAATAGGTGTACCTATTATGAATCTAGTTTCTTTGATAATCACAAAAGTTAAAACCAACTTAACGTCAATGGAAATGGAACTTAGTTTACATAGATTTAATTTTTATTTATAATTTCAAAAATAAAATAATAAATAAATATTAGGGGTCAATTTTTCACACAAATCGAACTAGTCCAATACTAAGCTCAATAAGGCTTGTGTTATAGGTACCAGACGACGATATAGTTAGTAAATATATACTTAAATACATAGAAAACATCCAAGTCTCAGGAACAAATGTTTCTGCTCACCACAGAAACGAATGCCCTTACCGGGATTCGAACCCGGGGCCTCCAGCTTCGTAGGCAGTGTCACTACTAACTAGGCTAAACAGGCCGGCCGTATGTATTATCGTAAAGGTATTACCATTTTTGATACTGTATGCATCTAAGCTATATTACCGTGTTAATATAATTGTTATGATGAAGTAGATGACACTTTCTCTTTTTTTTACACCTCGTCGGTGGTAAACAAGCGTACGGCCCGCCTGATGGGAAGCGGCTACCGCAGCCTATGGACGCCTGCAACTCCAGGGTTGTCACATGCGCATTGCCGACTCTTTAAAAAATTAATACACTCCTTTCTTCAAGAACCCCATACTGTAGTCATGCATTCATTTATTTGCCATTAGTCCCTTTGGAAAACCTCATTCCACAGTCGGAGCGTCCGAGGGAGGTATTTCCTCTGACACCGCACCGTACGCGACCATTCTCATTCATTGTAACTGTGCTGTTATTCCAGATTTAAAGAAGAAGAGCCTCGTCTCGACGTGCTAGTGAACAACGCGGGGGTGATGGAGCCGCCACAAGGCGTCACACAAGACGGTTTCGAGACGCAACTCGGCGTCAACCATCTCGGGCACTTCCTGCTCACGAACCTGCTGCTACCCACGCTTAAGGTATCTTAATCCTTTGGCCCCCATCGTCTGACTATCAAATACAAATCCGAGCTCTAGCTGTAAATAAGCTAATGATGGCTTTAGCAGTTAGCAACACATGAAACTCTGCGAAAACTAATTATTTGGAACTTTAATAATAACTTGATAACTTCTAACTGTCAAGTTGCCCACTCACTTGACAAGGGGGGTCGAAGTTGCACCACGTCCGTAGGGAGTACCCACTGTTACCCTTCACGTGACCCCTGGGTGGTGCTAAAAGTGCAAGAAACTGGCAACCGTACTTGTCTTCTCGGAGATCTCACGGTTCGAAAATAAATGCCATACGATCATTATGGCGTGTCACGCAATATTCTATTTGTGTGACTAATTATTTTAACGCTATTTCAATTGTAATTCCGAATGTGTAATTCGCAGGAGTCAGCCCCCAGCCGCGTGGTAGTGCTGTCGAGCGGAGCGCACTTCAAGGGACACATAAACAAGGACGACCTCAACTTCTCGAATAAGTACGACGGTGCCGCCGCGTATAATCAGAGCAAGCTGGCCAACGTGCTGTTTGCGAGGGAGCTAGCGAGGAAGACCTTAGGTAAGTGTAGATTACCTTTAAGTGCATCCCCTTTAAATTTCAGTCAAACCAAAACCGCTACACTAATTATGTATTAAGGCGCAGGGTAGGGCAAGCCATTCTCCATACAAAGGTTGTGCAAGTTTTTTACGTTAGTTTTGGCACTACAGCATTTAATTTTTTTTTGTTGGTACATATTAGATATACGCAGAACTTGATGTTGAAATTTTGCATTACAAAAAATAATTAAAATTAAAAAAGAAAAACATTAAGACATAGCTAACAAAAAAATAAGCATTTGGACCAAAACTAGTAACTAAAGTGCAAACACAACCTAAGAAAAACTTGCACAAAGTTTGTATGGAAAGAGCTTGCCTACCCCTTCGCCTTAAGCAGTATCATCTGCAGAATACCGGGGGATGGGCAGCAGCATCCCTGGAGTGCGGTGGAGATACTGCGATCCCCAACCCGCATACTAAGCGTGGCGATTATGGCATTTACCCCCCATAAAATTGGGAGAGGCCTATACCCTGCAGTCGACGTCCTTCGGCTGATAGTAGTAGTAATAGTATCTGCTAAGGAAAATTCTCAATTTAAAATTAACTAGTGAGGGATTTCGTGCCTAAGCTTGATTGTTCCGGTAGCTCAGTTGGCTAGAAAGATTAGCTGTGTAAGTATGTCACAGGTTCGGATCCTTTTCATCAGTTTACCCACTAAAAACCAGCTGCTTCCCATCATCGCCTTAGTGAGACACCGCAGGATTCACTCCTGCTTTAAGCACTATTTTTTATTTTACTTTTAATTTGAAATATAAATGGCCATATGTATTTGTAACTTGCAATACCTATGACAAATATTCAAGGCCTTAAGGGTGCTTCAACGTGTCCACTAGCACCACTCGTAAATAATTGTCATGATTTAAATTTAACGATAGATATTGACAAAAGGATGCCAATATGTAGTGTAGTTTGTATTTACTATAACTATTTTTTTTAAATAGTCCAGCCAGAGACCAGTGAGATCCATATTTATACAATATTTCAGACGCAAACATAACCGTAGCAGCAGTAGACCCAGGTCTAAGCGACACATCGCTCTCCCGCCATCTAGCGGTATCGAAGAGCATCACCCGCTTCGTCATCTACCCTCTGTTCTGGCCCGTTATGAAGAGCCCCAAGATGGCGGCGCAAGCAGTCGTGCATGCGGCATTAGACCCTGAAGTGGCTAAAACTGCTGGGGAATACTTTGTGTAAGTATTCTGTTACAACCGCCTCTGTATGTAACTATAAACATGCTAGTGGTGAAAGCGCCATCTAGTGTCACCTAAGAGAATGACCTGCTTCGTCGTGTACCCACTATTCTGGCCCTTTTGAGACTGTCGGTGAGAATAGATTGGCTAAGTACCATAGCTACTGTACCTAACTACGATGATTACTTTGCAAAGAACAGGCGTCCATAGGCTGCGGTGACCGCTTACCATCAGGCGGGCCGTACGCTTGTTTGTCACCGACGTGGTATAAAAAAAAACTTGAAATGGTGGCTATATCTTGGCGACATCTAGCGGTATCGAAGAGCATCATCCGCTTCGTCATCTACCCGCTGTTCTGGCCCGTCATGAAGAGCCTCAAGATGGCGGCACAAGCAGTCCTTCATGCGGCATTAGACCGTGACGTGGCTAAGGGTGGTGTGTCATCCAAGTTTGATGAAATCATCAAATTTCTTTGATCAAATGTATATTGGACAAAGATATTGGATGAGTGTAATACCGAATTTATATTGGACAAATATATTGGATGAGTGGATTACCTCCCTAAGACTGCTGGGGAATACTTTGTGTAAGTATTATGTTTCAACCGCCTCTGTATGTAACTAGCGGTGACAGCGCCATCTAGTGGCACCTAAGAGAATCGCCCGCTGATTGATGGGAGAATAGATTGGCTAAGTATCATAGCTACTGTACCTATCTAACCACGACAACGATTACTTTGCAAAGAAACTTGAAATGGTCGCTCTCCTAGCGACATTTAGCGTTGTCGAAGAGCATAGCCCGCTTTGTCGTCTACCGTCTGTTCTGGCATAAAAAAAGCCCCAAGATGGCGGCATAAGTAGTCTTGCACGCGACTTTAGACCCTGACGTGGCTAAGACTGCTGGGGAATAATTCGACTGCTTAAATTCGTCATTAAAGTAATTATAATACCCTACTCCAAATCCAAAACGGAGACAAATGTAAGGACGCCACTCATAAAACCATAATACGTTCACTCATAATACGTTCACTATCCCCATACAAAACGATAATACGTACACTCATAATACGTTCACTATCCCCATACAAAACGATCTGCAATGTCACAAGGCCTTAGGCCAACTTTGCTTTCAGTATTGGGATGTGGCCCCACAGTGGAAGCATGGACTCCTGAAAAAAAGGTTCATGACCCTACATTGGAGGCACTCGGACAGTTAACATGTTAAGCGCTTTCACAGTCGTTTAAAAATGGCCGCCGTTTTGAAGTTTTAAGTTAGCTTCCATCGGTTTTTGAATCGAACTCGCCATTGTTTTTAACTTGTCGGTAAACTGGGGTTTTCTACAGTTCAGCCAACGACAAGCTAAATAATGGCATGAGAGGCAAAAGGAGCAAGATACTAATAATGACGTATCAGACAAGGATGAATATATCTCGTCTCGTTGACTTTAGTTTACATACATTAATAGTATGTAGCTACTTAGTTTAGCTCTTATATCATCCTTCCCAACCCGCACTGGGCCAGAGTTAGGACATGATTAGGACTACTGTCCGTTCTATCTATGAAAGGAGGCCCTGTGCCCAGCAGTGGGACGAATATAGGCAGATGACATGAAGTAAGAATAAGACTGGAGCCGGCAATAAACACATACAAAGATGTGTGAAGGAGATGTAAGCATAGACAGTATCACACGTGGGAGCGAGATGCACCAACATATTTCCTGTCCCTCATCGCGTATAAGGCCGTAATATTTGTCACCGTCACCGAAACGTCATTGCTGTCACCACATTGCCACAATCGTGCTAAAGCATGTATCAGTCTTCTGATACATCTCAATTTAGTCAGGTTACCATTCCTCCTTCTATAGGATCCTCTCTCCACGGCAGATGATGATTATTATTGTTCCAGTGACATGAAACCGACGGAGCCATCAAAGGAGGCTCAAGACTACGAGCTAGCTGCCTGGCTGTGGCGAGTCAGCGAGAAGTGGACGCGATTGGACGAATACCGTGGACAACTGAAGGCCGCCGCTGCGTAGCGTAGACAATAGCTCACAGGCGCTGACAATGATGGGGTGGCATTTTCTACAGTCAGCGGCAAAAGTAGCTTCGCGTCAAGATGATTATACGTTTTTATGACAAGCTTTTCTAAATAATTCTGAACACGTCCGCAGAGCTACGTCTGCCGCTGACTGTATATACTCGGAAATACGCGTTTTTTTACTGATGACGTTATTGTATTGGCAGTTTATGGTGCTCCGGTATCTAACAATCAGTTTTAGTGATGTTAGTGAATGCTTGCGGATTCTACAGTGGAGTGAACTGTACGCATTTAAGTTAGATTAGTTAGAAATGTTGATTTTATTTAATTCATAAAGTTATATAAAACTGCAACTTTGTTTGTTTATCCCTTATAAAATGTTGACTTTCATCACACAAAATGAGTTGGGTAGGTACAATTGTGATGCTGATGAGTGAGCCAAAAAAAATACCGGAATTGAAATTTCTCTGAGGAAAAATGAGAGTAGACATTTGTAAGGAAATAGAAAAAAATTACACACAACACTCCATAAACATAATAAAAATAAAACACTATAATTAATCATATATCGAATCCAATGTATGGTATGCGCGAGGCCGGATAGGTCTAAGGCTGGCAACCCCAAATTTCCCGCCGAGGTATGTATAGTGCTTTTCTCAAACATGAAATGAAATAAACAACAAAAAAATCATTTTTTTTAATACGCATAGTGGCAGAATGTCATGACAGCAATTCCCTCGGAACCCTAGATGGTTCTGGCGCTGAAGCATGCAGTAGTAGTAGTAAGTACGGCGATGCCAATGGCGCCACGGAACTCCTACAATGATGGACTTGAGACGCCGCTGGTGCAGTCCTATTTTGGCAACTCTTGCTGTGTTATGCGCGCCTAGTACTTCCGTCGGGGTCAGCCAGTCATTTTGCGTCATGACTGCGAGGAAAAAGTGTTTCGCTCATGAACTCCTACTGTGTTATGTACTCCTGGTACTATTGCAGTTCTTCATAGTGATTATGGCCTCTGAAGTGAACCCTCCCTTAGGGTGGGGTTTATAAATGTAGCAGGGGTATCAAATCAAGTAAAACACTATAAAATGTAAAACCTTTGTATTCTTAATCTAATCCCATATAGAAGTGTGGTATTCGGGGCGATCAAACAGTAGTTCCCTGGGTACCCTTGGTGGTTCTGGTGCGGGAGAATGCAGCAGCTGAAGCACTCCCGTGCCGATGGCGCACGGAACTCCAAGGATGATGGATTCGGAGACGCCGCTGATGCAGTCCTGCTGTCCGTAGTACGCCGCGTCGAAGAGATGGTCCGCGGTCTTTTCGAACTGGGGACAAAAGTATCGTACTTTAGTATTGGAAAGCTATGAACTATCTACCTTTCGGTAATTCACTCCTCATTGACTTACCTTTCAGTAAGTCAATGAAAAGTGAAGTAGGCCGTACTTCGCGTCGGTATAAACTAGGAGCCGTTTAATATTCCTTTCATTTCGACTATTCTCGCTCACGAATACACACTACAACTACACTATTTGCCACTCCTGATGTGTTATGTACTCCTGGTACCTTTTCATCTAATATATCCTTGCAGCTCCACTCCTAAAGTAGGCATCCGCCATCGCTCTTACTTACATCAAAGCTACCAAATTTCAGATTTAATAACATAGAAATAAGATTGAATTTCCCCTACTCACACTGGCCAGATTGAGCACGGAGTCCTTCATGCGCGCAAGCCCGTAACGCGTGATTCCGAGCACCTCCCCGCGGGCGGTCATCTGGCCCGCCAGCAGCTCCACGTGTCTCCGGTCCACGCTCATCCCGTGACCCGCCATTACCGCTTGGATCTCGCTGATGATTGTGGACTTGGCCGCCTCGACGCCTAGCGTGTTGTACACCTGCGAAAGTTCAAAATCTCAATCACCGCATATAACCTAGACCTTTTTAAGGCACGAGTGCATAGGCATCTTCTGGGTGAGCTCGCTTCATCTTCGGCCTAATCTTTGCCCTCTGGCTAGATCAGGGGTTCCCAAAGTGGTCCAGGCGGACCCCCAGGGGTCCACAGGAGACTCGACGGGGGTCTACGTTGACGTGCCAAAAAAATAGAGGTTTTGTAGATATGGTAGAAATGTGGTGTAGGGGACTACCGGAACCAGTTAACTTTTGAAAGTGGTCTAAGAGAAAAAAAGTTTGGGAACACCTGGGCTAGATGCTGGCCAAGAGCAAACCCATTTTCAATAAAAAAAAATTAAAAAAACACTGAAGGGATCTGCTGAACCAATTTGCCTTTAAAGCGGATGACAACATGGGGTCCTAGCCGACTTTTCTCCTGCGACCGCATGGTTTAAGGAAACAAGGTCTGACACTCCGGATTATGACACAAGCCTACGTCACTGTACGCACACGAACTCACAGTCTCACACTACGACCGCCAACCATCGATAGGCTTGACAGCAGTGATGACCGTGATAGCCTCGTGTCACCCACACTACAATTTTTTTCCAGGAGTGTCATACCTGTACAGTATTTTGTGTGGAAGAATGGTGTGAGGTCTGGTCTGCTTCAAAAGGGATATAACACAGACACTCAAGCGGAATCTTGCACAAAAATCTAATTCAATTTCCGATTAACTGTTATGAATATAAAATTATCTAATTTTACCTCTAATATGTTGTTAGACGTTGTCTTCCGGCCATCAACGCCGTACGTCGCCATCACATCCCTCAGACCATCGCCCTCCACGCACAATTTGTACCTGAAAATCGAATTAAATAAACAGTATAAAAAATTCATAACGAGAGGATTTTCCTCCCTCGGACGACAGTATGGGGTTCTTTAAGGAAGAAGTTAATACATTTTTAAAGGGTCGGCAAAGTTCCAGTCGTCCATAGGCCGCAGTGACCGCATACCACCAGGCGGGCCGTACACTTGTTTGCCACCGACGTGGCATAATAAACTATGTCATTATAATTATAATCGAATTATAAACATTATAAATATATCGAATAGCCCTCAGACCACGACGACGCGACTTGTTGGCGGTGCCGCCGACGCGCACTGTGTCGTACAGAAACTCCTCTGCCTCGCGCTCTTTCACAGCTCAATGCGCTCCTGGCATCCACACCGGAATGCGACTTGTTTGCGTGGCGATGGATGGCTGTGTGCAATGAATGCTTGAGGTTCTGCGAGGCGATGGATACTAGGTGCACGACTGTACCAAATCAATAATGTAACTGTTAGGCTTAAGTTTCGTGACGCATTGGTGTATCGCTGTAATGTCATGTAAACGTGTTAAATAAATAAATTATCCAATAATTAAGAAATACTCACTTGACTTCGCCGCCCGTGTCGTCGCAAGCGATTACGCATCTCGCTACCTGAAACATAAACAGTAATGAATCAACATTGAATTTTGGGCAGTTATCGTGAGTCTTAGGGTGGTATTCCAGTCGTCCAATATACATTTGATCAAAGAAATTGGATGATTTCATCCAACTTGGATGGGACCCCGACATTTGGAAGGTATTCCACTCATCCAATATCTTTGTCCAATATACATTTGATCAAAGAAATTGGCTGATTTCATCCAACTTGGATGGGACCCCGAAATTTGATCCAAGATTCCGAAGACAGTTAAATCAATATGGCTACGCATGAAAAAAAACATGGACAAAGATATTGGATGAGTGGAATGGGCCTCTGTCAAAGAAATTTGATCAAAGATTGGACAAAGATATTGGACGAGTGGAACACCACCCTTTGATCAAAGATTCTGATGACATTTAAATCAATATGGCTACTCATGAAAATAAATAAAACTTGGACAAAGATATTGGATAAGTAGAATGGGCCTCCGTCAAAGAAATTTGATCAAAGATTTGACAAAGAAATTGGAAAAAGATATTGGATGAATAGAATACCACCCCATATTAAACTCATCCAATATCTTTGATCAAAGAAATTGGATGATTTCATCAAACTTGGATGGGACCCCGATATTTGATCAAAAGATTCCGATGACAGTCAAATAAATATGGCTACGCATGAAAAAAAACTTGGACAAAGATATTGCATGAGCGGGATGGGCCGCTGTCAAAGAAATTTGATCAAAGATTGGACAAAGATATTGATACCCTGAGGGTGGTATTCCACTCGTCAAATATCTTTGTCCAATCTTTGATCAAACTTTGACGGAGGCCCATTCCACTTATCTAATATTGTCGTTGTCCAAGTCTTTTTTTTCATGCGTATTCATATTGATTCCCATCCAAGTTTGATGAAATAATCCAATTTCTTCGATCAAATGTATATTGGACAAAGATATTGGATGAGTGGAATACCACCCTTATTAATGTTCGCCAACCCCTCAAATATCGATTCCAACCGTAGTTGGAACGGAAAGTGAATTGATACTGCAAAGACCACATGCTAACATGTGGTCACCGTATAGACATCGGCCTGTCTCGATAAAGAGCTATTGTTGCATTAAGTATTTCAACGTAACATAATCGCAATATAATGCCAATGTCTTTACAATAACACGTTCCTTTAAAATAATGAGCCTGTTATAGGTTGTTTCACTTTATAGAGGTCTCTGTACCTAACATTTACTTCGTATGGCACTTAGAACTATAAGCAGCTTTTTTAATAAGTTCATAGATGACGCTATTAGTGCGCGCGTTCTAGAAACAGTCGTACACAGAGTAACCAAAGTATACGTCGTCAAATAATATTACCACTACGAAGCGAGATGGTCATATACTATATTTAATAAGAGCTACAGAGAGGGATTTATCATTTGTTGTCCTTGCCATAATTCCACTTTTTTTATTTGCCGCAAAATATTCGATATAACTTTGAGGCAAACAAACGTTAAAGTTTGATTTATGGTAAACCGTCAGTCGTATAAGACAAGTTCTCAAATTAGCTGCATAAAGGCTTTTCTATCCCTCTTGGTGGCACACTTATAGGATCTCTATAGAAATCCTTACTCTGAGCAGTCGTCGCTCCGCGAAAAGCAGGACGTTATTACATTAAGATTTCGGCAAAGACAAGCGGTCCTTGCGTTTTTTGCGGTTGACGGTGTGTTAATAGAATACAATGATGCCGGGGTTGATGTGTGCACTCACCCTAACTCAACAAGGCGGATCGACAATCTGGTCAAGATCGCTGGAAGCCGTTGGATGAGGGCGGCGCAAAACCGGTCGTCGTGGAGATCTTTGGGAGAGACCTATGTCCAGCAGTAGATGTCTTTCAGATGGATACTCGCCTGTGGCAGCCTTTTAACGATGACCGTGCTCGCTCGCCTCCGCGGAGATCTTCACCGCCCAGTCTGCCAGCACTGGCACGCCGGCTAACGTGACTGTACCTGTGGCAGCCCCTTGACGACGACCGAGGGCAGCTGGCGCGCGAGCTGCTGCAGCGCCATGTTGAGCCAGCCGCCGTGCTTGCTCGCCTCCGCGGAGATCTTCACCGCCCAGTCGGACACCACTTGCACGTTGCCTGGCTTCACTTTCAGCTTCGACGTGCAGATACTGCAAAAGCAACACAGTTATCAAATATGGAGTGGCGCTTAGCGACAGAGGCGTTATTGCGATCAGAATCTTTTACTTCTTTTTTTCAAGCTTTATAAAAAAACTCACGAGTAAACCACGGAATCCACGTTGACCTCTAACGATAGTAGACGGATGCGCTCGGCGTCAAGTCGGATCAACAGGAAGCATTCATCGGGCAGATACACCTCTTCTATATATGTGGTTATCTGCAACACGCCAAATTATTCACTTCAAGACTATCAAAGAGCATGGCTCCTAGACACTCGTGACTCCCTGGTGCCTAAACCAAATTGGTCTGTTTTATATTTCTATGCGACTCGCCCGGAATTTATTACTCCACATTCAGTCACTGACGGCCTGTCTCTTCAGCCATACATTACATTTGGAACACAATCTAATGTACTTTCCCTGAGCCGGAAGCCTGATGCAGCGAACGGCAAAGCTACTCAAGGGTATTCCTACAATACTGCATCCACATAGCTCGAATGTGTACACCGAAGGAAACTTCCACCCTAAATGCTAGTACAGATTGACCCCTTCGCAAGTTTAACGTCTTAATATATTCCCGTCAGTATCTCCTTCACGCGCATGTTATCCTGGTAAGGGTTTTCTAATAAGGATGTTGATAGATTGTGGCGGCCATGTTGTTATGGCGAAAACTATCTAATTTGTTTTGTATTATTAAATTACTGATGACAATATACCATGGTGAGTTACACTAGTAAACAGTACGTCCAAATGATAAAAATGTATTATCAAAATCAAAAGTAAGTAAGTATTAGTTAGTGCAAACGTTGGCGCCTTGCGTCCATTTTATTTCAGACGCGATGGCCCTATGAAGTCGACTCTGAATTAACCATGAAGATCGTGCGATTTGACCCCACTAGACTTTTTGTGAGGTATTCTGAAATCACCGGTGTTTACCAATATGCTGCAATCCATCGATACCCTTAAAGTCAACTCAGGCCACTGCTCAGGTTCAGCTGGATCTGTGCGAGAGTCAATAAAAAATTGGACCACTCGGAATCGTGTAAGGTTTTAACGATCAATAGCATTCAAAAGCCTTCCAAATAAAATTGAACTTTCAGTAATACTTCACACACAGACTGATTTATTCCATTTCACGTCGACCGTCCTTATTACAAAAACCCTAATCATTCCACGTCCTCACCTCTCCTAACATAGTCTTCTCGAGCCTCCCCTTGACTCGTCTCGCGAACTCCTGGTCCAGGGGCTGCACCAACTCGGCAGTGATGATGGGCGTGGAGATGTTTTTAGAAGCGTTGATGATTTCCTTCACTCGGGGCACACCCTGCGTGATGTTCATGGAAGCTACGCCGGCGAAGTGGAAGGTTTTGAGGGTCATCTGTGTGCCTGGTTCACCGATACTCTGGGGAAAAATCGTAACTAGTGTAGAGGTTGATACATTATGAGACTGGCCATGTGGAACTAGTACCATAGTGTTCTACATATTTTGAATATGTTCTAGAATGCCTGTCAAGCAGCATTCCTTAGAAAACAGTTGTTTTTCCAGTGGATACCTCATCTGGACTCGATTGGAGTCACACATGTTATTTAACTGTATTATTGTAATTGTATTTCAGAACAGTAAGAAATACAATAGTGTGTTATAAAGTCGTGAAGTATTTCATTACAGCTACAACCCCTAAGATCCCCTAACAGTACCTCAGCAGTACAAGCGAGGCTTTAGACTAGTGAGACAGCTATCATTGGCGTAGCCAAGCTGACGCGTTACACATGATTCTTTTATTAATCGACTTCTATAGAAGGAAGGAGGTTCTTAGTTCGTCTGCATGTTTGTTTTTTTATATTTTATGTATGTACAGGTAAATTACCTTCGAGACGTTTTTGCATTTCTATTGTGACATCTGATCTGATCCGTGCCAGGCTCACACACACGTTGACGTGTGTCTGTGCACGTCAACGTGTACGTGTGTCCCTGTAAATATACATATACTACTACAGATGCAAAAACTTAAAAGTAATTTACAGTACGAGTATGTTCACCGATAAATCTTGACAACGTTGGCCGATTTTCACAATTCTATTTTTTGTTTCATTGCAGGTACCCCCAATTTGGTAAAGGTCTGATTATGGGATCCAGGAGGAATCGAGGGAACTCCTCAAATTTGATAGGCAGGCGTATGGCGATTTCGATATTTTCTGTAGTTAATTGGGAGTCGGTTTTATTTGGGTATAAGTTATTTACTACGACTATGACAAACAAGCTGACGGCCTGCCTGATGGTCAGCAGACACCGTAATGTATGGGCACTAGAGGCTCCGGGAAAAACAAGCGCGTTGCTAACCTCACCCTCAACACAGCGCATCCTCGGGAGCTTTTGGCGACCTAACTCACGACCAGGAACTTAACACAACATATCTACAGAGCAAGTAGGGATGTCACTATGGACGTGGTCTTTTACAAGTTTCACTGTGCCCTACCTATCTTGGTTGTTTTTCTTAAATTGACACCGCCATAAGTTGACTACAGATTCTTGATAGAGCGATCTGGAACCACAGTGGACCTGCAAGAGCCTATAGAGATGCTGATATCCAGCACTGGGTATAATCCCCTGTCGATGACTGGTATACCTGTGCCGCGAGCGCGCCGACTGCCGTCCCCGGCTCTATGATGCTGCGTTGATACTTGTCATGACACACCCGGATGAACTTCACTAACTGGGTAAGTGTTAGCCGCTCCAGCTGGTACACTATGGTGCCGCAGTGGGCGTACTTGGAGCGGAGAGACCTAATTTTGTTGGCTATGATCTTGAGGAATGTTCTGGAAAAATAAACTTCTGTCAGAAAGTTTTCTTCTCATTTCTTTAAAATTAAAGTCGGCGTTACAATGGACCCAGAAATAGAAGAAATTCCCGCTACACAATTATGTCTCCCAGTTACGCTATATGCCGGTCTTTTCGTAGTTTGACGGCGCCAGAAATTTGGAGCTGGGTTATACCCCGTCAGCCGGTTAGGAAATATATAAAACTAGGGGAATATAAATAGAGACGGAAAACAGTACAAGTTATTTTCGTGACCATAGTACCGTCACTGATATACATTTAAGATAAGCAAACTAAAAGATAGGTTAGTGACCCAAAAGCATACAGAGTTAGAGCAGTCCCCAGACAGGTAACTGATGCATCCACTCCCTGAACTACATAATGATATTAACGTTAAATGATGTATTTTTACGCTAAGATAATCTAATGATGCAGTATATGTAACATTTATGAGCGCCAAAATCATAGACACTAATCTACAGTAAGTATATCGACTCTCAACTATTATGTACTCACAAAAGCTCGCTCTTAAACTCCTGCGTGCAGGTTTTAAAGTCGTCCAAAGCGAGAGTTTCCTCAGCGGCCACTACAATGCCGTCACCGTCCAATGGTTCTTCATCCCTGGTAAACAATTGCATTAGATTGTCAATATGTTCATTATTAACACTATGAATCAGCCATCATTGTGTATCGTGGTGATAATAGAAAGACAACACAGTAGTAAGCAACAATACAGACAATATAATTTTTAAGAAAAAAAAACCGACTTCAATGGGGGAGTCCGGTGAAAGATTATCATACTTAGATGGTGCACTCTTAGATTCCATACAATAAAATAAAAATGGCTATAAGTATGTTTATAATGGTAGAAGACTAAGTACCCTCAATTCCTCATGAAATCATGGAAAAACCTTGCTTGCTTGACAAACAAAACGAAGAGAACAAATCGCCAAACGTGAACTACGCGTCGTTGAAGAGTTCCGTTCTGATCATCATCAGCAGTTCCACTTCATCAAATGTCACTTTTATGAATGAAAATGCTTGATTAGTTCATGAAAATACTAAAATCACTATTTGTGTGCCTTTCACATTTGAGGAGTTTCCTCGATTCCTAATGGATCCCATTATCAGAACTCGAGCATGACAAAAATCAATCGTGAAAATAGAACTTGCTTAACAAACACCGCTAGAAGGACAAATCGCCAAACGTGAACTTTTCGTCGTTGAAGAGTTCTGTTCTGATCATCATCAGCAGTTCCACTTCATCAAATGTCACATTTTTGTATGATAATGCTCGATTTGTTGATAAAAACACAAAAATCACTATATGTTTGCCTTTAAGATTTGAGGAGTTCCCTCAACTCCTCGTGGATCCCATCATCAGAACTCGAGCATGACAAAAATTAATCGTGAAAATAGAACTTGCTTAACAAACACAGCTAGGAGGACAAATCGCCAAACGTGAACTTTTCGTCGTTGAAGAGTTCTGTTCTGATCATCATCAGCAGTTCCACTTCATCCAATGTCACATTTTTGGATGCAAATGCTTGACTTGTTGATAAAAACACAAAAACCACTATATGTTTGCCTTAAAGATTTGAGGAGTTCTCTCAATTCCTCATGGATCCCATCATCAGAACTGCCTTTTGACAAAAACGGGACCCACTTGGATATATATTAGGGTGGATCAAAAAATTTTTTTTTTTAATTTTGTTTTTGGCTACTACGAGAAACTTGTTACGCACTAACATGATATCAGATGAGTAAAAATTTTTTATTTATTCAAATGCTTTGTACTGCCCCAGGACTGTCAAAGTTTTCTAAAAAAACCAAAAAAGCGCCACGGGTAAACTGAACTTGTGAGTATATAAGAAGCAGGAAATTACTGTTTATTACACTTTAGTCGTTGTTAAGGGTTACAAAAACAATATGAAATAAAAAAAAAACATACCTAATAGTCCGTATGTCCAAAAAAAAAAACATAAGTAAACGTAAAATTTAGGTTTTCACTGTATTTTAAAATCTTTTTTGGTGTTAAAAAATGGCATAATTTTTCGAGATTCCAACCTCGTTTTGATGAATCCATCCCTTCTGAATGGGCCACAAACTGCTGCAGCTGCCTCGGTGACTATTTTGACGCACCTTTCTGTGGCTTGAGTGTGGCATGGATAGTTTTTAATACGAGGTATAATTCTAGTTTCGACTAACTGTGGGTTTTCAATGCAATCAAAAATCAAATCTTTGCTTATATTTTTGGTTAATGGCGGTTCTGTCAAAGTAACTTCGTTCCAATTAATGATTTCTGTGTAATTTTCAGCTTCAAAATTAAATCTTGGCAGCACGAAAACTCGGGGAGATGTGGTGACCGAATCTCGGGCTTTAATAATATTTTCTAAAGCTGAAACTTTCACTTGCTCTCTTTCATCAGCTAACATGGCCAATAAAATATTTTCTGGGTGCCCAAAATAGCCATTGCGTTGGATAACACGATCTACGATGACTCTCATCTGCTGGGGAAGGTATCGCGATAGCATCATAGTCTTATGTAAATGTTTGGCGCCGTGAATGCAAAGTGGTTCAGTTTTAATAGAGAACCACATAGGGGCATAGACTTTAATTATAAAATTTACTAATAAAAGCAAATTCTCTGCCGGTGCAGACGTAGAAATATACAACCGCAGAATCCGGTTTCCTGTTGTAAGCCATCTTGAATGAACTATCTTGCCCGGGTTTTTCTTAGCCAGACTTTCATTACAAGATCCCAAACTGATAGCTTCGCAAATGTCAAACAAATAAAGCTGATCCGTGCTCAAATCACTTTTATTTGTTATTATAGGCAAAGTACACTTAATTGCCTGAAAGGGTTTTATTGGATGTGTCTCACAGTCTTTCAACGCTTTACCTATATTTCCTGAAAAGCTGCGAGGTCCAGTCGTAGTGCCATCAAGGGTCTCAAATAAATGACGCAAATTAAGCTCATTTGCGTGTAATTGGCAAATAAACCATTGCAAAGGCCTTCCTAGTTTTAACTCCAGACATCTTACAATACCACCCTTGTGCCCTGTGTTTACTGCAGTACCATCACAACCAATCACAACAAGCTCACCACAGTCAATTTCTTTCTGGACCAAGAACTCATGCAGTTTCTTGCTCACGTGTAGAGCTTTTCCGCTTTGCAAAGCCAGGTGACCCATGTACTCAGAACCGGGTTCTTTAAGCAAACTTATGTGTTCCTCTAACACGACCTTCCTTCTTGAGTCTTGGAATATTAAAGTTTTGTCTTTGCGTCCATCGAAATAGAGGCCGAACTCGTTATGCTCAAACGAAAAGGATACATCAATCAATTTGTTTCTCTCTTTATCACGTGCACGTCTGATTCTATTTCTATCCACAACATTTGCCATATTTGCTGCGGAAACAATTCCAATATCTTGCAGCGTTGCCGATACTATCGCTGCTCCAGCCCGATCAGATACACCAAAACGATCTAAAGTCTTGGCAATGGCGGAAGAGTCCTGTAGTATGTGACCGCTTTTTATCGAACTCTGTGAAGAATGTGAATCGTTTTCATTCGTAGGTAATTCGATGGAAGAACTTGTGTCTTTGTGTTTAGAGGGTAGTTCGACAGAAGTATCTGCGGAAGCAGTAGACTCGATCAAAAAGCACTTGCTTGTAGACGGCGTAGGCTCAGACTCCGAAACAAATACTTGCTGGCGTTGAGCTTGACACCAAACTTCCAGTTTTCTTTTTCTACTGAGACTTTTCTCAGTTAGTTTGGTTACCTTTGTATCAACACTGCCGATGCCCATTTTTCGATTAGTTCGCTGGTCTTGCAAAAACATTCGTTCTCGAATAGGTACTTTAAGGGCTTTATCGCACTTACAGGAATTACAACATTTACATTTGCATGCTGCTATATCAAATAAAACCTGTGCTTCCTGTTTGAATGTTTTCATGCGTTCTTTATAGGATTCGACATTTTTCCTTGATGAATAAGGTTTTAAAAGGTTGCGGTACTTATCATGATAGTCCTTAATCTTGCGAACTACGGATCGATCGTCAATAGTAGGTATCGAAGCTAGCTCCCATTGCTTCGTAATTTTCACAGAAACTTCCAAACAAGTGTCACTCACTAAGTTCTTATATTGGCCCTCTTTTTGCTTGTTCCGACTAACCCATAAATAACACAACATCACATCTTCATACGTTGGCAATGTATTTGTAGGCAAATCCCGAGCAACCCCGAACACAGGACACACTGCGTCACTTCGTAATAAGGACATAATTTTTGCAATAATTGACTACTCAGAACAATAATTAAAGTGCAACTAATGGGGCAACGCATCCCCGCGTAGGTGGGGGAAGAGGTTTGTAGTGATACACCACGGTAAAATGAAACGATTAATCAACATTTGTGGGATAAATAACCGAATCGTTTTAAATAGCGGGGTACCAGAAATCATGCCAAATTAAACTATTCTGTAAAAGTTCCGTTACCTTGGGGCAGTACTAAATATTAACGTATATCTTTCATATTTTATATTTTGAATGTTGGGTAGGTGTAACAACTTTTTCATAGCAGCCGAAAAGAATTGAAGCAAAAAAAAATTTTTTCATACATTGAGTGATCCACCCTAACATACAATCAAAAAAAAAATTTTCAAATCGGTTAAGAAATGACGTAGTTATGGAGTAACAAACATTAAAAAAAAAAAACCACAACCGAATTGATAACCTCCTCTTTTGAAATTTTGAAGTCGGTTAATAAATGTGTAGTCACCGAGAGAGGGCGCATTTATCTTATATTACTTGTTTTATCTAAAATTGTATCGCGTCAGTATACTTGGCTAGTTCGGCTTTCATGACTGTCACCATAGGCTAACGTACAGCATTAGTTAAATCAAAATCAAAATCAAAATCAAAAATTTTATTCTGCAAATAGGCCACAAGGGCACTTTTACAAGTCAACACATGAATTATACAATTAAATAAATTGACAATGATAATTATAATGTTTTCAAAACAGAATTGCAGAACTAAAAAAAAGTAGACAATAATAATAATCATTTTAAAACTATAGTGATAAACAAACTCACAATATTCAATTAAAATTAACTTATAAGACATTATATAAAAAAAAATTTTTAGTGACCTATATATACGGTCTCTGTCCGAATACACAAAAGTATATACAATAAATTTAATATCTCAGAGATGTATATGGTCTCTGAGCGTCCATTATTCCTAAGTCCTTAGAGATGTACATGGTCTCTAAGCGTCTAAATTAAAATAAGTAGTAAATGAAAATAGCACTTAAGTAATTTAATATTCTCAGAGATGTATAAGGTCTCTAAGCGTCAATAACAATAAAATTAATCCAAAACAGGATGATGTCTCTCGTCAATCTCCAATAAAATAACACTAGTATTAAGGTATTAATCATGCCCTTGCAAGCATGAACAGACCGGACTCCACAAACAAACAGTTACTATAGTACATTACGACACAAGTGCAGAAAACAAACAGTTACTATAGTACATTACGACACAAGTGCAGAAAACAGGAAATTCGCAACGAGTGGTGATAAATTAAAACACGACCGAAGGGAGTGTTTTAAATCGACACGAGTTGCGAATTACCTGTTCGCACGTATATCGTACGTTTTACAGTACATATGGCTCTTTAAAGTTTCGACATATGCACGTAATCTGCTGATTACCGCACTGGTGCGGTAAAGTAGCACCATAGGTACTGTAAAGGTTATTACAAAACTAGGTAACAAATACTAAGTACAAATACGTACTTAGTACTTAGTATTTTTTTTCGAGTGACAACTCGACTTGACTCAACAGATTGATTGATTTATTTGTGAACCTTACCATTTGACGTGCCCGCATATCGCCCCCTCGAGTGCGACGTATGGTTATCATAGTAGTTAAAGCAACTGTTACATAATGAGAGGGCTTAAAACACGAGTGTGGTTTTAAGAAACAAGCCGAAAGCGAATTATTGAAAAGCTGGTCTTTACGGATGATTTTTAAACACATTGTAGATAAAACGTTTAATGATGTGCACTTCCCGCGGTGCGGTGCACTACATCTGTTGTAGGGTTACTTGAACTGCACCAGCAACCAAACTACGTAGTTGTGTTAGTTACCAACAGATGGTGCTGTTATCAGTGCACTAGATCTCTTGTAGGATTACCTGTGTAGGTTCTGAGCGCGTACGTCCTGCAGAACCCTGGGCAGGTCGACGGGCTGGCCGCCCGCCTCCATGTAGCTGGGGTCGAGCCCGTCGCTGCCGTACCTGAACTTCACCAGCAAGCCAAGTACGTAGTTGTGTCAGTTAGCAACATATGGCGCTGTTATCAAACGGTCAGTGTACTAGATCTGTTGTAGGTTTACTTGCGTAAGTTCTGAGCGCGTACATCCTGCACCGTCGTGGGCAGATCGACAGCCTGACCACCCGCCTCCATGTAGCTGGGGTCGAGGCCGTCGCTGCCGTACTTGAACTTCACCAGCAACCAAACTACGTAGTTGTGTCAGTTAGCAACAGATAGCGCTGTTATCAGTGCACTAGATCTGTTGTAGGGTTACCTGTGTAGGTTCTGAGCGCGCACGTCCTGCAGAACCCTGGGCAGGTCGACGGGCTGACCGCCCACCTCCATCTAGCTGGGGTCGAGCCCGTCGCTGCCGTACCTGAACTTCATCAGCAACCAAACTACGTAGTTGTCAGTTAGCAACAGATGGCGCTGTTATCAAGCGGTCAGTGCACTAGATCTGTTGTAGGATTACCTGTGGAGGTTCTGAGCGCGCACGTCCTGCAGAACCCTGGGCAAGTCGACGGGCTGGCCGCCCGCCTCCATGTAGCTGGGGTCGAGCCCGTCGCTGCCGTACTTGAACTGGACGACCTCGCCCGACGCGTTGCGGACCGTCATGTCGTAGTGGAGCACCAGGTCTTCTAGCGACTGGGTGGGGAAGAAAAACAATAGTATTTTTCACTTCTCATGCTCTAAAAGTTCGTCTTTATCTCATGCTCTAAAAGGCGACATAGACTCTAGACAGAGCATAAATTAAAACCCGCTCGCGGCGCACGCCGTCCCGGCGCCGCCTCGCCTACGGCTCGAATCAATAAATTGTATCCGATACAATGGCTTGTTTTATTCACTTGTTGTACAATTTACAATCATGCAACAGTTACATAATAAAAGTCTCACTCGCTACGCTCGTTTTGTTACGCAGACTCTCGAATTTTAAGACCTAGCTATGTAACGTTGCATACAAAAGTGTAAAACTTTTAACGACAGCAAAATAATTTGATTTAAATAAAAAACGGTATGGTGGCATTGAGGTGTGCATTTTTTAAATAAAAAAAAAATTAACAGTTGTATGATAAATAATGTGTGAAAAACCATTTTGATTCCCCCGCCAGTCATATAATGACTTGTCTTTGGTATAGACTTGCATTTGTATGACAGTTTATTGTTTTAATACTGATATCAGTCATTTAAACGACAGATTATAATGCTGGAGTAGAAAAACAATTATTATTTATTATTATTATCAAACCATTGGTTTATAGCATTGATGGACCCGGGTATGTCCTAAAACTGCGACCAAGACCACCGGGGGATGGGCAGCAGCATCCCTGGAGTGCGGTGGAGATACTGCGATCGCCAATCCGCATGCCAAGCGTGGCGATTATGGCATTTACCCCCCATGAAATTGGGGGAGGCCTATGTCCAGCAGTGGACGTCCTTCGCTGATGTTGTGGATAGCATTGACGAATAGATCAAAAAGACTGTCTATATGTCTATAACAAATCACGTTCCTTCAAAATGGTCTATACACATATGGTTTCATTACAGTATATACTTAACACACTACCGCAATGTATAGGAGCTTATACATTTAATTTATAGATGGCGTTAGTGAGTTAAACAGATATGTAATGAGCGTAAGAAATTAACCAAGTCAGGAAGCTTACGATGCGATATTTATAAATACAAAAACTTCATAATGCACTGTATAAGAATAGCTATCCAAAGTGACACTATCTTTGCTAGTAGGAATGAGTGAGAGCTCCGCAATCCTTACCGTCGTGTAGACCAGCCCCTCTCTTACATCCATCGTGTGAAAGAAAAAAATGCCTGTTCACATCGTACACTACTAGATGTCGCCAATAGTCAGACTTATGGCCAGGCAGCGAAACTTTGGTGCCGATGACATCATTATGACGCAACTAAATTGGCATACAGGATGTTTTTATAAATTATACACAACATAGTTATTAACCTTTACCACGCTTTGACAGATGCAACAGTTGTCACTAGCATGCCGATTTAATAGCTATGTCAAAGATTTATTGTATTATAATAGAAATTTGCCAAATCCCTATAAAAGTCTTGATGTATCATTTTTTATCCTTCTCTTTCAATGTGCTTTTTAGTTTTTAAATGTTTTTCTATGTTACTTGGTTTAGCTGTTAAATTTTGCTGACAGCAGGAGCAAAACATTTTTTCATTTTTAACATTGGAAAGGAAACGTCTACAAATACGGCTGCATATACTCCATGGCGACTACGGTCAAGCGATACCTATAATGTGTACCTTATCAATTCACATTTCTTAAATTCACGAATAAAAAATACTAAAACAATGTATAATATTGCCTTCGATAATTTTCTGATGAAAGACAGTTAAGTAATGATGTTTTTATAAGTACTGGCCGTCTCAAGTGTCAATAAAATATCCGTGTACTAAAGAGGCCAATAAGTTCTTAGTGATTAATGATTATCTATCATCTAAATAAAAACACTCTGTATGAAGCCGCTACGTCATACGTCTGTCATCGGCACCAAAGTTTCGCTGCCTGCTTATGGCTAGAGATTCGTACTACGAATAGTTCTGCTACCATACACCTTTGATTATGGAGTTTACCTTCACAAGTCGTCGCTGCAGATACCCAGTCTCTGCAGTCTTCACCGCCGTATCGACCAGGCCCTCTCTTCCACCCATCGTGTGGAAGAAGAACTCTGTCGGGGTGAGACCGGAGTAGAAGCTGTTTTCTACAAACCCTCGGGCCGCTGGGATCTTAGCTATGAAGATAAAGTGGTATTAGTTTTGCGGGATTTTTTTTATGTAGACCTTATTGATAATGGTTGTCAAATCGGTCTCTGTAAGTCCACATATCAAATAGAATGATGGGCCACTTACTTATAATATTTGAGATTCCTTACAAATTGTAGTTTTGAACTCAAATTATGAGAAAGTTTTTGATAATTCCAACAAAGGATACGATGCTTTTGCCTTTATTGCGAGCCATTTGTTGATTTTATTGTTTGTAGCAGAACTTATGCGGAAATAACAGTATTTCGGCCTGCAATTTGTCGATTAGGAGGTTCGAAGCGATAAAAAATATGTGTGTGTGTGTGTGTGCTTTTTTTTATTTGAAAGATCCAAAAATATATGTGAAGGCTATGATTATAGGCCGCAATAGGCCTGACCAAGATAGTAACGAAGAGGAAATGTCAAGATACATTTCAATTCGCACAGAAAATAGCCTAAGTAGATGGGCGTTACTCTTAACTGAAAAGAACATACGACAAAAAGTCGGAGAAGCCAATATCGAACTGAAGATTTTTATTACCATTCGTAAAAAAACAGTTTTAAATGAACGCATTTATCAAGCAGTTTTACGTCATGCGATAGTTATTCAACTAACTACATTTACTTATTGACCATTGCTAATTCTTTATACATACTGTTAACAATACCTGTGGTTGGTGATATGTTTCTACACTAGACTTTATCTTCAAGGATATAGGGTTGATTTTACAACTTACAGTGCCTCTCGAAGTGTGGTAGAGAGCGATCTTCAAAGCCGTTGGGCACTCGCTTGCCGTTCAGCGCCTGCTGTCCCACGCAGGCAATCATTTGCGATATGTTGATGTTCGACCCTGGACACATACAAATAAGGTTCATTTTACAAGAGCTGCTAGTCGAAAAAAGTACTACGATGAATTTAAAAGTCGCTCTTGAAATAAGAAATCCTTGCCTTAGCGTTAAGGTTCAAATTGCAGTTACCTTTTGATCCGCTCTGTGCCATTATAAGCGGCGCGTTGGTCGGATGCAACTCTCGGAAACACGCTTTCGCAGCCAACTCTCTAGAACATAAAATAAAATAGTACAATATCATATTGCGCCAAACATATTTCAAGAATATTGCATTGAAGACCTTGTAATAAAACCCATAGGGTGTTTACTCTAGTTTCCAGTTCAAACCGAGTTTTTTCTGTAACTATAATGTGCTTATCATTTATAAGTCTCCTCCATAGTAAAACTAAATTTTAACCCTATAACAAGAACCGTAGGGTACATTTTACAATACCTGATGCTACTCAGCTCGCTGAGCATGACAGCTTCTAAGGTCTCCTCCATAGAGCAACCCGGCTGGCACTGTAGTGTCCCCTTCTCCATCTCAAGGATATAGGCGTCACATTTGGAGTAGCCAGACTCTAATAGCCTGTTCTTGACTTCAATGTAATTTGAACCTAACTATAAGAAGTATAAAGTGCATTTTACAATACCTGATGCTACTCAGCTCGCTGAGCATGACAGCTTCTAAGGTCTCCTCCATAGAGCAACCCGGCTGGCACTGTAGTGTCCCCTTCTCCATCTCAAGGATATAGGCGTCACATTTGGAGTAGCCGGACTCCAATAGTCTGTTCTTGGCTTCAATGAGACGTCTGCCGGGAGTGACGTCTATAATACCGAAGCTGAAGCCACGGTTCATCATGTAGTAGGAGGCCATGCGAGCTAGTCTGAAAGGGACGAGCGAGTAAAAATAATCGACGTAACCCCAAGTAAATAATCTTAATTATGTATAGGAAATAGAGATTGTTTTAAAATCGAACAAAACAAAAGAAATGCAACTCTATTTCAATTGTGAAAAATAATAATTCATTGAAGAGATACCTTTTAAATACTTTTAAGAGCCCTTTGGGCGGTTAGAGGATGAGGTAAGAAAGTAGTAAAAATCTTTATTTATTTTATATTACCTCCACATGCCTCTAACTGCGTGTTCCTCTCCCCAGTCCCTCAGCAGGATATAGAAGATGCTGCTCTTGGTGCCAGAGCCGAGGGTGCTCTTGTCCATGGAACCGCACAGCAGCTCTGAGTTACGGATGATGACATCTGATAAAATTATTACACAAGCTCATAGAAAAAACATTTCAAAAAAATTACAATAGTACATTATACATTACTATAGAGGCCGGGAAACGATGGCAGGCCGCGTATCCCTACCCGACCTCACGACGCTCGGCCGTCTAAATCTACTTGGCCTGCAACCCAACGTTTCTCGCCGAGATTTGTATAGAGCTTTTCTCAAACATTTGCAATGATAAAAAAACAATACACCACTCAAAAAAGAAATTTAACAGACGCCATGTTTAACATTAAAATTAAAAAAAAATTACTTCCAGGCCTTCAATTTTGTATGAAAATCCTTTACAGTTCTCCCGAGTTGTTCCGCCTGAAACGTCATACTTTGAAGCCTGTTATAACTTATAACGCACGTAATGAAGAAATTTCATTGCATGTTCGAGAATAGTACATTACGATACAAGTGCAGAAAACAGGAAATTCGCAACGAGTGGTGATAAATTAAAACACGACCGAAGAGAGTGTTTTAAATCGACACGAGTTGCGAATTACCTGTTCGCACGTGTATCGTACGTTTTACAGTACATATGGCTCTTTAAAGTTTCGACATATGCACGTAATCTACTGATTACCGCGCGAGTGCGGTAATGTAGCACCATATGTACTGTAAAAGTATATTTCTCAAACATGCAATGAAATATTGATGTTATGTTCCTTATAATAGGCTGCGAAGTATGACGTTTCAGGTGCGGCTAGGACAAGAGGTCGTTAATGGAATTTCATACAAATCTTTCAGGCCTAGGCCGGCAAAGTCCTCTTTTTTAATTTCCATTCCACATAAATTTGTGGCACAAGCATCATGACAGTCTGCCACTATGCGTATTAAAAATAAAACTTTGTTTTTCTTTTGTTGTTTATTTCATTCCATGTTTGAGAAAAGCACTATACATACCTCGGCGGGAAATATGGGGTTGCCCGCCTTAGACCTATCCTCTTCTCGTCTATATGACCTATCGTCTATATGTCTTCGGCCGGCAACCCCTTTCGTCCCGGCCTCTGTATTAATGTACTATTATAGTACGGCTAAATTAAAAACAAAAGCTAACAATATAAGTCGGATCATGGCAAGGATCGCGTGGCATGTGTATAAGCTACATAACGAAATATTTTTGAGGAGTTTTCTCCTACTTTGATTACAGTACTCACACGAATCCTGAATGCACATGTCCTTGTTGCTAGTGTAGTTCTTCCCTTTAGTTTCCAAGTTCGCCTTCACCTCACACCGCTTGTTGGGTTTCAGGATGAGGCTGAAAACCAAGCACGTAAGTTTACCTTCAATGACAATCGTGGAAATGGTTTATCTTGTAAAAGATGATCTAGATCTCTATCCAGTAAATTGTATCAAATATATCTCTGTTTCACCAACCTCACTTAAACTCGAAACGCACAGCGCGGGCGCGACGCGCTGCGGGGCGGAGACAGTTTTCAATTTTTTTTTTCGAACTGTCGACTGTCGATAGTGTCGATTACTGCTTCATATGTCACACACGCCACCTCCGCTCCGCTATCCCGCGCGGTTTTTGCGTGCGACGTCCTCCGGACCGCGTTCGCTTTACCACAAAACCGCCTCCGCCACGCAACGACGCTGCGCCGCGCTCTGTGCTTTTCAAACTTAAGGGTGGGTTGCACCAAAACGTCTGTAATCGTAAGCGGTGTTCTTTAAAATCTGATTGTATAGAAATTTTGACAAGTTTTTTATATGACATTGGAAGCAAACGAGCAGACGAATCGCCTGATGGTAAGCGATTAGCGCCGCCCATGGACACACGGAACACCAGAGGGGTTGTAAGTGCGTTGCCGGCCTTTAAGATGTGAGTACGCTCTTTCTTTGGGAGCTTCTATGGGATGACAGCTGCCGGCGGCATACTCATCATAGATTGGGCAGTACCTGTAAGTTGGTGCAACTCGCCCTAAATATCTGCTTGTCGGTCTAAAGCCTGACTCGCTAAATCAGGCAATGACAAGACAATCCCCTGGCACGTAAGGAGCAGACAGTATACATTCGACTAGTTGATGTTTCCTCGCGCGTGAAAAGGACACAAGAGCTGCGTTTACAGTGGTAAATAATCTGCTTCCTAGTCCACAATCTCCTCAGCTTCAGTATAGCAAGCGGGGCCATGCCTATGTTCATGGTAGCATCAGGCCCAGGCAGAAAGCAGGCTGTTATTGAACTTCCTGGAGTTTTATGAAGAAGAGACGGCGGTTACAGTGCCTGGCAGAGGTCTATTTCACTTATCTAAAATTCTGCTTCCTAGTACATTATCTCCTCGGCTTGAGTATAGCAGGCGGGGCCATGTCTATCTTCATGGTAGCATCAGGCCCGGACAGAAAGCAGGCTGTTAATGAGTTTCCTCGGGGTATATGAAGAAGAGACGGCGGTTACAGAGTCTGACAGAGGTCTATTGCACTTACCTAAAAATCTGCTTCCTAGTACATTATCTCCTCGGCTTGAGTATAGCAGGCGGGGCCACGTCTATCTTCATGGTAGCATCAGGCCGGACAGAAAGCAGGCTGTTAATGAGTTTCCTCGGAGTATATGAAGAAGAGACGGCGGTTACAGTGCCTGGCAGAGGTCTATTTCACTTACCTAAAAATCTGCTTCCTAGTACATTATCTCCTCGGCTTGAGTATAGCAGGCGGGGCCATGTCTATCTTCATGGTAGCATCAGGCCCGGACAGAAAGCAGGCTGTTAATGAGTTTCCTCGGGGTATATGAAGAAGAGACGGCGGTTACAGTGCCTGGCAGAGGTCTATTTCACTTACCTAAAAATCTGCTTCCTAGTACATTATCTCCTCGGCTTGAGTATAGCAGGCGGGGCCATGTCTATCTTCATGGTAGCATCAGGCCCGGACAGAAAGCAGGCTGTTAATGAGTTTCCTCGGAGTATATGAAGAAGAGACGGCGGTTACAGTGCCTGGCAGAGGTCTATTTCACTTACCTAAAAATCTGCTTCCTAGTACATTATCTCCTCGGCTTGAGTATAGCAGGCGGGGCCATGTCTATCTTCATGGTAGCATCAGGCCCGGACAGAAAGCAGGCTGTTAATGAGTTTCCTCGGGGTATATGAAGAAGAGACGGCGGTTACAGTGCCTGGCAGAGGTCTATTTCACTTACCTAAAAATCTGCTTCCTAGTACATTATCTCCTCGGCTTGAGTATAGCAGGCGGGGCCATGTCTATCTTCATGGTAGCATCAGGCCCGGACAGAAAGCAGGCTGTTAATGAGTTTCCTCGGGGTATATGAAGAAGAGACGGCGGTTACAGTGCTTGGCAGAGGTCTATTTCACTTACCTAAAAATCTGCTTCCTAGTACATTATCTCCTCGGCTTGAGTATAGCAGGCGGGGCCATGTCTATCTTCATGGTAGCATCAGGCCCGGACAGAAAGCAGGCTGTTAATGAGTTTCCTCGGGGTATATGAAGAAGAGACGGCGGTTACAGTGCCTGGCAGAGGTCTATTTCACTTACCTAAAAATCTGCTTCCTAGTACATTATCTCCTCGGCTTGAGTATAGCAGGCGGGGCCATGTCTATCTTCATGGTAGCATCAGGCCCGGACAGAAAGCAGGCTGTTAATGAGTTTCCTCGGGGTATATGAAGAAGAGACGGCGGTTACAGTGCCTGGCAGAGGTCTATTTCACTTACCTAAAAATCTGCTTCCTAGTACATTATCTCCTCGGCTTGAGTATAGCAGGCGGGGCCATGTCTATCTTCATGGTAGCATCAGGCCCGGACAGAAAGCAGGCTGTTAATGATTTTCCTCGGGGTATATGAAGAAGAGACGGCGGTTACAGAGTCTGACAGAGGTCTATTTCACTTACCTAAAAATCTGCTTCCTAGTACATCATCTCCTCGGCTTGAGTATAGCAGGCGGGGCCACGTCTATCTTCATGGTAGCATCAGGCCCGGACAGAAAGCAGGCTGTTAATGAGTTTCCTCGGGGTATATGAAGAAGAGACGGCGGTTACAATGCCTGGCAGAGGTTTATTTCACTTACCTAAAATTCTGCTTCCCAGTTCATAATTTCCTCGGCTTTAGTATAGCAGGCGGGGGCATGTCTATCTTCATGGTAGCATCAGGCCCGGACAGAAAGCAGGCTGTTAATGAGTTTCCTCGGGGTATATGAAGAAGAGACGGCGGTTACAATGCCTGGCAAAGGTTTATTTCACTTACCTAAAAATCTGCTTTCCAGTCCATAATCTTCTTGGCTTCAGTATAGCAGGCGGGGGCATGTCTATCTTCATGGTAGCATCAGGCCCGGACAGCAAGCAGGCAGCTAGTTGTTGAGCTTCCTCGCGAGTCAGGAAGGTGTCCCGTTGTGTGAGCAGGTAGCCGCCAGTGATGAAGTCTTGTGTGGCTGCGATGAGGAGCTCACCGTTGCGTGGTGTCACGAGGTTGGATTTGTTCTGTTAGAAATTGCAAAAAAAAAAGAGTTTTTAGAAAATACGATTAGTTTTTTTTACTTGGTTTTAATTCTCGGTATTTTATTTGTCATTATGAATTTTTGTTTATTTTAGTATAAACTATGAAGTTAGACTAGTTACCTCTCTAAGTATAAACTAATAAAACCATGTCATTCAACCATTACATTATAATGCCTTTCTAAATTTTTGTAAAATTTGGTTGTTTTATGTGGTATATGGCATATGGCTGTCGGCCTGTTTAGCCTAGTTGGTAGTGATACTGCCTCCGAAGCTAGAGGTCCCGGGTTCGAATCCCGGCCAGGGCATTATTTGTGCATTTAGCACGGATATTTGTTACTTGGTCTTGGATGTTTTCTATGTATTTAAGTATGTATTTATCAATATAAGTATGTATATCGTTGTCTAGTACCCATAGTACAAGCTTTGCTTAGTTTGGGACTAGGTCGATATGTGTAAGAGTGTCCCCCAATATTTATTTATTTATGTGGCTGTAAGTAGTATAACCTACCTTAACTAAAAGTGGCGGAGCGTTCGTGGCCCAGCGGCGCCCGCGAACCGCGTGTGGTAAGCGAGGTTAAGCAATGTGGGCGCAGGTCAGTTCTTGGATGGGTGACCGCTTTGAGTGGTTACTAACTGAGCACTCCCGTGCTTTGGAAGGCACGTTAAGCCGTTGATCCCGGCTGTTGTCTATGACAGCAGTCGTTAAGCCAAGTTAGAGGTCTTCGGGCGGCTTAGAACTTCTAACAGTCAAGTTGCCCACTCACTTAAAAAAGGGGGTTCGAAGCTGCACCACGTCCGTAGGGACGCAACAAAACTGGCAACCGTAATTGTCTTCTCGAAGATCTCACGGTTCGAAAATAAATGCCATACGATTATTATTATTATTACTAAAAGTGGCAGTTTGTGTTCAATGGGTAATTAATGCAAAGTTGCATAAATATCATTTCATATATCAATACTCGTAACGTTAAATGTAGCGCCAGCGCATGTCATTTCAAAGAAAATAGACAACACATGGGTGTATGTCTTGTACGGACATAAGGGAGCTTAGACAAACTCCAAAATTATAGTCCTCGTTGACAAAGGATCGAATTTCAAGTGAAGTAAGCTATAGATATTTGACGGCAGGAATCGTCTCTTGCGCCTGGATATTAATGTTGCTCAACATTCCGCGGCTGCGTATATTTGCTAGGCCGGAACAGTGGGTCATACCCTAACGGACATAATTCTTCACTTGAAACCGCGGAACGTAAACGCGAAAGATACATTCATCAAAACTAAGCCTTACCCCCATAAGAATAAGCGCTTCGGCTCTGGCTTCCTCGGTCTGCGGCAAGTGCATGTTCATTTCATCACCGTCGAAATCCGCGTTGTAAGGCGTGCAAACACACTCGTTGAATCTGCAAGGAACGAATTTGAACTCAAATTCGCATGTCATTAA
Source organism: Notocelia uddmanniana (assembly GCA_905163555.1). NCBI lineage: Eukaryota > Metazoa > Arthropoda > Insecta > Lepidoptera > Tortricidae > Notocelia > Notocelia uddmanniana. Next base: position 23,130,093 of record LR991070.1, on the reverse strand, counting down.
GTCTAATTTTAAAGGTTGCCCGCGACTTCGTCCGCGTCTTCGCTCCTATTGGTCGCAGCGTGAAGTTATATAGCCTAAAGCCTTCCTCGATAAATGGACTATCCAACACAAAAATAATTTTTCAATTCGATCCAGTAGTTCCTGAGATTAGCGCGTTCAAACAAACAAACAAACTCTTCAGGTTTATACTATTAGTATAGATTACGTTGAACCAGCTACCAAGATCAGTTTAAGGGCGGGTTACTCTATTTTACGATTACAGACCGAACAACGTTCAATATGACGCTACAGACGGTTTGGTGCGACCCACCCTTAAATTAATGGACTTTATTAAGTGATGATATGATGCCAAGTATCCTTATCACTGTCGTTAGTTGATAGTAAGATTGAGAACGGTGTATTTACCATTATTTTGAGTTTCATATATTTTGGTGCTGTAGCAAGCACCATTTTCAAGGATTAACTGACGTTCTGCGAGTTTTATTTGTGGTCTACCCACACTTCTACTACCACCGTCCGCGCTTTCACGCAAAACTCGAACACGATCACGACAGACAACACTCACAGTATCAACACGCGCGTTCATGCCGGTAACGTCTCTTTTCGATTCGTGAACAGCCAGGTCACTGGAAGACAGACGCTCGACAGTTGAAACCCATCTTCCCGGTTGAAATTCTTGTACTTTTATACAATTGTATGAAAAATATAATAAGTGTGTTTGTGTGTGTAAATGCTTATGAGCGGTAGTGTATACGACCACAAATATAACTTACATCGGCAGTCTTCGTCTGCGCAGAAGATTGATGATGTGACAAGGTATTTTTAGGGTTCCGTATACAAAGGGTAAAAACGGGATCCTATTACTAAGACTCCGCTGTCCGTCCGTTCGTCTGTCTGTCTGTCTCTCTGTCCGTCTGTCCGACTGTTACCAGGCTGTATCCCATGAACCGTGATGTTAGGCAGTTGAAATTTTCACAGATGATGTATTTCTCTTGCCGCTATAACAATAAATACTTAAAGACTTATTAATTAAAAAACCCGACTGCGTTTCTGTGTAATTTTGAATTTGACGTCAAAAATCCGCCATCTGGTTTTTTTATTTGATATACCCAGTGTCACTCACACAGTAAATACGAATCTAACGACACCTCTCAAGCTAAAATCCATCGAGCCGTTCAGACTGCAGAGTGTGCCAAACAATTATACATATATACTCTCGAAAAACATAACCCTCCTTCTGGCGCAGAAAAATAGAAATGAAATATATATTTAGGGGAACTCCTATACAAGAAAAGTGTTTGTGTTTTTTTTAATAGATAATGGTGCGCGAGTCCGACTCGCACTTGGCCGGTGTTTATTAAATTGTTGCTTACTGATTTTATTCAGCATTTATCAGCACTCTTCTGCGCAGACGGAGATTGGCGATGTAGCTTATATTTGTGACTGTACATCGATTGTCGACATCACCAGTACCACCACTAATGCCATAGGAATAGGGTTGATATTACAAGGGCTCACCTAAAAGTCCTCTGCGGCTGCACCTTCGCCTTGTGACACATGATGGACAGCTTGTGAAGCGAGGGCTGTCTGTTGAAGAGAACCACATCACCATCCACCAGGTGTCGCTCCACTATGTCACCGCACTGGAAAATGAACGTTCGGTTAGCACATTTAGAGTTTATTTTTACTTAGAGGTACTATTCAAAGAAAAATTTTGTTCAGCAATCGGTTGGATGTTGCGAGGCTATTCTGTCGTCACACGGAAAGTGTAAAGCTACAGCCAAGATAATTGAAATCCGAAGTTAGGATATCTCCGTCCCTATAGCACCTTTAATACACGACTCATATAATTTTACGCTACGCTATTTCACTTAGTAAACCCTCCGAGCGAGTTGGTCCAAGGATGAACATGGACAAGACGAAGATCATGTCAAATGCCCATGTAACACAAATCCCGTTACAATCGGACATTTTACACTCGAAGTTGTAGACGATTGTATGCAGGTTGACCCCTGTAACAGGAGCTAAAAATTTAACGGTGCACTATTGAGCGAGCCAGCAAATATTCCCAAGTGGTCCCAAACCAAAAAAAAAATATGTTTTTGTTAACCCTTTCGTTCCGGCTGACGAGTTAACTCGTTTTGTGCGATGAGCTCTCAGATCCGGCAGGCGAGTATACTCGTTGTTAATATTTTGTCACTACATCCTGGATTATGGCAATCGCCAATCACTTCCGCAACCGAACGCATTGCGTCCCGTACTCAAAGTCTTGAGTCATATCTATTTGTTGCAGTTATTGCGGCGTTGCCAACTAACTACTAGTGAAAATCGAATAAACTTATTACCCCAAGAATATTCGTTGCGTATTTGTGTCTTAATAGTTTCGTTTTACACAAACAACATTAGCTAAACACAATGTTAGCAAACGAGCTATCTCGTCTACCGGCTCTGAAAAGCATTGTACCTAGCCGAGTTAAGTCGCCTTTCGGACGCAAGAGCATCATTTCTGTCAACGAGTTAACTCGCCTACAGGACGGAGGAGCAGATATCATTTCAGTGGACCTGGCAAACTGGCTAGATTTTCTGTATGACTTTGCCGGAACGAAAGGGTTAAAATATTATTTTAAAAGATAGCTTACGTGTATCTTTTACTCTTCTGGAGTGATATTGATAACTATATTATAAAAAACACAAAAAAATAAAAAATACCAAAAATACCTTAGAAACAAAAAAATCATAAACTATTATGACCATAACTTGATACTTCCTCAAAGACTGCATTGACTGGTTAGCTATAATCTCGTGGTGTCAAAATCTATTACTTGGAGGTCATATATAATCTTAGATTGAAAATACTCCGAATTGAAAACAAAAAAAAATATTGGGTCACAGGGAGTTATTGCGGATGCTCTAAAGGAAGCGTCCTTTTAAATATTTGCTCCTATTACAGGGCCCACCCTGTATACCTAGGACAGACTGTCCAGTTGGAAGTAGTTGGCTCCCGGGTGAAGATCTGGCCCGCTCCGAACCAGCTGCCGCAGCCAATGCAGGTTAGCAGGGAACACGCGTCCTTCTGACCACTTGTAGACCTTATCTAGTCGCAATAAGGTCCAAGATTGGTCAGGAAGGCTATGTGTAACTCACCTTGAGCTCCTGCGCGATCTTCTCCCGGTTGCCGTACTTGAGGTACTTCTTGTGCGGTAGCCCGCGCTGCTGCACGTAGTTGGCTCCTGGATGGTGGTCGGGCCCGCTCCGAACCAGCTGCCGCAGCCATTGCAAGTTGGCCGGGAATACCCGTTCGGGGTACGTCAGGATCTTGGCCACGTGAACTGGCACGCCCACCTGAGGATATCAAGTTTGGAATGGCCTTTATGCTTTTTACGAGTAGGTTGGCTCTAAAATAGCCGAAACCGACCGATCTCTAGGGCCCAACCCGAAAACCAGCGCTAGGCCCTCTGCTTGGAACCCATTGATCAATAATAATATATTTTTATAATTTTACTTTTTTAGCAGGATAATTGCCCATAGCTGGCCACCCTTGAGTAACTGGACATTTTGCAAAAATGTGTACCACCACCCAGTGGCGGCTGCTGACTACGAGAACCGGTGGTGCGCTAATTTATGGATTTATGAAATACTATAATATATAACTCCAAAATTGCAATACAACGACATTTTCCTACTAACCATCAAATTTTATATGTATTAAGTACCTCAATCCGTCGAGTTTGATTCCTGGAAAATGGTTTTAAATTAAGGCATGACCTTGGCGGCCCATCCGATTTTATTTCTAATTTATCAATCACTAAAAGTTTTAATATTGTTTTTAGTATTCTCGATATTCAAGTTCACACTTTAAAAAAAATATTGCCCCAGGTCTTCGGTGTTAGGTAGGGTACCCGGAAGGCTGGCTGCATTGCCCAAACACTAGTCACACTCATTTTCCAAAACAAACAATAAACACGAATTACGAATAATGGCGCGATACGAGAAAAGTGAAGTGCAGGCCATGTTATTAACCAACTAAGCCAACTTGACAATTGAAGCGCTAGAAAAGCTTTATATTTTGAGCGTTAACTTCACTTGGTCGGGTAATATCGCCGCCGGTCCCTCGTGTGGGCTCCGTGCGCCGCACGAGATTTACCTTTTTCTTCATTCAGTTTGTACGGAGTATCTTCCGTCTCACGCGCCTGGCGCTCTAACACGTTTCTCATAGAAATTGTACTGGCTAGTGCGTGCGCTCCACGAAGCGCACGGAGAGGTTATTTGAGACTGAGCGAAATAGTAGATTATACACTAACAGCCCTATTCATAAAAAAACCTTAACAGAGGCTTGATCGGCCTGTTAGTTAGCAGACTGATTAAGCCTCTTTGACGGTTGTTAAGAAGTATGATTTATAAGCGCTTGCTAGCCGTCTGTTAGATAATCGGTTGCTGATAGGTGGATTAGACACGTTATGTTGGCCATCCTGACAAATCATAGACAAAAACATGGCCACATCGTGAATTAAAAAAAAAGATTGACTGCAGTGACAGCTAATTAGCGGGAAGCTAGGTAACCTCGAAATAGTCGAAATTTTCCTGCTCGTTAAGTTTTCAACTATTGAATTTTAAAATTAATTCCACCAAAAAAAGGAGTGATAATTGGATATCGGAGGATAAAGTAAGAAAAACAATTCATTTACTTTTGTTTGGTGTGATATGTGAAGTGGATCTTTGCTAACCTACCTTTAGTGTTCCTATTGAATCTAAACACTGGACGTCCTTTTCAGATGTTGCTTCAAGAGCTAGTAAGTGAGAGTAAACATAATAGAAGATAAAAATACGGACACAAACACGTACAGCCGCAACGTCGCTGCGTGAGCGGACCTTCTTAAAAGGCAATCAAATTGTTGGAAGTATTATATGGTACAGCTTTTTCCTAATGAGTGTTTATTATAGTTATGAAAGTATTGTTCTTGCAAATGAAACAATACGTATAACAAATTATTTTGCTTTTCGCTTTTAGTTCAATATTATGTGAAACGGCGCGGAACGAAAATAAAATCCGCCGAGAAACGCAAAGTTAGCACGGAAAAAACGTCAGGTTTTGGGAGCCTCTGCGAGAGGGCCCCACAGATTCCAACCCCTTGAGAGCCTGGTTGCCGCAGAATTCCAGACAGCAACAAGTTTGATTCGGACTCAATAAATCTGGTTGGTATGGTTATACACTTGTACCAATTTTTTACATTTACTTATGTTTCAATGATGTAAATGTCCACAAGTTTCAGTTTGAAATACATGGATATAAATATCATGATATACTTCGCTTCAGGGTCGGGGTCAAATTATAATTTATGGTTTGATTGTGTGATGTGTTTGATTGACATAAAAAGTAGTATCTGAACCTAGTGAACCCGTTGAAGTAAGTTCAAATTGACACCCATGAGCCCTATAGTATGAAGCTCTGTTGCATAAGTATATGATAAATTATTATTAACTAACAACAATCATTTAATATCATGTAAATAAAAATAATCAATAAATCAATATGGTTAGATAATGTGCATGTAATCAAGCCTGAGGTAGGTTGGATGTAAGAGGTAACTTGTATTTGAAAGAGGTTTAGATAAGGTTACTTATCTACAGAGGATGGATGGAAAATATTGAACAAAAAGTAGCAAGTTAGCAGGATCAAATTAAATGTACCCAACCCAAAATGTATGGTTACCATAATAGACATGACATTTAGTTAGTAACTATAACTAATACAGATGACTAATGTGAATGTAACTTAAAAATAAAAGCATGTCACCTCATAAAATATTTTATTTAAACATATTTTATTTTTTCAGATACTGCTTGTACGAACTTCAGCTACTGCCCCTGCAACTGGTGAGGAGTACTGTTCGTCACTATTGAAGCACAGGAAGCTCTACCAGTTGTGCAAGAAGCCACACCACCTCCCATGAAGAGAGAAAAAAGACAATGAAGAGAGGAGAAAGAATCCTGAAATTAAAAGAACAATTACTTTTAGCTTTTAATCAAAATGGAATATTTTAAAAGTAAAAGGAAAGGTAGTTCAATGTGGTTAAAAGTAATTGTTCTGACCCCAGATTATTTTTCTTATTTTTCTTTTTGGATTTTGTATCTGTCTTCATTTTCTTTTTGGATTTTGTAAACTTTACAAAATAAATGTATTTATATGTCATTAAGTTTTTTTAAATTAAATGTATGTTATTTTTTCTTATAACTTGAGCAACTCCTTGGTAATTAACATTATTAAATCATCAACTTAATGAGGTACTTTGTATAAGTACATCATTAAACATATATAAGAAATACTCATTCGAGTAGTTCACTAGTACATGCCATGAAAAGGGGGTTTACACAAGTTATTTATCATTTTTCTTATTAATGAAATAAAGGTCTTCAGGCGACTTGAGGATTTCTGACGGTAAAGTTGTTCACGCATTTGACAATCCTAATCTCAATAAGGTCTAATTTCCCCCTTGGGTTAGAAGGTCAGACGGCAGTCACTTCCGTAAAAACTAGTGCCTACGTCAATTCTTGGGATTAAGTAACCCTGGGCATCTTTCCGGGTGCAACTGTACTGGGTTATCGCTAGGATTCATGATGATTAATGAAATGTAAACACGTACCTTTTTATCCCTTCTTCACATTGCAACAAGAACGAAAACGGTACGTGTTTCTTTTTCCTTGGCTGTACAGTACAGCCACCAGCATAATTTTGTATACATTATTTCTTGTGTTTTATATACTTTGGTAACAAGCTTCTTACTAAATTATATTATATCTATAAAGTAGTTAGGGTCGATAGGCCGGTTAGCGACCAGCTAATTTGGTGTGCCGGTTTGCGATCACTTGGATAAGTTGATGAACTGATAGGATATTGATTCGTTTTATAAATAGATTCCCATTCAATAACTTAAAATTTTTTATAGAACTCACTGTTTCTGTATGTAGGGTGTGTAAAAATATTCATATCTTTAATAGATAAAAATCTCGTCCTTCAGGTGGTCGCACACTGACGATGGTCGCGTAACCGGCCTAGCGACCCTTGAGGTGTGCAATAAAGAGTATTTGTATGGTACCTATTTATGCCGCTGTATCTACTTACTGTTACATACATGATTGCAATTGACGGCCCTTATTAAGGGTTTCCACCATACCCGACGCGCCATAGTTTTCTTTTGACTCAAGTAATTAAGGCAAGCTCTTGTTGAAACCACCAAGTTCGTGGAAATCGTAATTATTGATAACCTTGTTTATTGGAAGTGGCGATGAATAAAAGCACGAAGATGTGCATTGTTTGCCGTCCTGTTGACTGCTCCTGTCGGAAACGCCCGCACCGCGTAACAGGTCTCTTCCCTCTCGGCTGCATTAGAAGGGATTTTTATATAATGGGCAGAGTCACGCATCAAAGTGATTCGCCATCAGTGCTCGCACCGAGAGTCCGAGAAGCTCTCAATTCGTCAATAATTTGGGCCGTCCCCTTGTCAAACCAGTACCGGAGCCGAAATTCTACATCGGGCAGATCCCCTATATAGGTACTCTCTATAGGATCTGCCAATTTGTAATACACATTGCGACGCCGCGGTTGTGGTAGTCCATTAACAGCTTCCACATTCCGTATAACCCGGATAACTTACATTGTCACGAAAGTAAAGATAATGATAGACGATCACTTAAGAGTCCGCAGTAAGCTCGGTTCTCCATACAAACGTAGTTTCGCTCTCATTTTCAAACGCCATGCTAGAATAACATGAAACTTTGTATACACAATGGGATCCGGCATAATATAGGTTATAACGGAGAAAAGTTACAGCGATTATTAAGGTTTTCATACAAGACGTAAAAAACTCAAAAACTCGCTGTATTTTTTACCAATACATTTTCTAACAACAGAAACTAATTTCCGACCTAGATATGGCGGCTCCTATACAAAGTTTCATGTTATTTCAGCAAGGCGTTTTTAAATGAGATCTAAACTACGTCTGTATGGAGAATCGAGTTCAGCCGAGCGTACTGGGGACTCTTTATAGGTATTTCAATCATAAGATCTACTTTTTATAAAGCGAGAGTATTTTTCCCATAAAGCCGTAACTATGTTAATCATCCTAATTTTATTTAATATACGACTATACGTATCTTCTTAAGTACCCAATTAACAGAATTTATAAAACAACATCCGTACAGAATCCCTTCGACCTTCGTAGAAATTTTCTCATGGGTATGGTTTTTCTCTTGTCGCAATCAGCTGTTCAAATTTGTGGCGGCCATTTTGTGACTTAACAGAGAGATAAAGAAGGGTCTACGGGCCTCTAACTTTCGAACCATTTAGCAGAGCCTTGTTGGACCGATTAGCGTTGACAGAGGATTATGAATCATGTTTTTTAGCATCGGGCCTTCAAGGAGCCTTCAAGGAGCCTCTAACTTTTTATGAATAAGGCTGTAGAAGTTGTGGGTTTTTAGCCCAATAAAAATGGTCTCCAATATGCACTATATACTTTTAATGATATATATAGATGACACTGTACAATATTATAGAGATATAAGCGGAAAGAAAATATATTGACAGAGGTAACGTGCGTCCGGTGCAACTCGCAATAGGATCTCTGCCCCCCGACGGCCGTCCCTGCCCCGCGCGACCCTCACCCCGCGCCGCGCTTGGCTCTCGTCGGTAACATCCTCCACCCCAGTGCTGCCTAGCAGCACTCACCATCCATGGGTATTCGAGCGATGCGTGCGGCCGAGCGCATGAGTACACCATTCTTGGTTTTCACTCTGACGGCTCTGACTCGGCCGTCTTTGCCTGGCAACACTTGTTCCACTAAACCCTTTGGCCAGGTACATCGAGGTCCATCTGGGTCCACGATTAGGACAAGGTCACCCACTTGCAAGGGCCTCTCTTCTTGTGTCCATTTTTTACGTGGTAACAGGTCGGGGAGGATTTCTTTCACCCACCTTTTCCAGTATAAGTCGGCTAGTCGCTGGGCGATTCTCCACTGCTTTTTTAAGTAAAAGTCAGTATCGTTGTAAGCACCGAGATGGGGTAAGACTGAAGAGGATCCCAAGAGGAAATGATTTGGTGTCAAAGCTTCTGTACTGCCTGGTTCCACAGAGACATGCGTCAGCGGCCTGCTATTTACGATGCTCTCTACCTCACTCAATAGTGTGAGCAGTGTCTCCTCTCGAGGGGCTCGTTCCTTCAGCACGACCTTCAAACATCCTTTGACAGTCCTGATAAGCCTTTCCCATGCGCCAGCCCAGTGCGGACTTCCAGGTGGAATAAATATCCATTTGGTACCGTAGTTCAAGGACTCCCGCTTGAGGTACTCCTGGTCCAATTCCTCAATCGATTTCCTTAATTCAGCGTCAGCGCCACGTAGATTGGTCCCATTGTCTGAATAGAGATATTGTGGCCAGCCACGACGTGCCCCCATTCGCCGGAGGGCCATTATGAATGAGTCAGAGGTAAGTGAGTTTACAAGTTCTATGTGCACTGCCCTCACAGTTAAACAAGTAAAAAGAACTCCATATCTCTTCTGTCTTCCTCTTCCCACAGTGACTTCTAGAGGTCCGAATAGATCCGCTCCGGTGTAGGTGAAGGCACGCTGATGATGAGCAACTCGGGCTTGAGGTAAGTCTCCCATGCGTGGAATTTCTTGTTTACATTTTCGTATTCTACATAGCATGCACTTTGAAGTCACATTTTTAACTGTAGGTCTTAATCTTAATATCCAATGCCTTTGTTTCAGATTATTAACGACCGTTTCCTGGTTCCCGTGCGCCGCGAGAACGTGGTGATGCTTCACTAGGAGTCGTGCTACGTATTCTCGCCCGTCCAAGATTGAAGGTCTTTTTATTTCAGGTCCAACATCAGCAGCGGCGTCGATGCGGCCACCGAGGCGTAAGACTTCATTTTCATCGAGGTACGGCGATAAGGTAAGTAATTTACTCGATTTAGGTAAGTATAATCCATTTTTCAGTTTCATGATTTCGTCCGGAAATGACTGTGATTGAGAGTATTTTATAAGCAGCCTTTCAGCGCTCTCCATCACAATGCCGTCGTCTTCACTTATATGTTTACATTTGTTTATAAATTTCAGCATTATGTACGTAGCCCTGAGTAGTCGTAACCACGAAGAAAATCTTGTCGGCTCAGGAATAGGTAAGTTTCCATTATTGCATGGCGTAATTGTCATTATACATTCCAAATCCTCTTTGTTTACTTCAGGGTTTAATATATCATGCGGCCACTCGTTCTCACTTTTTTGTAAAAATGCAGGGCCCCGGATCCACTCGGGAGGCAAAACAGAGCGCTCATATGATTCTCGGGTGGCTATATCGGCTACATTTAGTTGTGTAGGTATGTACCTCCACTCGCTCATTTTTGTAAGTTCGTCTATTTCGCCCAGCCGATGCGCGACATAAGCTTTATAGGTACGCGCGCTATTTCTTATCCAGTGTAGCACTGTCGTGGAATCACTCCAAAAGATACGACGTTCCGGTTTTATTCTGTGTTCCTTAGTTATTGTTTCAGCTAATCTAGCGGCTAAGACTGCAGCAGCTAGTTCGAGGCGAGGCACCGTCGTTGATTTCAGCGTTGCGACGCGACATTTACTAGCGATAAACGTCTGATGCACTGTGTTGTTTTGTTGCCAACGCCAATATGCCACTGCACAAATAATCTTCGTAGATGCATCACAAAATAAATGAAGTTGCAGATTTTTATAACCATTCCTAGGTAAAACCGGTTTCGGCGCATGCGGGAGCGCATCATTCTCACCCGGCGTGCTGTTATCAACATCTAGTTGCGTCCCGCTCGCGCTCGCGGTATCTGTGCATGTGTCGCTCGCACTTGCAGCGGCGTGATAATAATATCTAGGTAGACGTACTTCGCGCATTGATTGTAATTGTCTCATCCATTTTAACCATTTCTCGTAAATAATGTCCGGTACAGGTTCGTCCCAATTTATCTGAAGTTGCCAAGCTTGCTGAATAATTAGTTTGCCATTTATTGTGAAAGGCGATAAATATCCATAAACGTCAAAGATAGACATAATGACTCGTAATATGTCCCTCTTTGTGGGCCTTTCTTTCCCGTTAATTATATTTTCAGATAACTTCTTCAGCGAAACATCGAATCCGAGCGTGTCGTCATTGGGATTCCATAACAAACCAAGTGTTCGTTCGCCCTCGTATTGTTGTCCGACTTTGAACCTTACTGCGCTACTACCGAGAGTCTCTTTTGGAATGCTGTTGATGACTGTTTGGCTGTTACTATTCCAATTGCGTATATGAAAATTTCCCTGCGAATGGATGTAGGTGACGTCACGGACTAGTTTCATTGCAGTTTTTTCATCAGGTAAGCTGTCGATATAGTCATCTACGTAATGCTGTGTGTATATAGCGTTAGCCGCCTCTGGCATTGTACTTTCGAATCGTCGCACGTTCTTATTTTTGATAAACTGTGCGATGAACGGTGAGCAATTAGCACCAAATATGAGTGACGTCATCAGGTAGGTATCTATAGGATCTTCAGGCTTGTCTCTGTATAGAAAGCGTAGGGCGTGCTGATCTTCGGGTTTAATTTTAACTCTGAGAAACATGTCTTTGATATCTCCGGAGATCGCAACTTTATTTTCACGAAATCGCCACATTATTCCTATTAGAGACATAAGTAGGTCAGGGCCTTTGTATAGGTAATCGTTCAGAGATAACCCTTGTGATGCAGCAGCTGCATCAAAAACTAGACGAAGAGATTTCTTGTTCAAATTATTTATTCCAAAGCTAGGTAAATACCATGTTCTAGACGTGACAGCTGGATTCTCCAACTTCTCCGCATAGTCATTCTCCAACAAATGTTGTATGCGTTCTTTATACCTTCGTGCATACTCTTCACTCTTTTTCATTTTTAGTTCAACTCCTTTCAGTCTTGACAGTGCGTTTGGAAGGGAGTCAACGGTGACACAATGAAGATCTTTCCAAGGTAGGCCGACTTGCCATTTGCCATCAATAAGTTCAGAGGTTTTTTCCAGGTGCTCCTGGGCCTGTACGTCCTCCGAGTTCTGCCTAGGTTTAGCAGATACGTATATCTTCATGAAGTTCACGTAAAAATTGATTATTTTCCATTATTGTATCTTGCTCTTCGCTATTATAAACATGTAATGACGTGTGTATATCCGTTTGTGCCATTACAGATGCCGGCGCTCTTCCATGCAGACACCAGCCTAGCGGCGAGCGAGTAGCGCAGGGTTCGTTCTGGCCACCCCGCACCACTTCCAGAGGTACAAGTAAGTGGTAGTTATCTTGCCCAATAAGTATTTCAGGTTTCAGTTTTTCAGTGCACAATTTCTTTCTTATAGGTTCCAGGTACTTATATTTCTCGCATTTAACGACACCGAGGTTTTGTGCAGGTAAGTTAAGATTGTCCACACTGCGCGCGTTTAATGTAAATATTGTCCCTTCTATATTAGATAACGTGCAATCGATCAGCTGAGTTTCACAAACCAGTTCCGTACGGTCCCAAGCGCCACGGACTCGTAAACACTCCCGGCGCCCGCGCAGCCCGGCCCGCTCGGCGAGTTTTGCACTAATTAACGAAACACTCGATCCGTCGTCAAGTAGGCATGTTGTGTTAATTTTACCGTTAGGTCCATGAATTACTATTGGCACAACTTTTAATAGTACTTCGCACTGATTAATGTTTATATGCGTTACAGTTTCGGTTTGCGCACCATTGTCCGTCACATCCACTATATCACAGTGACTTTGGCGTGAACTTTGACCCGGTAGGTAATGTAATAACCGGTGGTGAGATTGACCGCACCCCTCCACGTCGCACACGGCGGCTGCGCATGATTGTCTATCATGGTGCGATAACAAACACTTGTAACATAAACCGAATCGTTTCACATATTGCCAACGGTCCTTACGTAGTGATTTTTTAAACTTTTTGCACTCTGGTAAATTATGTTTCCCTATGTGGCAAAAACGACATTTATCACTGTTACTCGTATGTCCACTTTGCACTAAAATAGTTTGCGGTTTATAGTCACTGTTTTCATAGTTCCTTCGTTTATAGTCCGGACGTACTTGCATAAGAGATGCACTGCAGGTTGACACTTTCACAGCTTCATCGTGAAGAAACTTGGCGAGAATGTCCAGTTTAGGTATTGTTCCCTCTTTAATTTGCGTGTAACTATAGTCTGTCCATTTAGGTAGTAGCACCGTAGGTAACTTGGACAACACAGTAGCGACTATGTTCACTTCTTGCAGGTACTCTCCGCGACCCAGTGCCCTAACAGCTGTGACGTAGTTTTTTATCTTGACGGAAAACGGCACTATTTCCTTATGGTATTCCGGTGGCAGAGGGTGTAGCTTTTTAATTTCCATTAGCATGCGCGATATTATTAATTCCGGATTTCCATATTGTAACTCCAGCGTTGACATTAGAGTTTCGGGTGACGTACCACTCATAAGCAGAGCGTTGACGGAATCTCTGGCGGGTCCACGTAGACACTTTCTTAATCGCCACATATTTTCGATATCGCTAAAACTACACACTTTTGTAGATTCTTCGAAAGCTTGCTTGAACTGCAGCCATTCCATTGGTTCGCCGAAGAACAGAGGCAGTTCTCTCGGCGTGCTGATGCGGCTTAACAGCGCAGCGGTTTGGTTGTTATTGGATGCAGAGGCGGTGGCTAATTCCTTCAGTGCGCTGGCCAACTGCTGAACTGGCACTTCGGTGCCGGCAACTACGGCTGCCGACTGACACAGCAGGCCCTGATTATTTCCATTCTGGGGGGCTTGCTGAGTCTCCAGCTCCAGCTGACTGCGCTCGACCCACCTGGCAACATCACTTTTAACAGATTGTTGATCCTCTTCTGTATGTGGTGGACTGTATTTTTCATCTTCCAACTCGGCGAGATCTACCTGTAGTTTTTTGTCTATCAGGTCCATTTGTATGCGAGCTTTTGCTTCCGCTGCTTCCAGCTCTAGCTTCTTCCTTCGTGCCATTATAGAAGACGTAGTCGACTTTTTCGATACGGGATTGCTGCTTTTACGCGAACAATTACTTTGAGGTTGAACGATTTTCCTTTGTTCTGATTTTATTTGACTACCCGTTTCTAAAATAATAGTCTTATCGATCTGTTTCGAATTCGTCGGTTCATCTTCTTTTGCAGGCGTATTTAGCGGACGATTTAGAAGCTGTTTCTGTTCTTCTTCTCTTCTTTCCTTCTCACGTTTAGCAGTACTACGTGTGTTGACCATCTTCGGCGTATGGAACATGCCACGATCGATCCGGCTCGAAGACCACTTTGTAGAAGTTGTGGGTTTTTAGCCCAATAAAAATGGTCTCCAATATGCACTATATACTTTTAATGATATATATAGATGACACTGTACAATATTATAGAGATATAAGCGGCAAGAAAATATATTGACAGAGGTAACGTGCGTCCGGTGCAACTCGCAATAGGATCTCTGCCCCCCGACGGCCGTCCCTGCCCCGCGCGACCCTCACCCCGCGCCGCGCTTGGCTCTCGTCGGTAACAAAGGCTGTAAGGGGATAAAGCACTGTTTTATGTCACGGGAGCGAATTGAATCCCGAACGTAACGAAGGACTCATAATTTAACTCCTGAGCGTAGCGAGGGAGTTATAAGTTAATTCCTGAGCGAAGCGAGGGAATTAAGACTGAGTCCTGAGTGCAGTGAGGGGTTCAACCGCCCAAGACTAAAACAGTCTTATCCCCGAGGTGTATACTCTACTTTTCACACCTTATGCGAGACAAAAAAACAGGCTCAGTAGATAAATATTCAAAATAGACCAGAAGCACTGATTCAGACACAGACTTTACGCCTTTTACAGCTTTCCATTTGTCAAAATCGTTGTAGGCTTTTAGGTATTTTTCCTTTGACTTCTCTGGCAGCAGATTGTTGACAATGCCTATGGCATCTAATTTGATAAACTCAGGAGTCAAAACACTTTCATCACTCGACATTTTCAATATTATTTTTGAAATTAAATCTTCTATAGGCACCTACAAGAACTCGATTTGTTCGTCACGCGTGAACAAATGAAGGCGCGCGGCGTTCCAAATTCGAAAGCACAAGCCGTGGTCCTAGATTCGAAATTCGAATTTCGAACACCGCGCTCCTCCGGACCGGGGTTCACACGGAGGCAAACTTCATTTATTTTGTCAAATCAAGTAGGCCATGGCCTAGGACAAATTGTGTTTAGCAAAATTAAACTTTATGCATATAGTAACAAGAATTATGAAAAGTGAAATCATATTATTAACCAGCGGGTTATAATGAAATTCAGTACAACATTATAACCCGGCTAATACCAAGGGATTTAATGTCTTGCTTTCGGTAGGGTTTACATGACCTATAATTCGGCATTGTCGAGCATGTGGTTTGAAAAATAATTTTATAGACTACGACATAGCGTAGTGGTTTCTTTGCATTTTTTTAATGTAATTTATGTATGTATATTACAGATTATTAAGAAACATACACAAAGGTGATAGACGCTCTTGAACATTGCAAAAGGCTGAAATGGAAATGGGCTGGTCACATTTCACGCATGAACGAAACAAAATGGACTTTTAAAATTAGTACTTGGAAAGGTCCCTCAGGCAAAAGAACCAGAGGACGACCAAAGCAACGCTGGAGCGATGAGATCCGTAAAGCGGCCGGTTCAGGCTGGTTTGAAAAGGCAAAGGATAGAGATGGTTGGAGAAACTTGGAGGAGGCCTTTACTCGCTAAGAGGTCCTTAAGACTAATCCCGTACCTAAGTAGTTTTATTCATTTATGTTTTAAATTTAGCATGTTTTGTAAAAATTGAGTTTTGATGAATTTTAACTAATTTTTAAATGATGCATGACATATATTTTTTTAAATTCAATTGTTAATTTATATTATGTTTATTATATTATTAAATTGTTAGGACATAATAAATTATTTAACCTAATTGAAAGGAGGAAAGAAAAAAAGAATGTTTAGGTACGAGTATGGATTAAAATTATAATAATTAAGTGCATATGTAACATTTTAAGGAAATAAAGCTTTATTATTATTATTATTATTACAGATTATTGAGATTGTTTTATTGATGACGATGGTATTGATGGCGTTAAATTTTTGGTAGTGCAACGCACGAGCGCACTCAAGGTACGGCCGCCACCGCCACCACCACCATATCAGCCGAAGGACCTCCACTGCTGGTCAAAGTCTCCCCCGATTACATGGGGGTAAATGCCATATTCGCCACGCTTGGCATGCAGATTGGAGATTGCAGTATCTCCACCGCAGTCCAGGGATACTGCTGCCCATCCCCCGGTGGTCTTGATCGTAGTTTAGGACATACCCCCGGGTCCTTGGAACATTTATTATAAAATGAGATTGTATTGACATTTTTCAATTGGTTCATTGGCTATGCTCAAATAACTAAAATCTATCTCTTTTTATACACAAAAATGTTTTATCAATTCGCCTCTTTTCATTTCATTTCCACAGTTTATTACAAACTCAAAACTCATATCATAGTGTGTGCACAATGTTACCTCCTGTATCTGCAAGTTGGGATCTGGCGAGATGACGGTCCGACTGGAGAAGTCCACTCGTTTGCCGGAGAGGTTGCCTCGGAAGCGGCCCTGCTTCCCCTTCAGCCGCTGCACCAAGCCACGACCTGGCTTCTTTGGCTAAAAAAACGTAAATTATAACTCATTCATGCGAAATCTACACCGTAGTTGGAACCTAGAATGCTAAATGTGGAAATCTGGAATGTCAACTCGAGCGTCATTGGGACCTATTGGATGGTAGAAAGAAAAAACTGGCCAAGTGCGAGTCGGACTTGCGTACGAAGGGTTCCGTACAATTATCTATAAAAAAACTGAAAATAGTCCGACTTGCACTTGGCCGGTTTTTAATATTTGTTGTTATAAAAAAATAAAATAAAAAAAACATTTAATTCAGAAAACCAGTTCCATATTTTGTTAATAACAAGCCGCTTATAATCTATGTTAAACAAATCGGGTCCAGTTATGGCGGCAACAAAAATACATCATTTGTGAAAATTTCAACTGTCTAACTATCGCGGTTCTTGAGATACAGCCTGGTGATAGACAGACGGACGGACAGACAGCGAAGTCTTAGTAATAGTAATAGGGTCCCGTTTTCGGGAGCGCTAACAACAATGGTAAAAAAATCAGTCACTCAAGCGCGTCAGACATTAATAGTGTATACGCCTAATGTTTATCTGATAAAGTACGTATGTGAATCTGGCGGTGTGACACGCCATCACGTCTGTATCATACCTGCATGGAGAGCGGGATCCCGGACATCTCGCTGTTGATATACAGCGCGGCGTGCAGCTGCAAGTAGTCCCAGTCCTCCTGCACCAGCTCACTCTTGCCGCCGCTGGCGATGTGGCTCGCCATCACGTCTGTATCATACCTGCATGGAGAGCGGGATCCCGGACATCTCGCTGTTGATATACAGCGCGGCGTGCAGCTGCAAATAGTCCCAGTCCTCCTGCACCAGCTCACTCTTGCCGCCGCCGGCGATGTGGCGCGCCATCACGTCTGTATCATACCTGCATGGAGAGCGGGATCCCGGACATCTCGCTGTTGATATACAGCGCGGCGTGCAGCTGCAAGTAGTCCCAGTCCTCCTGCACCAGCTCACTCTTGCCGCCGCTGGCGATGTGGCTCGCCATCACGTCTGTATCATACCTGCATGGAGAGCGGGATCCCGGACATCTCGCTGTTGATATACAGCGCGGCGTGCAGCTGCAAATAGTCCCAGTCCTCCTGCACCAGCTCACTCTTGCCGCCGCCGGCGATGTGGCGCGCCATCACGTCTGTATCATACCTGCATGGAGAGCGGGATCCCGGACATCTCGCTGTTGATATACAGCGCGGCGTGCAGCTGCAAGTAGTCCCAGTCCTCCTGCACCAGCTCACTCTTGCCGCCGCTGGCGATGTGGCTCGCCATCACGTCTGTATCATACCTGCATGGAGAGCGGGATCCCGGACATCTCGCTGTTGATATACAGCGCGGCGTGCAGCTGCAAATAGTCCCAGTCCTCCTGCACCAGCTCACTCTTGCCGCCGCCGGCGATGTGGCGCGCCATCACGTCTGTATCATACCTGCATGGAGAGCGGGATCCCGGACATCTCGCTGTTGATATACAGCGCGGCGTGCAGCTGCAAGTAGTCCCAGTCCTCCTGCACCAGCTCACTCTTGCCGCCGCTGGCGATGTGGCTCGCCATCACGTCTGTATCATACCTGCATGGAGAGCGGGATCCCGGACATCTCGCTGTTGATATACAGCGCGGCGTGCAGCTGCAAATAGTCCCAGTCCTCCTGCACCAGCTCACTCTTGCCGCCGCCGGCGATGTGGCGCGCCATCACGTCTGTATCATACCTGCATGGAGAGCGGGATCCCGGACATCTCGCTGTTGATATACAGCGCGGCGTGCAGCTGCAAGTAGTCCCAGTCCTCCTGCACCAGCTCACTCTTGCCGCCGCTGGCGATGTGGCTCGCCATCACGTCTGTATCATACCTGCATGGAGAGCGGGATCCCGGACATCTCGCTGTTGATATACAGCGCGGCGTGCAGCTGCAAATAGTCCCAGTCCTCCTGCACCAGCTCACTCTTGCCGCCGCTGGCGATGTGGCTCGCCATCACGTCTGTATCATACCTGCATGGAGAGCGGGATCCCGGACATCTCGCTGTTGATATACAGCGCGGCGTGCAGCTGCAAGTAGTCCCAGTCCTCCTGCACCAGCTCACTCTTGCCGCCGCTGGCGATGTGGCTCGCCATCACGTCTGTATCATACCTGCATGGAGAGCGGGATCCCGGACATCTCGCTGTTGATATACAGCGCGGCGTGCAGCTGCAAGTAGTCCCAGTCCTCCTGCACCAGCTCACTCTTGCCGCCGCTGGCGATGTGGCGCGCTATCACGTCGTTTATCAGCAGGATCTCCGACTGCTTCATTGTGAGGTCATCTTCGTTCCTGAAAGATAAAAGAGTAGTGAAAACTAACTAGTGGTAGTTGCAACGCTGGCTGCATTTTCGGCACCTTTGGACCATGTCAAGAGCCGGACATAAATCATGTAAACTTTTATATTATTCGTGTTGTACATTTCTGTTTTATATTGTACTTATTGTATCTCAGTTGCATGAAGTTAAAAATAAAAGGAACGTGGATCACCATCCTCATCAGCCTATACATGTCCCACTATTGGGCGTAAAGGAAGTATATTTGTGGACTTGTCTTTTTATTATTATTGTTCTTTTAGATTTTTCATTGTGTGCTGCTTCTGTTTAGCTAGTTAAGTATAATTTTTGCATGTATCTAGATTTATGTACATTTTAATATTATTTTCAAACACAATTTAATATTGTTATTGAAATAAATAAAATAAATAAAGTCATTGATGAAAGGGATGGGACAGTAGTCGTAGTGGGGAATGTAAGGAACAATTGAAAGCCCTTCACACAGTCGGACGGAGACACAAATCTTTAATGTCATGAAATGAAAATGTTCGTTACTATTTATTGGACGAAAATTTAAGAACTTTTTCATTACTCAAGTATACACGAGTAGAGTTGGGTGCTTTGTGTGAATAGTTGTAAAATTGTGAGCGCAAACTGCATCAGAAAAGTGCACATTCCCAAGCAAAGAATACCCTATCGTCGTAACAGAACGATCTTGCTTGGCGTTTTTCTGAGACGAGAGAGCTGCGTATACGAGGACGTGCCGAGGAGCGGGATGTCCGCTGGGGCATATGGAGAAAGTCCTGGGGGCTTCTCCGAAATTCGAACTTCGTATAGTGAAATTCGAAATCCGAACTTCGTATGGTGCCGTCCCTTTCACTCATATAGTGTATAACAGGAGAGTGAAAGGAACGGCACCATACGAAGTTCGGATTTCGAATTTCAGAGTAAGATCATGCAACTAAGATCTAAAACTAAGATCATGCAATTCCGTAATTATAGGACTGAACCTATAGCTTTAAATGTAACAGAAGGAGCGGTAACTATCGAACAAGTTGATAGCGCTAACTTTCTAGGAATTAAAATAGATACGCACTTAAACTGGAAAGCTCACATTGTGGATTTAAACAATAGATTAGCGAAAGCCTGTTATGCCCTATCAGTACTTTCTGAAACCTGTTCAGAGAGCATTATCAAAAGTGCATACTATGGTAATGTGTTTTCACTGCTCACATATGGCAATATCTTTTGGGGTGACTCCGTTGACGTTCTAACTACGTTCAGATTGCAGAAGAGATGCTTACGCACGATGTACCACTTGCACAATCGCCACTCCCTTAGAAATACTTTCAAAGAAAAGAAATTCCTGACGCTTACTGGAATCTACATTTATGAGCTGTGTCTCTTGAATGAATGAATGAATCGTTTATTGCATGTCACATTACAGATTAAAGGTGGAACATCTTATAAGGTAGGTTTACATGTGACGCCCTGCAAGGGCGTAGCAACAGTAATATAAGCCTATAACTAAGGTTACTTAAACCTAGTTACTACGGACCAATTTTGTGCCAGTTTAAAAATCTTTTAGTACAAAGACTACTAATAAACATTCTTAATAACTTTTCTATTCGTATTTGTCTTTAAAGAAGTCATTTAAAGTATAAAAGCACTTGTGAACAAGAAAGATTTTTAAACTTTTATTAAATAAATTAGGCTTATCTATAGGTATATTCTTTAAAAAATTCGGAAGGTGATTATATATTTTGATTGTCATGTAATGGGAATTTGACGTAACTAGTTTTAATGTAGAAAAAGGTAGTTTTAGTTTGTTTAGATTTCGGTTATTTCTTTTACTGTCTATTAACGGTGAATAAAGACTCGTATGCTTTCTAACAAATTTACATGACTCAAAAATATACATGGATGTAAGGGTGAGTATTTCATGTCTAATAAAATGAGGTCTACATGAGTCTCTCTGGTCAATATTCACTAGTATCCTGACACACTTTTTTTGAAGAGTAAAAACTTTATCCACATTACTACTATTTCCCCACAGTACTAAACCGTAGGATAGTCTAGAATAGGCATAGGCGTAATATGCCGTAAGGGCTGTTTTAAAATCAGTAACACGTTTAAGATGTTGCAGAGCGTAACAAAAGGATGATAATTTTTTTGTTAGTTTTTCGGTGTGCGCCCTCCAACTCATATTGGCGTCTAGATCAAGTCCTAGTAAAGTAGCTGTACTTGCGTGTTCAATTTTTGTGTTTTGGTAACTGAAATTTATATATAATTTAGATTTTTGATAAGGTTTGAATTGAATAATTTTCGTTTTGTTTAGATTTAGTTGCAGGTTATGAGATTTTAGCCAATTTACAATTTTATTTAAAGTGGTGTTCAACTTCTGTTCTATATCGTAGCTGTTGTTACATGAGAAAAGTAAAGAAACATCGTCCGCGAAGAGTGTGCAATGGTCGTCTAGTATGTTCGGGAGGTCATTAATATATATAAGGAATAGCAAACATCCTAGTACGCTACCCTGGGGTATAGAGCCTTTCACAGGAACTCTATCTGATCTGAATTTTTGGATGTACCCGGTCTCGAAGTCTATGTTTTCAATGTCAACGTATTGGAATCGATTGGTGAAATACGACTTGAACCATTCAAGGGCGGTTCCTCTTATCCCCGTGTTATACAGTTTATCTAGTAGAATTTTATAACAGACTCTATCGTATGCTTTACTCATATCGAGTAAGAGGCCTACTGCGTATTTTTTGTTATTTATTATGCTACCAATATGTTGGACATATCTGTATAGTGCAAGAGTTGTAGAGCGCTTTTTCCTAAAGCCATTTTGATTATCACTTAAAATATTAAACTTTTCATAGAAAGAGTAAAGACGTTTTATCATGGCGGTTTCATATATTTTAGCCGATGTAGATAATAGGGCTATTGGACGGTAGTTGTTTAAATCCGCGGTTTCACCTTTTTTATGGATTGGTTTTATGACCGAAACTTTTAGCGCATCTGGAAAAGTACCTTCTGAGAATGATTGGTTGATTAGCATTGTGTATGGCGTGGCTAGGATATCGGCGCAATGTATTATTACTCTGGGAGGGATCTCATCAATGCCACAGGATGACTTATTTTTAAGGTTCTTTAATATTGTGTGTATTTCACCTGGTTTAACATGGCTTAGGAAAAATGAGTTTGTTGTCTTAGTTGTTAAAGGCGCTTTAGTAATAGACACTGGTTGCAAATTTCCAATGGAAGAGAAAAAGTTATTGAATACATTTGCAATTTGTTTGGGATCATTTATCAGATTGTTGTCTAATGTTTATATTTGGATGTTCCTTTTATATTTTGGTGCATTTTTGTTTGTCTCAGTATTTATTATTTGCCACATAGATTTTGTTTTATTATACGAATTATTAAATATTAGTTTATTATTTAGTTTTTTTGATGCGTAAACTGCCTTCTTAAGTACTTTACTATACTGTTTATAATGGCTTTTTAAAGTTTTATTTCGTGTCTGTGATGCTAGTAGCTTTAGGTGTCTTTTATTTCGGCAAGATATTTTCAATCCTGGTGTAAGGGGCGATTTTTTAGGATGTATCTTAATGGTTTTCTGTGGAATACATTTATTTAGAGCTCTTTTTATAGTGTTTTCAAATAAATTATAGTTTTCATTTGCGTTTTTATTTATTGTAATTATACTAGTCCAATCTACTACCGCTAGTTCGTTTTTTAATGAATTTAAATTATCTATGCTATAAATTCTTTTGTTAATTATCCAGTTGTGTAGTTTTGGTGTCATTGAAGGTACTATTAACGAGACACCTCTATGGTCCGAAAAACCGAGTTCCTGAATAATTATTCTGGAATTTTGTAATTTAAAATTAGTAAATACTAAGTCGATGCATGAGGAGGTGGAATGAGTTACCCGTGTGGGCACGTTTACTGTTTGATAGAAGTTATGTGTAAGCATAAGATTGGACAATCTAATCTTCTCGTTATTTTTAGAAAGAAAATCTATGTTGAAATCACCTCCGATTACAATATTTTTGTTGATATCTTTTAGAGAAATTAATTTAAGGAGCTTATTTAAACATGAATAGAAGGTTTCGGTTTCTCTTTTTCTATTGGGGTAGTATAAATTTATTATTAACAGATTGGATTTCGGTAGTTCTATGGCACATACTTCAAAAATGAGTTCAATTGATATAGTTGTAATATCCGGTCGTTCTCTAAATTCTAAAGTGTCCTTTGTTAGAATAAGGACTCCGCCTCCCTCGTGCTGTTCGCGGCAAAAAGACGAACTGACATTAAAATTTGTTATATTGAGCAGTTTTTTCTTCTCTTGATTTAACCATGATTCCGAAACACATAATACGTGCACGTTGGTGTTTATTTCGGTGTAAGCTTGCAGAAGGTGGATTTTATTCCATAAGCTCTGCATATTTTGGAATAAAATATGCAAGTTAGGAACGAAATGTATGATTGGTCTTTTTTTCTTTGTCGTCTGGATTCCTGCTGCTGTTGGGTAGTGTCTCTCGATTTTGGGTCTGCTTATTATTGTCATCTGAAGGAATAAATACTCTGCCATCTATAAATAATTTGTTGTTCCTAATGATTGCATATTTTCCTTTTCTCCTCGCGTCCATCTGGAGTTTTTTTAGATTTTTTCGTTCTTGTAAGTTTTCTCTTGTTAAGAATTCCGAGACTGCATAGCCACTATTGCGGAAGTATTGTGCATGTTCTATTATATGCCGTGCCATTCGTTTATTTATCAATTTGATAACCAATGGTCTTCTGAAGCCGAGTCGCCCTACTCTATTTACCGATTCAATATATCCGTTTATATCAACTTGGAGTATATCAGAGAACATGTTTGTTATTCGGAAACACAGTTCGCCTTCAGTTTCTCCTCGGTGTTCGTCTAGTCCAAAGAGTACAAACTTCGTGTCCTTATCGTAGCTGTTTTTTTCAGTGGCGTTCAGTTGATTTTGCAGGTCACGTAGGCATGATTCTAGTTTTTTATTAGCTTCTTCCAACATGTTTATTTTTTCTAGACTACACACATGCGGTGGGTGGTCTAGATGAACTGGCGTCTGGGTTTCTTTTTTTGACATGGGGTATTCTTCTTTAAGACAATGGAGTTCAGAGGTTAGAGAATCTATTTTCGTGCTTAATAAGCTTTGATCTGTATATAAGGAATTTATTTTGAGGTCTACCTCCTCCTTAAAATTTTGAAGAGAGCTTTGTATTTCTTTCTGTATAAGATTTTTTATGTCTGATTTTATTTCGGCTCTCAATTCAGAGATAATAGATTTTTTCTGGGAATCAAGTTTTCTGTCGAGTAGATCACTAATTTGTTGTAGTGTGACATTTTCATGCGATATTTCTTGCGTTTTTGGGACTTGCAGTAACAGATCACTTGTTGACGCCTGAGTAGGGGGGAGCGTATCCCCACGTACGTTTGTAAAATCCAATGTGTCATCGCAGGACATATTTGAAGCATCTAATATTTGTGAATTACATTTACTCATGCCTGCCGGTGACACTGGTGTATCGTCATTGCGCCGTCGTCTCGTGATGGATTCGCAAGCTTGGCACGTCCAATGTTTTTTTAGAGTTCCTTGGAGCTCTCTAAACTGCGCTGATGTTATGCACAAGCATTTATAATGGTATTTTCCGTGACATAATACGCAAGTGAGCAATTCGCCACTCTCAATTATTCTATCACATGCTAAGCAGTTCATTTTGTTTTAATAGGCCGGCAAAATTCAGCAGTCTAATATTTTAGTTACACGCTAATAAAAGCTCCTTGCCACTTGAATCGCACGCTCGTAAATGCTCCGTCGCTTCTATGCGGCCGTATCGTCTCTTTGTCAAACGTAATGATCAGTATTTTACAAAAATGTCATCATCAAATAATAATTTGCGCACTCAATATAAATATTATTACCGCATTCCCAAGGTCAACAATAAGATTATGTATAAAAGTGCTTTTATTGCTGCCATGAGGGTATTCAACAAATTACCTCTTGATATAAAATGCTTAGACGGTATAAAGTTTCAAAATACCTTGAAACGCTGGCTCATTAGTAAAGCCTTCTATAGCATTAATGAATTTTATATGTAGATGTACCATAATAAATAAATTTAAATGTATATTTGTAATTTACTATTTAATGTTTGTATTGTATGTCTGTGATAGACAAACTTTTGGATCTAATCACGGATCTATACCTAAACCGGATTGAGTACAAACTTTTATGAGCCAGTCAAACTTGAACCTTATTCTCGCGTAATACAGTTAATATCCTGTTATGACAGACAGACTAGAGAAAGCGGTCCGAGCGAGAGCAACCAACCGGAGGGCGGTGTCCCACTCGCACAACTTGCCAGTGTAAATAAAATATATGTTGTGGTATTTTAGAATACTGAAAACAATTACTTGCTTGTACTAACTAGTACTGCATATTTATCAGGCATAATTTACATTTGACCTCATTCGTAATTGTATAAAATATCAACATTATTAACTGACTAAAACCTAGTATTGCAATAAATATAGTAGTATTGTTCAAATATTAATTGGTATCCCCAACCTTAATGGTGTCAAATTTGAAATTATGAAAATAAGCGGCTGATGAAATTAGTTGAAAATAGTGAAAACATGTTGTGTAAAGGGTTGTAAAAGTGAAAGTTTTATTAATTGTGGAATATCATTTCACAGGTAAGGAACAATTTGTTATATTTTACGATAAAACGACCAGACAAATGTCAAACTGATTAGGGTGACTATGACTTGGGCTGGTTTTGCAGAAATATTCGTTATTAAGTGTTTAGTGAGAAAACCTTTTCTAAAGGTCAGTTGAAATTCAATCTTTTAACAATTTTGTTATCATTATGAGCTTTTGTTTAACTTGGACTGTATGTGATTAAACTGTGCAAGTACTTAAGTTGTCGTTCCAATTTTTTAACCATTTTACAGCTACTTTCCGGTATCCAATTGAGTACTTATGTACAGTATGCTAATTTTCACGCATACTGTACATAAGTATGCTACATTTCAGCTCAATTGGATACCGGCAAGTTCGGTAACAGTTATATTGTATTGTTACCTACCGAACTCGTGTATCATGGCACCACCGTGCTGATCTGTTGATGGTGAATTAAAACTCGTCCTCGTCTTTTTTTAATTTACGCATGGCCCATCACGGGAGAACACATTTGTTAAGAGATTTGGAAAATAAAGTAGGGCTTAGGCAAAAATTACACAAGACTATATTGTTTAACAATGTATGGATAATTGGATACACAAAGTTGTGATTAGCCAAAATAAATATTTCGTTGAAAAATATTCTTATTTTATTTACTACCTAATTTAGTTTAAATTTCATTGTACATAGAACCTAATTAGAAATAATCCTCATATCCACAGATGTACTTGGTCACCCTAATTAAAACGAGATGCAATCCTCGAGTTTGGCTTCTCTGTCGGTCACACTTTTTCGTCACAGTACTCAATCCGGTTTAGGTATAGATCCGTGGATCTAATATATATTTAAATTATCACCTTTGTACACAGTTGAACAATAAACGTGATTCTGATTCTGATTCTGAGTAGACCCCCAGGACCTGCGGACATCAACTACTCACGTGCCGGCCTTGATGTCGGACACCACGCTCGGCCGGATACACAGCGGCGGCACGGGCAGCCGCGTCAGGATCAGGTCCTCGGGCCGGGAGATCTTCGCGTTCATGCCGAGCAGCGGGATATCCTCGTCGGGAATACGGCGGAACAGGTTTAGGACCTGCGGATACGATTTTTTTTAGTCTCTTCTTTCTACACTTGCACCACACCATCACCCGAAACATTTGAAGTCAAAAACAAATGTGTATGTACTTATACTTACAGACCGCAGCAGAAGACGCTACGCTAAATAACAGGCTGAAAATGTCTACACAGTCCTACAGGCCTAACTAATAACTGAGTCTGTTTCTGAGGTATGGGAGCGGTACGGGACACACATACCGTTTACGGAACGTCAAACGACGCGTAACTTCAGTCGGGCGTCAGTCTTGTGACCCCTCCCATACCGCTCCCATAAATCAGAAACAGACTCAGTTAAGCGTTAGACCTGTAATTCTCTTGACATTAGAGTGGTGTACTTGGTCCATGTAGCAATTTTTGCTGGTAACAGCTAAAAAATCTGACAAATCTGATGTTGTGACTTAAGCCCCTAAACCAATGCTCTTTTGAATGCTAAAAATGTAGTTTTGTTAAACACAAAAACAGCATAGCTCAATAGTAACTGGATTCAAAGAAAGCAATGTAAATCAAATCATGAAAATTACAACAAACAGGTTAAACAATTAAGAATTACCTGCAAAGGGCTAAGCTCAATAATCAGTCCACTCTGCACCATCGTCGCCAGTTCCTTATTAGACTGCTTCGCCTCATGAAACTGCTTCAAAACCTTCTGCACAATCGGATCCGAAGGCTTCTTAGTCCTGTACCTATCGTGGATAATCTTCAAGATCCCTGCGGAGCTCTTTTTTACTATACCATTCAGGGCCTCGCAAGAAGGGCACTTGGTGCATGTCTTGGCCTTCTTTAGCACGGCAGCTCTAAGAGCCTTCTTGTGCAAGTATGACAGCTCTGGGTTCAGGAATTTGCGGCGGAAGGACTTCTTTAGGTTCTCTTGGAGCATCACTTTGGAACATTCCTGTATTGAGATAACAAGTTGATGAGTTGCAGCTTGAAATATCTCTTGATACTGTGACAGGTGCACATTTATTCTTATAACTAACTTAAAAAAACTACCTATCAGGAAAATATTTTGATGTTGTGAATTATAAAGTCGCTTCTACAATACCGCCCGGCGCGCGGACTTCGACCACGGCAGCCGCGCGCAATGTAGCCCCGTTTTACACATGCGGTAGCTCAAACATTGCCGCGCTCGAACGCGCCGCGCCGCGCGCCGAGCCGATTTTTGTCGGTTTTTGGCCGCGCGGCAAAGGCCAGTCAGTGCTCGACTCGCGCCTAGTGTGGACATGTGTGAGTTGACTCGCCAGGAATGATCAACAACAACTGTGGTCTTTTAATTAAATTGTATGGTGAAAAAGGAATACTGTGGAACAAATAACCAAACACTATTGTAACAAAATCTAACAAAAACAAGCATGGATGACGAAGTGACTATCCATGGCTGTCACGCATAAACTGTGCTCGAGAACTTCGAGATGGATCGAATGCCGCGCAGTAGTCAGAATCGCACCTAGAAACGGATCGCGCGCTAAGTTCTCCAGTTTGCTGCGGACGCCATGGTCGAACGTACCGCGCGTAACGTAGACCCGGCTCAACAGTCGCACAATTATTTTTATAAGTAACATAATAATATGTACCCATTATAGTATGAAATATCTCTTGATATTATTATTTTTTCTTTTTTATTAAAAATGGGATTGCTATTTATTTTATTTCAGACAGGCAGCTGTCGCTGATACATCTAAATCAAGAGTTCACTTAGCACAGGACACACAAGGCATCACTTGGACACATTTTTATAATACAAGTAATGCTCTCTGTCCTAGCTGCTAAAATTATAGTAGCTTTATGGAAATTCATACGCAGTAGTAAATTATGCCACAATTTTAAAAAAGTCTATGCATAAACAGCATGTCTCCCACATACCTTACAAATAGTCTGCAGGATGGTGATGATGGACCGGAAGTAACCCACATGGAATACGGGCAGTGCCAGCTCTATGTACCCAAAATGGCCCACACATTCCGCCAGGCCCAGGCCACAGGTGTCACAGTTCGCGTTTTTCTGGTTTGTGCCCTGCGGTAGAAAAGTAACTGAATAATAAATGTGTGCCTGCTGTATTTATGCGAGGTGTACATTAACACTTTCACTGCCAGATTTAAATGTTGAATATTATTATTATTATTATATTATTTTAGACAGGCAGCTCGCGCTGGTAAGTCTAAATCATAGTTCACTAAGCACTAATATAATTCACTGCTTTAGATAGTTTGTCTAGTCTATTTTTAAACTGATTAACACAGTTGGAGTTCACAACTTGGGAGGGTAATTTGTTCCAAGTATTAACAATTCGGTTCGCAATAAAGTTTTTGCCGATATTTGTATTATGTCTTGTTGTTGTTAGTTTATAATTGTGCCCTCTTGTGCGCGTGTTTAGATGTCGAGTGAACAAGTCGGTCAGTTCTGGACAGTCGTAATAGCCGTTTAGAATTTTACTCCAGAAACCAATGTAGAGGCCTACCTGCGGGCTGTCCGGCTGAAACACAGTGCACTGTTACACAGTGCCCGCTGGGCAGGTTACTGGGAGTGATTCTGTTCAAGAGTATTTTTATTGTATTTCATCATACCATCCTCCTATCCAGCACTCCATAAGCAGCTGGCAAGCGTTGTCCATCCTGAGCGTACAGGTTCTTAGTGATCACCCGGATGTGTGCCGCCTGCTGGATGTCCGACCCGCTGTCCACGTTGAACGTGACATGGGAGCTAAACAAAAATATATGCTTGGTATTGTCTTTCACTGATAAATCCTTTACTATATGTAAATTTTTACATATAGTAAATTCATGGCAATCTAAAGGCGACAAGGACGCAGCTCAAAATACCAAAAAAATATAGCTCATTACTAAATAGATAAGAGAAAACTAAGTTTGAGTTGGATCATTAGTAACATGTTTTAGAAGTACGCATTTTTAAATTATAAATACTATTTGTAAGGGAACTGTTTATACGCTATGCTGTATGGCATAGTGAAGATTTGACCGTCAATTAAAACTAAATTCTAGGTATAAATGATGAAAACTTCAGTAAATTCAGTAGTAAACATAACCTAACTTACATTTTTCTACCGACGTCCGTCTCACGATATTGTTCTTTGGGCATCTTTATCAAAATTATGCAGGCACTAATTTAAAAATTACATTTTACATAAGAAATAAAGTATTTATTGAATAAATATCACTATCCAAATCATCGCCGTGAGCGAGTATCTCTATATAGTTTGTGAGCGAGAGGCATGTCTGTCTGTCAAAAAATTGACAACAAATTGACAATGACCAATAACAATATTATTTGGATTGCTTGAGACCCATTCAAAAACGCCTTAAATTTTCAGACGCGATAATTGATGATGATTCGTAATTCAATTCAATTCAATTCAATTTGTTTTATTTCGCACACATAAGTTTACAGTATTAACACCAAAGTCTTATGCGGTAGTTAAATTAAATATTCTACTTATTAGTTACTAAACTGACTAATAAAATATGAACAAAATAACAACAATTATATAACAATATTATGGCACAACTTTAAACATAACTAGGATATTAATTTTAATACTTTTCTGCAAAATATTCCAATGCTATCGGCAAATACATCTACATCATTATCGTCCTGTAAGATATGGTTCAGGGCAGTGCGTGCTCGAGCAGTGGGAGCGTTCGCTCCGCGCCTTGTCCGCGCGCCGGACACCGCGAACAGGCGCCGCGGCCGCCGCGCTGCCACCGCGCCGCCCGCAGAGCCGACCGCCGGCCCACTGGCTCGCGGCACCGCAAGACTCATTTGCTCCAGTACGGACGCATTGTCCACTTTATTATTGAGCAATTGATAGTAGTGCACCATATGCAGTAGTTTTCGCCGAGTCTCGAGTGTATTAAGTCCTAGCATTCCCGAAACGAAAAGCGATGGGTACAAATGCGGGTAATATCCGTATAGCCGTTTGTACATGTACCTGGCAAACTTTTTTTGTATTCTCTCCAGCATAAGAGTATATTTTACTTCATGTGGATCCCATACTACCGCTCCGAATTCAAGCCTACTACGGATGTAAGCATTGTACAGCATGACTGCGACCTTTATTGTTGAAAATTGAGAGACTATTCTCATTATGAAGCCGAGAGTTTTGGAAACTTTCTTGCAGGTAGTCGTTACGTGTTGTCTAAAATCGAGTTCTTTGTCCAGTGTCAGTCCCAGGTCTCGTATTTCGTCGGCTCGCCGAAGTGGTATGCCGCGAAGGCTGTAGTGTGTGGTGATGGGTGAACGGAGTCTAGAGAAAGAGATATGTACGCATTTAGAGGTGTCGAAAGGTAGTCTATTGTCCTCACTCCATTCAGAGAGAGCATCTATGTCATCCTGTAAATGTATTCGGTCGTTTTCGTCCCTAATGCTATGGAAAGTCGTTAATCATTATTAGAAATTGTGTAGGCCCTAATGTACTACCTTGACTTACGCCAGAACGAGTATAGTAAGGCTGTGATTCGAACCCCGTAAGTTTTACATACTAAATGCTACTAATGCAAATTTACGTAGAGGCAAGCAAAGTGGAATTCACTAAATAGTGTCTAAATAGTTTTAAAACATTTTGTACAGCTCACAGCTGTTATTTATTTTCAAATCGTTTAATTGATGATTTTTGCAATGTAGTAGGTACTCGACGTTTTTTATGCTACGAGTTATGACTAAAATTTACGAGTCCAACGAGTACTTCCGCCTCCTACTTCCAACCACAGATATCAGAGTAAAGCAGATCCGCTCATTTAAGTTGAACGATTTTTGTACGTCTGATCTATTCTCACTATTGTACGAATCAGAAAGTTTGAGAGAGACAGACAAGTGACATCTGACACGTCTTCAGCTGTCAGTGTCTCCGTCTTCATAACCGAAAATTGTACTGAGCTGACGTTATGGTGTGTTAAGTTTATATGGGATTTAACATCCTGGTGTGCTCACAAATCGAGACAACTTGTTAACAGCCGAAAATGATTGTATTATCTGTCGCATTCTAACTCATTTTGGTGCACCATAAGGATTAAAGAGACAACTATATGGAAAATCATCTGGCTTAATACTGCGAGTCTGCTTTTCTCTGATGTCTGTGCTCCCAACCGTTTATAAAAAAAAGGTACCGTGATCTTTTTAATCTGTGGTTCAGCGCGCCGTTTTTTGGCTTGTCAATCGAAACCACGCAACAATTTTCTCTCGTTATTTGCTGTAAATTTAAGTAATTTCTTGATGTATTATCCAAAGAAACATTGCTATCGATGCGCCATATAAAGTTGCGTAAAGTACAAGCCCGGTGTGCTCGGAAATCGGTGTGATAATCGTTGTGCCGTCTCAGTGACCCGCGAACTCATAACATGCCTCTGTTGAAAAGAAAAGCGTTTGAGAAATCCTCGGCGTCCGGGTACTTGCGGGACGACGATGAGGTCTTTCACTGCGAAATCACCGACGAGATCTTCAAGGACTATGAGTGAGTAGTTGCAAACATGAAAATCCCGCGCATTTTTCGCATAATGATAGATAATAGTGTTTTTGGTCGGCTAGAGAATCCGCTGACATTGTTAACGGGCGGGAGACCGTAATTACGTGAGCGTGACACGATGTTCGGCGACGGCGCGGTCTCGTGGGGTCGCGGTGTGATCTTTATTCATAGTTTTGTTGTTATTTTGCTTACAGAGAATATTGTGAGAGGATCATATTGGTCAACTCCATGGTGTGGTCATGTGAGATGACAGGAAAGAATAACTTGACCTATGCAGAGGCATTGGAGAGTGAGAAGGCTGCAAGGAGGTCACTCAGAGACTTTCCCATGGAGCTTAGGATTCCCATTCTGTACTTGGCTTCACAGACTAAGCGGAGTTCCTTTGCTGAAATGTCTGAAGATGTGTTCAACTTCGTGAGGGAGCGGTTCTTTGTAGGGGAGACAGTAGAAGCATGCCTGGAGGGGGACTCCTGGCAGGAGGCTCACATCCTCTCCATCACAGCCCAAAAGCAGCCTCCAGGAAGGTAAATACTTATCTAACAAGGATATTTACATGTTGAACATTCCATTATTGTCAATTTGTATTGTTATGCAATTGTGAGTTTTGGCATTAGAGCCTTATTGCCAATGTTCAATTACATTACAATTTGTTAGCTAACTTGCTAGTGTAATCAGTTTGGAATCTCTCTATACCCCACTTATTTAGCTCTTATTAGGCACTAATCTAACTAATAGGAATAAAATTCATTTCAGTTGTAAATTTTTAGTACAAACTACAGTATAGTAATTGACTTCTATTTATTAATTTACATTTCTTAAGTCTATTTTATATCTAGGTGAATAGGATGCTAGGTCACTACATTTTTATTAATTTTAATAATATGTAGTTGCTACTTATCAAGTAAATGATTTATGCAATTGCATAAAAGGTCCAAATGGGTTAAAGTGCATCCAAATGTAAACATATACAAACTTCTATGCAGAGGGGGTCACTTTTGGTTATTAGCAGGGCTCGGATTTTTCATTACACAGGAAGACAAAATAAAACTATGGAGTCATTTATATTTATCATGCTGTAACTATTTTAATTTATTCACCTAGATATACACACTATATTGTTTTTCAAATAATAGATGACTATTTAATATTTTTACACCACACCTTGCCAAAAAGCGCGTTTTTCCGCACGCTGCGCGTCCGGAAAACCAACGTCCGGCAGTTTTACGTCACCAGTTGGCCAAAAAGTGGTTTCGCCAAGTGGTGACGTAAAATTGTGTGCAAAACACGGGTCGTAAAACAGAAAGCCCTCTCGCATATTTATCTCAAACACCTGCGATATCGGCCTTTCTTTGTTTTACAACCCTTGTATCTTAATGTACTATTAACATTTTTTGGTCCTGAGACAGTTAAAGATAAATTGGAAAAAAGTCACAAGTGGATTTTCAACTGACCTGCTTTACAGGAGTAAACTGATGGATCATTCATTTAATTAACACCAAAAGTTGATTATATTAAATTAAGTATAAATGTAATGGCAACTTTATCCATATTTCCTCCTGAAAATATGGATAAAGTTGCCATTACATTTATACTTATTTTAATATAATCAACTTTTGGTGTTAATTAAATGAATGAGTATGAATATAAGTAGTTTTAATGTTGACATCAACTCCATAGTTTTCTTACGCCTTACCATGCGATGAACAATCCAATGCCAGGCTATTAGTTACACTAATATAATTTTATTTTTTGAAACAAAGTTGCACAATCATTGTTTTTGTCAAACATGACTCATGTCATGTCTATGAAAGGAATTATATTTTTCTTTTTATTTATTGATAAAAAAGGGCTTGTCGCCAGGCGAACATACCGCCCGTAAGGCCAACAAAAAGAAAATATTACATCAAAGAACAACTTAAACTCTAGATCTTAAAGCTACTTCTGTTAATTTGTACAAAATCTCGGCTTCATCCGATATAGGAACAGACATAATACTATTTAGGAATCCCGTGTCTAACTGATTCCTCTCGAGCCAGGCAGGGCAGCTCTCAAAGGCTCGGTCCGAACACACTCCATCAGTACATGTATTACGTCTTCAACCGATCCACACTGATTGCAATTTGGGCAGGGGACTTTTCCCCTTTAAAAACGCAAACTTGTTTGATGGAATGTGACTGGAACGTAACCTGAGTGCAGTTTTTAATTTAGTTCTATTGTAAGGTGAAAGGAATTATGTAATTGTTCTTCAGAAGGCTACATTGGTTTCTTTATATTTTCTTTCCTTTATTAAATTTCTTATCGCTCCGGGCTGCTGTGTCTACAGTTCTTTAGGTATTTCTTAATAAAATTCATAAAATATATTAAATACAAATATTTTTTATTGCTCATCAAAATATAGTATACAAAAAAGAAAAAAAAACAAACTGTATAGTCAAAGTAGATGATCATTCTAGTACTTTGTCACTTTCACTACCTTGGCGCATCCCAACTGTCGCAGTATTGTGATGTTAGTGCAACAAAGTACTAAAATGATCATCTAGATGTGCTGTTGACTGTACAATGATAGGTAACCGGATCTCTTCCAGATAACAATTAATTATTCTCTAATGAAACATCTAAGTAAATATATTTTACACAGCAAAGTGATGCTCCCCGCCTCATCATACTGCTACGAAGTGGAACAGTACCAAGAAGACAATCCGGCCGGGGGCAAGATCGGCCTCGCGCCTCACGACCGCGTCCGGCGCCGGAAGGGCGTCTACTCGCGCGACAAGAACAGGCTGTTCCTCAAACAGTTTGTGGAGCTGGCCGGCGGCATCATCGGCATTAAGGTCAGTTGGTTACGGAGGAAGTTTAGAAAGTAAGAATAAAACATCAAACATCTACACTTGCGGTCGAAATTTTCGGGTCACCCTAAATTATATAACCGCAATGTTTTTTTATATAATATACTATTCCTTATAATACCCAACTATATAAGCAGTTTCCGGGATACAATCATAAAAATAGCAATTTCCAAAAATGTAATTCTATGCCGTATCTCGCTCCGTTCTTTTTTTCATGGGTTTTTATGAGTTATTTTTGCAGTTTAAATGTAAAATTAAATAAAGATCCTGACAGAAAGATCCTCTCCTTAGGTAAATACCGTCATATTTCCAAAAAAAGTGCAAGGTTGTACAGTTTGTTTTAAATCCTGTCAGGAACTTTATTTAATTTTACATTTAAACTGCAAAAATAACTCATAAAAACCCATGAAAAAAAGAACGGAGCGAGATACGGCATAGAATTACACTTTTGGGAATACCGTCATATTTCCTAAAAAAGTGCAAGGTTCTACAAGGTTGCACTTTGTTGTTATGTATTATCGACCCGTATTCTTACCCGTATTTGGCCGCGAGTGTATTTGTAACAGGACTTACAAGAAGAAAACATATCGCCACGAAAAGGTAATCGCCTCACCTTGCCGACTCAAGCAGCCACCGCTGATCTACGGCGAGACCTGAAGTAAAGAAATAAATGTCACTGTTTTTGTAGTACGCTCCACGTAAAATTGGACGCGACCAAAACATCAGCGACAAACAGCGCTCTCGTGAAACATGGTCAAATGGGGGACTGCAGCAGGGCCGTCCTACCCAATGTGTCTGATACAGCGCCGCATACCATGGCGCATCTGCTGACTTGCCCCGCATGCGCACACTCCTGCTCGCGACACGAGCTGAGAGACGCCCGGCCAAGGCTGTCTACATTGCTGGTCATTGGGCATCTCTTATTTGAGGATCCTCGACACAGAAGAAGCGCTCTCGTGTGACTGCGAGCCATGAATGCGCCCAAAGCTACACCACACAGGCTGCGCGATACAACCGGTGGGTAGCGCGGACGTCGCGCACGCGCCGTGACCAAGCCTTTAGGTGATTTCCTCTTGGTAATTGAGTTGATAGTGTTGATACACATTTATGCCGAGAAGCTCATTAAGGTTAGTTGCCAACGGAGGAAGTAGACTGTCAATGACTGGCATGAGGCAGCCTCAGCAAGGCTACTCGCTCAGTGTGACCAAGCCTTAATGGCTTTATTTGACACTTCAAGCCTATCAAACATGTTTCAAAGTATGTTGGAAATGTATGCCTAAATGTTTTGTTATTCTACAAATAAAAAAAAACTACTTTACAGAAATCGGCGCTAGACAAATACAACATAAGCAAAGTGAACTTCGACCAGATATTCACGGGCAGTCCGCCCGAGTTCTCTCCCTCCAAGAAGCTGCTGAAGTCTCCCCCGAGCAAGACCCCGGCCAAGCCGGGCTCCGCCACCAAACTCAAGTCTGCCAAGAAGGGGACTCCAGATAAGAAGGGGCAGCAGTCTATGGACAAGTTTGTTAAGAAGACAGGTAAAACTGAATGTGAGTAGAAATAGCTTCTATTAATTACCGCTTAATTGAGATGGTGTGGGAGGCGCGGCTCGGAACCGTTATCGAAAAACCGTTTAATATTGCTCGTAAACCGTTATTATTCTGTTCTTTCATATACCTGTTTATAAATGCTTAATGAACGAACGGTATACAAGAAGACCACGGTGCCACGTAAAAAAAAACCGGTTAATTTCGTTCAATAGGAACGAAATTCGCTGACATGACTGTTGTAGAGAATTGGGATGTTTACCTTAAATCATATTTTTTTAATTAACATCATTAGTCTCTCACATATCACATTAAATTTTTTGGATCAGCATCCAAGCCAAAGACCCCATCAGCCAAGAAGTAGCTTATGTAATCTTTTTAATTAACAGTTTTTATCTCCCATGTATCACTTAAATTATTGCGAGGAGCGTTTGTGGCCCAGCGGCGCCCGCGTACCGCGTGCGGTATCGGAAGTTTATGGGTCAGTGATACCTGAATTAAATACCTGGAAAGGCACGAGTGAATAGCCATCTTCTGGGTGAGCTCGCTTAATCGTCGACCTCATCTTTGCCCCCTGGCTAGATGCTGGCCAAGAGCAACCCCATTTTTAACCCTTAACTTGGCAAGACATAGAGAATGTCCCAAATCTAGCCTTGTTGCCAAGTTAAGGGTAAAAAAAAATATTTTTATTTATTTCTTGTTTTAAGCAACGTGGGCGCAGGCCGGTTCTCGGATGGGTGACCGCTTTGAGTGGTTATTAACTGAGCGCTCCCGTGCTTTGGAAGGCACGTTAAGCCGTTGATCACGGCTGCTATCTACGACAGCAGTCGTTAAGCCAAGTTAGAGGCCTTCGGGCGGCTTGAGAACTTCTAACAGTCAAATTGCCCACTCACTTGACAAAGGGGGGTCGAAGTTGCACCACGTCCGTAGGGAGAGTACCCACCGTTACCCTACACGTGACCCCTGGGTGGTGCTAAAAGTGCAACAAACTGGCAACCGTACTTGTCTTCTCGAAGATCTCACGGTTCGAAAATAAATACCATACGATTATTATTATTGCTTGAATTATCAAATCACCGTTTTTTGTTTTTGAATCAGCATCCAAGCTAAAGACCCCGTCAGACCCGGCAGCCAAGAAGAGCGCGCAAGAGCTGGCGGCCAAAATGCGTCGTGCGGAAGAAGAGATGCGGCAGCGTAAGGAAGAGGAGAAAGCAAAGAAGAAAGCGTATCTCAAGGAGTGGCAGAAGGTTAAAGAGGACCAGGAACTTGAGGATCATAAGGTCAGTGGTTATTTTATCAACCAACGATGTGAATTGACCTATAACAAACTAGCTGTTGCCCGCGACTTCGCCCGCGTCTTCGCTCCTATTGGTCTCAGCGTGATGTTATATAGCCTAAAGTCTTCCAAGATTAATGGACTATCCAACACAAAAAAAAAATTCCAATTCGAACCAGTAGTTTGAGATTAGCGCGTTCAAACAAACTCTTCCACCACCACCACCATATCAGCCAAAAGATGTCCACTGCTGGACATGGGCCTCCCCCAAATTCACGGAGGGTATATGCCATAATCGCCACGCTTGGCATGCGGTTTGGCGATCGCAGTATCTCCACCGCACTCCAGGGATGCTGCTGCCCATCCCCCGGTGGTCTTGGTCGTAGTTTTAGGACGTACCCAGGTCCCAAACAAACTCTTCAGCTTTATAATATTAGTATAGATTAGGCTGTTCAAACAACGACTTTACTGTACAAGCTAAAACATTAAAAATCATTTTTTTTTTCCTACAGGTATGTAGTTTTTTGCTACTTAAATAATGTAATTTGAAACCAACATTTTAAGAGCCCTTGAGACTCACTTTTAGAATCATTATGGTTTTGTTTTAAACCTGCTAATAACTTAAATATCTTTGACAAGGAAGTCAAAGAATATTTTCTAATCCGTCCATTTTACTCCACTAATGAATATTATGTTAACTTTTTTGACAAATGCACCTGATACGCTAATGACATTAATTTTGTTTTATTTTCCATCCATTTTTTCATATGCCATAACATAACACTAGTGTTTGAAACAATCTTAATTTTCCATGAAAGTGATTTTCTCTAAAACCGTAAAACTTTCAAGATAATTTAAATAGAACATTAGTTCTCTGGGAACAGAGGCATAGATGTGTGAAACTTAGTTCTAATATCTTCAACAGATCATCCCCAAAGGCACCCCCGTGGCTATGGAGGGCATTCCGGCCGAACACTTCGGAGACTTCCTCTCTGTGCTAGAGTTTGTGCACATTCATGGAGAGACGCTTAAGGTAATTCTAACAAAAATAAAGCAGTAACATCATACTCTCTTTCTATATTTATAATCGTAAGTTGGTTCAACCTGCGCTTAGTTCTTTAGCGTTTTGTAATTACTGTGAACTTGTGCCCTGACCCTAATTGTAATTGTCAAGGTCAAGGACACTCTCCACAACGGTCTCGACGTGGAAACGTTCAGGAAGGCGCTGACCTTGAAAGAACACGCTGGCGTGTTCAGCGACATGATACAGATGTTCCTCACCACCATATTCCAGCTACAAGAGGATGAGGCCGAGGATTACAATGAAGGCGGGGGCATACAGGAGTCTACTGGTCAGTATTGTGTGTTCTGTTCAACATCCAAAATACATATATTATAATATTGTGTTATGAAAAATTGTGTTTGTGTGAAAATCTGATGACAAGATAAATGAGGAATCGAATTCGTGTTTTTAATCGAAAGTTTTATTATATGGTTTATTTCTACATTTATAACCATCTCCTTCGGCTCGTGCTGCATAGTTAATTTCTCCGGTTTCTGGAAGTTCAATACGATGTAATTTCCTTGCAGATTATGAACCAGTGACTGAAGGCATGAATAAAGCTGTGGAGTTAGCCACAAAGGCCAGCAAATGGTCTCAAACATACCTGGGCACTCCACTGAGTAAACTGCCCCTGGATCCTACCACAGTCAGTGAGGTTCTCAGGTTAGTACTAGTGAATAAAAACTTTTAACGCGACGTGATGCAACGCGAGTATCCTAAACTAGAGCAAACAATAATTAATAATACTTATGTATAGAAGGTTTTCTATCGAACTAAGTCTGACAGCTAGAAAACACCGAAACCGAATCATGCTCTCCCACTCCACCACATAACACGTGTTCTGTTGTTTGGCTAGGGTTGCGTTTTTTCCGTTTGCGCATCAACGCCGTCGCCTAGTAACATATTTACACAATCGCATCCGGTGGCTGAGGGCCGAGTTTAGGCGCAGTGGTATTGGCAAGAGTAACAGGCCTGACTAAAGCTTGACTGGCTTGACTACAACCGAGTGCAGCCAGCTCGATCGTGACGTATTTACTTCCGGCCCTACCGTGAGCGAAGCGTGAGTGTGGTATGGGTATCGGGACGGGAAGAAGCGGCCAGCTATGTTGGGTCCTACTTATACTATTTGCCAGTCAATTATCGACTTCACCTCCTTAACCTGACGTTTCAGATTGCACCTGCTGTCGTCCGGTGCAGCTCCGGGTTCGCGTTGCGCGACTTGGCGCTACCACCAGCGCGGCGGCTACAGCAGCCACGACGACGCCGGGCTGCGGCTGCGGCTCCGGCACCCGGAGATACTGCGCACCATGCACACGAGACACGTCGCCGACCTGTCGCTCGGTAGCTCACAGTTATACTGACGCTAGCACCGGCGCGGCGGCTACATCAGCCACGACCCAGCGGGGCTGGGGTTGCGTGCACCATCAGCAGCTTAACACTGATGGACACTATTCCAGACACAATAGAAATAACAATAGAATTACGCCTATATGCTTCTAATGTCCATCAATGCATTAAAGGGTGATTTCCACTAGACCGTTACTTTTCGGGTCGGGTCGAGACGAGGCTGCTTTCGAGCCTCGGCCGTAGCTAGAGCGGCCGCCAAACGTTTGTATTGACCAAAAAGCGGCCACGCAACGACCGGCGTCTTGCTGTCATAGAATACGGGCTGGCTACTGTTAATCATCCTTAACTGTATACACGTAATCGGTTACAAAATATAAACTAATCGCAAGGGCGTAATAGCATACAGATTATTCGTCCGGATCCTCTCTATATCCATAAAGTCAATATACTTTATTCAAATAGGCCTAGCAACAAGCACTTTCGACTCGTCAGTTATAACATGTATTTATATATATTTTATACACATGCTACATAGCTTAATTTGCCATACCACTAGTGTTTGCCATAAACTTATGCGCTTCCGTAATGTTTTAACCATCGAGTTACGGGCCAGAGTTGCCCGAGTAGCAAGAGGAACGAGCACTCCTATAGCATGCAACCAGTAACCGGGATCAATAGTGTTAAGATTAGGAGAACTGTTATTCTCATGCAGGCCTCCTATGAACGAAAGTTTGTATGTTCCCTTTAAGACTCCTTTCGCCGATCGTCATTTGCCATAAGTGTTTTTTTTTCTGATATACGTACGATTAGAGAGCCCTGTACGTTAGGTTAGGTTAGGGCTACGAAGCGCGGAAAAGTTAACAATTTTTAACAGAAACGACTTAGGGCAAATTATGATAATGGAAAATAAAATTCAGATTTCATTAGTAACCCCTTTTAAAATTTAATAAATATCATTATTTTATAATACGAACGTGTGTTTGTTTCACAGGTGACAAGTTCCTGATCCTACAGTGTCTGATGAACCAGATCATCAGCTACGCGACGGTTCGCGACATCATTGAAGAGAAACAGGACGAGATGCGGAACACCAAGCAGCAACTTCGATCGTTGCATGTATGCATCCTCTCTTTCTGTACCTCTAGTATTTTTTATTTATTCCCTTGGTTAGTTAAACGACTGTGTGTCCGGTCGTAGCCGCGTACGGGTGAACTCACTCCACGAGGGTGTGTGAGAACCGAGTTTAGCCGAACTTGCAAGAGAGAAGTTGTAAAGGGCCGGCAACGCGAGTGTCCATAGGCTACGGTGTCTGCTTACCATCAGGCAGGCCGTAAGCTTGTTTGCCACCGTGGTAGTATAAAAAAAGAAACAGGCCTGAAGTTGATTGTTCGTAATAGGATATTTGCGATTCCGCGCAAGCCGTAGCTTTAGACGCTAGTTTGTTCAAGTTCTAGGTATTG
Organism: Notocelia uddmanniana; assembly: GCA_905163555.1. NCBI lineage: Eukaryota > Metazoa > Arthropoda > Insecta > Lepidoptera > Tortricidae > Notocelia > Notocelia uddmanniana. The sequence continues at coordinate 23,088,216 of LR991070.1, read as the reverse complement.
TAAATAATTTATTAGCTTTATAAATTTTGCTTATTTTGTAGAGGCACAAATTACATCGTAAATAAAATTAATGACCATATGCTAGCTGTCATAAGATGCTCGCGATGCGAAAGAAAGCGCGACGAAGCAATTTTTAGTAAAATTTAAGGTACCTCCTATACAAAAAACTTTTAAAAAGGTGCTCGTTGCCTTCATCAGGCGCTGGGTCTCAAAATGTTTGGGAAAACTAAAATCCGACTCGCACTTGACTAAAATTCTACTTGATATTATTTAACGTTACTATTATTATTAATGTAAAAAAATACTTAAATTAAATTTAAAAAGGTTATAATAAAGTGTCTAATGTTGTATAATAGTACGGAACCCTTTGTGCGAGAGTCCGACTCGCACTTGGCCGGTTTTTTTATACATCGGACTGATTTCGTGTGGGTTTTACTGCACCAAGACCTTGCGCTACATGTCACATGTCCGTACTGAACAGAATTGTAATTTAATTATTGTCTTCGCGTCATAACTCTAAGAGCGTTCTGATCAACTTTTTCTCAGATAAACGAACGCCGTCGCGAAGCCCAACTGATAGCATCACGCCAAGAATTGAAAAAAGAGTACGCGGCAAAGAAGACCGAACAGAAACTGACCGGTGACGAGGCGAAAGCTCACGACGAAGAACTCAAGCAGGCACTTGAGAAGATGAATAAAGAAAGCGAGGGATTGAAGGCGGAGTATGAGAAGAAAGTGAAGGAGTTGAAGATACAGCTTTTCGATTATACGTCTTTTCTCGGTGAGTGTAGAGTTCAATTTACAGTGTATGTTCGTGGGTGACAAAGCATGGACCTCTGATGAGGAACTTAACAGTTACTTAGATGAATAAGGAAAGCGAGCGGCAGAAGTCGGTGCATGAGAAGAAAGTGAAGGAGCTGAATATACAGCTGTTCTATTATACTTCTTATGTTGGTGAGAGTTGGGGTCTATTTACAGTGTCAGTTCGTGGGTGATACTGATAAATGGACCTCTGATGAGGAACTTAGCAGTTACTTAAGATGAATAAGGAAAGTGCTGGTGTATGAGAACAAAGTCAAGGAGCTATGGATGAAAATCTTTTCCCACCGAGCCATTTCTTCATATTTGGGAATTAAAAAAATCACACTGTGCCAAATCTGGAGAATAGTGTGGGTGCGGCAGTATTTCATAACGCAATACTACTAATTTGGCTATTGCGACTGTCGATGAGTGTGCAGCGGCATTGTCGTGATGAAGCAGTAATTTCTTCTTTGACAGATGTTGCCGTTTTTAGGATTCCGTAGCCAAAATGGCGAAAGCGGAACCCTTATAGATCCGTCATGTCTGTCCGTCGGTCCGTCCGTCCGTCCGTATGTCACAGCCGAAGACTATGTGCACTACAATTATGAAAATTGGTAGGAAGGTGTATTGTATCAACCACTATAGAAATATGATGTGAAATTACGAAAAAAATATTAACCTGCCATAGGGGGGACAATTTTTTTTTTCAATGCGCGTAAGCGTGTGGTGTATCTATTTCTAAACTATGAAGTTTAAATTCTGAAAAAAATCACGATGATGTACATTAATAAATACTTTCAACGATTTTTGGTTTGAACAAGATAGGTGTAACGGTTTTTGAGTTGTTGCTGAAAAACTGTCTTTACAAAACAAAAGGGCGTAAGTGCCGTAAGTTTCCTATGAAGATTCGACCTTTTATGATTTAATGTAGATTCTCTATCTAACACGCACTCGGCTGGTTTTTTAGTTCTTAAGTTGTATTGTATTACTTGTAATGATGTGTTATCTGTATAAATATATTTTTATTTCTTCGCCGAGGCATGGTCAATCGGCAACTAGTTTAACGTTCCACCAACACCACCATATCAGCCGAAGGACGTCCACTGCTGGACACAGGCCTCCCTCAATTTCATGGCGGGTAAATGCCATAATCGTCAGGCTTGTCATGCGGGTCGGCGATCGCAGTATCTTCACCGCACTCCAGGGATTCTGGTGGTCTCGGTTGCAGTTTTAGGACACACCCGGGCCCCACGGGTTGGGTTTAACGGCTAATTGGTTATTCTGTTTGTCAGGGTCGGACCGCGCGTTCCGCCGCTACTGGTTGAACCAGCACGTGGCCGGGCTCTTCGTGGAGAGCGGCGCCGAGAGCCGCGGCCCGTGTCGCGACAAGATGCCCGACATGCATAGGGAGCGAGGTAACATTTATACGTGTTCCTTTTACAACCTTTATATTTTAAATGTCGGCCTGTTTCGCTAGTTGGTTGGTTCGGAAATGTTAGTTCTTGAGACTTGGATGTTTTCTATGTATTTAAGAATATGTTTATTAAATATATCGTCACCTAGTACCCATAACACAAGCCTTATTGAGCTTACTATGGGACTAGTTCGATTTGTGTAAAAGAAATTGTCCCTTAATATTAATATTTATTTAAATCATTTGGCCCTTCTGACCTGGGCCAGGTCAGAAGTACCCGCAACCGACGAGCATGTATGTTATTCAAGCAAAAGAAGTATGTAAGGACCGTAGTATATAGGATAACGGCGTGAATTTATGTATGTATGTTAATCGTTTGTAAGCGATGAGCTGACATCATCCAAACAGCGGGAAAACATTGGATAGAGATAGGATGACAAACAGACGAGTGGAAGAGACTGGAGCCAGTTCCCTCTTACTACGTATCCCTAAGGCGTAAAAAGGAACTGGTGGAGTTGGCCGCGTATGCCAGGATGTCCCCCATGTTAAAGGCCGGCAACGCACTTACAACCCCTCTGGTGTTGCGAGTGTCCATGGGCGGCGCTAATCGCTTACCATCAGGGGATTCGTATGCTCGTTCGCCTCCTATGTCATAAAAAAAATGTCGTAGGCTCGAATCCTGCTCGAAGCGCCTAATAAAAATAAAATCAAATACACAAAACACAAGCAGAGGAAAGAAAAAAAAACTAAAAAACAGCAAAATTGGTGCGACGATAGACTCGAGAGTTTTCAATATTTAAACATTAAAACATTAAAAACATTAAAACATTAAAACATTTATTTCGAAATCTTTACAAATTCTAGATAGGTTTACATTCTAAAACCATTGGAGACATGCAGAATCTGCAAGATCTTGTTTGCGCCATTTCCAGTGTTTGACGTGGTTGCTACACTAGGCAAAGCCTGTCCCGTAGGAAACCAGATTATATCCAGTTAAACAAATTTTTGCGCGAATTGTCTAAATTATGGAAAGCGAGAATTAAATTACAATTAGCTATCAAATTAGAGTAGATACTTACAAATAAACAAAGTCATTTAGCAAAATAGATCGGTTCGTGGAACGTAGTTGGTACATATTATTATACATATAATAAAGGCAAGATGTTTCGTGTACATTTTGTGCGGGTGAGATAGTACTTTATTTTAAGTAAGGTGTGTGTTTGTGCGCGCGTGTGTGTGTGTGTGCGTGTGTGTGTGTGTGTGTGTGGTGTGTTCAGTGCATTTTAGATTCCTCTCAGAAGGAAGTAGTAAGTAGGCCCTCAGTTTCAGCGTACGTCAGCGCACTCAGCCATTTGTGGAGCTTTATTTTAGTTTGGTTGACAGTAAGATTTTTGATTGGGAGTCTGCCAGCAACCCTATTATAAATGAAAGGGTGAAGGAAGTTGCTGAATCTTTTAGCGAAAACAGTAACCGATTGGGGCAAAGGGATCTTGAAAATTCTCTTCCGCAGCATCGCACTATAACATGAAGACTTCAAGACTTCAGCGTGTGTCTTCGTAGTGACTCGCATAATAAATAAAGAGCGTACGGTTAGCACATTCATATCCTTGTAAACACTCTTCGATGGATACCTAATTCCCTTTTTTAAAATTGTCTTTAAAACAGCTCTCTGTGACCTTTCCAGTGTAATCAGCTTGGTTTTTGCTGCACCTCCCCAAATTAATATGCAGTACGTCAGCACCGGCTGACAAATGCTAATATAAATGGACCTTAGCAGGTCCTTCCCTGCTGCATTGCGTAAGTTTCTGAAAACGTAGATCAGTTTACGGACTCTGTTTGCTGTCGTAGTTATGTGATGCTGAAAATCTAGTTTCTCGTCTATGACCACACCAAGATATTTAACGTTAGAGATCCTGCGGATGCATTCGCATGAGCAATATAACGGTTGCTGGCCATCATTTACGCATTTATGAACTTTTAAGACGGGGAAATTAACAGGCGATGAAGCTTTTGTTTTGTGGAAACAGATATACTTAGTTTTGGTCAGGTTGAGGGTCAGGAGGTTATCTTGCAGCCAGCCTGCCACTTTCCTAAGACCGTATTCTGCGGTGTTGGAAACCTGCTTCCAAGATTTCCCATAAAAGACAATAGCTGTATCATCGGCGTAGCAAAAAATATCAGCATTCGCGAGGCTAGTATTGGCCAAATCATTGACATACATGGTAAAAAGTGTAGGTCCCAGGATACTACCCTGCGGGACACCGAAATTTACAGGTAGAGGCTTGCTTTTATTGCGGTCAACAATAACACTTTGTGTCCGGCCCTTTAAGTAGCTTCGAAACCAGTCCAGTGCATTTCCTCTGATACCATTAAGTTCCATTTTTCTGAGGAGAATGGGAATAGAGACGGTATCGAATGCCTTGGCCAAGTCCAAAAATACTCCAAGACAAGCATTACCTTTATCCAATTGATGTGCGATAAAATTTGTCATGCGTGCAATGGCGTCCTCTGTGGATCTGTTTCTACGGAACCCGTATTGTGAATCGGAGAGGAGGTTATTCTTCTCAAGGAAACTTACCAATCGGTTATTTACTATTTTCTCCAACATTTTCGAGAAGACGCTCAGCAGGGATATTGGCCGGTAGTTCCCGGGGTCTGACCTATTTCCTGTTTTGTATATCGGTGTGACTGCAGCTACTTTCCATTCTTTAGGGAAGGTACCCATCGACAGACTGAGGTTGTATATAAAGGCCAGGGGCACAGCAATGTGACACTTGACTGCCTTAACAAATCTGTTAGTAATACCATCAATCCCAGGGGCACTATCAGGCTTCAGGCTATTTATTATGGATTCAACCTCTGCCTCGTCAGTGGGCAGGAAAAACATAGATTGCGAAGGACCTTCGATTTTAACTTTACTCACCAAGTGCTCCTCGGTACTGTTGGTTATCGTAAGAATATCGTTAGCAAGTCTCTCACCCATTCCAGAATAATAATCATTACACACGTCAAGGGAAGCCGTTATGTTGTCCTTGATTTCTGTAAGCGCTTGGCATCCTTGTTTAGACTTTTTTGTATGAGATATGTCTTTGATAGTCTTCCAGAGCTTTTTCGTGTTAGTTTTATTTTTTTCTAGTTCCATTGAGTCGTGTTCATATTTAAGTTTTTTTAGTAGATTATTATAAAAGTTCTTGTAACGAGTGTATGTTAGTTTTAAAATGTCATCATCCGGGAAAAGACGGCATTTAGCGTGTAGACGATCCTTGTGTCTGGAGCATCTAATGAGACCGGGTGTCATCCAGGGCTTAATAGTGAATTTGGAGCGGCTGACTGAAACCTGTACTGTGTGTTTGTTTATTGCCTCTGAAATAACACGATCGAAGGCAGCTATTGCGTCTTCCACTTTGTTGGTACTGGTAACACATTTCCAATCAACTTTACTTAACTCTAAGTTAACAGAGGCGAAGTCTATTTTGGTAATCATTCGTTTGTTTTTTAGTGTTCTTTTTTTGGTTGTGTTTATAACAGCAATAACTATGTCATGATCAGTAATATCTGAGCGGCAAATGATTGATTCGGCTTCAGACCTAGAAGACACAAGTATATGATCTAGACATGTTGCGCCTCGTGTGGGCTTATGGACCGCTTGCTTCAGATTTATTTCCGCAATCATAGAAAGATAGTTGGCCCCTACAGATGTACTAGAATCATAAAGCGTATTAATATTAATATCACCTGCGATTATTGTAACGGGTGTTGCCTTAAGAGACTGAACCGTGTCTGCCAAACTAGTACTGAACACTGAAGTATCCGTAAAAGAAGGTGATCTGTAAACTCCAAGAAGCGCAAACTGGTTTTTAACGATCACCTGCAGACAGTTTGCCTCGTTAAACGGCGGTTCAGTTACCTCTGCAGTCCACTTATTGTTAATATACAACACGACGCCTCCAGCCCTGTTGATGTATTTATGAGTCCGGAAGCAATGATATCCATTGATTTGGGGGACGATCGACTCTTCCTGAAGCCAACATTCCGTCAAGACTATTACGTCGAACTCCATATCAAATCGCTGCAGCGTCAATAAGAAGTAGTCAAAGTTTCGTTCCAGGCTTCTGATATTGGTGGTGAGTACCCTAACGTTCGATCTACTTTGGATAATGGCCTTGCATGATTCTGGGCATTCGATAATGTGACAGGGTGTGCCATCCGAGTCAAGGTCTTCTAGTATAATCATTTCGTTAGCCATTCTCAAAAACAAACCTAAAGAGACCGTAGCAGTTGCCCGCATGCCTATGTAGTCGGAGGAACCTAAATGCAAGGAATATGTTTATGAGTTTGTTAAGAGTTGGTTTCGTAGTGTTTGGTGTCTGATGAATGAGTAAGTGTTTAATTGCGCTGTAACTTGCGTTTACTATAAGTTTTGCATAAACTATCCATTTACGTAATCGGTGAACATTTTTAGCAAATAAATTACTCATTAGTTTATGATGCAAAATAGAAAAAACATTTCTTTTACTCGTTTTTGTTCGTCTGGGTTTGTGTTTGGCATATTTCCAAGTCGCGTAGTATGCGAGTGATGTCGAAGTGAGTTTTAACTTGTAACGCTGTTGCTCCTTTGCCCCATCCTTCGTGCTTTTTGACGTATATTTGTCCTCCGGTTGTCCAGCAAAACTTGAATCCAGCCTTTTCTTTAATTTGTGTTCGGCACTCACGAAATAACAACCTTCGTTCCTTTGTCAGCCGATCATTGAAATATATTTTTCTGAGAGGCCCTTCGACAGTTATGTCTTTCGTAGTCAGTCGTTTGGATTTAGCCAGCTTTAGAAATTGGTCCCTGGTGTTACGGCGACTGAACCTAACTACCAGGGGCCTCGGAAGGTCATTGATCCCACTGCGGTGCTGGCCTACGCGGGTCACGTATTCAATATCTGAGTCCAGGGGTTTCATGCCAGCTACGGCCGCTAACGTTAGGAATAAGTGGTGTGAGTTTTCCCCTGTTGTTTCCGTAACACCCGAAATCTCGATGTCGTTCCTCAACAATGCCTGCGAGTGCGAGTCGACTTGTTCTCGCAGAATCTCATTGCTCGCCCTCAGTTCTGCGACTGCGGCTACTTGTTGCTCGGCCAGAGTGATCTGGGACTTGTAGGTGGACAAGGTTTGTGCTTGTTCAGTTAATTGTTCTTGGAGACGATCAGACATCTTTCTGATTGTCTCCATTTCTTCTGCCTTTTCCTCAACTCTAGTTATGCGGGACTCCAGACTGGAGACTGTTTCGCAAAAAGATTCCAGCCTGTTCTCGCATTGGCGGACAGCTGTAATGGCCACGTCAAAGTCTGATCTCATGTTTAGGATCTCCTGTCTGAGCAGGTTTATCTCCTCAGTCAGCTTGTCAAGGGGCGAACTGGTTTGTGCTGGTGAGCTGCTCTTATTGGGGCTGGCTGGCTTCTGTTTCCGGACAGTGACATTCTGTAAGGTTCGTAGTGGAGTGGATGAGTTATCTCCGCCTTTTTTCATGGAGCACTGACAGTCCGGGCATACCCATGAGTTGATTGTGTCTGAGTTTGGACTAGTACTGAGATTTACACATAGGTTGTGGTATTGCTTTCCACACTTACTTAAGGTGCAGGTGATTTGCTTCTTGTCCGTGACCTGTTTGGCGCACGCCGCGCAGATCACTTTTGGTTTCGGAGTCATGTTGTGCGGCCTTGGTACCACCGGCGAAACGATAGTTTAGCGACAGTTAAGCGATATTGTCGCTAAGCGCGTCGACTCGTGGTACAAGTCTATGAGAGCGCACGGCGGCAGCGATGACTCATAGCAGCTGCGGCTCTGCGAGTTGTCTTGTCACCAACGGATTTTATAAAAATTGCAGAAAATGATTTGGCTCGTAACTTTTACGTATTAGCACTGTTTTGAAAACTGTTTTCACTATTTCGCTAAGCGATGTTTGAGTTACGTCACTGTTATATTTATTTTTCACAAACGCCAATTTTTACACGAGTTTAGATGTAAATAATACGGAGCGGTTGAACACGGGTGTGTTCCGCTAGCAATCCGCGCGACCGAAAATTTCCCTTTAATTTGTTATACTCGTGGAAAAGTATATAGTTTGGATATAGGCTAGATTACCCAATGTATTTATTTGTACACAGCCGGCAGCGACAAAGAGAACGAGTCCGCGGCGAACTCTCGCGCCGGCTCGCCTAAGAAGCCGCTAACTCATATCAACGGGCTCGCCAACAAGCTCAGCGGACTCGAAGCATCGATCGCCCAAGCGCAAGAACTGATGCTGTGTACTGGCGACCCGCCCACCTGCAACGTACATGGAAAGGTAATTTCATCAATGATTACTATCTTAGGGTGGTATTGGCTATGTGCGCAGCGCACACCATGGCAGAAATGTGTAGCTTCCGGGGACATATATGTCATACTTTGACGTTTCCTATTCGTTTCCTACGATTCGTTTCGTTTGTATTTTCTTATTTATTTCAGTAAAATTTCCAGTAAGGGGTCTTTCTCGCTTACTAATTAAATAAAATATTCATGTGTCATTATTTGACATCTCTGAGTTTGACATTGCCCCGGGACCCATGACGTTTGACGTTTTTGACGTGCACATCGGCAATTCCACTCACCCAAATATCTTTGTCCAATCTTTGATCAATTTCAAATTTCTTAGACGCAGGCACATTCCACTTATCCAATATCCTTGTCAAAGTTTTTTTTTCATACGTAGCCATATTTATTTAAATGTCATCTGATTCTTTGATCAAATGTTGGGGTCCCTTCCAAGTTTAATGAAATCATCCAATTTCTTTGATCAAATGTATATTGGACAAAGATATTGGATGAGTAGCATACTTATCGCCGATCTTTGTCCACTATCTTTGATAGATTTGACAAAGAAATTGAACAAAGATATTGGGCGAGTGGAATACCACCCTGAGTCAATGTAGACATTTCTTACTCTCCTTTTTTCGCCTAAAAGTTTGATTGAAGGAGGTTTGTGGGTTGCTAGCTTTACTGTAGCCAACTTTTTTACGTTTTCCTCAGGATGAAAACCGGCCATACTGGTGGGTGTACCACACTCAAGAACAAATTGAGGGTCTCATCCAATCGCTCAACAAGCGCGGGCTAAGGGAGAACGACTTACGACAGAACCTCGAGTTGGACAAGGACAACATACTGGAGTATATACAGAAGTGCCCACTGCACTTATTGAATCCGGAAGCTAAATCGGTAAGTGCCCTTATTTTTTTATTTGACAAAGACAACTAATATGGTCCAATTTTATAGTTAGCCTTAGCCTTTATTAGTATACAATTGAAAACGGAGATTTGGTCGTCTGGCCGAGTTCCCACATCAGAGAATATGAGTAGAGTAGTATGGCGATTGGCCACATTTAATGCTTAGCAGTAACAATAGTTTACTGCGACATAAACGCATATTGCTTGTATAAGAATTCACCATGTGTGTGTAAATTAGGTAGACGATTATAAATAAAGGCTCTTCATTACCTAATGTCTCTCTGTACAAAACCTCCTCCGACCTTCGTCATTACATGGCGACCCTGCCAATATACCTTATTTGCTATCATATTTAGAATGCTATTGCTACTTCCATCGTTGTCAGTGTTTCGTAATAATGTGGTTACTTTTATGCTATCTTTTCGTGGTTAAAAAATTTCCTGCTACTCTTATGCTTCGACCGAAGAAATGAACGTTTTGGTTTCCTTGCTAGCGTAGCTTAAAAATTGATATCAAATATTGAAGTTCGCAGATCTTCGGCTCTGTCGCTTAAGGATTATAAGTCCAATAGAGACGAAAGTATCCTCACTTCGATTTTCGATTCGTGGTTAGCTCTGAGCGTACAAAGATATTGCCTAACTGTCAAATACATGACGCCACAATACGCCAAAAGTCACATATCTAATATTGTGACACGTAATTTATTTGCGTGAGCGAAGCACATTGCACCAGGAACCGATGGCCGTGGGGGCGGGGCGGTTCGAGAGGCGACCACGCACCATGGACCCGGTGGTCTGATATCCTGGTAAATGTGAGAGTCTGCGGGTGGCGCAGGACCGGTCATTGTGCCTCTATTTTGGGGAGGTGTGGACGTCTTTCAGCTGATATGATCGTGTTCTATTCCAGCCGCCACCATTGCCACCGACGCGCATGCACAAGTTCCAGCCGTCTATCAACGTGCCTGCGGACTGCACGCTCTCGGAAGCGCTGGAACTGTCCCTCAGAGACCACATCTTAGAGCTAGAGGAGAAGATCTTCCACGGCTGCCTTGGGGTGCTCAAAGTGAAGGTAAGACCGCGGTGTTCGCTCACAAACCACCAAATAATGGAGTGCTCAAAGAGAAGAACATTAGCTCATATCACCATGGGAAGTGCTGTTAATTGGAATTTGAGAGCAGATATATAGTTTATGTAATGTTCGAGTCCTAACATTTAGGTCTGCATTAGCATATTGTAATTAGTAGAACCTTTTCCCATAAAGGAATTTAAACCATCTTCATCCAGTATAAAATTGCATTTCTTTTGTTGCGATCGTTTTTGCAACAAGGTAAATTCTTCTCTTATTGCCGACACGAAATGCCTCAAATTTAATGCTATTTTGAAAGAAAGTGAAGATAAAGAGAAGAAAGATAAGTGTACTTCGAACCATAACCTTACCATTCCTGAACCTTGTTGCAACACGACAGATAAGCTTACTAACGGTAAGATAATTTACACCCGGAAAATATAATGACAGTGTTTAAAGCGCATTCAAATTTAGACTTTATTCCCTTGGTATTAAAGTGTAGAACGTTGTTTAGGACCGTGAGGCGTGGCGCGGCACGATAATGCTGCGCAGCTACGACAAGCAAGCCGCCTACCTGTCGTGGGGGCCCGGCCGCCGGTACCGGGACGACTACCACATGCCTGGCGGAGTCACTGCCGTGCCCACAGGTACACAACACGAACACATCTCCGGTACAAACAAGCAGCGATCAATCATTTAAAGTACTCTCCAGTTCTTGCCTCTCAAAATACATAATATCTAAGATGGATGTATGTAATGTACATTCTTCGGCCATATATCTTGTCAGGGAGACGTAGCTATCGAACGACTTCTGATCCAGGAGAAAGTCGAAGGCACCAGGCCACGGGGCAAGTCACCTATGAGGTGGACAAACCAAATCAAAGCTAGCAATCAATTTTTTTTTCGGCTACTCAATAACTAAAAAGTTCTAAATGGCGGCCGCATCTTTCAAATTTCAATAGATATACGGGGTGGGTTTGTATCCCGAAGGCAGTTGGTTGGTTGGTTTGGGAATACATATTATAACAAAGAGCTCTTTTTTTTAAGTTATTACTCTGTCTATGCCTTGTTTATGGTCATTGTTGAAATTGTGGCGAGGAATATATTTATGACATGATATTCCACGCAATTTCGTAATTTCCCCTACCTGCAAAATTATTTTCCAGACAACAAAGCCGACATAGCACCCATACCTGAAAACAAGTACCGGGACCCCGGGCACTGCCTCGAGCCCCGGCCGAACGGCATCAAGGTGGAGCCGGCGGCGGGCGCCGCGCCGGCCACGGTGCGCGGGCTGGCCGGCGCGCTGCTGCAGGTCGAGCAGGCCATACACCACAAATACATCAAGAGGCCGCTAGGTGAGTCACACACGGCCTCGAGCCTCGGCCGAACGGCATCAACGCGGAGCCGGGCCGCCACTGATTTTTGATGGTCGATGTTACGAGCAGCAATAAGCGCTTATTGTATTGATTAAATAAATAAATTAGTAATTAAATTGAAACTGTTAAATCATCAGAACTTGTTTTTCGACAGAATAACATAATATGTATTGTATTCTTTATACAATTTAATTTCGTAAACGTGTGTAATGAGATCCTCCAAATTAACTTTATTTTTTATGAATAATAGTTCCAAATTGCAGTCATTTTGAATTTTTCTTTAAGTGTAGTAGGATAATGCACTAGAACACCTTAAAAGACAATCCTTAAAAATATATGACCACTGCCACTGATGAATAATAAACGTCCATTAAACTTCTTTTAATTAAAATACCGCTAAAATTCGTTGGTCTTTATCAGTTATCACTTATCAGTCACTTTGGTATTTATATTTGTGACAAAGGGACAAAGCAAATTTTATTTAACAGAAATTTGTTAATATTTTATTTATTTTATTTATTTATTTATTAGTAAGGTACACTTAACAGACATCATACAACACATTGTTCAGTTAGCTCGCGCGTGTTCAGTAGCTTATAAACTAGCATGATATCCAAAACTAAGTGCACACAGCTTGATCAGTAAATTAGCGCATATTTGCCCATGCGTACAACACTAGTGTCAAGTCGACCAACACAGATCAGGGTTTTAGATTAAGATCATACATGTTCAACATTCTATAACAGCTTTGTCCTAATCTATTTTGGCCAAGTCGACCCAATGATGCATCTACAATCTACGTTTCGATTTAACACAAGTGACATAAGCATGATCAGAGGATATACAAATTTTTTATCTACTAATAAACTGTGCATTTGAGAATTATAGACCTTTAGGAACGAACTTAAATATACCTACCTACTACTAATATAAATATGTCGACACGAACATTGTCCACATTGACCACAGCCAAGTGAATAGTACATTACGATACAAGTGCAAAGAACAGGAAATTCGCAACGAGTGGTGATAAATTGAAACACAACCGAAGGGAGTGTTTTAAATCGACACGAGTTGCGAATTACCTGTTCGCACGTGTATCGTACAACGTTTTACAGTACGGCTCTTTAAAATTTCGACATATGCTCGTAATCTGCTGATTACCGCACTTGAGCGATAAAGTAGCACCATATGTACTGTAAAAAGTTCTATAAGGGGGCTAATCTCCTACTTATTCCCCAGGCCTTAGCGACAAGGAACGCAAAGAGCGCGAAGCCAAGAACAAACCCCTGGACCTCGACGCCCTCGAGCGCTGGGAGGTCTCCCTCATGGAGTGCCGCAGCTTCGCACAGATCGTGCTGCACCTGTTCACACTAGACTCCAGTGTGACCTGGTCGGCCAGCATACTCAATGCGAGTTGTCGCTTGTGTAGGAGGAAGACGGACCCGGATAACATGCTGCTGTGTGATGGATGCAATAAGGGACATCATATGTACTGCTTGAAGCCTAAACTCACGGTGAGTTGTTGATACCTCGGTTCTAATCTCATCACTCCCCAGTGCTGCAACTGTTCACTCTAGCCTCTATGGACGGCCGGCATACTCTATGCCAGTTATCGCTTGTGTAGAACGAAAATGGACCCGAATACCATATTAATAGGTGATGGGTGCAATAAGGGACATACATCATCTTTACTGCTTGAAGCCTAAACTTACGGTGAGTTGTTGATACCTCAGTTCTAAACACTCTTGAGTCCTCATCACTCCTCAGTGCTGCAACTGTTCACTCTAGCCTCTATGGAGGGCCGGCATACTCAATGCTAGTTGTCACTTGTGTAGAAGGAAGACTGACCCGGATAACATGTTACTATGTGATGGATGCAATAAGGGACATCATATGTACTGCTTGAAGCCTAAACTTAGGGTGAGTTGTTGATACCTCGGTTCTAATCTCATCACTCCCCAGTGCTGCAACTGTTCACTCTAGCCTCTATGGACGGCCGGCATACTCAATGCCAGTTATCGCTTGTGTCGAACGAAAATGGACCCGGATAACATATTAATAAGTGATGGGTGCAATAAGGGACATACATCATCTTTACTGCTTGAAGCCTAAACTCACGGTGAGTTGTTGATACCTCAGTTCTAAACACTCTTGAGTTCTCATCACTCCTCAGTGCTGCAACTGTTCACTCTAGCCTCTATGGACGGCCGGCATACTCAATGCAAGTTGTCACTTGTGTAGAAGGAAGACGGACCCGGATAACATGTTACTATCTGATGGGTGCAATAAGGGGCATCATCTATACTATTTGAACTTACGGTGACTTGTTGGTACCTCGGATCTAAACACTCTTTAGTCATCACTCCCCATTGGGTACCTTAGTGCTGCAACTACTCTAGACTCTTGTAACATGGACGGCCGGCATAATCAATGCTAGGGGTCGGTTGTGTAGAAGGAAGACAGACCAGTACCTTTAGTTTTTTTTTTTAAACATAAAACGCAAACGAACTCATTCTGTGCATCAGGCAGCCTTTAGTTATAACCATTTGTTGCCATACAAATTAGGAATAAACGCAAACGCGTTCGTTTGTGTCTATGTTTCGAAAAAATATACACTACCGTCAGAAAGTTTAAGACCAAACCCAAAATATGCAAATGATCAACATTGATTGATTATTCATTCAACCTTGATTTATCTGTCCGTAGTACTCTCGACCAGTTTGCAAAAGTCCAATTCTTGTGAGAAACAGCCCATTGCAATATTTTCCCCTTGTTTGGTTTGCGTAATAATTTATGAAAATGAAACTAAAAATTGTGTTTGGTCCTAAACTTTTTGACGGTAGTGTATACTAGAGGTACAGGATACGTAACATGTTACTATGTGATGGGTGCAATAAAGAACATCATCTGTACTGCTTGAAGCCTAAACTTAGGACGAGTTGTCGTTAAAAAGTAGTCTTGTGAGGTGGTTATGTTATGGACCATTCTTATGGACAGATATTGACTATGTGCACGTCAGAAACGTCAAACGTCATGGGTCCCGGGGCAATATCAAACTCAGAGATGTCAAATAATGACACATGAATATTTTATTTATTTTAGTAAGCGAGAAAGACCCCTTACTTGATACTTGTTGTGCAGGGGACGCCCGGCCGGAAACAGGCGGGCTGTCGATCGTTTGTCGGGATCATTCAGCCCATTTCCCCAAAGACGGAGCTTAAGGTTGCTGTCCCGGCGGCATTCCCACATCAGCTTCTTCCAATCTTCCTATTTTAGAAAGACCCTTTACTGGAAATAAATAAGAAGATAAATAAATAAATACAAACGAAACGAACCGTAGGAAACCAATAGGAAACGTCGAAGTAAATTTGACATATATTTCCCCGGAAGTTGCACATTTCTGCCATGGTGTGCGCTGCGATCGCTTAGTTTACCCCCACCACCTACTTCGCACACAGCCAATACCAGACAAATGTTAATTGGGTCAGATTGAGTTGCAAGCTCATGCTTTGTTTTTTTTTTCAATAATTTGGAATAGTTTTATAGCTAAGCCCTATACGATACGGTCAACAGATTTATATAAACAATTTTGTTTTAAATTTCATGCTATCAGGCGAATTTAAACTTGACGCAACGTAAGGTAACTGATGTAGCTCGTTTTGCGCATTTTAAATGGAGTAATTTTGAAATATTGATGCATCTGTAATGTAGACTTTTTGTACGGGCGGTTAGCACAACCCTATGCTAAACCGTGAGTCGCTCTACTCGCATAGAAAGTACTTGTATGGCAGCCATTACACGGTCAATCTAGATCGAGATCCTTGATCGTGATCAGTGATCTTGATCCTGATTGACTGTGTAACGTGTTGGATTGACGGATTGCGATATGGATCACAATTATCTAGATTTTTTAAAATTCGCGACCTTGGTCAAGATCACGATCTAGATTGACCGTGTAATGGCTGCCTATATTTTCTTGTGTGCTGTGGCATTTGCTGCGTCTTCGGCTGGGTTGGGCTAGTTCCAATAGTTTGGTTGGCGGAGTTCGCATATTTGTTACATTTACATCGTGCCTAAAGATTTATGCTATACCTGCATGTGCTTAATGGTAGTTACAAACTATTGAATATCACCTAGCATGCTTTTACTTAGAATGTGAACAAAGGTACAATCTGCTGGACTTTTTACAGTGCTATGATTAGTTGGATGATATTATAATATGTTCTCTTTTTTTCCTTCTCAGAAAGTTCCTGACGGCGACTGGTTCTGCGAGCAATGTCGGCCTAAAGAACGGACGCCGCGCAAACGAAGGAAAGTTTGGGACGAACCTGCAGAAGTAGATTCTAGTAAAAGGTGAGAGAATAAATACGTAATGTTCAATTAACATACAGGTAAGATTTTCTGTTGATATTCAGCACGCTGAAAGGTTTCTGCAGGCGGTGTGACTATTAATTAAAAATATGTTTATCATTATTTTACTCTAGTTTTTGTGTAAAATGCGTAGGACAACTGTTTTTGATATGTTTCTGATGCATATCAATCTAATTTCGTCCAATATAATGCGAGAGAAACTGTTTCTTCATGAACTTACTCGAGATTGTCGTATTATACTTTAACTATGAGCGCACTATTCGCCAACAAGCTGCCCGCAGTTTGGCGAAATTTTATTATTTACCTATTACCTTAGTTACAAGTTGATAAAGAAGTAAATAAAATAAAAATAAATAAAACAGAACTGAAGATTGGGTAAATCTGAGAAGGATGAGTACAATCTCTACTAAAAATATAATTATTTTGTCTTATATTCAATTACTTTTATATGAAATATTGACAATTTCGACTTTTTAGTAGAGATTGTACTCATTCTTCTCTTGACACAAATCTTTTACCTCGAAAATTTTCAGCAACTAACTTGCAGAGTGTAATGTCGTCATTATACTCGGCAAGTTAGTTGCTGCCGTTCAAAAGCTGGAACATTTCCCGCCCTCCTAACATTAGTTAATATATCTCCTTAGCAGTGAAGATGAATCGGAAAGCTCGTTGGACTTGGGGCTATGCGGCGCGTGCGGCAGCGGCGGCGAGCTGGCGGCCGTGTGTCGGCAGTGCGGCGCGCGCTACCACGCCGAGTGCGTGGCCGCGCCGCCCAGCCGCCAGGCCAAGCGCTGGATCTGCCGCGCCTGCCAGGCGCCGCCCGCGCCCCAGCCCCGCACCTCGAGGCACAGAGGTAGGCGCACTCCTCCACTGCCGCTGCCGGGGGAAGTAGGGAGGGAAGGAGGCTGAATTCTGAATAACTTTACGATAAGAATACTCTTTATTGCACAGGTGTGCAGCAGGAGTACGAATGAAACGTTACAAACAGGAAAAATATAACAGTAATACGTAGAGGTAGCCTTTGGATAGCGGAAAAAGAGAAGATAAGGGTGGTATTCCGCTCGTCCAATATCTTTGTCAAATCTTTGATCAAAGTTCTATGACGGAGGCCCATTCCACTCATCCAATATCTTTGTCCAAATTTTATTCTCTTTTATGCGTAGCCATATTGATTTAACTGTCATCAGAATCTTTGATCAAATGTCGGGGTCCCATCCAACTTGGACGAAATCATCCAATTTCTTTGATCAAATGCATATTGAACAAAGATATTGGACGAGTGGAATACCACCCTTAGACATGCAGTAGGTGGTGCAGAGTTTAATATTGAACAGATAAAACATAATTTGTAATAAAAATATAACTACATAAATTAATACTAATTTAACTTCATTTTATCGTATACTGACAACAAATTAGACTCGCACCTTATCGGAAGCCATTTTGGCAGATAAGAGAAGCCATCGCTCTGTTTCACAGTGACCCTATTGGTAAAGCAGAGCGATCGCTGCGATCCTAGCGGCCATCGCCCGAACCACGGCGCACTCATTTTGTAATAAAAGGCTTGGTGGTAAGCAAAGAGAATATAATACTCCTTACGGAGAAGAGACGTAACTGCCTATATACTGTCATCCACAGTAATTTGTATGTTTCTGAATATCTTTGATGTTCAACACTATAAAACACTGTCACTGTAGTGCTGTGGAGTTATCGATAGTATTGAATAGTAAATGCACTAGTGATGTGCAAGTCTTATCAATATTCGATTAAAATTACTTACGTAGGTATTGCGATTTACATTTTGCCTTTTTTAACTAAGTTTGCATTAAGAAGTAACCAGCGTTAATACTTAATGCGAAAACAATCGACTTGTTTTCAACTGTTGTTGTAAATAGTAAATAAACCACGTCAAGTTTATACAATATTATTTATTTAAACAAAAGGAGTTACAAAAAACCCTTATCCTTCCATTAAATCTTATAGATATTTACATTATCTTGTTATTAGCTCATCTTTGGGAAAATTGACAAAGAATCCTCCCCTGAGGCTTTCCCTGACGCCACATACTTCACAGCGTCTATTTTTACGTCTATTACCGCCCATTATGAGTCACTTATCACTATTTCGAGTCTCTATCTCAGAAATATCACGAGTCCACGTCTATTAAATAAAATAACACACACACAAAACAATACGAGTCCCTGTCTCTAAAAACCGCGCGCACACGCGAAATAAGCGGAGTAGCAAATTTCCTCAATTCTACGCCACTAAAGTTTCAAAAGGACAGCGAATAAAATAATTATCATTAATGGACGTCGGTATTTCAAGTGAGAAAAATATTTTTAATGTACGTTAAAATATTTTTAATGTATTTGACTTTGTCAAGTTTGTCAGATTGCCATGACAACCCATTATCCTGTAGGGGTTGGCATGACAGGCGCTCCATCGCCATACATTGTTTTTTTTTTTATATAGGAGTTATGACTGACTGCAGGTGGTAAGGGGTCCGCGCCACTTGGTGTCGCTTGCGACAGAGGCAGTGGCCCGCCTCTTACTCGTCATGTCGCACATCATTGCTCCTCGTCATACCCACCGCTCCCTATTTTGTCGATTTTTTGGTGATTGCGTCGGGTGGTCGATTGCGTGAGTAGACCAATGTGTGACCAGAAACGGCAGCAAGAGAAAGTAGAGCGGCAGGGGTAATAGGCACACACTCGTCGAGTGCCATAGGAAGTAGGGAGGTATTGAGGCGGAGACTAGCAACATTGCTCGTTATGCCGCACGTCATGCTCCTCGTCATGCTGACCGCTCCGGTCAAAGGACCTAGTAACAGTGTGTCGCGATTAATCGCGCGAGTAGAGCAGTGTGCGGCCAGAGACGGCAGTGCGAGGAGCATAGTCTGGCAGGGGTAGTAGGTACACATTCGTTGAGTGCCATAGGAAATAGCGAGGTAATGAGGCGGAGACTGGCAACATTACTCGTTATGCCGCACGTCATGCTCCTCGTCACCGCTCCCTGTGTTGTCGGTTTTTGGGCGCGAGTCAATAATTGCGCCAGTAGAGCAGTGTGTGGGCAAAGAGTACACTACCGCGGCACTGCGAGGAGCATAGTGTAGTAGAGTCATAACATAGTTGAGCGCGTGTTGCTACGTCAGGCCTGGCGCCGGCGCATAGACGATTTTCTAAGATGTTTCGCACAATTTCCATTAATTATTTAGATAACGTTGTTAGTTTGTGTAAGTGTTGTGGACCCGGGTATGTCCTAAAACTACGACCAAGACCACCGGGGAATGGGCAGCAGCATTCCTAGAGTGCGGTGGAGATACTGCGATCGCCAACCCGCATGCCAAGCGTGGCGATTATGGCATTTGCCCCCCATGAAATTGGGGGAGGCCTATGTCCAGCAGTGGACGTCCTAAGGCTGATATGGTGGTTAGTTTGTGTCAAACACATAGTAAATATAAATTTGTGAGCGTATAATTCCTCATAATGTAACGGGTGGGCCGCTTTTTTAAATAGTTATTCCTATAATTGTTTTTTGTTTGCAACACCTCAAGCTTTTAAATGTCAATAACATTTGCTTACTGCAACGTGATTTCTTTTTGGCTAAGCTCCATATTCCAAATTTCTTTGCCGTCTAGATTATGTTTTCCAACAACCAAATACAAATTCAACTTATTTTAAGTGTACATAACAAGTCCCTTATTTATATTCATATTCATTTTTATTGGTAATATACAATTACATGTCAAATTATTCATTAAATACAGATTACAATTACAACATTAACATTGAATAATCTTAATTTTTATAAAAATACTTCTCTGTAGTCGTAGAACGCCTGCTCGTATAAGCCTAGCAATATGATTCAGTAGACGCTAGGCGGCGGCAGCGCTTGGCCCCAAATTTACTTACTAATAATATATTTTTAGTGTGATCTTAGACATCATTTCACAGTCTTCCATTACAAGTCCCTTATTTGTAAGCCTAGAAATATTAAACTAATGATAATATCGTTTCAAGACGTGTCGAGTCGTCGCTGCGCGGCGGCCGCACTCGACAATATCCACAGCTACACGCGCGCCCTCAACAGCAGAAGGAGCAGCGAGGGTTGGTCCACTTCTCCCCCTCTTCGCTCTCATCTCATTCCTCTAACATGCATTCGCTTCATAAGGATACAAATATTTGGTACCCGAATCACGGGCAACTTAATTTCTAGGCAATGTGTCAATGTAGTTGAAACGAGGGATTTCTAACTAAAATTCCATCTGCCTCATGCTGTTGTCTAAGAGCAGATTATCATGATGGTAGCTTGACTATAAGCTAATCAAGATAAAGCATTCTAACACAAATCCGCTTAATAAAAGTGAAGGTGTTTTATTTTGTCGTTTAAAAGTCACATGTGAAAGAAGAAATCCTTTTGTTTTTGTTGTCAAAAACTGGTATACCAGTAAACCACCATTTCGGTGACAGATTGGTGTTTAACCCTAACTAGTAACTTTGCATTGCCTTTGAAAGATGGTCATATTCACGATATCCCATGTCGTCCATCTTTTTGTTTGGTTCATGTCTTGGTTTGCATTTCATTCTTCATAATTTCCATAAATTCTTAGTTGATTTGTATCACTACATCTTCGGTTTTTGTTTCCGCTAACGCATTTCTTCAAATTCACTAACAAGATTGCTCTTTTATTGGTTCAGTAACAGGTTTTATATTGCGTTTAGGTTAGCACGTAATAAATCGCTCTATCGTCAAGACTTGCTTGACTAACAAGGCCTCTATTGGTATAGTAAAGTGCAAAAAAAAGGTATCGAAAGAATCCTCTCATGAATATGTACCGAAACCTTAATTCGCTGACATAAGATCCATGGCACGGCTCAGGATAACTTCGCCCGCATGCTCATTTTGACATATTCTTCATCTTTTGTTCATATTTTGTGTGTGTATAAAGAGATTTATAAATGTGATTGATGCATAAAGAATATGTATGGAAGGTGTGTATTTGGCATTCTCTGGTACCCCAATGGGATACGGGCGTAAATATTTGTATATATGTGTATGTTGTGTGTTTGATAAGGATCAATGCCATCAAAAATAAACTATCACAAACGGAAAAGTCGAATTCCTTTAGCACTGACGGCAGTGTCATTACGTACGAAAAGTTAACTTTATAGTTTTTTCACATTGCTATGTCGACAACTTCTCATCCTGCCTACATTCCTATATGGTCTGCCGTGCTCCGCAGTCCTATATGAGACATAGTGCTAAATTGTCCACATTCCAACATGGTCCAAATATTACGTGATTTTAGGATTGATTACAAAAAAATTGGGACCAGTTAGTTGACGATTTAGCAATGCAAACGAGTTATTAAGATAGTGGACGATTTAGTCAGTACAGCTGATGATATGACAATATGGTCAAAGTTAGCAAATTGACGACATAAGAATGTGGACGAGTTAGGAAGTTGACAAATCAGAACGGACGATAAGGCAACGAAGACAATATTTACGTCAGTGGCAAAATGAGTATGTGGGCGAAGTTACCCAGAGCCAATGGGACATATTTTTGAGTAAATTCTATGTACCATATTTTTGCACTTAACTGTATAATAATAATCAAGACATGCTTGCACTATCTGATAGTATTGGTATGAAAAAGCATGAGAAATAAAATCCTTTATACTCATCATCTGGGATGTTTCTTCTTCAATCTTAAAGAACAAATAAAATTATAACTTTTCCGGGTTCTTTAGAAGATCAATATAATTACAGTAATGTGTTGGTTGGTTGTGTTGGAGGCGCAGCGTGGGTAGGCCCCCCCACAAGGTGGACTGACGACTTGGTAATGGTCGTGGGAGTCGGTTGGATGCGGGTGGCGCAGGACCGATCATTGTGGCACTCTTTAGGGGAGGCCTATGTCCAGCAGTGGACTTCTTTCGGCTGATATGATGATGATGATGAATGTGTTGATATCGGTAACTATGGTTGTCTCGTAGCTAGATGTTACTAACGGGAGTAGGAATCCCTTAATACCAGCCACACATTACCGTAATAATGTCGATCGTTTAATCGGGCCATTAGTATCTTTTTTAACATTCGTAATATTTAATAAATGTTGTATGTTCTAGAATCGTACGACAGTGAAGAAAACACGTCGCTAATATCTTTGAAGAAGACGAGATCACGACAAAGTAAGGAGGCGTCCCCTCTCGTCAACGGAAACACGTCCACCAATAGGAGATCTCGCAAGTAAGTGTATCTAAATATCAATATCCACCACCATCACCATAGCAGCCCAAGGACGTCCACTGCTGGACATAGGCCTTCTCCAATTGAACGGGGGTAAATGCCATAATCTCCACGCTTGGCATGCGGGTTGGCGATCGCAGTATCTCCACCGCACTCCAGGGATGCTGCTACCCATCCCACGATGGTCTTGATCGTAGTTTTAGGACATACCCGGGTCAAAAATGTCATATGTTATAGGAAAAATTAGTTCGTTTGGACTTATTCATATTTATTATTTACTAGTTTTACCCCGCGAATTCGTCCACGTTGAACTCAGTCATCGCGTTATATTTAATTACTATTATTTTATTTCAGGCGCTTACCTACTTATCGATCTTTCTTACAAACTTCGACCAACCCCCTAAAGGGATGATTTCTGGGATAAAAACTATCCTATGTCCTTCCCCGGGACTCTTAACTTGACTATCTAAATCTGTTCAGCGGTGTAAGCATGAACAGGTAACAGACAGACAGATAGACAAACACACTTTCGCATTTATATTGTTAGCTAGTATATTTCATTGATTGTTCATATTCATTCATTTATTGCATTTTATGGGTTTACAAGATCTTATAAGTACTCATGTTCCAGCATAAACACCGTTAGAGCACAGCAATATTTTAAAGTACTTATTCTAGGGCTTAAATTACACACTAATAAAGTTAATCCTTATGACTAAGATACTTCTTCATATTGTAAAACGAGTTTTCAACCAGGAACTTCTTTAGTTTGTTATAGAAAAACGATTCCATCTTTACATTTTTAAGCTCGTAACTTAAAGGTATGTGGTTATATACTTTCACTGGCATATAGTACCTGGACCCCCGGGTATGTCCTAAAACTACGACCAAGACCACCGGGGGACGGGCAGCAGCATCCTTGAAGTGCGGTGGAGATACTGCCATCGCCAATCCGCATGTCAAGAGTGGCGATTATGGCATTTTCCCCCCATGAAATTGGGGGAGGCCTATGTCCAGCATATAGTTGTATGTGTACTATGTAGATCTAGTAGATGATGAAAAGGAGTGCAAGCAGTTACTTTAATTTATCATCACCATCCTCCTCCTAGCGTTTGTCTCGTCTTACTACGGGGTTCGCTTTTCTGGTATTTTGCGTCCACTTCACACTGTTCTGGACTTCGTTCTCATACAACCCACAGCCGATCATATCCTTGCTTACGACACTGAACCACCGTAACTTGGGTCTTCCTCTTCTCTTCAATCATAATGGATATTGATTTAGCTTTTTTTTATCGTGTTGCAGATCAAGAGACGATATCAACACGGGTGTGAGCAAAAAAGCGAAGACTTCTCTCACAAACGGCGTTCACGGTAAGTTGCGACAACTCTTCAAACTAAATTGTTTAAGAGATAAACGGTATCCTATCAAGGAGACAACAAAGTTCCTAAATGAGCAGGCCCGGACTTAGAAACACAGGGCTCGTAGGCATTTGGGGGCCACTCTCTCATCTGGAAACTATTCAATTTTGGAAATTTTCCGCTACTGGAGCCCCTAGGTCGGGGCGTCTGTGGACTTAGGCGGAAATACGGCTCTGTAATGACTAATGAATGACACGTGTGTTTATGTGATTGACTTTCTTCGCGGTCATCAGTTATTACAATACAAATAATTTTTAACAAAAAAACACCGACTCCAACCTTTTTCATACTCACACTTGGCCCTTCCTGCTATATAATTTGAGAAGTATCCTCGATTTTCCCAAGATCCCGTCATCAGATCCAGACTTGGTGACAGTGGGACTAACTAGCAAAAAAATATGTTTGAAATATTCCACTAGTCTCCGAGTAGTCAGTGAACATACAATATATATATATTCCGACGAATTGAGAAACTCCTCCATTTTTTGAAGGTTAAAAGGTTGATGTAATGTTGAATGATTGCAGAAGAGAAAGCTGTGAACGGCAGCAGCAGGAAACGGGGCAACAAGGAGGTGCATTTGCACACAGAGGCGCTGGAGCAGCTCCTCAAGGAGATCCTCAAGCACAAGGACGGCTGGCCCTTCTGGGAGCCCGTCGACACGGAAATGGTGAGACTTTCTGGCTTATTGCAACAACCACTTTGGCTTAGTTGGTAGTGACCCTGCCTACGAAGCTGGAGGTTCCGGGATCGAATCCCGGTCGGGACATGTGCATTTACCGCGAATATTGTTCCTGAGTCTTGGATGTTTCCTATGTATTTATCTATAAAAGTATTTATATCGTCAAATCAAAAGGGAAAAATTTAATGCTCCGAGCAGGATTCGAACCTGCGACATCTGGCATCTCATTCCACCGCATAACTGCGTCCTGTACTGTATGTTAGGCCATCATGGGTTGGTCCTTCGAACCGGATCATATGTTGCATTTAGTGCCCTAATTCGTACTAGAGGGATATCTAGACTATAAGAAAATACGTTGTGGACTGTAACACTATAATAGGTAGGTATTTCTGCAGAACAAAGCTCGCGGCGCGTACAATATAAGTGCGTGCGAGGTACGCTAGGTAAAGTGTCGCGCGGCGAACGCTCGTCACTCACCGTCGCAGCGTCATCGGCTAACGGGAGTGTCCGGCGCGCCGTGTGCAACGGGCCGGTTCATGATGGAGGGCCGGCGCTGTCTCCACCATGGGCTGTTGCGGAACCGGCATTGTGTTACGGGATACAGGGGGTAGGGGGTGGGGGTAGGTTATTTTTATGTTAATCGGGTTTACAAATAGTAAACCTGTTTAGCGTAGGCGTTTCAACGTATTAATTTATTTCCACAGTATTACAGTCTTATTATTAATTCACTGTGATACTACATCATCATCATCATGTCAGCCGAAAGACGTCCACTGCTGGACATAGGCCTCCCCCAAAGACTTCCACAATGACCGATCCTGCGCCACCCGCATCCAGCGGACACCTGCAACCTAAACTACATACTTAAACTTAATATGAACAAGTTAAAACACCAGACTGCCTTTTGTCCATCGCCTCGCAAAAAAATCTCAAGCATTCCAGACACACTGTCGCCCATCGCCACGCTAATAGGTCATACTCCGGTGCTGATACCAGGAGCGCATTCAGAAGAGCCAGGGCCGGAAGGATCGGCGTGTTTCTATGTGCCACCCTACGCGCCGTTGGATTAATCTATACTAATATTATAAAGCTGAAGAATTTGTTTGTTTGAACGCCCTAATCTCAGGAACTACTGGTTCTCATTGAAAAATTCTTTTCGTGTTGGATAGTCCATTTATCGAGGAAGGCTTTGGGCTATATAACATCACGCTGCGACCAATAGGAGCGAGACGCGGACGAAGTCGCGGGCAACAGCTAATTAATGATATTTTCCCTTCAGGTCCCGGACTATTTGGAAGTGATCGAGACGCCGATGGACTTCACGTCGATCAAGGAGAAGCTGTCGCGCGGCGAGTACGCGACGGACGCGGCGCTGCTCGACGACGCGGCGCTTGTGTTCCACAATTGCTACGTGTACAACAAGGACACGCATCCCGTGTGCAAGTGAGTACGCGGATGAACACAGGAGCGAGGTGGCTGGTGAAAAGCGGTGGTAGGCTTTGTATCAGCCAGAGATGTCCTAAGTTGTTTTTTCTATACATTTTTTTAGGGTGGTATCCCACTCGTCCAATATCTTTGTCAAATGTTTGATCAAAGTTTTTTGACGTAGGCCCATTTCACTCATCCAATATCTTTGTCCAAGTTTTATTGATTTAACTGTCATCGGAATATTTGATCAAATGTCGGCGTCCCATCCAAGTTTGATGAAATCATCCAATTTCTTTGTTCAAAGATATTGAATGAGTTTAATACGGGGTGGTATTCTACTCATCCAATATTTTTGTCAAAACTTTGATCAAAGTTTTTTGACGGAGGCCCATTCCACTCATCCAATATCTTTGTCCAAGTTTTATTCTTTTTCATGCGTAGCCATATTGATTTAACTGTCATCAGAATCTTTGTTCAAATGTCGGCGTCCCATCCAAGTTTGATGAAATCATCCAATTTCTTTGTTCAAAGATATTGAATGAGTTTAATACGGGGTGGTATTCTACTCATCCAATATTTTTGTCAAAACTTTGATCAAAGTTTTTTGACGGAGGCCCATTCCACTCATCCAATATCTTTGTCCAAGTTTTATTCTTTTTCATGCGTAGCCATATTGATTTAACTGTCATCAGAATCTTTGTTCAAATGTCGGGATCCCATCCAAGTTGGATGAAATCATCCAATTTCTTTGATCAAATGTATATTGGACAAAGATATTGCATGAGTGGAATACCTCCCTTACTCTGGATAGGTTTGAGCTTGACCACAAATCACCTGATGGTAAGCGATGTTGTGGTCTAGGATGGAGCGCGCTTACCTAGTAAAAACCGGTTCACTCTCGTCTTGAAGATCGTAAGGTTGTAATTTTCACAAAGAACAAGGATTCTGCCAAGGAGTTCCACAGCTTGGCTGTTCTCACACTAAAACTGGAAGAATATTTTTGGAATTGTCACCGTAAAACGATGTCGCATCGCTGTATCCCTGCTCGTCCGATGGTAGGAAGGGGCGGGGTATTTAACTGTGTAGTTTCTCAGCACACTCCCCGAAATTTAACCGATAGAAAACCGAAAGACTAGCTAGCAACTTTGCGGTGATATTCTAGACTGCTGCTTCCAACTTCTAATTGGTTAAGCTAGGCTGGAAAGTAAGGTGTTATTTTATTACACAAAGCTTAACGTATCTCTCTCTAGAGATGGGCTATGCTGAGAGTTTCTCTGCTTGTTTGCAGCAGACCCAAAGAAACCAGTAGAGCCCTTTGAATGGCTAAACTTAAATGGCAGTGAGCGGGGCATATAACACGTAGAACCAATGGCCTTTGGGACGGAAAGATTCTCGAGTGGGGCCTACGTATTGGAAGGCGGTAGCGTGGCCAGGCCCCCCACAAGGTGAATTGATGACCTGGTCGCGGGTGTCGGCTGGGTGCGGGGTGGCTCAGAACCGGTAATTGTGGAACTCTTTGGGGGATGCCTATGACCAGAAGTGGTTATAGGCCTTAAGTTAACAAGTTCCCGTCCATTCATTATGGAAATTGCACAAGTGTATAACTGATATTTAAAATTTGCAGAGCGGGTGTCCGGCTAGAGAAGTACATCCAGCGGCGCTGCGCCGACCTCTCGCTCCCTCCCCTCCCGGAGGCGATGCCGGAGGAGGAGGAGGGCGCGCCGGCCAAGAAGCCGCGCCTCAAGTGACCGCAGCCGCCATCGCGCCTGCGCGACTACCTGTGCTACTAGACGTTAGTGCTTCGGTATTTCATCGCCTATGCTTTATGGCCTCCTGGTACCTGGTGCTCTTATAATCCGCGAAATCTCAAATCGATAGGTTCGCTACGCGGTTGTGGCTCCTCTGATGCCGCAAAACGTATGCCGTATGCCTATTTGCCACCGTCGTGATAAGAAACTTACGCTTACCATCAGGCGGGCCGTACGCTTGTTTGCCACCGACGTGGTATAAATATAAAAGACAGCGGTTAAATATTAATTTTCTTTAGCACCAACCAACCATTGTTCTGTACTTTAATACCATGCTCTTTCTTTATGGGAAGCAGATGTACACCCGAACAACGAGTAAGAAATGAGATAGCAGATATATGTGACTAGGCTGTAGAAATACCGAAACATTGTCTGTCAGCCCACCGAGGCTAGTGAGATTGTGATCAGACTACTTATAGTATAGTAAATAGTGTTTGGTGATTGGGACACCTTTTATACGCGCGAGCGATGTACATTCAGTGTTGATTATACACGACGTATCATGCAGGCAGTTTCCGTATACGAGTATGGCCAATTACTTGTTTTATTCATGTGTGGCTGTTTAGAGAGTTCCATTAGATATCAAATAAAGAGATTTTATCAAAATATAAATATAATACTTCGTTGTATGTGCCTATACTAATGGATGTACAGTCGAACAGTTCTTTTACCATTTTGTCAATCTGTCCTATCTCAATATTTCAATTAGGTAGCCAATAACATTTATCTAAAAAAAAAACCTTTAACGAAAAGTGCAGTGTTGTGTTGAACAGACTTTTGAACAGTTTGACGATCTGACTGTGTGATACGTCAAAAAAATTGGTGCATGTTGTTAATGGTAAAAATAATCTTTGGAATGCTTTGTAAATTTTGCTAGTGATTCAGTGGCGTAGCGCCATAATCCCTAGGTTAATATTTATGTAATTTTGGGGACAACCGTAAAATTACCTTCTTTAAATCAATGTTCCAAGTTTTCGAGTCATAGGACATGACGCTACGTCACTTAGTTACGTATATCTAATGAATGAGAAATATAGAATGTCAATTGTAATGGTCATTAGTGACGTCATTGGGGTTGGGCACTGGCCACGGCGCGGCGTCCGTCGAGATTTAAACGATTGTTGACACTTGCAAAGTATTGATCAATATTTTCGTATCAAATTCGTAAAATTAAGGATGTGTCTAACGATAAAATTATTATATGTGACAGTTGACACGTAATGTAATGCTTTGAATCTAAAATTATAACATTTATAACACTGTTTATTGTGTTGTTCTACATTAATTCGTAATTTGTAGACGTATTTAGTGAATTATTTTTGTATAAACTTTATGCTGTTGTAGATTATATAAATTCCAAATATAGGGATCTTGGGCCATATGTCATCGGCCATCGTAATATGGCTTACAAACGATGTAACGTAATATGTCGTCACGCTTATACTTACGAAAGGCATGTGAGAATCTTTAGAACAACTACTCTAGTTCGAAACGTGAATTAGGCTGGATCCTATTGTGTTTAATATAATTTGCACTTACAGAACAACACTATTTAGAGCTCCAAGAGCATTTGAAGTTGAAGTACAATGTCCATTTAATTGAATTACTGATTATTTGAATTGGGGCTGTTTGCATCATATCAACGGAATCTTGAACCGGGTCCACATTTCGCACAGCACGTTCGCTTACGGCAGCCGCACGCAATGTAGACATGCCGCGCGGGCGGCAGCTCGAAACACCGCGACGCGCGGTTGCGGCGGTCGAACATGCCCCGCGTATTGTAAACCCGTCTTTGGGATTGCTACAATGGTGAAAGCAAAGCTGTTCCCCACCATTGGAGTCACCAGGTTGAGGGCGACAAGATATCTAATTCTGCATCAGTGGATAACACTCGCTAGCTAGCACGATCTTGTTCACGTCGAACGTAGACGAGATCGTGCAACCAGTATTAAAGTACAATAATTTTACCCACCGTGATATGATAAACTACATAAATCAGAAGCATATAGGACTTGACAGGCAGCCCGGAGAGCAATTGGTCAGCAAATGTCTTTGTCTTTACAGCTACAAATGTGCCTGCATTTATCGTCTTAAACTTTTGGCCCTGTGTCCGTGTTATTCAATGCTTGGTAGACCTCAGCACGGCTAGCACAAGACGGCGCGCGAGCTATATCGCGCGCGAGATAGACTATCCGTCTCTATCTAATGAGTACAAACGGAAAGAGACGTATAGTCTATCTCGCGCGCGATATAGCTCGCGCGCCGTCTTGTGCTAGCCGTGCAGGTATTAGGAATGCCTAAGGTTGTCTACTAAAGATGTCTGTATACCCCAGCTAATATTGTACTTAGGCGATTTGTTCCACATCTTGATAAGGAGAATAATCGTGTGATAACCACAATTAATTAAAGAAACCCTTAGTGAGTAATCTAGAATATATAATGATAATGAACCAATTAGTTATCCAAAGCTATAAGTAACCACGGACACAGGATAGCAGTGATTAGTTTATATGTTAAGGCTTGTGTTCGACAACAATTAGTATTTATTTTTAAACATTTTAAAATTAGTATTTGTATTTAGACATAGTTTAAAATCGTAAGTTGTGTTAGTACCATTTTATAAAGACATTTAGATTGAATCAAAAAGAAAGGTTTTGCTGCTGTTTTGTTTCTAAATTTATATTTTTGTTTTTTTGCTGTGCTTCTAGTTTTGAACAGTCTGGCAACTCCCGATTTGTTTTAATTTGAAATTATTGTTAGTTACTGCTGCGATCAAAATGCATTCCATAAGCAAAATAGCATGTTGGAGTTGGTTTTCATTGCATTGTTTCAATAATGATTGTTTGCGATTATTAATTTATTGATGTAATTTATAAGTTTTTTAATAATTTACATTTCTAGTAATAAAGCACCCGTATGGTATACATCTTTGCGAATTTTATTTATTACTCCTCACCCTTTCAATGCTAAAGGCATCTATCACTGACCACTTAACCCTATAGGCACCGCTTCATAGAACTTTGTCTTGAATCTCAAACTGCCAAATTGGCGGGGCGCGGGGGGTGACAAGTGCACTGTGATTGGCTAGTACAAGGTCAACGAGCAATCACGTGTACGGTGCGTGACGCGCGCCATTTTGTGTAGTGATGGGACACACTCAAAAAATATACTACAGAATATAAGTGTAAATTTAAGTTTTTAATTGGAATCAATAAAATACGAAAAGCAATTTAAATTGTTTTTAATTCAAAGATACTAACTAAATATAAATGCATATTGTTTAATGTACAGTGGAGGAATTTGATTTCTGGGCCACTTCGTACTTGTCACAGTGTCAAGTCACATGAGATTTCTAGCAGCTTTCACATTGATTTTCACTGTGACAAAGTACGAAGTGGTTCAGCAATCAAATTCCTCGCCTGTACAGTCGGTAGAGTATACAGTAAGGTGACTTGAGACAGTTCATATGTTATTCCTATCTATCCTATGGTATGGTAATAGGAATAAAAGTATAAGAACAATAATCATAATCATTAACACATATAAAATGAATGCAAATACAAATAAATAAATAAATATTAGGGGAAAAATTTACACAAATCGAACTAGTCCCACAGTAAGCTCAATAAGGCTTGTGTTATGGGTACTGGACGACGATATATTTAATAGATATATACTTATATACATAGAAAACGTCCAAATCTCAGGAACAAATGTCTCTGCTCACCACAGAAACAAATGCCCTTACCGGGAATCAAACCCGGAACCATTAGCTTAGGAGGCAAAAACACTACCAACTAGGCTAAACAGAAATACAAGGAAAATATTATATGCTATTGACTCTTAAAGTGTATTAGTTTCGTGTATTGGCTATGTGCACGTCTGAAACGTCAAACGTCAAAGGTCCCGAGACAATGTCAAAACTCAGAGATGTCAAATAATGACACATGAATATTTTTTTTACTTTAGTAAACGAGAAAGACCCCGTATTGGAAATTTTACTGAAATAAATAAGAGAATAAATAAATACATACAAACGAAACGAATCGTAGGAAACCGTTAAGAAACCAATAGAGAACGTGAAAGTAAATTTGACAGTGGTCCCCGGTAAGTACACATTTCTGCCATGGTGTGCGCTACGATCGCCTAGCTTACCCCCACCACCTACTTCGCACATAGCCAATATGCGTCTAATAGCAGAGATTATAGATATTAAAGAGTCATGTTTCTCATTATTATTAAGTTATGTATCGTTTTTTTTTCAGGATTAATATCTTTAATAAGTAGCGATGATTTTTCTCTAAGATTACAACTATCTGTTCATCTGCGGTTTAGTAGTTTAGACGCGCAGAGACAGATATACAGACAGATTGACTTTCATATTTGTAGTATTATAGTTAGGATATAAATTTGATTTGAACACACTTTTATGTCTTTATAATTGTACATATGCATGTAACATAAATTTCCATTATTTAATTCAAAAATATAAGTTTGTTCTGTATCCTACGTATATTCACCATAATTTAATATTGTTTCACGAGTATCGGTTAAGTACGTAAGTTTAAATAATTAATCAGTCACATCACTACTTGAGACTGCAATGGTTAGACAAAGACAGAATTACAAAAATTAGTAAGCGAAAGAAAGAGACAGACATTGAAAGACATCAACGCGTTGCCAGGTTTACAACCTTTACTTGATAACCTTGACTTTTTAATTATTATTGTTTTATCGTGGTAAAAAAGTAAAAAATAGCTTACCTGTGGAATGAAATCCCATCTTTTTGAAGACTAGATATCTTGCTACACTTTCCACACAATTTAACCATACAAAAAGGCATATTTAGAGCACTTTATAAGCCAAGTAATGCGTCGAATATTGCACGTTACTTCGTCAACGATCGGCCGCATACTAAGAGCATATTTGGGGGCGTGGTGACCACTTGACGTTTTTTGAGCTTAGGCTTGGCTTACGCGGGCGCCCTTGTAAGCGGGGTCTATAGGTTAAGTGGTCTGTGGCATCTATACTCGTCTCAACCTGTCGTTACCTGGTAGCGCGAATTCGCGGCCGAAATGGCGCCCCCTGCGTCTCCTATTCCCCGTATTCTAGCATACTCTGTTTTCTCCGCGACCACGAATTCGCGGGCCCGTCTTATAGAGGGAGGTAAAATTTCGCGACAAACGGGTAAGGAAGAGTATTTACATGGTAAAGTTACTATATAATGTAATACGCATTTCTGACTTTAATTATGGTTAATGTCCCAGTGCACGACTCTGACCCAATGCATACATACATATATAAACTCACGCCTATATTCCAAAAAAAAGATAGGCAGAGGACATGAAAATTAATTCCTTGAATTGAATAAAATATAAGTGGCCCAACACGGCTTTCAATCTTATGTCATAATTATAGGGGTGAACAATAGGTGTCAACTATGGGGTATTAGTGTCAAAGATTGATACATTTACCTTATTTCTAAGATCGGACCTTGAAATTTATAAATGAAACAATAAATTAAACTAACTCATGATTTATTCACTTTCGCTTAACTTAAATATACCATAATATTGATTTGCTCGGAAAAACGCTATCAAAATTTTAATGGTGAGCCGCTGCCTCCTTCCTCCTCATCTCGGCCCACTTGCTGACATTCTCGGGGGAGTTAGCTGAAATAAATATACCAATGAGTACAGTTTCCTGGAAGTACCTCATATATTGGATTTAAGACACCTATCTTGAATAAACTTCCGACTTATTGTGGTCATGTTGGAAGCTTCCTCATTCATGGCCTGTTTTTTGGCAAATGGCTCAGAAAAATATAGTCCCAACCCTACATACATAAACTCGTGCCTATAATTCCAAAAGAGGTAGGCAGAGCACATAAAAACTACTTTTCAGTGCCACTTTTAGCTATTGCAGGTTTGTAGATAGAGAAAATGTGATATTGCAGTGACAGGTTGCTAGCCAATCGCCCAAAACACACATCAACCTGGTCCCCATAGTCGACTCTTACGACACCCGGCACCACACGGGGTATGCCCAACCCTACCAATTGAAATTGAATATTATGATGTTGACGGGTATAAGATATGGGGTATGCCAGTGATTTAACATAAACTCTAATGGACCTTTGTAAGAACAGGCTTTAATGACCTGTTTTTATTTTGTGGCAGCATATTACAGAAAGTTTCACATATTTGAACCCTTATCTAAGGAGCCAGTTGCAAATAATAACAATAACACTAAGTGATTTGTAGCAGGTAGATATTTGTAATGTAATGAGAAGTTAAATATTTAATTTTATTGTCCAAGTGCGTGTGCTACTGTGAGCAGGATGAAGTCTTTATTCTGACTACAATTTGTTTAAAGAAATATGTTTTACACCACACCTTGCCAAAAAGCGCGTTTTTCCGCACGCCTTTTTGGCCAAGTGGAGACGTAAAATTGTGTACAAAACACGGGTCGTAAAACAGAAAGCCCTCTCTCGCATATTTATGACCCTCGCCTGCGGCTCGGGCCTCTAACATATGCGATGTCGGCCTTTCTTTGATTTACAACCCTTGTATCGTAATGTACTATTGTGTAGGTACATATTATAGGAAAGTTTAGTTAATTTGGGATCCCAGCGCAATTTCTACTTTGGATAATTTGCTAATTATCAGCTCAGGTAGAAATCACATAATATAAACCTGTGTGGTGTTTGTATAGAATAGAGCAATAAATAGATTATGGGATTAGGTTTGAAGTGTTCTGAGTGATGGGTAAAACAAGCTCACTACAATGTCACCTTGGGCCCTTATTTATTTGTGATGAGCACAAATATTTTGAATACAAATACAAATAGTTTATTGTCTGAAAGTGAGTGGTAGTAAAGATAACAAAAGTTCAGTTGTTCGTCACAATCTGCCATAAATGGCGTACAATAATATGATTCTATAGCATGTTATTGAATTTTATGGTTATGTTATGTCACTCGACCCGGGTATGTCCTAAAACTACGACCAAGACCACCGGGGAATGGGCAGCAGCATTCCTAGAGTGCGGTGGAGATACTGCGATCGCCAACCCGCATGCCAAGCGTGGCGATTATGGCATTTACCCCCCATGAAATTGGGGGAGGCCTATGTCCAGCAGTGGACGTCCTAGGGCTGATATGGTGGTGGATGGTTATGTCACTAAAATTACACATAAATATCAATATAAGAAGTGTCTTTTCAAAAGAGTTTATTTTTTCTTTAACTCTACTTCTAAACTGGACCTTAAGTTTTACTAAACAAGGTTCTCTTTAGAAGTACCGCTAAGATAAAAATAAGCCGTATTGAAAAGACACTCCTCATTTGTTCCTCTTTCTTGGATGTTTTCTGTGTATTCAAGTATCTATCCATATTAATATTATAAATGCGAAAGTGTCTGTCTGTTACCTCTACACGCTTAAACCGCTGACCAATCTAGATGAAATTTGATATAAAGGTAGTTTGCGTCCTAAAAATGAAAAGGCATAGGATAGTTTTTATCCCGGATATCATACCTTAGCGGGTGAAAAGGGGGGTGGAAGTTTGTATGGGAGAGCAATAATTAAGCCTGCACCTACTTTAATAGCAATTATTTTTTTAAGGCAATAAAGAGTGATATGCCGATGGAGATGCAGGGTAAAGGTAGTTTTTCTATATAAGTATTAAGTATGTATATTGTCACCTAGCACCCATAGTAAAAGCTTAGTTTGGGACTAGGTTATTTTGTGTAAGATTGTAAGCAAAAAATTTTAATCCCACTAAAAACATTTGATGTAAAATGTTGCCAAGACGAACACATAAGGTTTGCCCTGTGAAAAAGATATCAGATCTCATGTAGAGCCAAGCTTCTGAATCTAGCCAAACATTTTGATGATCATCAGTGTGTCAGTCACGAAATCGGTGTATTTTAGATATCAATAAAATCTAAAGTATTAGAGCTATTTAATTGAGACTGTATGTTTAATTAGTCTATTATTGACATCATATCCTGAGAATATGAACTATTTGGTACATAGGAAACCAACTTTATGAGGGTTAAAAAAAACGACGAAAAAGGTAGGTAGTGCCCTTGTGCTTCTCTTGGCTCGTCTTGATTAGATTTATATTTAGTTATTACCTGCTAGAAGTAAATTTAATTTAGTTTGATCTGTACCTTACAGGAATATGGGTTTGTGTTAAGCTACTAAATAAAAATAATGCATCATATGGTAAGAAAGGTCATAATAAGAATTGTTAATATACCCTGTCATGTACCAAGCCCAGGAATTACTGTCCACTTTTAAATGCAAAGAATGTTTCACTGCCAATGATAGAAATATGAATACAACTGAGTGTGTATACACTGGCCTATATGATATGGTTAAAGCCGCATACATGAAGTATGTGTACAATTGTACATAAAATAAATATTGGGGGACAATCTTACACAAATCGACCTAGTCCCAAACTAAGCAAAGTTTGTACTATGGGTACTAGACGACAATATACATACTTATATAATAATAATAAGCCTTTTTTTATTCTGGACTACAAGGTCTATACGATGTCTCGTAGTTCAGAGTGCCTCTTGGCATAGGCCTCCTCCAACGTCTTCCACTGCGCTCTGTCGCGCGCTACTCGTCTCCAGTTGTTCCCAGCTGTGAGTTTTAAGTCGTCTTCCCATCTCGTTCGTTGGCGTCCTCTATTTCGCTTGCTATCAATGGGGTACCAGTCTGAGACTACTTTGCTCCATTTGTCTTGTGGATCTCGGATCATGTGTCCTGTCCATCTCCGTTTTTGTTGGTCTATTCGAGTACTTATGTGTACTACTTTTGTAATTTCTCTAATTTTACTGCTCCTCACTTTTTCTTGTTTCCTAATTCCTGTGATGCTCCTTTCTATGGCTCTTTGACAGCGTTCCAACTTTTCTCTATGGTGTTTGGTAAGTGCCCAAGTCTCACATCCATAAGTGATGACTGGAAGTACACATGTGTTGAAGGTTTTCCTTTTTATTTGCATGGGTAGTTCTTTGGATTTAAAAACTTGTTTCAATGACCAGTACTTCTTCCACCCATTAGCAATTCTTCTATTTATTTCTTTGGTGGTTTGGTCTTTGTGGGAGATTATCTGGCCAAGGTAGATATATTCTGGGACATACTCAAGTGGTTGGTTGTCAACTTTTATATCCACATGTTCCGAATTAGTAAGAAGTTTTGTTTTGTCTTTGTTCATTGATAAACCCACTTTCACACTCTCACTTTTCAGTGAATTTATCATTTTTTCAAGGTAAGTGGGATTTTCTTCTAGGAGGACAATATCATCCGCAAATCTGAGGTGATTCAATTTTACACCATACACATTGAGACCGAACTTTTCCCAGTCAAGTTTGCGGAAGATACTTTCCAATATGGCCGAGAATAATTTTGGTGACAGAGGGTCACCTTGCCTTACGCCCCGCTCGATATTGAACTTTTTTCCCAGGATTTCTAGTTGGATTCTAGCTTCACTTTTTGAATATAGTTCCTTAATAATGTTGATATAAATCAAAGGTATCCCTTGCTCTTTCAGGCTCTCCCAAGTGGCTTGGTGGCTTATACTGTCGAAGGCTTTGGAGTAGTCGATGAACGCCATATAAAATTTCTTGTTATATTCCATGTAGTTTTCAACATTTGTTTCACTGTATGTATATGATCGAGGGTGGAATACTTTTGTCGAAAACCAGCTTGCTCACGTGGTTGGTTTTCATCAAGCTTTTTGGTTATTCTTTGCAGGATAACTTTGGAAAATACTTTGTAAACATTTGACATCAAACTTATTGGTCTGTAGTTTCCAATATCTTCTTTTTGTCCTTTCTTGAATATTTATTTATTTATTTATTTATTTGGCTCACCAACAATTGTTTACACCGTAAATTACATATATAGCTTGCAATAACAGTTTTATGCTAAATGTAACAATCACTGACAGGTGAACACCACATGCATTTTACAAAAAAGGCAGTGAAAAAAAACTAAAATTTAAAAGTTACAAAAATACACATATTTTAAAAACTACCGTGCAGTTAACATCGCTGTTATTGAGCTCCTTAAAAATGACCTGATTTCTGTGCTTATTTCTAATTTTCGAAGTTCTTCCTGCACCTGGAGTGTTGCTTAGGTCATAGACAGTGGACAGTGTAGTTTTTGTGACAAACTAGTGCCTATGTTCGGAGTTATTGACAGAAAACAGTGCAATTAATTAATAAACTGACCGCCATTATAACTATCTGTGTAGTGTTTGACGCAAACGAGTAAGCGCCGCTATTTTCATGGCGCATATGCCCTTCTTCTGACGGCCTATGATTGTGCAGTTAACGTCGAACGTTAAGTATCCTGAGTTGTTTGAGCTGCGAATATAAGCCATATAACGGGCGACTTAAGGTTGTATCCCTCATTAAAACGTTATATCTAGTGCTATTTTAACTAACTTCTCGTATTGCAAATAAATATAAAATATTATGGCACCGGTAAATCAATCATGGGGATGTTGCCCAAATAATAATGGGGTTGAAGATGATGAGGAATACATGATATGTGGTAGCTGCAGCCTGCGGTACCACTTAACATGTTTATCTACCCCAAATCTAAATGTTGACTCTAGTTGGAGGTGTCCTGCGTGCATTAATAAAGTTCCGAAATCGTCTAAGCAAGATTCGACTCCTGCGCGCAATGTTTGTAACACAAGGGGCAATAAGCGGCAGGCGCTCGGCTCGCCGGAGTCAGCAGCTGTCAGCCCGAGCGAAGTGCGTGCCTTGATTCAAGAAGTTGTCAAATCTGAGTTTAGTTCTATGCTCAAGGAATTTAACAAAAATATGGTTGGGATTATCAACAATCAACTTGAACCTTTAAAGCAAACAATGAAGGACATAAGTGACTCCATGGCGTTCATGAGCGCTAGATTTGATGAAATTGAGGCTGAGCAGTCTGAAGCAAAGAAGACTATGGCTGATCTGAAGAACGAGAATCTTAAGATGAAGACTTCAATGACAAAATCTCTTGATGAAGCTCAGGAAACTATTAATCGCTTGGTCATTGAAAATAACACAAACAGACAATACTCAATGCTCAATAATTTAGAGATCTCTGGCATACCGTACTCCAAGGGAGAAAATTTAATGACCATTCTTCGTGACATATCTACCAAGGTCGGTTTTCAACTAGGTGACAATGATGTTGACGTTATTCACCGTGTGCGCCGCTTTCAAACAAACCAAGATGAAGCGCTAAGGAATAGCAGACCGCCGGCAATTATAGTTAGATTTACGCAGCGAAATCGTAAAAATGAATTACTGGTTGCCGTTCGAGCGCGCCGTGGCCTGACAACAGCTGACATCGGCCTGCCGGGGCCCGCCGCCGCCATGTACGTCGGCGACCACCTGACCCCAGCGAATAAGTTATTACTGAAGCAGGCTAGACAACGGAGGCTGGAACACAATTATTCTTATCTATGGATTCGCGACTGTAAAATTTTCGTCCGAAAAACAGACCAAAGCAAAGTTATAATAATAAGTAACGAATCTGATCTCAATAAGATTAAATGACTATCTATAATGTTGCCGACCTTATGTGTATTGTTGTACCTATATCCCTCTATCATGTGTCACACTTTGATATATACATTAGCATTCTATACCGGTTTAAAATGCACTCAATATATCTATTGTATTTTCCGTTATATGGACGTTGCATATACATACTATATAAGCGAAATACTAGTAATAATGGAAACATTTTATTTCATGTACGTCGTTAAATTCTTTGTGTTCTTTTACGTAAATACTATGCAGGCACGTCTTCTAAATATATTGTTCAACACTATATTATATTTTCCCTTACCTATAATGATGTATGTGTCAAAATTAAACCCATATTTATTTCTGACTGGCGCTTTGTACTCAATAAATCTAATATCAAGTTTAGAAACTTATTTACGAAATAAAAATGGCTAATACGGTTTTTAGCGGTTATTACCAAAATGTGAGGGGATTACGAACAAAAGGTAGTGAGTTTTTCTCTAAAGTGGCTCAGTCAGACTACGACTTTATTTGTTTGACGGAAACCTGGCTAACTCCTGATTTTTTTGATAGAGAATTTTTTGATTCAAGTTTCAACGTTTTTCGATGCGACCGGTCGACGGAGGAAAGCGGCGCGATGCGCGGTGGCGGCTCAGCCGTGGCGGTGCGCGCGCGCTGCCAACCAATGCTCCGTAATTGGCCCGTGCCGCCGCGCGCCTTTTGCGATTGTGTATGGGTGTCTATCCCTCTCGAACCGTGTGAACGAAGCGCTCACAATACACAACAACAATCTTTTTTCAATATAGCATGTATTTATATACCTCAAGGTACTGGACATAGGGATACACTAACCTCATTTTTTGAAATATCTAGTCAAATTATTGTTGAAAGGCCAAATGATTTATTTTTGATTACCGGAGATTTTAACATACCGGAGGCCGAATGGCTGGCACATTCGTCCCCGGGAATGCTTTTGATGACGAGACACACTTACACAACTAGGATAATGGACGATTTTTTATCATTTACTGAATTAAAACAATTTAATTGTGTACATAACGTTAACAGGCGCATTCTCGACCTGATTTTTTGCAGTACAGAGTGTATAGTTACTGCTTGCGACCAGCCACTCACGCCTGAAGATAATCACCACAAAGCGTTAATTATAGATATATTGTTAAGATTTGAGCCCACTCTTAAGCCAATTCCCAGTTTTACTTATAAATTTAACTGTGGTGACTATAGAAAGATTAACTTGGAATTATCTAAAATAAATTGGTACTCGCTCTTTGAAAATAGTGATGTGACAAACTGTGTTACACAATTCTATGATATTTTAAATAAACTTATCAGTAATCACATCCCTAGGCACATGATTAATGCCTCAGCGTCCGTCCCGGTATGGTACACCAAACCTTTAAGAAAATTACTAAGTGATAAGCGCAAGTTCCATAGGTTATGGAAAAAATACCGTAATCCTTTGGACTACGAGACCTTTAAAATATTACGTAAACGCGCAGAAAAAATGGAACGAAAGTGTTACAACGGTTATATATCCTATGCAGAAAACAAAATTAAATCATATCCAAATTATTTCTGGTCGTATATTAAGTCGATAAAAACTAAAAATAAAATACCACAGACTATGAAATATAAAGATCACACCACCTCCGATGGTGCAGAAATATGTAACTTATTTAATAATCACTTTCACTCCGTTTTTGAGAAATCAGATAGTAATTTTCAAGTTGATACTTTAGTGCCACCAACTCAACCCTTAATTGACGCAAATTGTATATATATTAACCGTGCAACTGTCCATAGGCTATTGAATACAATTAATACCAACAAAGGTGCAGGCCCTGATGGTATTCATCCAATTTTTATTAAAAATTGTTCAGCGAACTTATCATACCCACTCACTATTCTTTTCCAAAAATCTATTAAAACTGGTTGTGTTCCTGAAATTTGGAAAAAAGCTTTCGTAACTCCTATCCCCAAGGGTCAAGTTAGTCAAAATATTGAACATTATAGGCCGATTTCAAAATTATGTCAATTCAACAAAATTTTCGAAAAGATAGCCACAAGTCAACTCTCCCAAGTAGTCAGAAATCACATTAGCCCTAATCAACACGGTTTCTTCAAAGGTCGTTCAGTAGACACTAACCTTTTGACTTTCACTAATGATATCTTAGTAGCGATGGATGGAGGCGCGTGTGTAGAGGCCGTGTATACTGATTTTGCCAAGGCTTTTGACAAGATTTGTCACAATACACTTTTACTCAAGCTTTGGCACCTTGGAATACACGGAGACTTATTCCGCTGGATTAAATCATATATAGAGAACCGGAGCCAATGTGTTGTTCTGGCAGGTTACTCCTCTCAATGGAAGTCTATTAGTTCCGGAGTACCACAGGGTTCTCATTTAGGCCCTTTACTGTTTACGCTTTTTATTAATGACATAGATAAATATATTAAAAACTCGAAAGTGCTGCTCTACGCGGATGACACAAAAATTTATAAGATAATTAATTCTGTTGAAGATTACTATTTGCTTCAAGATGACTTAAAAAACTTTGAGACATTTTGTATTAATAATAATTTATTTTTAAACTTGAATAAATGTTTTGTAATAAACTTTTCTAGGAAAAAACATAATGTAAACTATAATTTCACCTTAGGCAACAATCATCTGAGTAGAGTAACACAAATCCGCGATCTTGGAGTTATTATGGACTCAAAAATAACTTTTATACCTCATTTAGACTCTGTTATAAACAAAGCGTTCAAACAATTAGGTTTCATTTTACGAGTAGGAAAGCCTTTTAAAAATAGTGTCACTTACAAAATCCTTTACAACAGTTTTGTTCGCAGCCACCTGGAATTTGCCTGCGCTGTTTGGAAACCCTATCATAATGTTCATATAGAAAGAGTGGAACGAATACAAAAAAAGTTTCTTAGAAGCCTCGATTTCAGAACTGGTCATACTCACCTTAACTATAATGAGTCGCTTATACATCACAAACTCCAGACTCTAGCTAGTCGACGAGACTGTGTAGATTCTGTCCTACTTTACAAAATTATGAACAATGTGTTAGATGTCCCCTCCCTACTACAACAAATCCTTTTGAGAGTTCCTCGTAGACGTCAGCGTCATTGTCAGAAGAAAAAACTGTTTTCCATTCCCTTTAGTAGAACATGCTATGCACAAAATGTATTTATAAGACGTGTTTGTAAACTTTTTAACGAAAATGAAAACCTGTATAATTTAGATTTGTTTAACTGTTCCATTAATTCACTAAAACGTGCCTTTCGGTAATTCATGATGTTAATTTCTCATTTCTTATGTCACCATTCGGTAATAATGTCACAAATTTCTACACTTAAGCTTTACTATCTATAAGTATACTTATGTACCTATGGGTTATGGGTAGATTCACGAAAATTGGCGAGGATTTCTTATAAAATTGTAAAATTAAAATTAATTTGATATAAAAAAATGTGCACAGATCTTGAGCCGGCTCTCGTGAGTCTACCTATACCTTTCAAATATAACTACCTAGTACCTACACTATGTTTTTTGTTGTGTTAGAGACTGCGGTGTATATACAATAAGGAAACTCCAGGTCTTAATTCAAGCAATATTTTTGTAAACCTGATTGTAAACGACTGTTTGTTTCTTAAATAAATAAATAAAATAAAAAATGCTTCTTCAAAACACCCATAATTTAAGCGCTCCGTTCAAAACAATAATAAGGGTTTATATTACGTTAGACTCTTGCGTTAAAGTTTTAAAATGAGTAACAAAAAGAAAGTGTAACAATTATGTACCTCTAACAGTTAAAGTGCATAATAAGCTGAAAACTAAACTGAACCGGACAGGCAATTGCGAACAGTTTTCTTAAATCTAACTATTGGGTCAAAGTGTATATCCGCTTCATGACAGCATGCATTCAAAATTTTGCATAATCTCGGGATAGGTGAGTTGCTGCCGAAAACGGTGCGTCTGAGCGGAGGACAGAGCGGAGTAATGGGGTTGCG
The DNA here is from genome assembly GCA_905163555.1 of Notocelia uddmanniana. Classification (NCBI taxonomy): domain Eukaryota; kingdom Metazoa; phylum Arthropoda; class Insecta; order Lepidoptera; family Tortricidae; genus Notocelia; species Notocelia uddmanniana. Next base: position 23,044,759 of record LR991070.1, on the reverse strand, counting down.
GGGCATTCGGGACGGAGCTCGGAAACAAAATTGTTCCAGTAATTGCGGACAATCAATTTTATTCCTAACCAGCTTATATAGAAACATCGCGTCCGCTATCGTTCTACGTAGCTCCAATGACTCTATCCCAAAGTACTTTAATCGCTTGTTATAAGAGGCTGTTTTTTTGGCTATGCCAGCTGAAAAAGAAAGATGTTGCAGGAACCGCTTCTGCACTCGCTCAATACGCAATGAGTGAGTGGAGTAGTGTGGACGCCACACTACACTACAGTATTCTGTGATACTTCGCACAAAACTGTTGTAAAGAAGTATTTTGGTTTTACTCCGTCGAAATGTTTTTGTATTTCTTATGACAAATCCCAGCATCCTGGATGATCTCTTAACAACACTTTCGATATGAGGCACAAAAGTGAGTTTATGGTCAAAGACTACGCCTAAATCTCGTACTGTGTCAACCTCACCAATTGGGACATTTCCGAATATAAGTATGATATGTGATGTTTTCCACTTGGTAGGGATGATACCAGTTGTTAATATGTCATTGAATATTGTTGTAAGTAGAGGTAGTAGTTCTTCAAGAGTACCTTTGAGCAGTTCATTCTTAATTTTGTCACTCTTCTGGCTGCATATAGCTTTTTCCACTTCGCTTGGGAGTATTTCTGTTTCTACCTCAGCATGATACTGGCTTTCGTTGAGGTTTGGGATCTGTTCATTATTGTTGGCGTACAGGGTCTGGTAGAAGTTAGTGGCTATTTCGTTGATACTCCTCCTGTTCGCGGAAGCAGCCCCGTTTTTCTTAATTTATTTATTTTATTTATTTAAGTTTTGGTATCCATTCGTTCTTTGTTTCTCTCAGCTCCTTTAGAGCTTTTTTAACGCCTACTGTTTTCTTTATATGCCATTCTAGTGTTTGCAGCCTCTTAAACTTCCTGTCTTTCCTGATCTTCTTGCTTAGTTCATTTATACGTTTGATATTATCTTTCTTAGGGTGTATGGACAGCAGCTCTTTTCTTTGGTCTATAAGTACTTATATAGTTAAATACATATAAAACATCCAAGACCCAAGAACAAATATCTGTGCTAAATGCACAAATAATACCCTGGCCGGGATTCGAACCCGGGACCTTTAGCTTCGGAGGCAGTGTCACTACCAACTAGGCTAAACATGTTGTCAACATTAGTGAATGAATAGCTGCCTACCTCACAATAAAGCTACCAGTGCTATATCCATGAATTAGGTTGGGGCGGGGGCTTGATATAGCTTGCCACCATTTGGGGGAGGGAGGCTTGAGCTTTTTGTATGGACTTGGATGCTTTTTAGAGGGGCTTGGCTTAGCCCCCCACCTGGATCCGCTAGTGAAAGCTACCAAAACACTTCACATTTTTTGTCTACCCTCTATATTATTAGTTTTGCTCCAGGGACATTCTTAGCAGTATAACCCCTTGACCTAAAGATGTATAATTCTACATGATTATCACAACTGGAAATGATTGGGTTTAATATCACTCGCCATTTAGGTACTGGCATATCTGATGAAAAAGCAACCTAATAACAAGAAAATATTCAGTCTTACCCAGTTTGTGGATCTTGTAGAAGATAGGGATAGATACGGCAATGCCGACCATCCAGTACTTCCAGATCCACTGGTTCGACACGTAGTACTTGAAGGGGAACTGCGCGATCTTCGCGGAGATGGTGTACGGGAACTTCATGGGGCGGCTGGGCGCGGAGTCAGACATGGTTGCGAGATTGCGCTGGAAAAAAGATTATGTAATCTGACAAACATCGACATTAAAGTTTGAACAAACAAATATATACAATCGACAATATATACTTTATAGCAGACGAATTTATGACGACAGTAAAGTCATTTACTTATTTTTTAATCAAATTATATTACTTGAAATACACAATTAAAAAAAACCTAACCTGTAGCTGTACTTTAGGAAGAAATATCGACAGCTGACAAGACAAATGTTGCCCGATGTGATGTAAGGATAAGGATGTAAGATTTTCCTCACAGATTAAAAAAATGTTTATTATTACAAAATTTGTGTAGAAGTAAATATTTTCTCTTATATTTATTGTGATAGATTCATTTGGTATGCTGTAAATCGAGTTAATACCCATAAGTATTAATTCTTTAGATCAAGTAACAATTATAACTTTTTTTACTAAAATTATTACTGCCTATATATTAAAAAATATGCTCTGTTCCTATTCGGTTTTCAATTTCACTTTTCACACAAAACAAAAAACAGAATTAGAATGAATGTACGTGAAAAGTTTCAGTTTTACAAAAAAAGTAGATTTTTCTAATTATTTTTATTCGCAAGTAGCCAATCCAAACACTCCCTTCTAAGTTCTCGTTCAATGATTGGCCCATTTGGTTGTACAATGGTGAGGCTTGAAATTGTTGCTGCGACTCAGAAAAATACACTTTCCCCTGCTGTCATGTCATGTCACTTCATTAATTGAAGTTGCAAAAAAATGTCAACCAGCTTTGTGGTGTCGTATTTGTGTGGTTAAATATAATTCAAAATAAATCTATTGACAATATAATGTGTGACAATGGCTTCGGTAAAAGTGGCTGTAAGGGTTCGCCCATTCAACCAAAGGTCAGTAAAGTTTCCGTTCAAGTAAAAGTAAAAATCGTAATGTTATTGCTCCTTATTGTTGTATAGGACAATGTAATTTCCGAAACGCCCATTATCTTGGGTGATTGACGGCATTGTGATATTTTTATGGCTGCAATGCGGTGTTATTAGCTACTTATGACGTCTCGGAGATAATTCTGGGAGGGTATTCTAATAGAGTTTTGAGGGGAAAAAAAACAATGATGTCACTACGAACGGCAATGACTTTCACGGTTCAGCTGCATTGAGAGCACAAACTGTACCTGCTCGGCATTTGGAAGTTGGATGAAAGCCGCGGAAATCACAAAAACTTGCGACCTACATAACCAGTCATAATTAGCTGCCCAAAATGAAAGCAAAGTACCTAAACTCGAGTGTTTGTTTGTGTTGCGGATGTCTGAATATAAACATGTGTAGGAATTTGAGATTGTTTATTATGCCCAGTATAAGGTGCACTAGGTCATATACAAATCTATCCATATGTATAAACAAGAATGACTGAAGCAGAGTCTGTATGCCTATTCACCCCTGTACTTATTCACACCTTCATTATTTTTACTAAATGGGACTTGATTATGATAATAATACTTGTTTAATCAATTTAACCATAAAATTGGCAGCATATCTATTAATGCACACAATTTTTATTCAAGTTTTTGCATTTATTTTAAGAACAATATTTTAAAATTGGGATTAAAATGCATTAGATTTAAGTCTGTAATGCTGTGTAAATATATTTGTAGTTAAATAAATTAAAGTATGACCAGGACTTGACCCCACACTTTTATTTAAATTTGATCAATGTAAGGGTTAAATAGGTCTCAACTATAGATGTTGAAGTCCTGATTTGTGCAAGAATATTTCCCTTATGTTTTTATTTATTTATTAGGTCAACAGAAACGGAACCCTTACACCCTGTCAGAATATCGACCTTGTTGGATTTCCTTTATTTCAAAATACAACTGAGACAAAGCTTATCCAATCGCAAGTGATTTTAACTTCCTGAAAAAAAAAATAAGACTATCAATAGGCCAATGGACATCAAAAGAATAAACAAATTTCCACTTAATTATGGTTTCCTATATGATTTAGTTTAAGAGTCATATAAGATATTACACTAAGCACAAAATGCGCGGTTTTGTCTTATATCAACTCATTAATTATTATATTCAACTTTTACACAAAACCACACCTGATCAAACAACCTGTTACATGACACTTGGAAATTGCACAATATTATAATCATCAATGTTTATATTTATAGTTACGTAAAATAATCAGTAGGTTATATAATAGTACATTACGATACAAGGGTTGTAAAACAACCTTTCTGTTTTACGACCCGTGTTTTGTACACAGTTTTACGTCACCATTTGGCCAAAAAGTGGGATTTTGCGAGATGCACAGCGTATGGAAAAACGTGCATTTTGGCACGGTGTGGTGTAAAACATATTTATTTTACAAATTCTACACTTACTTATTTACATCATTATTAAGAAAAGACTAAGAAATTAATTGACTAAATGATCTTTGGAATTCTATTTGGTTTTTAGATGATTATTCCACTAAGTGTATGGGCAATCGATTATATATTATATGGTAGATAAACAATGCCTAGCAGGATGTCATAAATACATAGGTACATACTGTAAGTGCCACTTGTACACTGTAAAGTGATTTTTAATACCATGTCGGTGGCAAATAATCATACATCCCGCCTGATGGTAAGCAGTCACCACAGCTTATGGACACCTGCAATTCCAAGGGTGTTACATGCTCATTGCCAATCCTTTAAAAATGTATACACTCCTTTCATGGCCGTATTCGTGATATGGAAGTACATATTAAATTTGAAAGTATAAATGTTATGCCTGGACAATAATACTCAAAATCGTATTCATATTTTTGGAGTTACCCTTTTATGAACACCCTTTCCTGTGCTTAACCTTTTCGCCGCCAGACGTCAAAGTAATTCGCCGTGCCCCTGACGCCACAACAGTAAAAAAATGATGTGTAAAGAAAAAATGCCAATATAAAATTGGGCAGCTTCTCAGTAGTTTTTCATAAAAAAAAATTGGCGTCGGGGTGACGATTTTACGTTGACGTCTATGGCCGACCGTGGCGTTCAAAAGGTTAAACAAAATACCTGACAATGACCTTCGTAAGCTTAAATAGACGCAATGCCCACAAGGTCATGGGCTAGAAAGGATGTGAGTCATCATGATCTTGATCTTGATTATGGACCAGATTCAAGAAATGATGTAAAGTGTAAAGTCAACATAGCTGACTCATATAAACATGCAGTCAACATAAAGATCTGTTTACACTTTTGTACTTTATTTGCATGGTGATAAGGCGAAAATTGTATACATATCAGCTGTATTTTCGTTTTTGTGGTATGATTAACTACTAGGGCATGCAATTTCCCGGGAAATCCCGGGATTTTGAATAGAAATCGGTACCGGGACTGCAAACCCTATTAACTACCTTATACATTCGCCATCTTTATCTGTACTCTTAGGCCGTGGTTTGAACGCCAGCAGTAGTGATGCGCGACTTAGATTGAAATCATTTGTATATTAGTAACACCACTAATCACGCCCGCCCGAGTCGAATTGACGTTAAATAATGTCAATATCATTAGTTGAGCGGGTTCAACGTATATGCGCCCGTTCGCTCTGCCCTCTGGCACCCAGACCGCGGCTTTATAACCGTCCCATACAGACCCTCATATTCCATTTCACTTCCTAAGGGGATGGTTTCTGGAGATCTCGTAACAATCTCCAATAGCGAATATCATCGCAATTGGTTCAGAGTTCTAAGTGTGACAAGAGAGATCTGAGGGCCTACTCCGAACTTCGAAAATCGAACTTCGTGTCTTGCCGTCCCTTTCACTTTCGTGTTATACACTATATGACCGAAAAGGACGGCACGATACGAAGTTCGGAGTAGGGTATCAGATACTTCTACTGTTGTTATACATCGTATATATCTTTTCGGAAAGGGCAATGTAGGACGACCCATGCTCCGCTTCAAAGACTGCACTTGCTTGCTTGCTTGGGAAGAATTTGCTGAATCGCGATGAGTGGAGAAATACTATCGCAAAAGGCCGCGATGATCCACAAAAACACGATGATATTATATCTTTGTAATACCGTGTTTTAGAGAAATTAACTACATTAAACCTACGGAATGTTTCCTTGAATTTATCGGAAATTGTGAAATACAGGTTACATTAGAGTGGATTATTATATTAATTTGCATATAGTTGAGCAATATACGGGTATTTTGATCGCGTGGTTATAATTTCACTGCCGACAACGAATGTTGCCGCAAAGAAATGACAGGCGATCACTGATAACATCAGACTGTGGCAGTGGCGTGGCGTCAAACATCCGTAGGCAAGCCGAAACTTATTTCGCTTATTTCCACTCCAAGTCTTGTCAGCATATAGTGGTAAAATTGGCCAGCAGGTGAGAAGCAAGCAGTAGAGTTTTAAGCGTCGGCTGCAAGCTTGTTTGCCATTGATGTGGTATAAAAAATAAAAACGTTTTCTCGAGAGACTCATCTAGGAATCGTAAGAAATCTATGGCTATGGTGTCTGCTTGGAAGGTGCATATTATCATCAGCCGAAGGACATCCACTGCTGGATATAGGCCTCCCCCAAAGACTGCCACAATGACCTTAGGTGCAGATAATATGTCTAAATTGGAGAATTAAGAACTGAGATGAGAAACAGCATGTGGACGTAGGTTCTGGCTTTTGGTCCTGTCACCCAACTTATTTATTTGTATGGCAATTCAATTACATCAATCGCTTACTATGGGCCTCATAAGAAGGCTCAAAGTCACCCAAAGAGCAATGGAGAGAGCTATGTTAGGAGTTTCTCTGCGTGATCGCATCAGGAATGAGGCCATCCGCAGCAGAACCAAAGTGACCGATATAGCCCTCCGAATTGCTAAACTTAAGTGGCAGTGGGCGGGGCACATAGTACGTAGAACCGATGGCCGTTGGGGCGGAAAGGTTCTCGAGTGGCGACCACGTACCGGAAGGCGTAGCGTGGGCAGGCCCCCCACACGGTGGACCGATGACCTGGTGAAGGTCGCGGGTGTCCGCTGGATGCGGGTGGCATTGTGGAAGTCTTTGGGGGAGGCCTATGTCCAGCAGTGGACGTCTTTCGGCTGACATGATGATGATGATGATGAATCGCTTAATAAAGTAGGATTTTTAAATGTAAATTGGGCCATAATGCCAGTTAGATTAGTGAGAACAATAATTTTACGGTCCATGTTATGGTCAACTGGAAATGTAGTGTCCACTGCCCATTATACCTATGTATAATATATGGGTTAGCATCAATAGCAACCTATACCAGCATCACATTTGCATATCCTAGATACCTTAGCCTAGAATGTTGGTCTGTATTACATCATAGCATCAGAAAAATAAACAAACTTGTAAATGATGTGCATGTTTCATAATAGTGAATGACATAACTAATTGTCTTATAAGGTGCATTGAGCACCTGATCCACTTATAACATATTTCATTAAATGTATAATCATACTTATATAAGGTATTTTTTTCATAATATCTTGTGCAGATAGATGTTGTACATTCAGCGCCATATACTAAGTAGCAGCCAAGGTGGCCAAATAGTTCGGTACATCATATATTTTGTACGATGTACCGAACTATTTGGCCACTTTGGCTGGTACGTACTATATGACGCTGACTGTACATTCTAGGGCTGCCAAGACAAGATTTTTAAAACCCCAAACTCATAATAATAATTGCTAAGCTTATGACAAGAAATTCATCTTATATGTACCCATCCCATAACCCCACCATTGGAGACTGACGCAATTTCCTCTTGTCCATGAGAAGAGATATGTGACCAGCACTGAGACATACATGCGTCCTTAAGGATAATGATGTTTTTTTCTTTGCAGGGAGAAGGACATGAGTGCAAAACTGATTGTTCAGATGGAAGGGAAGAAGACCAGATTACTCACTGTAAAAGTAAGTTTTAAAAGTCTTCAGTATTATATTTTCTTCGCTACTCTTTATTTGTACAAATGTACAGTTTTATGTTAACAATGTCCGGGGTACTCTTTACCTATGAAATACGCAGGTAAACTTTAAGAATTAGAGTAACGCAGCAATGTAGTGTTATTATTAATAATTAAATCCTTAGAAAATTTATCTCCAAATGTTAATTTGGCGAGAATTGGCGCTTTGCTATGGTTTCCTCCTGGTGTAGGGTAGATCTAAGTTGTCAGGGTCATTGCTACACCGAATAACGCACACTGTGGAAATAGTTATTTGTTCAACAAGAGAGCAAAGTAGATTTTTGTTGCGAGTGTTGATGTTGAGTCCCGAGCAAGCGACGGATTCTATAATTGAATCACGAGCATAGTGAGTGATTCAAAATCAGAATCTTAAGCGTAGCGAGGGACTTAAAGACACGAGATGCAAATATCTTGGCTCTCGTGTGATACATACAACTTTTAACCTCAGCGGTGAGACAATATAACGCAAAGGAACAGTGATAGAGAGAATGAAGTTACTTAAACTATGAAAAATTAAAAAGTAAGTTTTTTTCACGCTCGCAGCTTGCATTTTGCTCACTGTTTTCAAGCAGCAAAACCGCCATTTTCGAGCAGCTGAGGTGAAAAACATTTTTTTTTTGTGGAATAAGAAGTGAAATAATTGACCACCATTATTTTATTTTACTTTCATTACTACTTTTCGAGATTCCGATGAGTTCTAAGTATTTTTTAAACAACGTGAAAACGTGATAATATATTTGAATGTTGATTTAATCTGTCGATAACCCTCGATTACTACGTCATCCTAAAAAAAATTATGGCTAACGTCATCACTAAGGCAGATGGGCTTCTGTATCTTCACGTACTATTAATTTTTCTGTGCCTTTAGATAGCTCCCATCTTTATTAGCACGGGACGAGGAAGAGTGGCGATTGCATGCTGAGAACGGTGATGATATTGTTATTTTACAATTTATAGTCACAACTTATTTATCAATTTATCATACAAGTGCTCTTTTACAGAATAGCAAAGAGCAGAATGACAGCAACCGCGAAAAGTACAAGGACTTCACTTTCGACCACTCATACTGGTCGTTCGATCATGCCGACGCGCACTACGCATCGCAGGAACAGGTAATACGAACAATCACGTCTAATACAGAGTAGGATAAGGCTACCGCGAGAAGTACAGGGATTTCACGATCGTCCACTTGTACTGGTCGTTCGACCATGCCGACGCGCACTACGCATCACAGGAACAGGTAATACGAACAATCAGGTTTATGGATGTAGGGCGCTCCAATCCCTTCAGTCTTTGGAATTTCCTCTGGGCAAGACACGTAATTTTTTTCTGTCTTTTCCATTCGTAACGATACTTACCTTTTCCCGTGTGTCCAGAAGCATCGTGCGCATTGCCGCGCTGTATAGCGACACTTATCCGTTGTGTAAAGTATTGGCTAGCCCTCTGGTCACCTGTAGCTTCGATAAGCCGCTCCGCTAAATCTTTGTAAATGCGGCTTTAAACTGACGATTCGAAAGTGCTTGTTGCTAGGCCTATTTGAATAAAGAATATTTTGACTTTGACTACTGAAAGACCGGAGGACAATGCAAAGGACTAATGACAAAACAAGGAAACCACCATCATTGTGGATGTTCTATACGTAGTTGACCTATTTTGTTTAATTTTCTATTTCCAAGTTGGTTGGCCTTCAGAATATCTTATCCCCTAAACAACTTGCACTTTCTACAATAGCAGAGTTAGAATATTCTAGATGTCTGCTCTATGGTCAACACTGAGCTGCGCACGGTATGCAACAACATGCTTTATCGAAACCGATCAAGGTCGCGGTATTGTGTAATTTTTATTCAGAATGAATGCAAATTCCGACCTTTGTCATGAGACTCATGAGTGATTTAGAATGGAATGTTGATAGTGTGAGTAAGAAAAAAACAGTGTAAATTTAGATTAATCTAGAAAAATATGGATATGAGCTGGAGTATACGAGATCAGAGATCATACGATTTATTTGAGGTGTTGCTGAAAAACGGGATTGACGTTTTACGAAGCCTCATCTTACGGCTCGGCTGCTAACTCATTCTCACGATTCGCATGCATGAATGATGATTTTGAAATGTTGCATTATGTTGCAGGTGTTCTCGGACCTGGGGCTGGACGTGATAGACAGCGCGTTCGAGGGCTACAACGCGTGCGTGTTCGCTTACGGGCAGACCGGCAGCGGGAAGACGTTCACCATGATGGGATCACCCGTGAGTACCTTTTACATCCCATTACAGGAACATCATCACAAAATCAGTCGGCACTTTATTTAAAAAGTTGATCATCATGATCAGTCTATATACGTACTGATGGGCATAGGCCTCTCATGTACATTAATCTCCTTGCCGGGATATAATATGAGCTCAAAATTTAAATGGCCGTTTTTACTTTGGACGACTCCAGCAACGTAATAACTATTTCGATGCATTCAAAAGGTACTTAAATATAAAATTCAGTTCAAAGCAACCTCTGTTTTAAATATCTATCGTTAAATTTGAATAATCACAATTACTCGTATTTACGAGTTTTGCTAGTGGACATGTTAAAGCGCTCTTAAGAGTCCGCAGTAAGCTCGGTGCTCCATACAAACGTAGTTACGCTCTTATTTTAAAACTCCATGCTAGAATAACATGAAACTTTGTATACACAATGGGAGCCGCCATATCTGTGTCTGAAATTAGGTTCTGTTGCTTGAAATTATAATGGAGAAAAAATACAGCGATTATTAAGGTTTTCATACAAGACGTTAAAAACTCAAATACACGCTGTATTTTTTTTCTATTACAATTTCTAGTAACAGAAACTAATTTCCGACCTAGATATGGTGGCTCCCATTATGTATACAAAGTTTCACGTTATTCAAGCATGGCGTTTTAAAATGAGAGCGTAACTACGTTTGTATGGAGAATCGAGTTGAGCCGAGCGTACTGGGGACTCTTAAACACTTCAATCACAAGATCTACTTTTTATAAAGCGAGAGTATTTTTTCCCACAAAGCCGTAAATATGCTAATCATTCTAATTTTATTTAATATATACGTATCTTCAAGTACCCAATTAACAGAATTTATAAAATAACATCCATACAGAATCCCTTAGACCTTCGATAGAAATTTTCTCATGGGTATGGTTTTTTCTTGTCGCAATCAGCTGTTCAAATTTGTGGCGGCCATTTTGTGACTTAGCAGAGAGATAAAGAAGGGTCTACGGGCCTCTACTTTCGAATCATTTAGCAGAGCCTTGATGGACCGATTAGCGTTAACAGAGGTTTATAAATCATGTTTTTCAGCATCGGGTCTTCAAGGAGCCTCTAACTTTTTATGAATAAGGCTGTTAATCTGGCCATACTATCAGCACAGTTAACTGACCATTCGTGAACTTTATTGCAAAAATGCGGCGTAACATCTGGACTCGCTTAGTACAGTCAGAATCAAAAGTAGCTATGCATTTGTAAAGTTCAAGTCTTTATTGTAAGGGACTAAGAGCTTTTGACACCTTCATATGCGTAGCTACTTTTGATGCTGACTGTAGTGAAAGTCTAACTATTACTTACTAGCTAGAGCCCGCGACTTCGTCTGCGCAGGTTTAGTATCTGGACAATTCACACAATTGACGACCTGTTTAGCCTAGTTGGTAGTGACGCTGCCTCCGAAGCTAGAGGTCCCGGGTTCGAATCCCGGCCAGGGCATTAATTTGTGCATTTTTCACGGATATTTGTTCTTGGGTCTTGGATGTTTTCTATGTATATAAGTATGTATTTATGTATATAAGTATTTATATCGTCGTCTAGTACCCATAATACAAGCTTTGCTTAGTTTGGGACTAGGTAGATTTGTGTAAGATTGTCCCCCAATATTTATTTATTATTTATTTATTTAATATCTTTATAAATTGTAGCCTGTGTGTTATTCTGATGTATAAGCTATATAAGTATTATTGTAAAGTTTCATTAAAATCCATTCAGTAGTTTTTACGTAAAAGAGTAACAAACATCCATCCATACTTACAAACTTTCGCGTTTATAATATTAGTAGGATAACCATCGCTCGGGGTAAACATACAATTAAGAACTCATCATCACCATCATTAGTATTCGCGCAAACCTCGGGTCATTGAACCAGCAACACCGCATATGTATCCGAAAATATAAGTCCGGATTACTTAAAAAGTTAATTGCCTTCCAGGTCGCGAGGTCGCGTACCCTTGTAATCAGGTCAAGGTGATGACATAGCGTGTAATGCGGTAGTTCAGTTCTCGAACAATAATTTTTTCTATAAAAAGTCCTGGTCCATTATTTCAAAAGTATTTTTCTCCTTAAAACGTTAACACATATTAAGCTGTTTTGTTTTTAAAGTCCTTGGATTTTTTCAAGTGCAGTCATCCACTTAAAGTCTGCTGTGCTACCGCGAACTTCGAAAATCGAACTTCGTGTCGTGCCGTCCCTTTCACTCTCGTGTTATACTCTATATGACGGAAAGGGACGGTACGATACGAAATTCGATTTTCGAAGTTCGCGGTAGAACCCCTGCGCCTAGCGCAACTTAAGACGTCAACACACTTCAGATTAAAAGAAATACCATACATTTCGAAATTTATGACCGTATTTTGACCCATTGAAAAAGTGGTCGGTGTTTCAATCTTATTAGACAGAACACTGCGTGCAAATATATCTGATAAAATTGTAATCGTAGAGCGTTTAAGGTATTTTAGCGCGGCCGTGTCAGATGTTAAAGTAGGGGACTTATTTGATACACGAATGACCCATATTTTAATCACAAACATCCGAAAAGATTTTGATTTTTTTTTTTTTTATTTTTTTTTTATTGGGGGACAATCTTACACAAATCGACCTAGTCCCAAACTAAGCAAAGCTTGTATTATGGGTACTAGACGACGATATAAATACTTATATAGATAAATACATACTTATATACATAGAAAACATCCAAGACCCAAGAACAAATATCCGTGAAAATGCACAAATAAATGCCCTGGCCGGGATTCGAACCCGGGACCTCTAGCTTCGGAGGCAGCGTCACTACCAACTAGGCTAAACAGGTCGTCAATAAGTTATTAATCACGACAGATCATAATCTTCCGATAGATCAGACAATGTAGGTCTGTGTGCACACATACGAGACTCGCAAGTAAGTTTCGTTACATTGCGGGTTACCGTGGTATAATGAGTTCAATAGATCTGTCGAACCGCGCAATGCAGCGGAACTCGCATACGACTCTCGTACGTGTGTAAATAAAATAAGGCTTAGGCTGGGTGGCACCAAACCGTCTGTAATCGTAAGCAGTGTTCGTTAAAATTTAAATATATGGAAAGTTTGACAAGTGTCTATGTGATGACAGCTGCCGGTGCCATATTTAACGTTAATCAGTCTGTAATCATAAGTCGGTGCAACCCAGCGTTAATGGTGATTCACGAGTTATCATTATCAAGTCCTTGTACTTGATTATACAACTAGCGATATTTTAGTTACTGTTTAGCTTGTTATCAATTATCAGTCAATCGAATTATACAACTGCGATATGACTTTCTTTATAAGATATCGTAAATCTTCTTAATAGGACAATTTCACTCATTGCAGAACGCGCTAATCTCAGGAACTACTGGTTCGAATTGAAAAATAATTTTTGTGTTGGATAGTCCATTTATCGAGGAAGGCTTAAGGCTATAATATAACATCACGCTGCGACCAATAGGACCGAAGACGCGGTCGAAGTCGCGGGCAACAGCTAGTAAAAAAATGTCTGCTAACCAAAAACTGCCATCCTTTATCTCCTTCACCATATCAGCCGAAGGACGTCCACTGCTGGCCGGACATAGGCCTCCCCCAATTTCATGGGGGGTAAATGCCATAATCGCCACGCTTGACATGCGGGTTGGCGATCGCAGTATCTCCACCGCACTCCAGGGATGCTGTTGCCCCTCCCCCGGCGGTCTTGGTTCTTCGTGTCTTTATAATTCTTATATAATTTTTGGGGTTCCGAACAAAAATCGGTAAAGAAGGAACCCTTATTTTTGTAGTTTTCAATTTTATATAAGGTAAGGTACTACTATAGTAACTATACCCATGAAATTTACATTACACAACTCATTTCGAACCGTGTAAATCGACTTACATGCATACTTAGTTTTAGATGTTTTAATATTTATCACAAAACAAACCCGAAGAGTAATTTGTCTGAAAGTATCGTTATTCCGAAATAACAAAATTTCGAATGCCATTTTCCTCTAAACGAAATTTCGACCACAGATGATTTAATTGAACTTACGGTTAGGTTAGTATTATATCAAAACAATAAAAATTCCTTCAGCGGCACTTGGCTTTCGGAATTATGAAATTCAGTAACTATGAATTCTGACAAATGACTATTTGAAACTATCTAGTGTACCCAATATACAGGGTGGATAGATCGAATGCCACATGGATGGCAACTACCTTAAATATTGGAATTAGCACATTCTGTGTAAATGAGACTTTCCTTTATTTTTAAAACAATAAATTCTGCATTTATTGTTTTTATCCAGGAACAATCCCATTTTTATAATAAAAAAAATGGATTTATGAAATATCTTTTCCTTTACATAGAATGTGCTATTTCCAATATTTAACATAGTTGCCATCCATCTGGTATTCGATCTTTCCAACCTGTATGTATGGCTTAAATATAAGAAAACAATACTTACAGATCACAAGTGGAAGCAAATAAAAGGACCAAAAGTAAAACCAGCACCATAAATAAATAAAAGGTTCCCTTGGAAATGAGTGGTTTATATTGTGAACCCGCATTTGAACATCCTTTTCAATGTTTTAAAATAGTTAAACATGATTGTGTAATAAATAATCGTTAAAACCAAGGAGAACATACTGAAGTTTTTTTTTAAAGTCACTCCAAATATAATAATTTAATCGGTTAGTTCAAAAATAGCCAGTCACCATTAAATACGTACTGAATGTATTGCTTTCGAATTCAGCGTATTAAATGTTATCGCATTAAGTCGTTAAAAGAACATTAACGATGAAGTGACTATAAATGTACTATCTTGTAAACATATTAATTTTATTGTTAAGATAAACGATAACTTGCAGAATTGTCACTAAAACTCAATCCTTTTCACTTTTTTCGTAAGGTCAATTTAGAATTTTTAATTTTTTTACATTTGTATTAATTTCTACTTTACGAATAATATTATAATAATAGTACACACAATTCTTGTACAACAATAAATAAGGCTTTTTTTTATAAAAAAAACGCCGTAAAGAACCTAAAAAGCCAAAAATTTACTAAGATTTCTATTCCAATTATGCGATTTAAATTTATACCTACGATTTCGTTACACAAAATGTAGTAAACATACTCCAATCCAAAATAAACACTTTTTAACCGATATAAAAGGAGGAGGTTTTCAATTCGGTTGTATGTTCTTTTTTTTAATGTTTGTTGGCTCAAAACACCGTCGCTTATAAACCGGTTTGAAAAAATCTTTTTGTTAAGAAAGCATTGGTCCCATTTATACCAGAATCTTGTTTTGATGATAGGATTTATGAGGAATTGAGGGAACTCCTCAAAAAATCAATGGGTTTCCATTGATATAACGACTTTAGCATTTTCGGTAACAAACTAAGCATTTACTTAACATTCAGAAAGTAGCCTTTGGTGAACGGGAACTAATGAATAAGACCACGTAAGGTCATTCAAAACTTCAAGTGTTTCATACGGGGCGCTAAGATATGTCGATCGAGATAGTGAAGTTACTATGACGAAGTCAATTTAAACGGTCCTGATGTAATGTTACCATCAACCTGAGCTGATGATTAAAGCCGGAAGGTAGGCAATGGAACTCCGCAATAAAACAGCGTAGCTTAGCCATCTTTGGGCTTATTGGAATTGTAATGAAATGCACTCTAGCAATGATTCACTAAAAAGTGTGAAATAAAAACCAATTTTAAATTAAAAAACCGCATTCAAAAAACTCCACAGCACGAAATAAACTGAGATTTCCAATCCAATCATGAGATGAAATTTATACCTACTATTTCATTACACAAAATGTACTAAACATATATGTAAAGACGAAGTACGTTTTTAATAATTAGCTAAGCTTTTTGGTCTGCCTCTGCTCCGGTAGCCGTCTCGAGGGGTCCATTCCGTACTTATTTTGGCCCATCTTTCCGGATGCATACGGCAGACATGTCCAGCCCAGTCCCACTTCAGTTTTGCGGTCCACCACAAAGGAGACCAAAAAGGAGATGGCGGGACGACTTGGACGCATTCTGCTCTGATTGGTGGCAGCATACAAGCAATAGGACCGAGTGGAGGAAAAGAGAGGAGGTCTTTGCCCAGTAGTGGGACACCTAAATTGGCTATATAAAAAAAGCTAAGTACCTAACACAGATAGCGGTACATACTTATATTATACTTACACTATAAAGTGTAACTATTTACATACAAACACTTATTGCATACAAGAAAAACATTCACAGAAGAAACAAATTATAAATATACAAAGGCAATCTTATCCTTACAAGCGATCTCTTCCAGCTAACCTTCGAGAAATAATCGTGATATTACTTTACAGGAGTACCAGGGCCTCATCCCGCGGATCTGCCGGCAGCTTTTCTCGCGAGTGGCCGCGGGAAAGGAGTCTGGCGCCTCCTACCGAACGGAAGTCAGCTACTTGGAAATCTACAACGAGCGCGTCAAGGTACCTAAAATATTAGGATTCTCAATGCAGGGTAACGGCACCAGTGTTGGACACTTTAAGCTGATAAGCGCCAGTAATGGACACTTCATTCCTAATTTAAATATCATCATCATTTTCAGCCTGTCATCGCCCTTTACTGGGCATAGGCCTCTCTTCGAGTACACCACTCACCCCGGTCCCGTACTAGTATCATCCAGCTGTGACCCGCGTTCTTTTATCGCATTTTATAGAAATATTATATGATTTTAAATTTAATGTTGTATAAAAATGAATAACTCTAAAGTTTTCATCACTTTTGCTTGTAAAGGGTCTCATTGTACGCAGGTAGAGTAGTTATAGCCGATCTAGCTCCCGCGGGAATTATGGATTTTCATAACTCCCCAGGGAGTTATGAGTTTATCTGTCATCTGATTGGTTAAAAAAAATCTAGTTGGCCGCGCTTCACAAGAATACTGCTCTCTGATTGGTCGCAATATTGAAGGTGCGCGCTCCTCTCGGCATCCATGCATTGATACTGGAGATGAAGTAGTCGATTTCAATTTTGATTAGTTTTGGAGATATTTCTTTCCTCGCAAATGTGATGAAAACATTGTGATTACCTCGGGACGTAAGTGATAGACTCTCGTTCGCAGTTTCCCACTTACGCCCCTCGTTAAACAATGTACTATTTTTGGCGCGTAGCGAGCCGAAGGCGATCGAAGATCCACAATGCCCGATTCGCGTATTTCGTTGAAGTTCCAAACCTCCTGAACCATACAACGTAGAATAACCAAAATTATTACAGTGTAGTGTAATTACGATTTTAAAGAACTTTACAATACAGGGCTTTCAATCAATCAATATTTTATTTGCTTTAAAACGCATATATGCATGCAAATGTGGTGATAACATAATATAACAGAAAAAACTGGCCAAGTGCGAGTCGGACTCGCGCACGAAGGGTTCCGTACCAGAAAAAAAAACGCCAACAACTACTCTGTTGTATGGGAGCCCTTAATTATTATTATTTTGATTTTAGTATTTGTTGTTGTGGCCACAATAAAAATACATAATTTGTGCAAATTTCAACTGTCTAGCTGTTACGATTCTTGAGATCTAGCTCGGCGAGTGGTAGTCATGAAAAAGGGCTAAGATATCACGTTTTTTGTATATTATTATTAATTTGTTTTTAGTATTTGTTGTTATAGCGGCAACAGAAATACACAATCTGTGAAAATTTCAACTGTCTCGCTATTACGGTTCTTGAGATACAGCCTGGTGACAGACGGAAGGACGCACGGACAGCGAAGTCTTAGTAATAGACAATAGACATAAAATAAACAAATAATAAAATTGATAAAATAAAATGTTTTTAAGCCGCTTTAGCAATGCATACCGTAGCGGTCTGACTGAAGGCATAAACGATAGCTTCGTTCCGTTACGTCGGGCGCAAACGGTTTACGACTACCGAGTTTCAAATAGGAGCCAACCACCTTCTTTACAGCATCCGACCATCTGGTGGATGCTCTACCTTGAGCACGCCTGGTGTCCATTTGACCTAGGATCATCAGCATTTCTCCACAAGGTGCTTGGCAAGCGGCTGAGGGAGGCAACGGGCGAACCTCGCGCGGGCAGCTTTCTCGCGCAGAGAATTGCAATCGCAATCCAGCGCGGGAACGCTGCCTGCGTGATGGGCACCCTACCCAGGGCATTAAATTTTGATAGGTATTTTTAATTTATAGCTTTAATTATTTTAATTGTAGTTAGTTTTAGTTTTGTGTTCTTAGTTATTTATTAATACTATGTATGTATTTTTATTTTCTATTATAAAATAATTTATTCCTGTAGGTCATGCTTTTTAGTATACTATGTTTTCCCAAGAAAACCATTATGCAAATTTCCAAACAGGATGGTCATCTATAACTGCACATGTCGTACGTGGTCGCTAAATCGCGTCCGCCATGGTAAAGGTAAATGTTATATATTTAAGGGTAACTAAAGATATAGTTTTATTTTGTAGGATTTGCTGGCGTCGGACGCAGGGCACTCGCTGCGAGTCCGCGAGCACCCGAAGCTGGGGCCTTACGTGCAGGATCTGTCCCGCCATTTGGTATCCGACTACGATGATATACAGGTGAGAATCAACAACAACAGGAACCCGTCAAATTGTTAAAGAAAAAGTGTGAATTGAAAAAGAAATGTCACTATAAATTCTGGCATTTTGAACCCCGTGCCACTATGTTTTTGCGATCCTATTTTTTATTTTTTTTTATTAAAAATGGGATTGCTCTTGGCCAGCATCTAGCCAGGGGGCAAAGATGAGGCCGACGATGAAGCGAGCTCACCCAGAAGATGCCTATTCACTCGTGCCTTAAAAAGGTCCAGGTTATATGAACTCGGAAATACAGACGCCGTCCGAAACGTCGGAATTAAGTAAATATCGAGTTACATCCGTCTTAGCGCATATTTGAAACCATATGTAAATAAATAAATAAATAAATACTGGGGGCAATCTTACACAAATCGACCTACTCCCAAACCAAGCAAAGCTTGTACTATGGGTACTAAACGACGATGTACATACTCATATAGATAAACAAATACTTATATACATTGAAAAAATCCAAGACTCAAGGAACAAATGTTTGTGTTCATCACAAAAAACATGCCCTGACTGGGATTCGAACCCGGGACTTCCGGCTTCGTATGTAAGGCCACTACCAAATAATCCAAAGTTTTTTTTTAATGTATAAATTAGGTAAGAATTTGGCCACTATCTCACCGGATGGTAAGTGATGATGAAGTCGAGGGTGTTACATGCATACCTAGATAGTGCCTATGCCTCTTCACTCGCGTCTTGAAAAGATACAAGTTAAATGTATGTGGGAGTGGTCGTCAAGAAAAAGAAAAGAAGGAAGTGGATGTCATCATAATAGCATATTTTTTATTTAGATGGCGCTGATAAGCACAGCGCGATCTCAAAAATATCCACACACTTTATTTTTACCGCGGTTAGAAAGAGTGTCACGTCAGATATTGTTCTTAGTAACTCCAGAATTTATAACGAAACTTAACTTTCCAGGAATGCATGCACCGCGGCAACCTCCACCGCACAACAGCGTCGACACAGATGAACGACGTGTCGTCTCGCTCGCACGCTATATTCACTATCACGTTTGTACAGGCCAGCTATCTACGGCACAACAACATGCCGAGTGAGACTGTGTCGAAGGTTCACCTGGTTGATTTAGCTGGCAGGTCAGTAATACTGGGGTCTTACACGGTTATTAATTTAATATCACGCGATACACTCATATTACGATCCGTATCACGTGAATATTGATGTACATTGGCGCAAAATCCAACAATGTTGAAAATCGAGACTAGTGGCTCTGTGAGCTGCAGACCACGCAAACGCATGTAGGCATCTTCTGGGTGAGCTCGCTTCATCGTCGGCCCCCCGGCTAGATACTGGACAAGAGCAAACCCATTGCAAAATAGGAAAACATCCGGACAGGTAGACAGATATACGAAAGAATTTTGGTCGAAAGCTGAAACGGAGACGCTTCGCTCGCTCGGTCAATAATATTGACACTCCAGTATTGTGGTAATATTAATAGCGTAAAGGTCCCCATTGTGTCAAAGGTTCATCTAGGCAGGCCGATTTGCCGTTCCGGATAAACTCTACTGTCGCGCTACTCCGTGCAGACTAGAAGTAATGAAAATTAAGACTAGAAAATACCGGCAAATTTATAAAAGTTGCAACACTGTGTATAGTGTCAAATATGACGAAACAATAATGATACTCGGGCCAAATACTAGTAAAGTTTTGTCGAGGCCTGGCTGGAAGGAGGCAATTGCAGGCTGAGTATTAGTTTTAAAGGAACGGCCTTGGGAGCCTGTTTAATTAGTACGAAGCCTGCAATTGACATTCCAACCGAGGCTAATATAGTGCTTTCCTTTAAAATGGGGGAAAAAATGAATTGGAATAAAATTTTGATCAATATAACCGTAAAACGTCAAAATGTTTATGCTCTCCCTCAGTTTTTTTTTAAACAGATTCGGAAGTGTTAGTTTCCACCGAAAACCGTAAATTATTTCAGAGATGTAAAAAAACGTCGCATTTCTAACAGAAAAATAAGACTTGAATTTGGCTGTATACGACCTGTGCCATCTTTTGTATGACTGTTATTTATTTTTAAAAAGTTTGGAACTCGACAAAAAAATCAATTTATATGTAACATTGTTGTCGAGAATATGTAGCGAGTAAAGTCCACTTTTACGGCGATTTTTGAAAAAAATCATTTTTCACCTTAGCGGCTCGAACATGGTGGTTTTGCTGCTTGAAAGCAGTGAGCTGCGAGCGTGAAAAAACTTACTTTTTAATTATTCATATCGTAGGTTAGTCGCAGGTCATCTTTCCATACTGCGGGGTATAATACAAACTTGGGACATTTAAACTTTATTCTCTCTGTCACTATTCCTTTGCGTTATATGTTCTCGCCGCAGAGGTGAAAATTTGTATGTATCACACGAGAACAAAGATATTTGCATCTCGTGTCGTTGAGTCCCTCGCTACGCTCAAGATTCTAATTATAGAGCCTTTCGCTTACTCGGGACTCAACATCAACACTGGCAGCAAAAATCTACTTTGCTCTCTTGTTGAACAAATAACCATTTTGCACTAAATATGTAGTTGGATATACAGTGTGTCTGACAGGTCGAGGGTGGGTAGGTTGACACTTGCAACACATTTTGGATTAATTAACACTGACGGGGTTTTTAAAATTTTGTTTACCAGTTTTTTTAATATGACAGCAAAAAAGTGTTTGTATTTTTTTATCGCTAATGCATGTATGTGCATTCTTATAAAATTTTATTTTCAAATAATGAGTAAATTACAAAAAATATTATGAACCGGCAAAATGTGAAAGGGCAGAAAATAAATATTGTCAATTGCAACTTTATGGCACATTTAAAATTCTAACGGTATACCACATGTATTACTTCAGAATCACATTAAATTATTCGGAAAAAAAATGGTTTATGTTTTAGACATAAATGGTTAGAGAGCGCATTATTATAAATCTTATTTGGAAATGCGCAAATATTATACATCAACTTTATAGTGATTTCAGCTACTGAATCTTGGACCTTGCGCTTAATAATCCAAGGTTAATTTTCCAGTGAGCGAGCAGATGCCACGGGTGCGACGGGACAGCGTCTAGTAGAAGGGGCACATATCAACAAATCTTTGGTTACACTCGGGTCCGTCATCTCCGCGCTCGCAGAGTCCAGCCAACAGCCGGCAGAGAGTAAGTGGATTTTATTACTATTAGTCTAAGGTTCAATATCCTGTGAACGACAAGGACGGTTGAGTAGCGCCTTGTAGGAGTCCATATCTACAAATCTTTGGTTACACTCGGTTCCGTCATCTCCGCGCTCGCAGAGTCCAGTCAACAATCGGCAGAGAGTAAGTGGATCTTATTACTATAAGCTTAAGGTTCTTTATCCTGTGAACGACAAGAACGGTTGAGTAGCGTCTTGTAGAAGGAACTCGTATAAAACCCCATCGGCTCACTGCGTCGTCTCCGCGCTCCCAGAACCCAGTCAACCTTAGAGTGAGTCAACCTTATTGACCGAGTGAAACAAAGATCTTCGTTTCAGCTTCGGCAAACATGTTGTCGTATGCCCGGATTTACAGATTTCCGGCTGGTCTCTGCCGTGCCGGTCGCATTTCTGAACCGATTCTCGTGAAATTTTATGAGCAGATTTGTTAATTATAAAGAATTATTTTGCAGAATCACTTTTTTAGAAATTTGAAAAAATTATAGTTTATATCAGTATGCAATATGCTTACTATATACTGAGTTTTTTTTTTTCATTTTTTTAGATCGCAATCAAAAAGGGGCAAAGAAAGTGTTCATACCATACAGAGACTCGGTTTTGACGTGGCTCCTAAAGGACTCGTTGGGAGGAAACTCCAAGACCATCATGATTGCTGCTGTAAGTATAATATTTATAACTGCTCATGCACGTTTAAAGACTAGTACAATTACACCACACAACATCATTTATTGATTTAATATACGTAGTGGAAGACTGAGATAAGATAATGTTTACCCAAATCGAACCGACTCCAATTAACTACAGAAAATACTGAAATCGCCATACGCGTGCGTATCAAATTTAAGGAGTTCCCGCGATTCCCCCTGGAGCCCATCATCAGACCTTTACCAAATTTATATGAGGCAAACTTGCCCCCCACCTAGCTGCTTGGAAAACAAAAAATAATTATCAATATCTACCAAAGTGGTCAAGAGTTATCGAGGAATCATCATCCTCCTAGCGTTATTCCCAGTACAGTTGCATCCTGAAGGATGCCTGGGATCCGCTATCTAATCCCAAGAATTGGCGTAGGCACTAGTTTTTACGGAAGCGACTGCCATCTGACCTTCCAACCCGAGGGGGAAACCAGACCTTATTGGGATTAGGCTTGTGAAGTGAGTGGGCAACTTGACTGTTAGAAGTTCTCAAGCCGCCCGAAGACTTCTAACTTGGCTTAACGACTGCTATCATAGACGGCAACCGGGATCAACGGCTTAACGTGCCTTCCAAAGCACGGGAGCGCTCAGTTAGTAACCACTCAAAGCGGTCACCCATCCAAGGACTGACCTCGCCCGACATTGCTTAACCTCGCATACCGCACGCGGTACGCGGGCGCCGCTGGACCACGAGCGCTTCTTATCGAGGAATATATCAAGACTTATCGAGGAATATATATACATAAAAAATTATAAAAAAAACAAACATGCAGACGAACTCAGAACCTCCTTCCTTCTATTGAAGTCAGTTAATGAGTATCTTTTTATGACAGAGAATTGGCGAGGATTGCCATGATTTTACATTAAATGCTTTGATTGCTATATTTTCGATTGACAACCAAAACTCACTAATTAACAAATACCTAAAGCTATCTCACCACCGGTTCAGAACTGAAATACAAATTTTGTAAGAGTAATGACTGATTTTATATTATGATATATTTATGTTATTTTCTAGATATCCCCCGCTGACTGCAACTACGGCGAGACCCTATCCACTCTCCGCTACGCGAACCGCGCCAAGAACATCATCAACAAGCCCACCATCAACGAGGACCCCAACGTCAAGCTTATCCGCGAACTGCGCGAGGAGATCGAGAAACTGCGCGCGCAGATATCGCACGACACGGTAATATAAATCGATCGCCCACTGCTGAGCAGCAATCTTTCTTCGAATATGCCATTCGTCGTGATCCACATCTGATCTTCCAGGAGTGACTTTCCATGACCACGTTGCTTGACTGGTGAAAAAGTGACGCATCTTTTTATACCACAAATCGGTAGTCCGCTCAGTTTGTAATGATCCGTTCACTCTGCCTGAACTATCCAGAAATCCAGCTGC
Organism: Notocelia uddmanniana; assembly: GCA_905163555.1. Taxonomy (NCBI): domain Eukaryota; kingdom Metazoa; phylum Arthropoda; class Insecta; order Lepidoptera; family Tortricidae; genus Notocelia; species Notocelia uddmanniana. The sequence goes on along the minus strand of LR991070.1, from coordinate 23,020,871 downwards.
GAATCCAGCTCCTTGCTTTCTTGTCACAATTAACTACACATAATTTTAATGCAAACATTTCATTCAATACAAAGTTTTTAACATTTCCCTTGTCGCCAGGATCCCATCGAGGCAGAACCTGCAGTGCTTGCCACACTGCAACGCAAAGAAGCCCAAGAGAAAGTCCTCACAGAGAAGTGGACAGAGAAATGGAGAGAAACGCAGCAGATATTACAGGAGCAAAAAGCACTGGGGCTGCGGAAGAGTGGACTGGGAGTTGTCCTGGATTCGGATATGCCGCATCTTGTGGGGATTGACGACAATTTGCTGTCTACTGGCGTCACTCTGTACCATCTTAAGGTAAGTAATGTTACAGGTATTACAGGAGTAAAAGGCGTTGGGACTATGGAAGAGTGGATTGACAGTGGTTGTGGATTCGGATGTGCCGTGGCGATAGGCGACAATTTGTTATCTACAGTAGTTAACCCATCCAAGGTGCCATTTCAAGGTATTTTATGCATTTAATTTAGTGGCAGTGGATTTCTTTAGATTTAAACTACCCATTTTTCATGTGTTGCCGATAATCCCCTGGTTTCTGGTGTTTTCGTAGCTTGTGCCAGAAGTTACAATATTTTTGGGTATCTATGATTCAATTTTGTATTTGTTTATGGAGACTATATTTGCTCTCTTTTTAAGAAAATCCTGTGAATTTCACACATATTAGTATAATATGAAACGGGTCATGCATAAGGTCGAATATCGTTCGACATATTTTTACGGCCTGCCTGATTTTAAGCAGACATCATATATGCACGCTTATGGACATTTGTGATTGGAAGAATCACAAGCGCATTGCACCCTCATTGACATGAGGATTTGTCGGATGTTCCGAATGTAATCAAGTGATCACGATTCCTAGTCTCTCCACTGACATGAATATTCGTATCGTCAGGAAGGCGAGACGGTGATCGGCACGGAGGAGCACTCGCCGACGCCCGACATCGTGCTGTCGGGCGCGGGCGTGCTGGCGCTGCACTGCCGGGTCACCCTGCACGACGGCGTGGCCACCCTGCACCCCGCGCCCGCCGCCCACTGCTGGCTCAATACTGTGCTGCTGGATAAGCCAGCTAAACTTAGCCAGGGTGAGTATAACTGGACCCGGGTATGTCCCAAAACGACGACCGAGACCACCGTGGGATGGGAAGCAGCAGCTGAAGTGCGGTGGGGATAATGCGATCGCCAACCCGCATGTCGAGCGTGGTGATTACGGCATTTATCCTCCATTCAATTGGGGAAGGCCTGTAAAGAAAAGAAAAGAAATGAAAAGAAATTATTTATTCATAACAATTGTTACAAGTCTTTTTGTTGCTTATTAATCCTGTATCCAGTAGTGGACGTTCTTGGGCTGATATGGTGATGGTGGAGTAAAAGTATTTAGGTCATGTTCTAGAGACGCAATGAACGATTCTCTGCACTTTCCATACAGCCCTTGTAATGTAGCACGTAGTTCTGTCTGCCGGGGTGTTCCCGCTTCATGTCAAATAAAGCTGCTTGAAGAGGTAGCGACGATTCACTACTTTTTTGTTCTGACATGTGCAATAAAAACTAGGTATGCAATACATTTTGCTGGTTGCAAATGTTCAGCGGAGCGTGATTATAGGAATGACACGTAAAACTCGGAAACAATAATTTGTTTTCGGTGATTATTTCTCCATGGTCAGTCAGATTTGTATGCACTCAATTTGCCAAATTTGAAGCAGGTCTAAGAGAGGTATTCCACTCATCCAATATCTGTGTCCAATATACATTTGATCAAAGAAATTGGATGAATTCATCCAACTTGGATGGGACCCCGACAATCAAAGATTCTGATGACAGTTAAATCAATATGGCTACGCATGAAAAAAAAAACTTGGACAAAGATATTGGATGAGTGGAATGGGCCTCCGTCAAAGAACTTTGATCAAAGATTTGACAAAGAAATTGGGCAAAGATGTTAGACGAGTGGAATACCACCCTAACCGACGAAGCCGTTTCGAAGGAGTAGACCCCCAAGCGATTTACATCTGTGGCCAAAGATTGAGCTCCGCTCAATTATACTCATACATATTTACTACCTACACTCTGAACTTCGCATCTATATGTAAATGATCATAAAGTGACTTACGTGACTTAATATATATCCAGGTTGCATCCTCCTCCTCGGTCGCACCAATATGTTCCGCTACAACGACCCCGCCGAAGCCGCAAAACTTAGACAAGAAGGCAACGCCTCCGTCATGAATCTCTCCCGCCTGTCTCTGCTGTCCTGGTCCACCACTGACCTAGCGGCCAGCACTGAGAACCTGAACACGACCCTATCGTGAGTAAAAACGGTTCAGTTTCAAGTAGTTAACAAAAAGGCAACGCCTCCGTCAGGAATCTCTCCTCTCAGCACTAAGAACCTGAATACGACTCTATCGTAAGTGAATACGGTTCAGTTTCAAGTAGTTAACAAAAAGGCAACGCCTCCGTCATGGATTTCTCCCGCCTGTCTCTGCTGTCCTGGTCCACCACCGACCTAGCCGACAGCACTGAGAACCTAAACACCACCCTATCTTAAGTGAATACGGTTCAATTTCAAGCAGTTAAAACTAGAAGGCAACTCCTCCGTCATGGATCTCTCCTGCTTATCTCGGATGTCCTGGTACTGAGAACCTGAACACGACCCTATCGTAAGATGATAAGGTCCACGTTGAATTGGAAGTAATTCCTTCGTGAATCTCTTCAGTGTAGATTCGTTCAGTTCACCACCGGTACTTAGATCATATACGACCCTATCATAAGTGAATAAGGTTCACTTTGTAACATAAGCACTTTTTATTTTACTCTTTGGATTGTATGTATGCTTGGTTCACCTCTGAATTTGGCTGCTGGCTCTTATTTAAATACGACTCTATTGTTTGTGAATAAGATTTAGTTTTAAATGTTCGGAGCACCTCTATATCATATCATATTATCCATATATGTCAGTTTTAGAATCAGAAACAATGATAATCTCATTAAACCCTAGTTCTCAACAGTCTGTTTTTTTTTTTCTGATTTGGCAACCAAATAAACTAAATATTATTTCATTCTAAAGTTTCTAACTGCCGATTAGAACCTTAACGCAGTTAGAATAAGAATCAGATGTGTGTAATAGTTACGTTTAAATTTAAGTTATGATTCATGACTTTGTTTGTAGGGACTTGGAAGGTGAGATCCGTTGTGAGCGGATAGAAGCTCAACGAGCGGAGCTAGAGCGAGAAAGACAACAGTTTATATTGCAGCAAGAAGAGAGGCAGCGACGTTGGCACCGGGAGAGGGAAGAATTATTACAAGCTCAAAAGAAATTGGATGAGGTATTCTTATTTATTAACCGACTTCAAAAAAAGGAGGAGGTTCTCAATTCGTCCGAATATATATTTTTCTATGTATGTTCACCGATTACTCGGAGACTAGTGGACCGATTTCAAAAATTATTTTTTTGTTTGAAAGGCTATGTTTTCTAGTTGGTCCCATTGTCACCAAGTCTGGGTCTGATGGCGGGATCTTGGAAAAAACTTGGAAGTCCTCAAATTATATACCAGGAAGATGAGGTAAGTAAGGCAAAATCGAAGGAACTCCTTCAAATTATATAGCAGGAGTGTGGGGTCTGGTAAAGTTTGGAGTCGGTGTTTTTTGTTAAAAATTTACTTGTTTGTTCATTCGTTGTTGTTTCTTTGTATGTCTCTTTTATTCGATTTATAGGATAGAAACCCACTAGATTTGCGACATCGTAACGTAAACCCATTTTTCACTTATCATCATGCTGTAAAAGTTCGTCTTTACGCTCTGCATAGGTGACATAAAGCCGCTTTTTATGCTCTAGCGCATAAAGTTAGACCTTAGTGCTCGGCGCGCCTAAGTATAAATTTGATAACATTAATTATATTAATTATTTGTTTAATTTTCTCGCAATCGAAGTGAAAAGCAGAGTGTATATATAAATCGTGTATAAAATCCATTTTACCCTCTACTTTATGCACTTGTTGTATTATCTACTATTATCATAGGGCGTTTCCTAAGCATGTTAACATTTTTAATAATAACCATTTTGTTTAGGAAGTCGGTCACTGTTGTCCATAGATAACCCCCTCTAGATAGCCCCTATGGACGATTTAGTTCGAATCAAAAGTCACCAAAGTGAGCGGTATGTGCGGGTCGCGGGGAGGTCGGTAACGTCGCTGCCATTAGCTGTGTCATAAAGCGCGCGCTTTGCTTCAATATGGTGCTCGCGGCGTAGGGATGTAACGCGTTGTTTATTACCGGCTTTTACCGGTAATGCCATTTATTTTAGGTCAACAATTTTACATAGCGTATATGCTCATCTACTGACTTGGTATCTAGAAAAATATTTTAGACATTATTATACATAGTGTAATACAGTAGTACGGCTGAAGCACTAGTGAAAAAAAACAGCGGAATATTTTGACGACCACTTTGGCTTAGTTGGTAGTGGTCCTGCCTACAAAGCGGAGGTCTTGGGCTCGAATCCCGGCCAGAGCATTTATTTGTGTGATGAACGAACACGAATATTTGTTCCTGAGTCTTGGAAGTTTTCTATTTAGGTATTTGTTTATCTATATCCATAAGTACAGTAAAACCACAAATATAAATTCGTTCACTCCGACTAGTGCAGACAAGTACCAAATGCAGTCGAATGTATGACCAATTCATTAAAGACCTTATTGCATTATACGTAAGGTAGAATATACAATGACAGGTGAACTAGTGCTCTCTCGCTTCGCGCAGCCAGACAAAATGGCGGGGCAGCCAGATAAAAGCATTGGGTCCACCTCGTGATATCAGTCCTAATTGCTCACTAAGACGATTCGAAAAAACCCAATTGCAATGACTCCACCTCTAATTCCGAGATTCGTTATACTTCATCGAAGTCCAGCATAGGGTCTACCTCGTGACACTAGTCCTAATTGTCAGGGCAATCCATGTCCTAGTGGTAATACTGTTACTAATTTGTTATTTCATTAGATATACATACTCGATATTACATAGCAATAAATATGACACAACCGCTTAATAAACTTTATAATAAAATAAAACTACAGAATAACTACTTCTAAACTAAATATTCCATTCAACTACACTGATTTGTACCCGTATCGTACCTATAGCGTATAAATAAAATAGAACGAGACACTAATTTACTACTTTAATTAAAAGAACACTGGTAAAACTGACAATTAATTTTAGAGGGGAGTATTTTTTATTTTATTTATTAAGCTTTTGGTACTAAGATTGTTATATCAATTAACTTCATTGACAATTTAATGTCAAAAATGTAAAATAACAAATAACCTTTTCCAATAGAATTTCAATATTATAATAGTGCAACAAAATACGAACGAATACATAATTAATTGAAATCGGGACTTACACGGTAATGTCGAAAGCGTCTCTGGCACATCACTAGTCCGAGCATGTACTTTCGTCAGAAGGGAGAGTATATTGACATTTGAATTGGTTGGAAAGGGACAAGAATACTTCAGTACTTCTTAATGGCTAGTTTAAAATGAACTCCGTCTGGCAGAATAAAATATGCTTTTTGTAATTAATTTAACTTCCTGTGAAATGTTATTCCGTCATTCTTGTAGTTTGCTGTTCGAGAGCTTTTCCCACACAACTTTACACAGCAAAAAACCAATTCTAATGGATGAAATCGATTTGAATGCTCGTTTATTTGACGTACGTATAGATCGCGAACCTGGACGAGTCTAACTGAGAGCGCGACGCGTTGCTGCTTACATGTACTAGTGGTACATAGATGAGGTGACCGCACGTCGCCCTATAATCTCCATCTAGATGGGGTTATCTATGCTGTTGTCTCATCCATCGCTTATGGAGTAAATAATAATAAGAAAATGTTGATATGTGGTGTCGTCCTGTCGATGGCGTCATAAAGCTTCATAAACCTATTATGCCCGCCCCGCACAGTGTTCCAAAAACGCTTGGGATCGGACATTTTGTTATAAATCTGGTAATCGATGTAGTTCAATATGGTAAATAAAAGTGTAGAAGTGACCCCCAGTCAAATCTTTATAGATTCGGAGAAAAAAAATTATAAAGTTGGCCATTTCCGGTAGGTACTAAAATGGAAAAATTGTTATTTCTTTTTTTGTGTTTTTATGGAATAACAGTAATTTGTCATGTGATAATGCATATAATTGCGCGTTCTTTGAGCTATTAAACGTGTATTATTAGTAGATAGAGTGAAAGAAATTGACGAAAAACCAGTTTCAGTCAGATACTTAAAATTCAATTTCTCAGATTCTCCATGAGATTCGGAACTGTAATTATTAATGGCAATAGACATAAATAGTAACTATCATACGCAATAACAATTGAATGCGACCACATTACCAATAAAACTGGTTTTACGTCAATTTCTTTCACTCTATCTACTAATAATACACGTTTAATAGCTCAAAGAACTCCCAATTATATGCATTATCACATGACAAATTACTGCTGTTCTTATTATGTAATGTAACATCTTATTATGTATGCATGACATTACAATGAATAAATAAATAAATAAAATTCACAAAAAAAAGAAATAGCAAGTTTTCCATTTTAGTACCTACCGGAAAAGGCCAACTTTATCATTTTTTTTCTCCGAATCTATAAAGATTTGACTGGGGGTCACTTCTACACTTTTATTTTCCATATAATGTTGCTTAATGGTTGTATAATTGTATATCACTTATTAATATGTTTTACTTCTTAAATAGGTATTCATTGTATGCTAGTGGGTAACACGTTGTAAGATTTAGTGCTTACCACCATTTGTTTGTTAACCTGTTGCTACCGGTGGGAACCTATAATTGGCTCTCTGCTACCTAAGTTATATAACTAGCTTATATTATTATTCTGAATTGTTAGCTGTTGGTTCTCCAAATAATAAATAAATAAATAAATAAATAAATAAATATTGAACTACATCGATTACCAGAGTTATAACAAAATGTCCGATCCCAAGCGTTTTTGGAACACTGTGCCCCGGCTTCGCTACCCGTGCGAAGTTGCGTACCCGTTCAAAATTAAAAATTATTATATAGACACAAATTTGTTACGGATCTCTTATTTTTTTGGAAATATAATATAGCCGGTGTCACTCAAGGATAGTGTAGCTTCCCAACAGTGAAAGAATTTTTCAAATCGGTTCAGTAGTATTGGAGCCTATTCTATGCAAACGTACAAACAAACAATAATAGTACATTACGATACAAGTGCAGAGAACAGGAACGACCGAACGGAGTGTTTTAAATCGACACGAGTTTCGAATTACCCATTCGCATGTGTATCGTACAACGTTTTACAGTACATATGGCTTTTTAAAGTTTCGACATATGCACGTAATCTGCTGATTACTGTATGTACTGTAAATTCTACAGTTCATATGGTGCTCGTCTCGATTTAAAACACTCCCTTCGGTCGTGTTTTAATTTATTACCACTCGTTGCGAATTTTCTATTTTCTGCACTTGTATCGTAATGTAGCATTCTCTTTATTAGTTTAGAACGAGTGATTGTATCGGGGGAGTCGTTACGTGTGTGTGTTGTGCAGGAGCGCTCGGCGATGGAGCGCGAGTACGCGGCGGCGTGCCGGCGGCTGTCGGGCGACTGGCGCGCGCTGGAGCGCGGCTGGACGCACCGCCGCCGCGCGCTGCGCACGCGCCGCCGCGAGCTCACCGCGCGCTCCGAGCGCCTGCGCGCGCTCGCCGACACGCACCACAGGGCGGTGAGTACTGTCGGGCGACTGGCGCGCGCTGGAGCGCGGCTGGACGCACCGCCGCCGCGCGCTGCGCACGCGCCGCGCGAGCTCACCGCGCGCTCCGAGCGCCTGCGCGCGCTCGCCGACACGCACCACAGGCGGTGAGTACTGTCGGGCGACTGGCGCGCGCTGGAGCGCGGCTGGACGCACCGCCGCCGCGCGCTGCGCACGCGCCGCCGCGAGCTCACCGCGCGCTCCGAGCGCCTGCGCGCGCTCGCCGACACGCACCACAGGGCGGTGAGTACTGTCGGGCGACTGGCGCGCGCTGGAGCGCGGCTGGACGCACCGCCGCCGCGCGCTGCGCACGCGCCGCCGCGAGCTCACCGCGCGCTCCGAGCGCCTGCGCGCGCTCGCCGACACGCACCAGAGGGCGGTGAGTACTGTCGGGCGACTGGCGCGCGCTGGAGCGCGGCTGGACGCACCGCCGCCGCGCGCTGCGCACGCGCCGCCGCGAGCTCACCGCGCGCTCCGAGCGCCTGCGCGCGCTCGCCGACACGCACCACAGGGCGGTGAGTACTGTCGGGCGACTGGCGCGCGCTGGAGCGCGGCTGGACGCACCGCCGCCGCGCGCTGCGCACGCGCCGCCGCGAGCTCACCGCGCGCTCCGAGCGCCTGCGCGCGCTCGCCGACACGCACCACAGGGCGGTGAGTACTGTCGGGCGACTGGCGCGCGCTGGAGCGCGGCTGGACGCACCGCCGCCGCGCGCTGCGCACGCGCCGCCGCGAGCTCACCGCGCGCTCCGAGCGCCTGCGCGCGCTCGCCGACACGCACCAGAGGGCGGTGAGTACTGTCGGGCGACTGGCGCGCGCTGGAGCGCGGCTGGACGCACCGCCGCCGCGCGCTGCGCACGCGCCGCCGCGAGCTCACCGCGCGCTCCGAGCGCCTGCGCGCGCTCGCCGACACGCACCACAGGGCGGTGAGTACACGCCGCCTATTTTTTGCAGCGTTCGTTGCCCAACGGCGCCCGCGTACCGCGTGCGGTATGCGAGGTTAAGCAACGTGGAGGCAGGTCGGGTGACCGCTTTGAGTGGTTAGTAACTGAGCGCTCCCGCGCTGTGGAAGGCACGTTAAGCCGTTAAAAATCAAAACCAAAATATTTTTTTTGTCAAACACAGGTACAAAGGTGTTAATATTATAAATTTATAAGGCCCAACTGTGTTTTGCCGTAAGACATACAAAGTTCTTTAGAATTAGAATTTCAAAATTATACAATTAGGTAATTAAAATGTCAATTCATGTGTATACAATAAAAATATAACATATCATTATTATTACATTTTTTTTTATTAGAATCTATAAACGATCGAACTTATACAATTAAATTAAAAAAAGGCTAATATTTGTTTACAAAAAAAAAATTCATCTAACGTCATTCTTAATAGGTAGGTATAAAATATTTCCATGCTTATATGTCATCACGCTTTATGTTGATCCCAGCTGCTGTCTATGATAGCAGTCGTTAAGCCAAATTAGAGGCCTTCGGGCGGCTTGAGAACTTCTAACAGTCAAGTTGCCCACTCACTTGACAAAGCCTAATCCCCGTAAGGTCTAGTTTCCCTCTCGGGTTGGAAGGTCAGATGGCAGTCGCTTCCGTAAAAACTAGCGCCTACGCCACTTCTTGGGATTAGGTAGCGGACCCGGGGCATCCTTCAGGCTGCGATTCCACAGGGAATAACGCTAGGATGATGATGATACTACGGCGGTGGCAAACAAGCTTACGGCCTGCCTGATGGTAAGCAGACACCGTAGCCTCCAGAGGAATCACAAGTGCGTTGCCGACCCTTTATCGACTATGTCGAGAGTGAGGGACCCTTTTATGAAATAGGAGGCAAAGGAACAGCCACCCACACCCGCAACACCGGAAGGGTTGTAAGTGCGTTGCCGGCCTTTAAGATCGAGTTGCGATATTCGAGGTCGGCCACAGCGGGACTGCATGTCGCTCACATTTTAAGCAACCCGACTGGGGAAGTACCTTCATCTTAAAGGAAATCGCAGCCATCATAACATTACTGCAAAACTCTGATCTAGAACAAGTTTACAATAATTGTATTAATTTTGACCTAACACCGTTACCATGAGACGCGATCAAGAGACTTTTCTTAACCCGTTTCCAGGCGCAAGCGTTATATCGGCCACATACTGCCTGTACCCTTTAACCGCCGAGAACTTTTCATCAAACATTATTTTTAAATTTATTTATGTAAATACAATTCAAGTTTACAGCATGAAATAACACCAAAGGCAACGATAAATCATTACATATAATCAAAAAAAAAATACATATCAAAAAGAGATACATAAAAAAAAAAAATATTCTAAAAACGAACTGGTTTATTTTATATACCTAACTCTGCCAATTGAAATGATTTTGAGAATATTATATTTTAAGTATTTTATTATGATTATATTAATATGATTTATTTATTATGTGTACCTTTTATATAGTATGTTGTGTTGCGTTCCGTGGATCACTTACGGTGCTGTCTGAAAACCAGTGCTGCAGGTGTCTGACACCTCAGCATAATGCTGAGACAGCAACCGATTCACTGCCGCGAAGACACACGTTATGTGTTTAATGTGCGTTTCTTCCCTTTTTTTGTATCTGTGTGTCTTTGTTTGGTTATGTGAATAAATGTCTTCTTTCTTTCTTCTTTCTTTCTTTCTAAAATAATAAATAATCACGCCAGGCTCGCCACGGTTACGAAGTTACACAATCTTTTATGTACAAATTAATCAAATGAAAACCAGTGAGAAGAATATCCTGTGAATAAACATACATAAACGGACATTTATGACTTATTTATCAGACTGCGGCGAAAAGAGCTGGATATTTTGTGTCTCATATATCAGACTACGGCGGTTAAAAGGTTAACAGACTTCATTTTTATGAGTAAGATTGACATTCGACTGTCATTTCAAAACTGCCAGACTGAAGGGTTTAGTAGTATTCGAAATATTAGATCTATATTCATTTCAGAAGGAAATCGTCAAGGTAAGTGAAACCGACATCAAGCATGCGTTGGTAAAATTAAAAAACTGTGTTAGCACACAATTAACTGCGTATTACAAAACGCATCAAAGTATAGTCGGTCTCATAGTAGCTGGACACTTTTGGACTGTGTCGCTATCACCCGTTAGACATTTAGTAAACATGACGTTAAAGCGACAAGGTACAAAGGTGTTCAGCCCCTTGTGAGGCCGACCGTACCAGTAAAATAAAGTATTTGCGTCAGATGAGCTAGCACAACTAATTGCGACTTCTCTTTACTAATATTGTAATGAAATCTCTTCTCTCTTGTTAAATGGGGTGATATTACTTGTAATTCCAAGTCCTCAAGAAGTCGTCAATTCGTGCTAGATCGTCTGAAAAAGAAAAAAAACAACGGGTTGTATAGGGAATAATAGTGAATTATATTAAGTGGATACTTTGTACGTTGCCTACCTATTTTTTCTCATTAAGAGTCCACATTACGCTTGACCGAACTACGAATACGTAGTTTCGTTCTCATTTTAAAACGCCATGCTGAAATAACATGAAACTTTGTATACACAATCGGATCCGCCATATCTAGGTCGTACAAAGTTTCAAATGATTCCAGCGTGCCATTTTAAAATGAGAGCGATACTACGTTTGTATGGAGAACCGAGCTTACAGCGGACTTTTAAATAGAATAATCATAAATATAAAATAAACCCAGACACAAAATAATACTTTGCTTTAGTATTCGGTTGTTAAACACCCATACGATCACTTTTATTTACTTCAACGCTATGTAACGTTAGTAACGGCATTTGTTGCATGTTTTCCAGAGGAACTACAGTATGGGATTCTTCAAGAAAGGATGGTTTACATTTTTAAAGGGTCGGCAACGTCCGTGTAACACCCCTGGAGGTGCAGGCGTCTATAGGCTGCGGTGACCGATTACCATCAGGCGGGCCGTACGCTTGTATGCCACCGACGTGGTATAAAAAAAAACTTTAAGTGTAGGGCAGCTAACTCATACAAGCTACCAATAAAAGAAGTATCCACTTTAAAAAACAGACAGCTCTTAACCCTTTGAACGCCAAGAGCCTATACAGTGGTCGTGTGTCGTCGTGCCCACCACGCCAACAACCACTAAAAAGGTCGGAGTGAAGGTTTACTTTGATCAGGAATAATAAATCATGAATTGTTTTTATTTGTTTAAATTGGTTTAAACGTATTTAATTTTTGATACCTCGGCGTCTGAGTGATCACTTCATTCAAATATGATGGCGTTCAAGGGGTTAATCATCGATAAGAAAATATAATTAGTAATATCCACAATTGAATTTATTTCATGTAAACACTGATGCTTTGCATATTTATGACCAAGTTATTATTGTTATTATTCTTTCTACTTAATACATCCGCCAATGAACATATATGAATTGATTTCAATTAACATAAACTTTCTCAATTTTTTCCCATTTCATGCATGAAAAAATCCGTTTTTATCTTCTTTTTAATGGTTTCAGTCACGAATATTGTGTTTATGTAAATAACAAATAATTGACGGTAACTGAAACTATTAAAAAGTGAATTATAAAATAAATATTTCATTAGTTATAATAGTACAGCGGTAAAATATTGTAGTGCAATATTAAGGTCAATGAACTGTGAAGCGTAATGTTAGTAGGTATATTTTGTATGGAAACTCGATATTGCATATTATTGGTCGTTCACGTCGTTGCGTCAGTGCATGCGATCGATGTGTCTTGCAATCAATCCTGCGGCCCTACTACCGTTTCTCGACTTTACCATTACAGAGTATTCGATCCCTCATTGACTCATTTTACACCTGGGGTCCGACTAACCCGACAAACTTTAAAAGCGTATTACTATCCATATTTGGAGACTAAAATGACGTACAAATTTTGCTCAATTCGGTTTAATTTAAGAGGAATAATTATTTTTTATGTAAATGATATTATGTCGGAACTATGTTGAAAAGGTCCTGTCGATTAAGACAGTTTTTGAGACACTATCAAAGTGACAGATCACTCCAGAAACTCACCGTTACTGGAAAAAACTTTACACTACACCTTGCCAAAAAACGCGTTTTTCCGCACTCCGCGCGTCCGGAAAAACCCACTTTTTGGCCAAGTGGTGACGTAAAATTGTGTACAAAACACGGGTCGTAAAACAGAAAGCCCTCTCTCGCATATTTATGACCCCCAGCTGCGGCTCGGGCGTCAAACATCTGCGATATCGGCCTTTCTTTGTTTTACAACCCTTGTATAAGTAAATAGCTTTTTATAGTTAATTTAAAGTCATGTGTCTTACAAAGTGAAATATACTTCTTTTTTTATACCACGGTTGTGGCAAACAAACGTACGTCCCGCCTGATGGTAAGCGGTCACCGCAGCCAATGGACGCCTGCAACTCCAGGGTTGTCACATGCGCGTTGCCGACCCATTAAAAATGTTTACACCTTTCACTTCACGTACTGAACACAACAATACCAAAAATGTCTAGCTGAATATTGAAGCGCTTTAGTCTCTTCACAACAACTTTATCTCATATTGTTTAAAACTCTCCGTGGAGCCACGTACGTTTACGAGTATGTAATATTAGCCGACCTATGATTTCAGCAATTTTACTGAATGACGAATCTCGGAGTATTTAGCAAAAACGAACTTAAGTTTTAATGAAACCTAACAATGAAGCGCTTATTCACTTTCGAGAAAAGCTGGTAGCGCCGATAGTAAACAATGAGATGATTGTTTTTATATTCTCACTATTTTTCATCAGCCGCGCCACTCGGCCGCGTGCACTCGCACTTGTCGTGTTTGTTATAACTTTTTTTTTGAGATAAATAACTTTAGTAGTTTTTTATTTAATTTTTTGATCAAGGCTGTAGTGTAATTGTGCATTGTTTTGTTTTGTTTTTGTGTGGAGTTCCGGATTGTTTGTGATTGTGAGTGGATTGTTAATGTACTTTGCAGTTTGCACATCGTGTTTGAATCAGGTATAAATTAATTAGATGTTGTAACCGATTGTCGTCGTGAATTATTTGAAAGTTAGTTGCAGGTATTACCTGTTTCTTTGAAACAATTGGTATCTTTATAATTTAACTATAATATTAAGGTGAATTTAACTATAATATTGGCACATAACACTCATGTGTTAAAAACCATCAGGCATTTACTTTACTCAAATATTTATTTTGTAAAAATATTTTGCAGCGATCTACTGACGTATACATTCTGTAGCAAAATTATCTGGAAAACCGTTTAAATTATATATTAAAAAAACTTGCAAACACAATCCCTAATCACACAATGATTCGGAACTACCACTCTTATTATGATTTGCGCTAGGCCGACCAAGAGGACTCGCACGTAGCGGAGCTTCGAGAGCGCGTCGAGGAAAAACGCGCGGAACTAGACCGCGCGCTGCGGACCGGCGTCGACCGCCTCGCGGAACAAGGGCTTTTGGACGAGGTCAGTGTTTTACTGTCACTATTTAACTATCGAGCTAGAATCAGGTTCCGCTCGTGGCGCTAAGGACGCTCGTCGAGAAAACGCGCGGAACTAGACCGCGCGCTGCGGACCGGCGTCGACCGCCTCGCGGAACAAGGGCTTTTGGACGAGGTCAGTGTTTTACTGTCACTATTTAACTATCGAGCTAGGATCAGGTTCCGCTCGTGGCGCTAAGGACGCTCGTCGAGAAAACGCGCGGAACTAGACCGCGCGCTGCGGACCGGCGTCGACCGCCTCGCGGAACAAGGGCTTTTGGACGAGGTCAGTGTTTTACTGTCACTATTTAACTATCGAGCTAGGATCAGGTTCCGCTCGTGGCGCTAAGGACGCTCGTCGAGAAAACGCGCGGAACTAGACCGCGCGCTGCGGACCGGCGTCGACCGCCTCGCGGAACAAGGGCTTTTGGACGAGGTCAGTGTTTTACTGTCACTATTTAACTATCGAGCTAGGATCAGGTTCCGCTCGTGGCGCTAAGGACGCTCGTCGAGAAAACGCGCGGAACTAGACCGCGCGCTGCGGACCGGCGTCGACCGCCTCGCGGAACAAGGGCTTTTGGACGAGGTCAGTGTTTTACTGTCACTATTTAACTATCGAGCTAGGATCAGGTTCCGCTCGTGGCGCTAAGGACGCTCGTCGAGAAAACGCGCGGAACTAGACCGCGCGCTGCGGACCGGCGACGACCGCCTCGCGGAACAAGGGCTTTTGGATGAGGTCACTGTGTCACTGTCACTCTTTAACCAACGAGCTAGGATCAGGTTCCGCAAGTGGCGCTAAGGTCACTCGCCAAGAAAACGCGTGGAACTAGACCGCGAGTTGCGGACCAGCGACGACCACTCCTCGGAAAAAGGGCGAGCTAGGATCAGGTTCCGCACGTGCCGCGCCGCTAAGGACACGCGTCGAGAAAAGCACGGAACTAGACCGCGCGCTGCACCTCTCGGATCAAGGGCTTTTGGATGAGGTCAGTTTATTACTGTCACACGTTAACTAACGAGCTAGGATCAGGTTCCGCTCGTGACGCTAAGGCCACACGCCGAGAAAACGTGCGGAACTAGATCTGATCTGACTAGGTGCTGATCGTCGTTATTTTCTTTGGTGCTGGGTGGATCCACCCGCACTGGGCGTTTTGGGAGCTGTGGCGGGTCGCGCCACCGCGACGGCGGGACGGACTGCGGGCCGGCATTTTGGGGACGGCGGGTTTAAACCAGGTCAGTGTGTAATCACTTTTATATTCTAGCTGACTGGGATCAAGGCTTAAGTGGTGGCACTGTGTGAACGATTCGCTGTCAGCTAAAACGGGCGCTGGACCACGGGTTTTTGGACCAGGCGAATGCATTACTGCCACCATTAGGGTCGGTTGCACCAAGTTAGGATTACAGACCGATCAACGTTAAATAAGGCTTTAATCCCATATAATAATTTAAAAAAAAACTTGTTATTTTACCATCCAATCAGATGTTAACGAATGCTTGCGATTACAAACGATTCGGTGCAACCGACCCACTAGCGGGTTGATCTATTAACGAACGAAGCATTCGGCTAGTTGGCACTTTGGACTGCTGGCTCGCGTCGATTTTGTACACAAATCAAACTATAAGCTCCATAAGGCTTGCCTTTTGGGTACTAGACGACGATACATTTAATAGATATGTACATATATACTTAAATACATAGAAAACATCCAAGTCTCAGAAACAAACGTTCTTGCTCACAGAAACAAATGCCCTCACCGGGATTCGCAACCGGGAGCTCTACCTTCGAAGGCAGTCTAGGGAAAGAAGAATTTTCTTGTTGTTTAGCCTGTTGGCTCGCGGGCTCGTCAGTTCATGGCTTTGTTCGCTAATAGATCACCCGCTTTACAGCCCGGTGCACAAGGCTGGTTCGAGTACAGTCAACTGCAAAAATATGGGTGCATAGAACTTGCTCAAAATAAATAATAATAATAATAAATATTAGGGGACACGAACTAGTCCCACAGTAAGCTCAATAAGGCTTGTGTTATGGGTACTAGACGACGATATATTTAATAGATATATACTTAAATACATAGAAAACATCCAAGTCTCAGGAACAAATGTCTCTGCTCACCACAGAAACAAATGCCCTTACCGGGAATCGAACCCGGGACCTCTAGCTTCAGAGGCAATGACACTACCAACTAGGCTAAAGAGGCCGACAAAAATATATTATATATCTCTTACGTCGGCGGATTAAGGTTGCGATACGTATTTTTGCAGTTGACCGTACACCGTACGTCATAGATTAGACCAACCTGATGGAGTACACACCGAGACAAAGCGGTTTGAATTTGGACTAGGCCAGTCAGTCGACATATTCAATAAGATACACGCTTTCTCTTTGTGTTAGAATGAAAATTGACACACCCAACAACCCATGCCGGTTATGGCACTCGTGTGTACCCCAGTTCTCACTAGGATGTGTCAAACTACATCCAATCCGTTGGTAAATCAGGTCAGTCGGTAGAATGTTTTGTAGTTCATACTTAAATAGTATTTTCTATATTTACGTTAAAAACACAGCTTTTTGGCTTCCACTTTTGTACAACATTATTGCATGCGGTATTGATGCGGCATGGTTACAAGTAATTTGTATATATTCAGATTCATTTATTCACAATATACGATTACATTATAAATTACACATGTCAATTTACAAGAATCTATTGTGATCGTCTATAACATTAAATGAAAACAAGCAAATAGACGATTTTTGTTTTTTTTTTGAAGTAAATTACAATCAATTAATAAAATAACTAATTAATATTATTAATATAAGGATTATTTTCGCTAAGTACTAAACTAAACTATAAATAAATTTACAGTACATATCGTGCTACTTTACCGCACTCGTGCGGTAATCAGCATGCATATGTGCATATGTCAACACTTTAAAGAGGCATATTTACTGTAAAACGTTGTACGATACACGTG
Organism: Notocelia uddmanniana; assembly: GCA_905163555.1. NCBI lineage: Eukaryota > Metazoa > Arthropoda > Insecta > Lepidoptera > Tortricidae > Notocelia > Notocelia uddmanniana. The sequence goes on along the minus strand of LR991070.1, from coordinate 23,003,588 downwards.
CGAACAGGTAATTCGCAACTCGTGTCGATTTAAAACACTCCCATCAGTTCAGTATCGTAATGTACTATTAGTACATAATTTTATTTCAAAATGGTAATATGTAGTCTTGTGAGCTTGACTGAGCCTTTAACACTTGCGCCATCAGGGCTATTGCGAGTCTTCCCAGTACTACATACTCGTAAGGCTAGTCTTAGCTTTAACGGTTCGGGTCTTCAAGGATCGACCAAGCTCTAAGTGTCAACGCTATGTGACTTGCGAATTTATATGCAGAGTGAAACTCCCAGCCCAGCGAGCCCGCTGTCCCCCAACTCGGAGACGTCGACGGAGAGCCTGATGCATTTGCTGCAGCAGTGCGAACCCGCCGCCGCCGCCACGATACGCGACACCGTCGACAGACACGTGAGTCTTTAGACCTTTTTTACCGACTTCAATAGAAGGAAGGAGGTACTCAATTCGTCTGTATGTTTGCTTGTTCTTTTTTTGTATGTATGTATGTTCCCCGATAACACTTGACCACGTTGGCCGATTTTGATATGTCTTTTTTTGTTTCAAAGCAGGTACCCCGACATTGGTCCCATATAAAATTGGTGAAGGTCTGATTATGGGATCTAGGAGGAATCGAGGGAACTCCTCGAATTTGATAGGCACGCATATGCCGATTTCGGTATTTTCTGTAGGTAACCAAGCATTGGCTCACGGAAACCACAAATTGTGGCATAGCAAGTACAGAACTGGGATCGTTTTTTTTTTTTAATACTACGTCGGTGGCAAACAAGCGTACGGCCCGCCTGATGGTAAGCGGTCACCGCAGCCTATGGACGCCTGCAACTCCTAGGGGTGTCACATGCGCGTTGCCGACCCTTTAAGAATTTATACACTACTTTCTTGAAGAACCCCATACTGTAGTCCGACGGGAAAACCTCGGCAGGGAGCTCATTCCACAATCGGAGCGTCCGAGGGAGGAAATTCCTCTGAAACGGTACCGTACGTGACCATTTAGGTTCTAAGGTGTGAGGATGAATGCCGCCGACGGCGAGCGGTGCGATGGTAGAAAGCGGCCGTAGGCATCATGTCGAACAGTTCTTCGGAGCACAACCCATTATATAAGCGATGGAACACGCACAAGGAGGCAAAATTTCTCCTTAAACTCAACGGCTCAATATCGCTCGTGAGCTTGGGATCGTCCACGATTGGCACAGCACGTCTCTGGAGCGAGTCAAAAGGCCCAAGCTGGTATCCAGGTGCTCCCGCCCAGAGGTGACAGCAATACTCCATATGGGGACGGACTTGCGACTTGTATAAAAGAAGTCTCTGTCCCGGGGTGAAGTATCGCTTCGCTCTATTGAGCACATCTAGCTTTTTAGATGCCAGCTTGGCTTTGCCTTCTAAATGGCTTTGCTTCTAAAAAACCTTGCTTGCTTGACAAACAAAACGAAGAGAACAAATCGCCAAACATGAACTACGCGTCGTTGAAGAGTTCCGTTCTGATCATCATCAGCAGTTCCACTTCATCAAATGTCACTTTTATGAATGAAGATGCTTGATTAGTTCATGAACATACTAAAATCACTATTTGTGTGCCTTTCACATTTGAGGAGTTCCCTAGATTCCTAATAGATCCCATCATCAGAACTCGAGCATGACATAAATCAATCGTGAAAATAGAACTTGCTTAACAAACACAGCTAGGAGGACAAATCACCAAACGTGAACTTTTCGTCGTTGAAGAGTTCTGTTATGATCATCATCAGCAGTTCCACTTCATCCAATGTCACATTTTTGGATGCAAATGCTTGACTTGTTGATAAAAACACAAAAATCACTATATGTTTGCCTTAAAGATTTGAGGAGTTCCCTCAATTCCTCATGGATCCCATCATCAGAACTGCGTTTTGACAAAAACGGGACCAACTTGGATATGTATACTTACAATCAAAAAAAGAATTTTACAAATCGGTTAAGAAATGACGGAGTTATGGAGTAACAAACATTAAAAAAAAACATACAACCGAATTGATAACCTCCTCTTTTGAAATCTTGAAGTCGGTTAAAAATATAAAATTACAGTGTCAGTTACCAAAAAACTACAATGCTACAGTAGAAAACCTATTTTCGTGATAGATTATCTGTGCAGGACGCTATCACTGCCAAACATCCCTATCCATGATGTAATCGTTAACCTTATAATATGCGTTTTTCAATTGCTAAGTTCAGTAATGTGTTTAGGAATTTTATTGTAGAACTTGATACAATTTCCCAAGAACGACTTTTTCGCCTTTACTAGTCTATAGAAGGTTATTTTGAGTTTCCCTGTGTTTCTGGTGGCTATTTGATTTATCAGCGTTTGTTGGGAAAGAGAACATATTCTTCCTAACATACATTATTATTTCAAATACGTATAAGGACGGGTCGGTAAAATACCGTCATATATTCTGAAAATAGTACAAGGTTGTACAGTTTTTCTTTCTTACATCCTTTCATAATCCTCTTTAGTTTTACATTTAAACTGCAAAAATAACAGGTAAACAAATAACTTGACCAGGTTTTTAAATTGAAACCACGATCCACGACCACGAAAAAACCACGTTAACGGAGCGAGATATAGCAAAAAACGTCATATTTGGATATTGATATGACCCCGAAAATTACGTATATGGTTGGGTATAGTTGGGTTGGATGGTGGTTGGTACTAGTATATCATGTGACTATAAAAAGACCTCATTGCGGTTATTAAATTCTGGATGACCCGAAATTTTTGACCGCGATTGTACTATACTGCCAAGATAGGCAGTATAGTACACTCGCAACTCGTAGGTTTATGTAAGCGGAAGTAATATCGGGATTTGAAGGCAACCAAGCAGCACCTTTGAATGAAACGAAACTAGGCAGTGACAAGCGCTATAGGCGGAGTTACGAGTTTAAACGGTAATGATAATGGCATTCATTATTCGCTGCTGTCACTACTTGGGGTGGGCGCAGCATGTTTTTTCTTCCATACCTCTATCACCCGTCATGTCATCACTCACATCCACCTTTTCCTTGGTCTACCCCTTCTCTTAAATCCCTCCACATTCATACCTTATACCTTTCTTGTCACATGACTTTCATGCCTCCGCATAACATACTCATACCACCGTAGGCGATTTGCTCTCGGCTTGTGAGTGCTTTCAGGCTTCCTCTTATATATAAGTACTCATTCCTTATCCAATCCATTGTCGAAGAACTTTAGCTCGAAAGTGCCAACGCAATGTCAGTTTAGATTGTCAGTGTCGTTTGTTTCGGCTTAAGAAATGATAGTCCAAAATATTCAGACGGGCTTCTCCTTACTTTTAAAATCATTGGATAAAGGGTGTGACCGAAAGACGCAAGGCCCGGGTTGATGGGTTAATGAACATAATAATATTTATTCAACAAACGTGAAAACAGGATGTTTTAAATCATAACAACTAAAACTAATCAAAGAAGGCCTCCAAGATCGGTGCCCCGTGGAAGGGTTCCCATAAGCCAGCGAACCTTCAAGATAGTTGCCCGAAAAGTCGGTGGGCACCCGCGCTCCACGGACCCTGTGTCTCCATAGGTTAATTAATGTTTCCCTCGAAATGTTGGTTTAATAGTATTAATAGTAAGGCCTCTTTTCAGTCTCTAGTGCGTTCATTTTGAGATCGTTGGATCTTCCGCGTGTGAGTCCTGATCGCTTCGCTCAACGTGTCCGCTTTTGTTACCATGCATTTTTAATCATTTTTTGCATTTATTTTTGAATATAAGTGTTGTCCACACACATTTTCTTACCGGAAATACATCTAACACACCGTTACTACGATACAATCTTTAGTATTGTACCAAGCTCTAGGGTTATTGGTAATCTACAAGCTCATACTCGTAACTAATATGCTAGAGCAAAATGGCGCAAAAAAAGCGTGCAATCTTCACTCTAATATTATCGCACGTAATGTAATGACTTCAATTACCTATACATTCAGTGGTGAAGGCAACATGATCTCCTTCGCGCGTTTGCGTGTATTTATCGAGTTATGATCTCCGTGACATAACGCATTGCCTTGTTTGCGCTCTTAATCAGCCGCACAATGCCCTTTAATCGTTATAATAACTGCCAATTACGTAAAGTACTTCTTTGTGTCGGGTGAAAGTTGTATTAACGATACAGCGAGTTGTCGTGCTTAAGATGACACGATTAACTAAGTAAAAAAATATGATATAATCAAGCTTAAACATTTGGCTATTACGTTGCGGGTAATTTTCCCACAAAGAGCTTTCTTTGGGTGTTCACTAAATGTATTGATTATAAAGAGAGTCGAATTGTTATTGTATAAGGAATACGGAGCTTGGCATTGAGAAGTATTAAGCGGTTTTAATATAGCTTAAATGATAATAAATGGTCAATTATTGATAGATGAATAAATACTACTTACTAACAATTTATATTGAATTGAATTGAAAAAAAAAAGTATTCTGTTAACGACTCGTAACACAAATGATTCCTTTGTTACGAATCGTAACACAAAGGATTCCTTTGTTACTAATCGTACCACAAAGGAATCAATTGAAATGTAGACATAATTAAGTCCTTAACTACCTATACGTCCAAAAATTTTTGCAGATCTTCTAATATATTTATTTATGAGAAATAATTACTTTATTCGTCGTCCATTCACCTTAACTCGGCTCCAAAAATCAAAGCATTATCTGTACTGCATAGTGGTTTGCTTACGGCTACTGATCAAGAAAATATTTGACCCATCCAAGTCTTCCAGAGAAGGTGCATTCCGCTTAAACCATACTACTCGTATTACTATATTAAATAAGTTACGTACTTTTCATTACATCAAAAATGTAAGAGTTAGACTTGTCGGTGTGGCTTTCTCCATCTGACTCTATCCAGAGCCACCTCCTTGGTTTCCTTATACGACATGACTGCAAATTTTGCTTTTATACTTAAACATTTATATTCCATTTTTGATTTTTTACAGAAAAAAGAGCTCTTAGAACTGGAGGGCGAACTCCAAAGTCGTGTGGCGTCGGTGGCGTCGCACCGTGTCAAGATTGAGCGGCTACAAGCCGAGCTGGCGTTGCTCGGGACCCAGGATCTGGGGCTCAGACATGCGCTGGCGTCGGACCTCAGTCCCTCCGACAGGAGAGGTGAGTCTCATTCTCAGGCGCGCACTTTTCGTGCCGGGTGACGTCACGCTCCATATATGTGATTTTAATTAGTGTAATTGTAATAAATTAATCATCATTCAGTAATCAATTTTTTCTTTTTTCTGCGGTGGGTAGGCAAACAAATCACAATTAAATTTTTGGTAGAGCTTATATTTTAATGTTATTTATTAGTTTATTTACAATTTAAAAAGTTAATTTTCACTTACATGTGATATTAAATACCTCACTGCCACCACCAGCTGTTATCACCACTTTTTTTACAATTTCTTTGGCACAACCACCTGGAGTCCAAAGGTCATAAGAACACAAGATTCATCACAGAAATGGACCACTTAGCGCAGTTACAGAAGAGCATTGATGATATGAAGGACATGTTCTCTTCAAGAATGGCTACATTTGAGAGCTCTATAGCCACCCAAGAGACCGGCTCTATACCAGGCGAGTACACAGAATTTAAAAACTTTATCTGGAATGCTGTGGAGAGCCTTCAGGTGCAGATGGGGTTGGTGCATAGGACCCTTGAAGAGATGGAGACCCGGTCCCGATGCAATATCTTGTTGCTTCATGGCATTCCGGAGGCCATTAATGAAGATACTTCAGCCGTGGCCACTGACATTCTCCAACAGAGCCTGAAGATGGTAGATATTTCGGTGCAATCCTTCCTGGCCTGTCACCGTCTTGGCAGGGCACGTGCGGAGTCCAAGCCCCGGCCTATCCTTCTGAAGTTCGCCTGCCAGAGGACCCGGGATGCAGTGTGGATCGCGAAGAAGCTGCTCAAAGGCTCGGGGAGAACTATTTCCGAGTTTCTCACTAGCACCAGGCATGCCGTGTTCCTGGAAGCCCGCAAGGAATACGGTGTTAAGGGCAGCTGGACCAGCGACGGCCGCATTGTGGTGCAGTGTCACGACGGAGTGCGCCGGAAAGTGACGACTGTTGCCGAGCTGCGTGAGCTGCCTGCGCCGAAGGCTGCTACCGAGGACGTCGGAGCGGATGTGGTGAAGGCGTCAGCGGCGCCGTCAGCAAGACCTAATGTCGCGCCGCCGCCTGCACAGGCGAGTCGGCCTAAGCCTTTTCGCTCGGGCAACGGTCGTTTCGCGAAGCAGTAAATGTGGCTGAGTGTTTTCGTTTTAATCAGTTAGTTGTGTTTAAGTTGTGCGGTGTATTATCTCGTTTTTCTTTCTGTTTTCTTGTTTTCTGTACAAATAATAGAGGTACTCGCACGAAGATCTGACATTAACGAATGTCACTGTCACTTCGGAAACTTCGTAAATTTTGACGTTACGTTTTGTTTCTGCTCTGTGATGTGTATTTTTCTACTTAACTTGTTTTATTTTATATTTTCTTTGTTCTGGTCTCCTTAATGTTAGATTTTGTGCTTGTCTCTCTTTTTTTTTCTTTTTTTTTAATCTATTGTACCTACTTTCACATTTTCCTCTTGTTTTGTGGTATATACCGGCTGCTGGCGAGCAATTGAGGTGCATCGTTGTTAGTTTTAACTTTAGTTAATTAAGTTGCAAATATTTTATAAATTTTAATATTTATATATCTTATACTTATCTATATATTTAATATCCGATAATAGTGACATGTCAGACGTTTTTAATGCCAGTATTGACAGCGAATTCTTCTCACCTTCTTCATCAAGTTTTTATGAGTCCTTGAGTGATGCTTCAGATATTCCTGACCTTAGCGATAGGTTGCAAACAACTTTTGATTCAGCCGTTAAACAATTTAACGTCGTTCACATTAACGCGCAGAGTATACCGGCACACTATCCTGAACTTCTGAACACTTTTTGTTCCACGAAAAACATACAGGCGATTTTGATTTCCGAGTCGTGGCTTAAACCCTCACTCCCATCCACTCTCTATCCTTTACCAGGGTACTGTTTAATTCGTAACGACAGGACTGGCACTGGCAATGGCGGATCGGGAGCTATTCGTGGAGGCGGGGTTGCCATCTATATCAAAAGTAACCTTGCATGCCAGGTAGTCGCTCAATCACCTACAGTATACTCGAACTCTCCTGAGTATCTCTTTCTTAATGTCACTCTGCACCATACCAAAATTCTTCTTGGCGTTTTTTATAGCCCGTCCTCCCATATTAATTATTTTGATACCCTTTACAGTACTCTAGTTGACTTAACCCCACAGTTTGACCACAGCATCATAATGGGCGACTTTAACACCTGTTTGCTCAAAAACGACCATCGAACTTCCAAACTCCAAACTCTTGCAACTTCTCTGAATCTAAGTATTCTACCTCTTAATGCCACACATTTTCCGCATAACGGTCCCCCTTCACTTTTAGACATCATTTTAACCTCTTCGCCGGATTTAGTCTCATCCCATGGTCAGTTTAACGCTGCTGGATTTTCAAATCATGACCTAGTCCACGCTTCATTAAATATCCGTCCTCCGAAGAAAAAACACAAAATTATCATGCGTAGGAATTTGAGGGACATAGATCTCCAAGCGCTTCATGCGGACATCTCTTGTGTCGATTGGCGATGTGTTGAGCACCTTGTTGACTTAGACCGGAAGGTAGGGGCTTTCAATGACATATTGCTTGCGATTTTTGATAAGCATGCTCCGTTAAAGCCGACGCGGGTTAAGCACTATCCTGCCCCGTGGCTTACGCCAGACATTAAGGCGCTTATGGCAAAACGTGATAGGGCCCGCGTTGGCTTCCGTCGGGATCCCTCGGATATAAACCACCGGAAATACATTTCACTACGTAATCGCAGCAATAAGATCTGTAGGAACGCTAGGCGTCGCTATATCCACAAATCTATTGAAGAGTGCCCTCCAGCAAAGTTGTGGAAGTTCTTGAAGTCACTTGGGGTGGGCAAAACACAACCGAATTCTTGTAGTGTTCTTGATTTAGATGCTATCAATAACCATTTCAGTGCCTCTCCGGTTACTCTTGATCCTTCAATTAAACACTTAACCTTAGCTTCTCTCGCCAATTCCAAACACCCCGACGTACCTCCATTTGACTTTGGTGACATTTCGCCGCAAGAGACGCTTGCCATTCTTAAGTCTATTAGGACGAAGGCCGTCGGTGAAGATAACCTTAGTGTGGATATGCTTATGCTCGTGGCGGATTTCATTGCCCCCATCCTTTCTGATATCATCAACTTTTCCCTGTCCTCAGGAGTTTTTCCTTCTTCTTGGAAAAATGCTAATGTAATACCTCTCCCCAAAACAAGTAATCCTGTAAATTCTTCTGAATATCGTCCCATATCTATCCTTCCAATTTTATCGAAAATTATTGAGCATTATGTGAATCGTCGTCTCCTTTCCCATCTCAATAGGCATTCCTTGCTCAATCCTCTCCAATCTGGATTCCGCCCCGGGCATAGCACCGTCACCGCTTTGGTGAAGGTCACCGATGACATTCGACTTAATATTGAGTGTAAAAAGCTTACAATCCTAGTTCTCCTTGACTTCAGTAGCGCATTTAATACAGTGGACTTTGATATACTTCTTGGCATACTCCAAAGGCTCAATGTCTCACAAAATTGTCTATCGTGGTTTCGTAGCTACCTCTTTGGCAGACGCCAGCGTGTGAGGGTCGAAGACAGGGTGTCTGAGTGGAGCGAACTCTCCGCTGGGGTCCCTCAGGGAGGGGTGCTTTCTCCGCTCCTGTTCTCGATATTTATAAATAGTATCACCGAGTCCCTTAGCTCTTCTTATCACCTTTATGCAGATGACCTGCAGATCTATGCAGCGGCTGCTATTGAGGAGTTTCCGTACCTAGTTACTAAAATTAATAGTGATCTGGAATCCATTCGGTGTTGGGCGTGTAACTACGGTTTAAAAGTTAATGCTAAGAAATCGCAGGCGGTTGTCATTGGTAGTCCTTACTATGTTAGCAAGCTCTCTGAAATGGTGTGCCCGGATGTGGTTTTCGGTGGAACTAGTATCCCTTTCACCGCCACGGTCAGGAATCTGGGTATTACTATGGACCAGACGCTCTCTTGGTCTCCACACGTAGCCGAAGTAAGTAAAAAACTGTTTGCCTCCCTCCACTCCCTAAGGCGACTGCAAAATTTTCTACCGTTTCAAACCAAGGTGACTCTTGTCCAATCACTCTTGCTTCCTCTTTTGGATTATGGTGACATTGCTTTCCTAGATGTCAAAGAGGAACTGCTTAGTAAGCTTGAGCGACTACAAAATGTATGTATTAGATATATATTTGGCCTGCGAAAGTACGACCACATATCCGAGTTCCGTTCTCAGCTCGGTTGGCTACCGATCCGTCGGCGCAGGGATGTGCACATCCTGTCCTTACTTTTTAACGTACTCTACCATCCTGCTTCCCCTCCTTACTTGACTGAAAGATTCATATATATGGCTGACGGCAGCGGTCACCGCTTAAGGTCGAGTGCTAACCTCACCCTCGCAATACCGTCTAATAAGACGCGCACCTATTCGAGGTCTTTTACGGTACGTGCTGTCAAGCTGTGGAACGGATTACCGTTGTCGTTTAGACAGTCTCAGTCTGTGGCATCATTCAAGGACAAGTTGAAAAAGTTGTGGCTCTCCAATGACTTGTGATTATATCGGATACTGTATGTATATGTATCTATTATATAAGTAAGCATTCTTATTATGTATAATATATATGTATTCATTATTTAATATATTAGTCAGTATATGTACTAGTATTTATAGTATTAATTAGTTTGTAGTATATAGGCAATAGTTGTAATAATTACGTACCTATTTGTACACGTGTTAGTTTGTCTATCTTTTGGTTCCTGTCTTCCACTCAATTGCTCAAAGGTTAACTGGAAGAGATCCCTTATAGGGATAAGTTCGCCTTTGTACCGATATAACTGAATTTGTCTGTATTTTTACCTGTGTTTTGTGTACAATAAAGTATTTACATACATACATACAATAATCATGTATACTTTACAATTATGCCCCTGTTGCAACCGCATTTGCCTATAACATGCAGTCACAACGTCAATTTTACGTCACCGGCACGAAAAGTACGACCCCTGCTTATTCTCATGCTTAAAATTATTTTTTGTTTTATACGAGTAGATCGACTCGACACATCAAATTTAATATATTCAATCTTGTTAGAGTCGACTTTGGGCACCAGGTTGAAGTGTGTTGTGGCCGATGGGCTAGTAACCTGACACTGCAATATCGCATTTTCTCCATCTATAAACCTACAAATGCTAAAAGTGGCACTGACATTGATTTTTGTGTGCTTTGCCTACCCCTCTTGGGAATATAGGCGTGAGTTTATGTATATGTATGTATGTTATTTATTCACTGTTTGATCTTAATACTAAGCCATATTTAAACATTTGAGTGTCAATGTTTTTTTAAACCTTTTAAGTCCTCTATCATTTAAAATAAAAGTGGTATTAATAGATTTTTTGTTGCTAGAAGGAGACAACGAGCTGTCTCCAGGGGAAGGTGTGAAGAGGAGCAAGTCGGAACTGGTCCTTCGCCACACGCCGCGAGAAGAAACCCTGGAGCCTCTCTCAGCGGACGAGCGGGAAGTCTTCAGGAACAAACGGCTGAGGTAAGCTCGAACACTAGTCTTGTGTAGTTGAATGATCTTCGGGCTACAGCTCATTTGTATATTGAATGTTTGGATATTTTGCTTGTTGGTGTCAGTTCGTTATTAAATATAAAACTCCTGTTTTCTTCCAGCCTGAGCCTCAGCCTCGACCCACTCGCGTCTCCCAACTCGTTCCTTACAGACGAGACCTTCCACACAGCCACATCGTCCCCGCCGGCCTCTCTAGCTACCCCCACCACGGAGGAAGTGTCGGCGCTACCCAGCGAGCCCACGCCCAACTTCCGGCTGGGACCCGTGCCCGATGACAGCGACGACATGTCCAGTACCGAGGACTATCATAAGGTGAGTGTCAACCAGGTGATACCACTCTCAACTTTCGTGATCCCATGCTTGGATTCCCAGCTAGAATTCTAATAAGATCTAAACTTCTAAAGAATTTTCGCCTACCTTCGTTACCGGTCCCTTATGTTTCCTAAGCACTCAATTACCAGGTTTGTTACTCGTTCGAGGTCGGAGAAGAGTAGAGTAGAAATAGCGAGTGATTAAGTGAAACCGCTTTACCCTGCATATATTTTGCTAATTTTAATTTTTTTATTAGAAAGGGGATTGCTCATGGCCAGCGTCTAGCCAGGGGGCAAAGATGAGGCCGACGATGAAGCGAGCTCACCCAGAAGATGCCTAATCAAAATTTTCTTCTTTTTCGTATTACCCTCTATGGTAGGTTATGTTATCGACCGGACCGAACACCTCTATGGTAGGGTGTAGGGCTCGAATCAACTCCCTCCATTTGCTTTAGTATTGTGCAGTTTGGGTTACTTCTTTCCAGTTCAACCCCAGAGAACCCAACTCTTGATCCACGGAACGCCGCCAAGTTGTTCTGGGATGATCTTTTTCCGCTTACCGGGTATCTGCCAAGTCAAGGTCTTCTTGGATAAGTGGGAGGCCACTTCTACTATTATTACGTAAAATTTTATTGGCACCCTACTGTCAATCTATTCATTCATGTAATTTCAGCCCAGGATAGTGGAAGGACAGTCTTCAAGCTCTGTGGAGCGGTCGCCGGAGGAAAGACACCAGAAAGCAAAGTTCAGGAGGAAGATTGGTAAGTTACACACTGTTTATTTTAACTTTCACGTGCGATAACTATCCATGATTGTCTGTTGACTGAATAAATGAGCATTACTTGTGACTGATAGTTTAGTGACTTCCTTGGAAGTTATATGTGAGGAAGTAGATGACACTAGTAAACTATTCTTGCATTACCCAGTAAAAAAAACTCCTGAATATACACAGAAAACATAATACTTTACCTTATATTTGCTATTTTATAGATTTTTAATACACTGAAATAAAATATAGATGTGTTTGACTTTTAAAAATAATGACGTCACTTGTTTGTATTTCCCTAGAAACTTAATATCAACTGTGTTATTGACGTTTTATTAAAGGTTGCTGATTTGACTATCATCAGTCCTATTGTTCTCCACTAGGCAAATTTTTTTTCTAAGTGTCTATAGGCAGACATGTGGAAAACTTCTTATAGATAACAGGCAAAATCTGTTCTACGTGACATAGTAAGTGGAATTGTATGCAAGGTTTTGGGGCGTCTCTTATGCATGGTGCGGAGAGGTTTATATTTATTTGTTTTATTTCGAAACAAGCAGTCTTGTATACATACAAGGTTATTCAGCCAATAGCATTATGACTTGCCCTACAATTTCCTATTTAAATTTTTAATTCGCAAAAAGGGCTCAGAACTTGACTAAAAAAAGAAAAGATGAAAAAAAAAGTAAAAAGTAAAGTAAGGCCAGGCGCGGCTTACTCCGTGACTTCATCGCGCTGCTGCAAACTAGTACATGTCGGCCGCCCGCGTTGCGGGCTTATAGCCTGGCCTAGCGCAAAGGCCCCGCCCCCGAAAGAGCGTATAGAGAGAGATGGCCACGCTTAGGCACGTTTGGCATACCTAAACGGGGGATTTGTTAACGGTGGGTCTTCTGTACGTAGTACTATTACTGTGGTAAGGCATGATATGGATGGTTCGAGAAGTCTATTCAAAAACGATTGAGGTGTGTTTTTGTGCAGCGGCGGACAAGTCCGGGCGGCGGCAAGTGACGGAGGCGGAGGCGCTGCGGGCGATGCAGCGCCTGTGCTCGCGCATCGCCGCGCAGAAGATGCTCGTCATCTCCTCGCTCGAGAACGACTGCTCCAAGGAGGAGCTCAACCGGCAGATAGCGGTCAGTCTTAGGGACGTCTTCCACTCATCCAATATCTTTGTCCAATATACAATTGATCAAAGAAATTGCAAAAACAAAAAACAAAAAATTTGTGTCCTCTAGCCGTTTTTCTCGAAAAGGTTTTCGATTTAGGGAAATGGAAAAAATTGAAATGTTTTCAATAAAATAAAATACTTTCTTTTACTCAAATGTGTATTCTCTTCAACCATCATGATCCACAGATTACCCTAAACACAGATAACATAACAAGCACGTCAGGTAATCCTTGAAAACGGGCTTGCAACAGTGCCGAAATATCGGGAATTCACAAAAACTATTATAAATACTAATGTAAATACCCTGTTTTTAAAAGTAAGTAATTGTAAATAATGATTCTTATATATTCCTATGTTCCCAGGTGCTACAAGACCTGCAAAAGAAATACGTCCGTCTAGAGATGGCGCTACAGTACTCATTCTTCGACAACGGCAAGACCAACGGTCGCTCCACCGTCACTCCCATACAGGAGATGCCCTCCCTCACGCTGTCCGAGACCGACGTGTTAGACCCGCCTCCAGACAGGTACCTTATTACAGCCACATAAGGTCTACAATAGCACGGCCAAAGTATATACCATGAACAGTATAACATATGTACAGTCAACAGCAAATGTAGATGTAACGTAACAGTACTGCGGAGCGTTCGTGGCCCAGCGGCGCCCGCGTACCGCGTGCGGTATGCGAGGTTAAGCAACGTGGGGGCAGGTCAGTTCTCGGATGGGTGGCCGCTTTGAGTGGTTACTAACTGAGCGCTCCCGTGCTTTTGAAGGCACGTTAAGGCGTTGATCCCGGCTGCTGTCGATGACAGCAGTCGTTAAGCCAAGTTAGAGGCCTTCGGGCGGCTTGAGAACTTCTAACAGTCAAGTTGCCCATTCACTTGACAAGGGGGGTCGAAGCTGCACCACGTCCGTAGGGAGTACCCACCGTTACCCTACACGTGACCCCTGGGTGGTGCTAAAAGTTCAACAAACTGGCAATCGTACTTGTCTTCTCGAAGATCTCACGGTTCGAAAAGAAATGCCATACGATTATTATTATTAGTACTGCGACAGTTGGGATGCGTCAAAGTCGTAAAAGTGACAAGGTACTAAAATGATCATGTACTTTTATTGTAGAGTGTAGACTGTACCATCATCTGCTGACACAGATAGACAGTGCCTCTGGTTAAGCTGTGCTGATTGCATTTCTGAGTTGAGATCATTTATATCCATTAACTTTTTTATTTTTTATAGAAAATAAATATTTGATTACAAGCTTTTATTTGACTTTCAATGTATCATCATCATCACTATCATGTCAGCCGAAGGACGTCCACTGCTGGACATAGGCCTCCCCCGAAGACTTCCACAATGACCGGTCCTGCGCCACCCGCATCTAGCGGACACCCGCAGCAGAACCAAAGTAACCGATATGGCCCTCCAAATCGCTAAATTTAAGTGGCAGTATGCGGGGCACATTGCACGTAGAACCGACGGCCGTTGGGGCGGAAAGGTTCTCGAGTGGCGAACACGTAGTTGTGTATGTGTGGGTGAAATTTTGAAAATGATTTTTAAAGCAGTTATACTCAATTCTTTGGGGGCCGCCTATGTCCAGCAGTGAACGTCCTTCGGCTGATATGATGACGACGATCCTCAACCGTTTCGAGCTTAAATTTGGCATACTAATGTAAGTTCGGTGATATTGCAATATTACGGTACCATAGAACTAATGTGATGATGGAGACAGCGTAGTATCCCATTGAGTTTACTATAAAAAAATTGAAGGGATGTTTACAAAAACAACACATGTAGTCAGTTATGTTCCTTCCCTTCAATTTTTTACATAATTCGAATTAGTATTAGTCCCATAGTAAGCCCAATAAGGGTTGTGTTATAGGTACTAGACGACAATATATTGTTCCTTATAATAGGCTGCGAAATATGACGTTTCAGGTGCGGCTAGGACAAGAGGTCGTTAATGGAGTTTCATACAAATCTTGCAGGCCTAGGCCGGCAAAGTCCTCTTTTTTAATTTCCATTCCACATAAATTTGTGGCACAGGCATCATGACATTCTGCCACTATGCGTATTAAAAATAAAACTTTGAGATTTTTGTTGTTCATTTCATTGCATGTTTGAGAAAAGCACTATACATACCTCGGCGGGAAATATAGGGTTGCCCGCCTTAGACCTATCCGTCTACATGTCTTCGGTAGGCAACCCCATTCATCCCGGCCTCTGTAGTAATGTACTATAATAGACATACTTAGAAAATACCCAGGAACAATCTCAGGAACAAATGTTTCTGCTCAACTCAGAGCTTCGTAAGCATTGTCACTACCAACTAAGCTAAACTATGTTACCGACTTCAATAGAAGGAAGGAGGTCCTCAGGTCGTCTGCATGATTGTTTTTCTTTTTTTATGTATGCATGTTCCCCGTTAACTCTTGACCACGTCGGCTGATTATGATAATTCTTTTTTGGTTTCTAAACAGGTACAATTTGGTCCCATATAAATTTGGTGAAGGTCTGATGATCTAGGAGGAATCGAGGGAACTCTTCGAATTTGATAGGCACGCATATGCCGATTTCGGTATTTTCTGTTGGTAACCAAGCATTGGCTCACGGAAACCGCAAATTGCGGCACAGCGAAGTACAAAATTGGTGTTGGTTTTTTTTTGGTATAAATTCTTGTAGGTACTTATACCAAAGCCACATATTGAGACATGAGGGGTTAAACGTTACCATCTTAGAAGGCAAAATTGACGGAGCGAGAGGGAGAGGCAGGCCCAGAATACCATACATACTCATACCAAGAAGTGAAGACGAAGGCCCAAGACAGGTTGGAATGGAGAATGCTGCAACGACAGAGGACCAGGCCCTCTTAATATTGATGATGATGATAAATTCTTTACGCCACACCTTGCCAAAAAGCGCGTTTTTCCGCACGCTGCGCGTCCGGAAAAACCCACTTTTTGGCCAAGTGGTGACGTAAAATTGTGTACAAAACACGGGTCGTAAAACAGAAAGCCCTCTCTCGCATATGTATGACCCTCGCCTGCGGCTCGGGCCTCAAACATCTGCGATATCGGCCTTTCTTTGTTTTACAACCCTTGTATCGTAATGTACTATTGTCGTCTAGGTTGAAGGACACTTCGATCGAGGCGTCGGACAACGTGTCGACGTCGAACGACGAGACGGCGGAGTCGTGGGACGGGGTCGACGACCCGCTGCGGCGCCCGCAGCCCGAGCCCAACGGGAACGACCTCATTCTTGACGTGGCCCCGCCCGTGAGTACCACTCGATATAGTATATTGTTTAAGAGGGCGCAGTACGCTCGGTTCTCGATAAAAACGTATTTACGCTCTCATTTTAAAACGCCTTGCTAGAATAACATGAAACTTTGTATACACAATGGGATCCGGCATATCTAGGTCGGAAATTAGATTCTGTTGCTAGAAATTGTAAAAGAAAAAAATACGGCGGTGTTTTGAGTTTTTTACGGCTTGTATGAAAACCTTAATAATCGTTTTATTTTTTCTCCTTTACAATTTTAAGCAACAGAAACTAATTTCAGACCTAGATGTGCCGAATCCCATTGTGCATACAAAGTTTCATGTTATTCTAGCATGGCGTTTTAAAATGAGAGCGTAAATACGTCTGTATGGAGAACCGAACGTACTGCGCACTCTTAACTTAACGAGGGGCGGAAGCGGAAAATCGCATTTGCGTGGAATTAAATAACTCCAGCACCAATTCTGATTGAAAAAATAGAAAACTTCCCTTCCAATATCAGTCCATGATCGCTGGGGCGTCCTTGCGAGAGGATTACGCAGCTTGAATATTTCAACCAGTCACAAAGCAGTATTCTTGCGGCGCGCGGCCAACTAGATTTTCACCTTCAATATTTTAACCAATCATGCGAGACATGCAACATGCGATCCATCTCTTAACACATTTCTCAGTATTCCACAGTATTTCTTTTTTCTTAACAGTATGGGAACCAGCCGAACATAAAAAAATGTCAATTTGTATGACTTTGGTGCAATATCATCCGATGCTTATACTGCGAAAATTAGTTCGAACTGTTTGGCTGTGAAACCTGTGTGACAGACGACAGATGGACACGTGAATGACAGCAATAGGGCTCTATTTGGACCCTTCGGGTACGGAACCCTAGAAACTCGCGCCCACACTACCGGAGCAGGTCTATGCACATGTTTTTGAGCTTTATTTTAGAACTCGTATTACTGTATACAGATTCGTCAACGGCGCTATAATATTCTTCACATTATGCGAAACCTCGGGATGTACCTAATAAAAGTATTAAATATATTCTACGCGCTATTAAATCCGTTTTTATAGTTAAATATTATTTTCATCACACTTGCTCGTAAAGGGTCTTATTGCACGCAGGCATATAGAGCAGATGGTTGGAAGCAGCCTTAGGCGTCTTCTAGTAGGCTCTCGTTCGCAATTTTCGCTTACGCCGCCCGTTAAACAATGTGCTATTGTTTATTTTTATTTTGTTGCAGGACCCCACAGCCACCGTTGGCCTCATGCATCCTATCGATTTCAGTAAGTTTTTTAGCAACTACATTTATTCCACTTTTCGCTACTCTCATAATTAGGAGGGTATGAAAACATTTCAGGGAAAAGATGGTGATGTCGTTTGGATTACAATGACTGACTTTGATATGCCTATTATGTTAACCTTCTGTTTTATTTAAACTTGACATTTTATATTTATTTTTTCAATTTTTTCACTCTTTTGATATTTTACTTTATTAATATAATATTTGCACGCTTGCATGCGAGCTAGCACCACGAAACATAATGTACTGTAACATCCCTATACTGTGTCTATGCAAATATAGTACATTACGGTACAAGTGCGGAGAACAGGAAATTCGCAACGAGTGGTGATAAATTAAAACACGACCGAAGCGAGTGTTTTAAATCGACACAAGTTGTGAATTACCTATTCGCACGTGTATCGTACAACGTTTTACAGTACATGTGGCTCTTTAAAGTTTCGACATATGCACGTAATCTGCTGATTACCGCACTCGTGTGGTAAAGTAGCACCATATGTACTGTAATAGCTATTTACGACCCGTGTTTTGTACACAATTATACGCCACCACTTGGCCAAAAAGTGAGTTTTTCCGGACGCGCAGCGTGCGGAAAAACGCGCTTTTTGGCAAGGTGTGGCGTAAAATAATTTCTGATTTCAAAGGCACTGCTGTGTCCGGATTATTAAAGACATTTTTCTTGGGAAGATCAGAAGTTCATATTCGTATAGAGTAGTCGTCTATGTGTGGCGGCGGCAACGTTGTGCGTAAAGTGCCGCTTATGGCAAGAACTCGTTCTTTCTTTTACGGGACACTGCATCGTTATTCGAGATCCCGCCGAGTGATTATGTGACGTTTCGGACGTACGTAAGGTAGATCAAATTTTCATGTTTTGTAGAGGAAAATAAAAATTTAATAACGTACGTTCGATATCTTACTTGACATATATTTATAATTTATTTATTAATTTAAACTTAAAGGCATATAGACCATATAGTAGGCTAATGACATAGCAAATTTTAGTACTGCTTATCCTATAGCAGTTTTTTTTTTTTTAATTTATTCAGAACACAAACAGTCATATAAACATTTTAAATTCACAGTACATTAAATAAAAAATGTACTAAAACAAAAATAAACAACAGACCTGGAGGTTCATTATTTTAAATAGAGGGTGTTAACTATGTATATAATTAATTGTGTAAACAGAGTGTTAAATTAAGTAAAGTACAATAAAAAGGAAACATACTCATTCAACAAGTTTGATATCTAGCTACATAAGTCATTAACTGTTGTACTAAAATATCTTACGTTTTATAAGTAATTTAAGACTAGATATTGAATTATGGAAAGGATCAATATCAAATAGGTGCTTGTTATAGTAATTAGGAACTCGTCTGAAAAAGGTATGCCTAGAATAATTCTTGCGAGAAAAACTAATATGAAAGAGAGATCGAGGGCGTAAGGGGTGATGCGGACAGCTGAGGGTAACTAATTTTAACAGATCTGGACAGTGGATAACACCTTTAAGAATTTTAAATAAAAACATAACATCTAAGTAATTTCTACGATTAAGTAGGGAAGGGACACTAAAATGCTTTGCCGCTAATGCAGACTTTTCGAAATAGGTACCTGTTCTATAACATAATGACTTCAAGAATATATTTTGTATCCTCTCTAAACGGTCAATATGGACTTGGTACTGCGGAGTCCAGATTACACAACCAAATTCAAGGATACTTCTAACTAGAGAATAAAATAACAGTTTATAAGTATTGGGCCGCTTGAACGGCTGGCCAACACGAAGGAGCATCCCTAAGTTTTTGTAAGCTCGCTTAGATAAATTATCAATATGTTCGTTATAGCTTAATTGTGAATCCATGGTAACACCTAAATCCCTAATGGAAGTCACCCGCGTAATGTTATTACCAGATAAAGTATAATTGTATACTATCGGAGTGTGCTTCCGATTAAAACTTATAACGAAACATTTTGCAGTGTTTAAGAACAGGTGATTATTTGAGCAATAAAGGGAGAAATTATCTAAATCTTCCTGTAATGACTGACAATCTGCCTCCGACGATACGGCTTTAAAGATTTTTGTGTCATCAGCATAGATGAGATGCTCAGAACTACGAAAACAATTTGCCATGTCATTGACATACAATATAAAAAGTAATGGACCGAGGTGTGATCCTTGAGGTACCCCAGAGGGGATGGGAAGAAAACATGAAGTATATCCCTTCAAAGCCACTGCCTGACTACGATTTGACAGGTACGATTCTATCCACCTAAGAAGGTCACCGTGTATACCGAGCTCGAAAAGCTTCTTGATTAAATTATTATGATTAATTTTATCGAAACACTTCGAAAAATCGATATACACAGCATCCACCTGGTATCCCGAAGATAACCTATTAATAATAAAGTCTGAAAAAGTAAGAAGATTAGTGTCAACACCACGACCTTGGCAAAAACCATGCTGACTAGGCGCGATATGTTGATAAAAAGCAGCCGTAATTTTATTGTAAACAATCTTTTCGAATATTTTCGCGAAAATATTTAATTTGCTGATGGGTCTATAATTATTCACTATATTTGCGTCACCGCCTTTGAAAATAGGCGTTATTAGGGCCTTTTTCCATAAAATAGGAAAATAACACACTTGATAATGATTTTTTATAGATTTGGGTAAGAGGTGCTGCTAACTCTTGAGCGCACATATAAATGAAATAAGGATGTATTAAATCAGAACCACTACCCTTCCTAATATTTACTTTCTTGAAGAAACCAGAAACACAATCCTCTGAAATATGTATGCTACTAAGGTCAATAGGCGAGTCTTTAGGTTCAGGTAAACAGACAGGCTGTACGACGGAGCGATCAGGCACAAATACAGAGTTAAAATAGTTATTGAAAAAATTACTAATTGTGTATCCATCCTTGGATGTATCATTAAGATAAGACATTTGATCGGGTACACGATTACTTGGGAATTTAGATTTCATAAAAGTCCAAAAATAAGATGGATTACTATGTATTTTATCTTCAGCCAGAGAAATAAATTTAGTATAACACTCGGTAGCCATTTTATGTTCTCTGGATCTTAAGAACACAAACTCCGCCCTGTCCAGGGGATTTCCATAAATTTTCCATCGTTTATGGACTAATAGCTTTTGCCTACGAACCTTAATGAGTGCACGTGAGAACCAAGGCGGGTACCCATTATTTAAATTGATACTTCTATGAGGAACATATTTTAAAATAAGTTGATTAAGAACTGAATAAAAATAGGTGATCGAAACCTCAACATCCATATGTGATAGACATGACCAGTCGGTTTTCAACAACTCGTTACGAATACAATCATAATCACCGCGGCGGAAATTAGGCTTAGTAGTCTGATTAGGTTTTAATTGAGGCAAATAATTCAACAAATCGAGGGCCAACGAAACATGTAACGCTTTATGCTGAGGATCCTCCGGCGCAAGAGGGGACAAACTGGTGGAGACCTCACAGTCCACGTTAGCCATAATTAGATCGAGCAGTCTGCCATTTATATTGTAACTCGAGTTAAATTGGTTTACACCGGTCAATGCGATAAAATCCGAAAGAACTTTAACTGCCTTGGAGGGAAGTATAAGTTAAAAGGCAATTGTAGATACAAGAGTTTATTCAAAGCACACAATTACGGGGAACACTAATTCACCGAGCAAAACCGGGGAGCGAGAGACGTACATGAGTAGCGCTAACGGGTTCGCGGCATACTGACTGTCACCTTGGCCCGATCCGTGCTCTTGCTGACTACGCATGTAGCGTATCGCTACATCACTCCCTCCCCTGTTTTTTTGAAAAAAATATTAAACACAAGACAGCAAAACTAAAAATAAAAAAAATAACAAATATAGTGCTGTGAAAATTATACACTAGTTAGACGACACATGAAAAATATATTCGTAATAAAGGTTTCAGACAATTATTACGTGTTTTATTCACACTACGGAACCCTGTTAGTACACAGGCGCTTGCGCCCTGGGCGTCACTTTAATCTCCGATGGCGATGGCATCTTGTTGACAGCGTTTTGTAACCACTTCCTGGCACTTTTTTTACATTTAATCCTTATGATGTAACATGTAGTTAACAGCAGGACTATTCCGCATATTATCAACCCAATTCCAACATAGTTGAGTTTGTTTTCAACTTGACTTGACAAATTCTGCACTTGCGTGTAAATACAGATTTGAAAGAATTTTAATATGCGTGTTTAGAAGAAAACATATACTCCCTGACATGACACATTTGTGTCCTACTTTATTTGCGCAAACATGCTACAGTAGATTTATTCGATCAGTTATACACTCGGGCAATAATTCTTATTAACCATGTCTTACTGTTATACATTCTGAGTGCAATGTTGCTGACTTTGCTTTGTTTATCGCCCGGGCGCACATTCTGGCCCTTTGAATACAATGTTGCGATATACTTTTGGGTATGTTATAAGGTTTAATATAATTTTATTAGTGGCGATTTATTGAAACCACTCTGTAAGTATACATTTTAGAATTGTAATTATACATGTAAAAATGACTACCGGAAAGCGTTTAAATGTAGTTGCACCGAGTTATTGTAATTCTACTTATGTTTAATCCTAGCGGCATACTTAACTATTTCTGAGTAGTATTATTACATTGAGCTTACGTGTCAATTAGGTAGCGAACTGGCCTGATAATATTTCTTCCTCTGCGTGTGGTACGGGTATATGGTATTGATACCGGGTTTGGAGACATGTTTGGGTTTGCTAGAATATGTTGTTCTGGAATGTTATGTGCGTCGTCGTTTAATAAGAATGCCGGCTTAAGACGGTCTATCGATACTTCTACTTGTCTGTTTGCTAATTGAATCTTAAATGTTTTATTTGTTTTGTTTATTACTCGATATGGACCGTCGTAGGCAGGCATTAAGGGTTTTCTTACCATGTCATTTCGAATAAAAACATGCGAGCAGTTATCGAGTTCTTTGAAAACAAAAATTTTTCTATGGTCTTTGTTTCTGTAGGGAATGGGTTTTAGGTTTGCAATTGTCTCCCTCAGCTTTTCGACGTATTGCGCTGGGTCCAAGTTATTTACCTGTGTCGTGGTGTAGAAATCTCCTGGTAGCCTCAGCACCTGCCCGTACACTAACTCAGCGGCACTTACGTCAACCTCTGTTTTAATGGCTGCTCTCAACCCTAGCAGCACCGTAGGGAGTTCGTCCAACCAGGATGCGTTTTCTGCTAACCTGGCCGTCAGAGCAGCTTTTAAGGATCGGTGCCATCGCTCTACGAGGCCATTGCTCTGTGCATGGTACGCAGTGGTGCGGTTGCGTTTTATTCCTAATATCCTAAGTAGATTTGTAAAAAGGTCGCTCTCAAATTGCCGCCCTTGGTCCGTAGTGATGTGAATTGGCGTTCCGAAACGGCAAATCCAATGCTCGTATACTATCTTCGCTACTGTCTCTGCTGTGATATCCTTAATGGCGACTGCTTCTGGCCACCGTGAATATCTGTCTATCATGGTTACCAAATACCTATGTCCTTGCTGTGTGGTGGGCCAGGGTCCTAACAAATCTACGTGTAAATGCTCGAACCGTCCGGTCGTTTGAAAACTACCTAAATGTGAAATAACGTGCCTGCTAACCTTACTCTTCTGACATTCTATGCAGGTCCTGGCCCACGTTCCTAGGTCCTTATTCATACTTGGCCAGAAAAAATTCTGAGTCACCATTTTCCTGGTGGTCCTGACCCCAGGGTGACTGATATTGTGGATGGCTTCAAAAATTTTTTTCCTATATGAACTTGGTACGAATGGTCGAGGCGTGTTTGTTGAAATCTCACAATAAATTCCCTTATCCGAGCTTGGTAATTGTACGGTCGAGAAACGAGTTTGATTGGAATCTGACCTCGATATATGAGCATCCGTTTGTTGCGCCTGTGCTAATTCTTCGAAATCGATGACTGTGGGACATGTTATTGTTTCTACTCGCGATAATGCGTCTGCGACTGTATTGTTAGCCCCTCCTATATGCCTAATCTCGCTAGTAAATTGACTAATGAACATGAGTCGATTTGCTCTTTTAGGTGTCTCATTGGCGGTACCCACTTTGCTTAACGCGAAAGTGAGAGGCTTATGATCGGTGTAGACTATTAGTTCCCTTCCTTCAATGAGGTACCTAAAATGTATTATGGCCATGTAAATCGCTAAGAGCTCTCTGTCGAAAGTCGAATACTTCTGTTGTGTGGTTGAGAAAGCCTTGGAAAAGTAACCAAGTGGTTTCCACACGTTGCCTATTTTCTGCTGCAGCACGCCTCCCGCCATAGTACTGGAGGCATCTGTCATGAGCGCTAACGGAACATTTACCGCTGGATAAGACAAAGTCGCGGCGCGTTTAAGGCTCTCCTTACTTTGTAAAAATGCGGTGTTTGCGTCATCGTCCCACAATATCTTAGTCTTGTCTTTTCTTTTTGAATTGTGAAGATATTTATTTAAATGTGCGAGAGTTTCGGCGGCTTGTTTAATGTGCGCTCTGTAAAAATTAATCATCCCCAGGAAACGTCTTAGCTGCTCAACGTTTTCTGGCCTTGGAAACTCGATCATAGCTTTCACTTTCTCGTCAAGTGGCTTAATACCTGCCGGTGAGACTGCGTACCCTAGCAAATTTACAGTGTGTTTGGCAAAACAGCTTTTGTTTAGGTTGATTGTGATACCAAATTGTTGGAAAATGTTACATATTTCGTCTAAATGCACCCTATGTACCTGCTCCGATTGTGACGCTATAATGATATCGTCTATGTAGCAAAATAGTGTGGATTTTTCTCCTTGTTTTCCCACGATGTTTTCCACGCCCTGTAGGATAGAGTTCATAAATCTCTGAAATGTTTGTGTTGCATTTCTCAATCCGAATATTAACCTTGGGAACTCAAAAAGACCAAATGGAGTTATTATCGCGGTTTTCTCAATGTCCTCCGGGGCCATCTCGATTACGTGATAAGCCCTGTTTATGTCTAACGTTGTGAAAATTTTCTTACCTGCCATGCCGTAAGTAAAATCCTGCAATCTTGGGATAGGGTAGCGGTCAGGTTTGGTGACTGCATTTAGTCGTCTGTAATCCCCGCACGCTTGCAGCTGCCCGTCCTTTTTGGGTACCACATGCAATGGACTTGCCCACGGACTTTTGCTTGGTCTGCATATCCCCATCTCTTGCATCACACGGAACTCCTCTCTTACCTTTTCGTAGCGTTCCGGGGGTAAAGGCCTGGCTTTGGCGTATACGGGAGGGCCCGTGGTTTCGATGTAATGTTTTACCTCATGCTTTGCTGGCTCCCTGAAACTGACTAATTTAGTAATATCCGGATATTTCTCCAGGATATCACGGTATGGGTGTGTGGCTTGGATGGTGTGAATTTCGTTTATATTATGTACCAATGAACCGCACACTGACGCATCAGAAGCACTATCTACAAGCCGTTTGTTAAATAAATCTACCATTAACCTATTTGCTTTCAAAAAATCGGCCCCCAATATGGGTTGATTAACATTACATACAATAAATGTCCATGTTAATGGTTTTCGCAGACCAAGATCTAATCGAAGAGAAACTGTACCATAAGTTTTTATTTGTGAACCATTCGCCGCGTAGAGTTTATAAGAGCACTCGCGAAACTTTGCGTCACTGAATTTACTTACAGGAATAACACTTACATTAGCGCCGGTATCGATGAGGTACGATGTGCCGTCCTTCCTGTCGTTTATGCATAGGCGGTGGTTATCTAAAACCCGTGCACCCCCCATCGCCGTTCCGGAATGCACGGAGTCTAGTTTCCCTGCCGCGATCTCCACGATGAGCCTCCTTGTTGTTGCGTCGCTGGTGGTGGAGGCGGCGCCCTGCTCTGCCACGAACACGGCTGCCGGCAATTTCTAGCGTAACGCCCAAAACGTTGATGGTACACACATAAATTCCTTTGACGTGGTAGTTGATTGCGGCCCGACGCGAAACTGTCTTGCCTTCCGTTCCAGTTTCCTGTTGTAACTTGCTGTGCTGCTCTGTGTTGATTCCTGATGCTGCTGACTTCCTCGCACAATTGCCCAAATTTTTGTGACATGCATCTCAGTTCGTGTTTCAAATCAGACTGTTCCTGCTTGTCCTCGCCTAACTCCTCGATTGTACACTGTCTGGTGTTTTGTGCTAATTTGTCCGCCAGGTTGCATAGCTCCTCTGTTCCTAAATGTTCGTGTGCTACAAGTGCGTTTCTCACATTTGACGGCAGTCTGCGCAGCCATAACCTCTTGACCGTCGGTAGCTCAACTCCTGCACTTTTTGCCAATTCTGCCATCCGTCTGTAAAGCTGTGATGGCTTTTGTTCTCCTAATTGTGTTTCCTGCATTAACCTGTCGAACTGTTCATACGATGATGCTTGTAAACAGCTTAACAACCTGCTCTTCAGCACCTCATACTCCCTTTTGTTATTGTCTAGCAAATCACTCACCAGCGTAAGGTCATCTCTTCCAAGTTTACTAATAACAAGGTCATATTTTGTTTCCTTGCTCAGCTTTTGAGGTGCAATTATGGCCTCGAACTGCGCGAACCATAATTTCGGAAGGTCCTTCCAAAATGGCGCGATCCTGCTTGCCACGCTTACTGATAGCAGCTGCACGGTCGCGGCTTCCTCTGTGTCCGACATTATTTGTTATATAATTGCACTATTTACGTTCCACTCGGGGTCACCACTTTAACTGCCTTGGAGGGAAGTATAAGTTAAAAGGCAATTGTAGATACAAGAGTTTATTCAAAGCACACAATTACGGGGAACACTAATTCACCGAGCAAAACCGGGGAGCGAGAGACGTACATGAGTAGCGCTAACGGGTTCGCGGCACACTGACTGTCACCTTGGCCCGATCCGTGCTCTTGCTGACTACGCATGTAGCGTATCGCTACAGAACAATTGCGGTCGGGTCAACAGTAGGATCAATATTAAGACGGTTTGAGTCTGCACAAAAGGACCACGATGCATGGGATACATTAAAGTCTCCTACAAAAACAAAAATATCTTCCGGCTTGGCATGCATAATCCTTGCCGCATTTTCAAAAAAGCAGCGTAGTGAGTTTACATGATTATCGTTATGAGGAAAATAAACACAAGCTATATGCAAAAGCGGCACACGCGCCGGTGTTCCGCCGGCCGGTCGGTGGCGCGGGGCGCGGGGAGAGGGGGGCGCGGCGCCGGCGCACGCCCGCGGCTCCACGGTGAGCCATAGCTCCTCGTGCCGCTGAGCCGCGCACCACTCGTCCCGGCGCGACACACTGAGCCCGTGCCGCGCCGCCACCAACACGCCGCCTCCACGCTGCGCAGTGCGCCCCGAGCGGTCTCGCCTGTATACCTCATACCTGCTATCGAAGTATTCAGAACTAAAGAAATCAGGATTTAACCAGGTTTTGGATAAACAGATGAGATCATAGTTAGAGTTAATAACATTAGATAAGAAGGCATGTGATTTAGTCCGCAATCCCCTTACGTTTTGGTAATAAATTGAAAAATTGTTAATACTAGCCATTGATGGAAATAAGTAGAATTATTCTAGAGATTAAAATATATGTATGCACATGGCCTAATATCCTTATCTCAGACGAGCTTTTAAGTCCAGAATAACTAAAGTAATTTAAACAGCGAGATTTTAGATATATTCCTTAATTGTTACCGGATTTAAAATAAAGACAACATTCTAGAATTTTGCTTACAAGATAATAATTATTCACATGACTGAACAATAATACGAGTATAAGATTCCTAATTAAAACATTCAGTGCGTCTAGCGAGATTGTTTGATGATAGTCATTTAAGTTTTTTAAGATCACCGTCGTTATTGATAATGAATACTTTCGAACTATCACTCTTTCGCATGTATATCCTGCACTGCTTGACCCATAGGTACATAGGTTTTCAACCTATCTAGGAAATAGAGTTCTAGTTTTATATGGAAAATTTGTAAAAGGTGTTTTTATTTATTTATTTATTCGTAGGAGAACCAATAGCAATAAAACTAAGTCACAACATTATTAGTTACAACAGAGCCAAAAAGAAATAAAGGAAAAAATAAAATATATTGGGTAAAGCAGTAGCGGCGCGTGTGAGTGCGTTTGATCGAACGTTTGTACGGATTTGTTTATCTGCTTAAAGCTATATAATATCTACGGTGCTAATGATGATGAACGCCCGGTATTGTACAGACGAGGTGGTGAGCATCCCGGGCTGGGTGACGCGCGGCGCGGGCGCGTCCACTCATCACGAGTACGAGGTGCGGATCCGGCTCGGCGCGCACCGCTGGGCGCTGCTGCGCCGCTACCGCCGCTTCCGCGACCTCTACCTCGCCATGCGGCGGACCTACGGGCCTAAGGTACCTTACCCCTACCTACCTACCTCCCCCTTCTTACCTTAGGTTAGGTAACACGCTCGCTGCCAGCATTCTACTTTTGCGTACTAAATAAAAGTGATACACAGACATAGACTGTAGGTATTGGACATGGTTTTGAGGCAAGTGTGCAAAACCCACGCCGCTAATTAATCATGATGATGATTTCACGATGTATTTTTCACAGGTGGCATCGATCCCGTTCCCGTCCCGGCAGCTGTGGCAGTCGGAGGCGGTGGCGCGGTCCCGGCGCGGCGCGCTGGAGTCGTTCCTGCGCCGCCTGCTGACGGTGTGCGCGGCGGACCGGCGCTGCCCGCTGCACTGCGCGCCGCTCACGCCGCACGCGCTCGTGTCCTTCTCGCCCTTCTTCCGGCGGGTCAGTACTAGTCCTCCCCCCGCCGCCTGCTGACGGTGTGCGCGGCGGACCGGCGCTGCCCGCTGCACTGCGCGCCGCTCACGCCGCACGCGCTCGTGTCCTTCTCGCCCTTCTTCCGGCGGGTCAGTACTAGTCCTCCCCCCGCCGCCTGCTGACGGTGTGCGCGGCGGACCGGCGCTGCCCGCTGCACTGCGCGCCGCTCACGCCGCACGCGCTCGTGTCCTTCTCGCCCTTCTTCCGGCGGGTCAGTACTAGTCCTCCCCCCGCCGCCTGCTGACGGTGTGCGCGGCGGACCGGCGCTGCCCGCTGCACTGCGCGCCGCTCACGCCGCACGCGCTCGTGTCCTTCTCGCCCTTCTTCCGGCGGGTCAGTACTAGTCCTCCCCCCGCCGCCTGCTGACGGTGTGCGCGGCGGACCGGCGCTGCCCGCTGCACTGCGCGCCGCTCACGCCGCACGCGCTCGTGTCCTTCTCGCCCTTCTTCCGGCGGGTCAGTACTAGTCCTCCCCCCGCCGCCTGCTGACGGTGTGCGCGGCGGACCGGCGCTGCCCGCTGCACTGCGCGCCGCTCACGCCGCACGCGCTCGTGTCCTTCTCGCCCTTCTTCCGGCGGGTCAGTACTAGTCCTCCCCCCGCCGCCTGCTGACGGTGTGCGCGGCGGACCGGCGCTGCCCGCTGCACTGCGCGCCGCTCACGCCGCACGCGCTCGTGTCCTTCTCGCCCTTCTTCCGGCGGGTCAGTACTAGTCCTCCCCCCGCCGCCTGCTGACGGTGTGCGCGGCGGACCGGCGCTGCCCGCTGCACTGCGCGCCGCTCACGCCGCACGCGCTCGTGTCCTTCTCGCCCTTCTTCCGGCGGGTCAGTACTAGTCCTCCCCCCGCCGCCTGCTGACGGTGTGCGCGGCGGACCGGCGCTGCCCGCTGCACTGCGCGCCGCTCACGCCGCACGCGCTCGTGTCCTTCTCGCCCTTCTTCCGGCGGGTCAGTACTAGTCCTCCCCCCGCCGCCTGCTGACGGTGTGCGCGGCGGACCGGCGCTGCCCGCTGCACTGCGCGCCGCTCACGCCGCACGCGCTCGTGTCCTTCTCGCCCTTCTTCCGGCGGGTCAGTACTAGTCCTCCCCCCGCCGCCTGCTGACGGTGTGCGCGGCGGACCGGCGCTGCCCGCTGCACTGCGCGCCGCTCACGCCGCACGCGCTCGTGTCCTTCTCGCCCTTCTTCCGGCGGGTCAGTACTAGTCCTCCCCCCGCCGCCTGCTGACGGTGTGCGCGGCGGACCGGCGCTGCCCGCTGCACTGCGCGCCGCTCACGCCGCACGCGCTCGTGTCCTTCTCGCCCTTCTTCCGGCGGGTCAGTACTAGTCCTCCCCCCGCCGCCTGCTGACGGTGTGCGCGGCGGACCGGCGCTGCCCGCTGCACTGCGCGCCGCTCACGCCGCACGCGCTCGTGTCCTTCTCGCCCTTCTTCCGGCGGGTCAGTACTAGTCCTCCCCCCGCCGCCTGCTGACGGTGTGCGCGGCGGACCGGCGCTGCCCGCTGCACTGCGCGCCGCTCACGCCGCACGCGCTCGTGTCCTTCTCGCCCTTCTTCCGGCGGGTCAGTACTAGTCCTCCCCCCGCCGCCTGCTGACGGTGTGCGCGGCGGACCGGCGCTGCCCGCTGCACTGCGCGCCGCTCACGCCGCACGCGCTCGTGTCCTTCTCGCCCTTCTTCCGGCGGGTCAGTACTAGTCCTCCCCCCGCCGCCTGCTGACGGTGTGCGCGGCGGACCGGCGCTGCCCGCTGCACTGCGCGCCGCTCACGCCGCACGCGCTCGTGTCCTTCTCGCCCTTCTTCCGGCGGGTCAGTACTAGTCCTCCCCCCGCCGCCTGCTGACGGTGTGCGCGGCGGACCGGCGCTGCCCGCTGCATTGCGCGCCGGCCGAAAGACGTCCACTGCTGGACATAGGCCTCCTCCAAAGACTTCCACAATGACCGGTCCTGCACCACCCGCATCCAGCGGACACCCGCGACCTGTGTGTGTGAGAAAACCATATAAGTCTTAAATTATGTGCACGACAAACGGACAAATAACTCAGTTGAAGTCGGTTTTTTTTGTGATTTTTTTTCGATTATTCTAATGGTTTGAAATTCTCTGCCGGCGTCTGTATTTCTGAGTTTATATAACTTGGACCTTTTTAAGGCACGAGTGAATAGGCATCTTCTGGGTGAGCTCGCTTCATCGTCGGCCTCATCTTTGCCCCCTGGCTAGTTGCTGGCCAAGAGCAATTCCATTATTCCAAATTTCGAATTAAAGGGAAAAATTGAAAAATGTAATGCTTCGGAGCAGGATTCGAACCTGCGACATCTGGCATACGCGGCCAATCGCTCTTATCGGAACAACCAAGCTCGTGCAATCAATCCTTCACTTGTTCCTTTACAACGCCTTAGGGAGGCGTACAGGGACATCAACCGTAGAAGACTTAGGCTGGGTTGCACCAAACCGTCTGTAATCGTAAGCTGTGTTCGTTAAAATTTGAATGTATGGAGAGTTTGACATGTTTCTATGGGATGACAGCTGTCGGCGCCATATTTAACGTTGATCGGTCTGTGATCGTAAGTCGGTGCAACCGAGCCTCACACTTCTATTAACGGCACCAACGTCTCAAATTACATTGAGAAATCGTCAGTAACGATGCGCTATTTCATACTAAATTAATTTTGTATTAAGTAGGAACGCTGCTAAAGAAAATTCCTCGAATTAAAGGGAAAAATTGAAAAAAAAAATCCTTTAATTCGATATTTGGAATTTTCGTTAGCAGCGTTACTGCTTAATACAAACTTAATCCCAATATTAAGAGGGCGCAGCTCGGTTCTTTATACAAACGTATTTATGCCCTCATTTTAAAACGCCATGCTAGAATAACATGAAACTTCGTATACACAATGGGATCCGGCATATCTAGGTCGGAAATTAGTTTCTGTTGTTAGAAATTGTAAAAGAAAAATAATACAGCGGTTTTTTGAGCTTTTTACGGCTTGTATGAAAACCGTAATAATCGTTGTATTTTTTCTCCATTATAATTTCAAGCAACAGAAACTAATTTCCGACCTAGATATGCCGGATCCCATTGTGTATACAAAGTTTAATGTTATTCTAGCATGGCGTATTAAAATGAGAGCATAAATACGTTTGTATGGAGAACCAAACGTACTGCGCAGTCTTAAGCAGGAACGCTGCTAACGAAAATTCGTCGAATTAAAGGGAAAATTGAAAAAAAATCCCTTTTATTCGAAATTTGGAATTTTCGTTAGCGGTGTTAACTGCTTAATACAAAATGAATCCCAATATTAATAAAAAAAATGTTAATGAGTGTTTTAAAATGTAGTACTGTGGTGGTCAGGGCGTGTTCGAGGCGGGCAAGTGCGGCACGGGCTGACGGCGCGCGGAGCTCGCCGCGGCGCGCGCGCTGGCGGGCTGCGCGCTGCGCCTCGCCGCCGCCGCCGCGCTGCTGCTCGCGCACGCGCTCGCGCTGCTGCTGCTGCTCGCCTACATGGCCTACCGCCGCCTCCGGTAACGGGGCTCATCTGGATCATATCGCGACTCCAACAATGGTGGCGCGGGATGTCTTTCAGATCGTCCGCTGTAGGTTACCTTCCAGCGTTTCACACAGGAGACGCCATTAATATGCCCTTCTACTAAAACTATTTATTAAAGTCAGGATGATAACTTCTTAATTAATGGATGGAGCTCCGTCGAAATGCCTTTATGGTGCTGTTTTCGGGCCAATAAACATTTTACTTTATCGAATTTACAAAAACGCACTTCTCACGCTCTAAAAATTCACTAGATAGATAGATAGATACAAACTTTATTTAACCACAACACAAAAATACATATTCTTAAAGCGTGACAATAAGAGTGAAAATACAGAGAGATAGAAACAATTTCCAAGGAACATTATTTGACTTAAAGCTAGCATTTATAAAGAGCAATCTGAACGAGAGCCATGTGTTGTGGCAGCATAGGCGCTGACTCAGCATTAAATGCTGCGGAGCACGCGGCGCTGATCTTCCGTCAGAACCTTTACAACTAAAAACTAACTAAACTAAACACTACACACATACACACTAATACACTCCTGCATAGGCGACATAAAGTCACGTTTTATGCTCTAGAGCATAAAGTAAAACACGCCCGCGGTCGACGAGCACAAAAGTATAAATTTTATAACATAACTAATTATATTAATTATTTGTTTAATTTTTTGGTACTCGAAGTGAAAAGCAGAGTGTATAACTCGTATATAAACCCCATTTTATCCTCTACTTTACATCGATCCTCTCCTACGGCTCGCGTCGATAAATTTTCTCCGATGAAGTGGCTTGTTTTATGCACTTGTTATACAATCTACTATTTCACTTTATTCATGAGAATTTCTATGAAATATACGCCCATGATGGGCCTAGTGTAAAAGCGAGTAAGGTCAACTTCTATTGCTCAACTTAAATGTTTTGAATGTGCATCCATTGATTGTTTTAGTGTGGTGCGTTGAAATGGGAGAATGTTTTGTGAGTGTGCATAGTTTTTTAATTGTATGTTACCTCATT
Source organism: Notocelia uddmanniana (assembly GCA_905163555.1). Lineage (NCBI taxonomy): Eukaryota > Metazoa > Arthropoda > Insecta > Lepidoptera > Tortricidae > Notocelia > Notocelia uddmanniana. The sequence goes on along the minus strand of LR991070.1, from coordinate 22,970,637 downwards.
CCCCTCAAAAAAGATTTTGTTCGGTAAAATAAGCTGATGGCGTCTCCTGTCTGTAAGTTCACTTCAAGTCACGATATCTATCGCATTTGATGCTTATTCGTCAAGAAGAAGCTTACCTATACGGCTGAATGTTAATCCCCTGTAGCCGAAAAAGAGTGCTATAAGAGCAGCGAGCAGCGCAGGCGCGGCGCGATGGCGCGGACCACGGGTGCGTTTTTTATACTTTTGTCAAAGTCCTCCAAATCTGAACGAATGTGTGCTCTGTACCGCTATTGTTAAGGTTCCGTTTTGAATGCAGAGTTCAGATTTGGAACTGTGTTGTTTTTTGTGTTAGTACGGCTGAACACGGTAAAGAATGCTCTACTTAGGCCGAGAGCACTCATTCGCCCTTTTTTATTATATATCTAATCCCAATGAGTTAAGGTTCGTTATATATGTGTTTATTTCTTGAGTAGCTAAGCTTATTTTACCGTGTACCGCCGTATCATTCCGGGATTGTCCTTAAACTGATTAAAAATGACATTACTTTTATTCCTAGACTGCTAAGCCATATAATCTTGTGTCTGTATATTTTGTGCAATTTACTTTAAGGCGTATGCAAGTCTTCCGTTGTTTGCGTTTGTTGTTGTATGTTAGCGAAACACGCCTCTATTCCAGTTCTGATTGATTTGATTTTCCATTGTTCCTTCTGAAGCATGTTTGAAATGAAAGAAAATAAACTGTCACGTGTAGAGGATGCAAACGTATTTATTTGTGTTCTCAGGTAAAAGATCCATCAATTGTCGACAAGGGTGATTTTTAGGCACATCTTTATGCGTATATCGCCTTATTGACATATTATCCTCTACACGGCACCAAATTGTAACCCGACCTTTTTAACAGTCACGTTTTTAAAAGCACTTAAAAAAGTGACGGTTAAGAGGGACATTTATTTGAGCACAATTGATAATAAATAAGGTTTTATTTTAGTCCAGTGGTGTCAGGAAGAATTCGTTTCTTCTTTATCCTTATAAGCCGGGTATAATATAAATGGAAAAGAAATGACTCGCTCAACAGGCGCTTAAGTATCCCCTATTTATTACCTTCATTTGAGGACATTCTCCATTTCACTGTAAAATAACCCTAATGCCACAGGTATTAGTCTGTATAAAGCACCCAAAGTTGGAAAAGTATATTTTTGCACGTGGCGAGTTCCGTGAATACGATCTCTGGTCGCAGAGAACAATTACTGTTAAGTGAATAATAATAATAATAAAAGTAGTTAGTATTAATGAATTGTTTGAACCGATAGAGGGTTCAGTACAGATGTTATACAAAATAGGATGGTTTTCAAAAGCTCCTATATTATTTTTTCTTATGCGAATAATTATTAAATAATTATACGTGTCATTAACCTCGTTGAGATTAATAAAACGTATTACGATTAAGTAAATATAAACATCAATACACGTCCATACTGGCATATGCATCTGTACTAGATTCGCTAAAGAGATACTATCTTTTTCTCTCACTACAAATAAAATAGAGAGAATGAGATAGACGTCGGTTTGTTAGTTTCTAGACTAGTATTGTTAATGTGATAATAATTTCTAAATTTTTGACCATTAATTAATTTAGTGCATGTCAATTTTATTATAAGACAAGCTTTAGCTCGCGGCTTCGCCCGAAAGAGCTTCCAGTTTCTGATAAGAACTGATATTAATTTAAATCTGTTAATTATTATAGCATTTCGAACATCGGGCATACATTCTTGCAACACATAGAAAGATACTAACAAGAACCAATATTTTAGCTACTAGATAACTAATACGAGGTTAAGTATTTGCATGGCATTTTTTGTATCATTCTCCCCAATGAGGCGTTCGTTGTCTAGGAATCGAAGCACAGGTCCCAATAAATAAATGAAATGAAAATCATTTATTCATGACAAACAAACCGAGGTATTTGTTACACAAAAGAAACAGAATGAACCAATAACATATATACATAACTTATAAACTATATTATATAATAAGTAGATATTACGTAGTTTGCCATGAAATGGTCCCGCCTCAGTATGATGCTGGCTCAGAAGCCAGCGCTGGTTCCGGCGCACATTAAACATTATATTGGACCCTATGTGTTGCAAGAGAGTTGGTTGTGACAATATAATATGTTACGTTGTAAATTAAAATCCGAATAATAAGAGACAGGGTGCAATTTCCCCTATGGACATAATATTTATCTAGTAGCGACTAATTTTTTTCTGGTAGATGATCATCAAATTGACATTTATATTCCATTCATGTAAAATTTGTAGGTATAATGCCAATAGTGCAATAAAATGTCATGTTGAGATAAGGCCTTCTTTAAATTAAATACTTTTGTAGCTACAAGGCTATTTACACCGGAGCCACTACAGGATAAATTCTATCAAATAAAAGCAAGCAAAAAAACACCTTATTGTTGATAATATAGTTGTTTTTTTTGTTTACGTTCTTTAGATATAATTTACTATTAGTTTCGTTCCTACTTTAACAAATGCTTTCTCATAACTTTGAAGAAAATTTCGTCTATATTGTATCACGTAGTAGTATATATGGCACTTTCTACACATCTTAAGAGAAAGACAAACCGCCTTTTAGCTACAAATAGTCTTATAAAATTTATCAATTATCAATACAATATAAAATTAAACACGATATATAGTATTTTTGTATTACGTAGTATTTAAATGGCTTAATGGACTTTTAAAATTATTACTATATGACCCCAAAAGACCTAGTTATTATACATCTATAGCTATGGTTGTGATATATGTGTATTTTTATAATTTATTAGCACAAATGCTAATTATTAATAATGAATTAGATTTGTTTGTGTTTTAGTTCAATTATTCGGTACCTGTGTAATAAACTTTTTTGTGTTTTGTTATTATTATAACAATTATTTTGGCATTTTTTTATATTATTGTTTCAATCGCTCAAGGGATATCAAACGTAAATGAGTTTTCTTTATGAATTGCAATATATTTTTCTTTGAGGTAATTAGCATGTGTTTAAACAATTTTGTTGCTAAATTCAATCAATTTATTATCTATCTGCATGTTATAATATAACAATTAATATTCCTTTTTAAAACATTTGTTTTTTATTATATGTAGTTGCTGTTTATGATTTACAAATGTAGTTATATGTACTCCGTATGTTCACGTGTATGTGCCTTAAAAGTCGCGGTAATCGGTGGCTCGCGAAGGCATCGCTTCTGTGTGCTTTTCTACTTAAAGCCATAACGCATGCGTGCCAAAGCATCGCGAGCTTGCCCATTTGTCTCTCATTTATATTTGGCCTTCTTGGGAAAAACAGACCTTAGTGCGTTGGCCGCTAACTGTTATTTACAATAAATCAAACTATTTATACCTAATAGAGATGTTGTCTGAGAGATAAGTCATCAACTTTTTATGAAACATCATAACATAACGCTCTGTTGAGTATGAAGGGAAAATGCAAAGTGACGCCAGAACAAAAGTTTGTCAAACCTAATCTGAAGCGTGATATTTTCAGAGTATATTGTTTAGTTTTGTTTACTGGTAATGTATTTTATTTTTTTTGTTGTCAAAATCTTACAACAACAGATAAACAATTATAGACCAAGAAATAAATTGGTTAATAGCACAACTATGGTTGCTATTCTGTGACATCGCCGGCTGCGAAAACGCCGGAACATGGCATGACTCCAGATTTCCTTTGGTCAAAATTCTTCCTTTGTGAGGTCGCTAGATGTTCCGTTGGCACATCACAAATTAATTAAAACTATTCAGGGTGAATCGTTGCTTTTGTATAAAGGGCATCGCAAATAACCGACTAAGCACTAATTGCTCTAAGGCCCCTTTTCCCCGAGAACGACATATAAATACATCATATTTTAAAAAGCAATGTGGTCAGCAAAACTTTATGAAGTCTAATACCTGCCACTATATATTTCATGTGGTTACTATTATCCTATCCTAACATTGACCACGATCATGTAATGTAGTGTCTTTTGCAATTACCCTCATGTATCATTATCAGCAATTTATCAAAATACAAAAAAATGGCTTTAGTGCCTACCCCATAGTAGAAAAATGGCCTTGTAGATAGAACCAATACATAAATACTAGTTAGGTTTATAAAATGTATATAGGAAATTTGTTCTTAAGAAGTTATGAACTGACATACCAGTGTCAGAAAAGTGTTCGTTTTAATACTATACTCAAGACTAATACAACATTCAAGTAGAGGTAGTCATAACACTCGAGTAAGAAAAGTTAACTTGAGCGCGGTTTTAATATGTGCCTAAATGAGTGGGAAGCCACGCTCACGCGTATGGCGCTCCGCCGCCGCTCATAATCGTGGCCGACCCGTAAGTATCCTGCGAAGAGGTACCAGGAAAGCAAACGTGAAGCGGGATATTGACAGTACACAATTTCCTACTACTGCTTCGAATTATAAAATAAGTGGAAAATACGGGGCCTATTGCATAGTTAGAATTACTTGTAACATTGTGAGCGGGAGTATTCTTTTAACTCGTTTTGAAACTGTTAATATTGTAGCTTGGAAATTATTATTATTGTATTTTTTTTATTGTAAAATAACGTTTTGACACGTAAAAGTGCACTTAGTGCCCAAAAAAGTTTTTTGTTTGTTTTTGAATGGAGTATTGGTTGGAAGTGACTATTGGCATACAGAAAATAACTAAGAATAGAGAGCTAACTCCATACATCATTTTTTACTTATTATTTCGTAGTCGACATCTAGCGTCAAATAGCGGAATAAAGATACTAGATGTCACGTATGTCGCTACTGACGAAAAGTGTAATTCTCAACAATTTACTGAGTATTTAAAGCAGAATGAATTCAAAACAGAGGTCCGGTTAATCCGGTTATAATATTAGCTAAAAATGGTTGCGCATTCGATTGCTCGTTCGTCATGGTGTCTATTGTCGAGTAGCAGTACTGATAATTCCGCTATTTGACGCTAGATGTCGACTACGAAATAATAAGTAAAAAATGATCAAAATGATGTATGAAGTCATATGGAGTTAGCTCTCTATTGTTACTTATTTTCTCTATGCTATTGGCAAGTCCGAGTAGGGCGTGTTGTTTGCCTTACTTGCCCCTCTCAATATATAACCAAACTCATTTTCTTTTTCACTAACAACCTATGGATCGATTTGGTCTGAAAATAAACGATTTATTTATTTACAATCTACAAGTCATTATGCAATAGGGACTGTTATAATATAAAGTAATAGAAAGTGTACTGTCATTTGTGCGTGAATGTAACAAATATATTATTTAAATTTAATATGTGTTAGTTACCACACGGCAAGAGTGCAAGTTCAAGCATATCTACCTCTGTGGTATAATTTATCTACAGCCTAAATGGTATTAAATTTATTGCAACAGTACCTTTGGCACCTGTAAAATGGTTTGACTGATACACTCCTTTCGGAGTGTATTAAGTCTTGTTCTAATTCCAGTCAGAAGAGTTATACAAATACTAAATATTTACCTAGTATACTGCGAACCAAGAGTGTAATTATTTACATTTCAATATTGTAAATATCTTGATTAACTCTTTCGGATTCCCATTATGTAAGCTCGAAACGCACAGAGCGGTGGCGGCGCGGTGCGGGGCGCAGGCGGTTTTGCATTTTTGATCATTCCGACTCTGTCGGCTGTCGATAGTATCGATTACTGCTTCATATGTCATACTCGCCTCCGCTATCCCGCGCGGTTTTTTGGTGCGACTTCCCCGGGGCGCGTTCGTTTTACCGCAAAATCCGCCTCCGCCCCGCAACAACGCTGCGCCGCGCTCTGTGCGTTTCAAGACTCAAGCTGTATTGGGAACGGCTCTTTGCTAATGGATGCGCCAAGGCGTCATGTGTAGTAAAAGGGTTTAATCATAATCAGTGTTCATTGACAGAAAACTGGAATTGGAACCACGTAAAAATATCCGTGTGGTACTGCCGTGTCGTTTACAAATGTGTTAATTTATTTTAGTACAAATTTCGCACTGTTAGTATAGAAGTAATTTAATTATATTTTTTCACTTATTTTGGTGTTAATCAATAAGTTATGGTTTAGTCCGAGACACCTGGTTCGCCTGCATTTAGCTTTGCGGGTTTTAACGGCTGTACACATACTTATAGACCTAAGCTTACGACCTATGTGCGACCAATAGGACTAAGACTTTAGCATACTTCTTTTGTATATCTATGTTCTAAAATTATTAAGCATCAAATAACTATAATTATAAATTCATTAATGTTAATAAATATTTATAAATGGAAGGGTGTCTCGTATCAATAGTATTTCCTTATAACGATTTATTTACTATGGACTATATGTATTAATAACACCAAAATTTAATAAATGTAATTACCGACCTAATCAATTTTTAAATAATAAAAGTGAAATTATTTATTTTAATATGTAAGAGAATCTATAATATTTACGACAGATGTCCATAAAAATAATATTTTAATAATTAATTCACTTAAGTAGATGTCTCACAATAATTATTAATTTTATAAACGTGGGTTCACTTTTACAATAAGCTTTATTTACATTACACATGTTGTGATCAGAACAAATATAATAATTCTATTTTTTCTAAGCTAAAGTAAAGAAGGAATATCAAGGTTCCACTTTTTTCATTAAATTCTCGCAGAAGTTCATTCGTGTTCTTCTATTCAATACTTATGTGAAAGATATTGTGAAAGTGAGCTCACATATATAACAAACAAATAGAAAATATAATCTTCGAATAGTTGTGTAAGGTTTGACCGTCGAGAGTTTAATAAGAGCGTTAACCAGCATAATGTAACAGGTGCGATTGTTAAGAGATCAATAAATAAATGCAATGTGTTTTAATATAAATTGGTTTTATTGCATACTTATAAACATAACCTGAAATATCTATCAAGGTTTTGACATAAACTTGGAACTATATCAACACTAATAAAAAATGCTTGAAATGCAATTTGGTTTCAATTTCGATGGTGCACATTTAACAAATAACTAGTCACACGGCTTACTAAATAAATAAATGCATTCAATGCAACACTGGCACTGAACAATGAATCACTGTGGTATTTCAAACACTCGCTTGTGCCTTGATTGATGCGACAGAGTGCAACAGAGTCCTTTTGCCACATTTTATGGCTTCCTCTTCGCGCGCCAGAATAAGACAATCGCGTCATCGTTCCACGTCATAAGAATTAGTTTTTAAAAATATAGGAGGCTTTTGAAACTACTAGGGTGGCAGCACCAGTAATGGACAAGGACCAATGATGCACCTTGACTGTTATTTAAATGAAAATAAGAGTTATAATTTTTTATACAACAATCAATTTAAAACCGTATGATCGTTGAATTAGGAATGAAGTGTCCATTACTGGTGCTTGGCAGCTTAAAGTGTCCAACACTGGTGGGGTCACCATATATACCTCTTTCCCCGGACCTCTGTAAGGAGCAGACGTGCATAATCACGATTGTTAAATTAATAAATATTTAAACAATGGCAATAAGTAAAAAATGGTTGCAACCACCAGGACCGCATAACAACAGCGCTAAGTGTGAGTAATCTACACATCAGAACGAGTTAACTGCTGGCTGAGCATCCACTCCATTTCCGGCGTACTAGCAAGAAAGAGATAGATATAGATTTGTCACTTCAACGCCTCAAGGCTGCTCCACCGCATCGGCGCGTGCGCGCGCTACCGCTCGCCCATTCCTGCTCGCCTGGTACCTTGAGCGTCAATTTCAACCGTGATTTGCGTCCTTGAAGAAACTTATTATTTTATATATATATATATATATATGTACACGGCTAATGCACTTACACTATTTGACTCCGAGCATATCTGCTTGCCTGGTCCATGCGCCACATCTAATACGGTCATACTTCATCTCAGTCATCTCCTACTTCTGACAGCCTAGTACTTTAATAACGAAACAAATATGGGAAAATTGAACCGTACCCTCCCTAAGTAACGAGGCGCTAATAGACTACGGGCTTCCTCAGGTAGGGCCTACTCTTTTTCTCATTTATATTAATGACTTGTGCTCTCTCCAGTTAGATAAATGTGAAATAATAACATACCGTAAAATGGGGTGAGTTGGGTCGAAATCGAAGTTCAAACCTGAATAAAACTTTAATTTTATATGTGGCACATTGATTTATATACAAAAGTAAGTTCCGGAGGTATGAACTCGTAGTTTGTCAATGATAATTTGTTGCTTCATTCTTTAGTTTCAACGGATAATACATAATAGTAGCACTAAATGGTGCAATAAAGAATATTTTTTATCTCGTTATTTATTTCTTTCTCTTAAGCTAGGTTTTTTACTGTAACTTTATAAAAGTAAAATATATAAACATACATACAAAATATAAAAGCGTTATAAAAAACCTAACCTAGGGTGCCACCGGCAGCGAGGCAGGGCCTAAGCTACCGGTGGTTAGGGTGACAGAGAGAGAAACCTCCGGACTATCCGCGCCGTGTCCAGGAGTACCGCCTTCTGTATCTGACCCTTGACCCAGCCATCTAACGAGAGTCTCTTGAGGTGTTGGTCGAGACTCTTCGCTATTAGACCGTTCGCAGAGACGACTATCGGGACAATGATCGTTGAATCAACATCCCACATTGCGGTTACCTCGTGTGCTAGGTCTAGGTACTTGCTGGATTTGTCCTTCTCAGCCTTCACGAGGTTCTCGTCATGGGGGATGGTGATGTCAACGAGTATTGCCTGGCGCTTCAATCGATCTGTCAGCACGATATCAGGCTTGTTGGCTACAATAGTCCTGTCCGTGATGACAGATCGATCCCAATAGAGCGTTGCACGACGATTCTCAAGAACTGGCGCAGGTGTGTACTTATAGTACAGAACTTCGAAGTCCACAAGACCGTATAGAAGAGCAAGCTGCTGGTGAATAATCCTGGCCACCAAGTTATGTCTATTAGTTATATTTATTATTATTCACCTTATTTATTTTTTCGTCTTAAGTTTGGTTTTTTTGGAATAAATTTATACAAGTACAATATAAAAATATACATGCAAAATATAAAAGCATTATAAAAAACCTAACCTAGGGTGCCGCCGGAAGCGAGGCTAGCCTAAGCTACCGGTGGTTAGGGCGACAGAGAGAGGAACCTCCGGACTATCCGCGCCGTGTCCAGGAGTACCGCCTTCTGTATTTGACCCTTGACCCAGCCATCTAACGAGAGTCTCTTGAGATGTTGGTCGAGACTCTTCGCTATTAGACCGTTCACAGAGACGACTATCGGGACAATAATCGTTGAATCAACATCCCACATGGCGGTTACCTCATGTGCCAAGTCTAGGTACTTGCTGACTTTGTCCTTCTCAGCTTTCACGAGGTTCTCGTCATGGGGGATGGTGATGTCAACGAGCACTGCCTGGCGCTTCAATCGATCTGTCAGCACGATATCAGGCTTGTTGGCTACAATAGTCCTGTCCGTGATGACAGATCGATCCCAATAGAGCGTTGCAAGACCATTTTCGAGAACTGGCGCAGGTGTGTACTTATAATACGGCACTTCGAAGTCTACAAGACCGTATAAAAGAGCAAGCTGCTGGTGAATAATCCTGGCCACCAAGTTATGTCTGTGCAAGTACTCGCCGTTAGCAAGATGACTACAACCAGAAATAATATGCCTGAGTGACTCTCCGGGACGGCGGCATGCCCGACAAATGTCGACCGTACCGTCCTTCAGGATATATTTCCGGTAGTTGTGCGTCATGATAACCTCGTCCGCAATTGCACAGACAAAACCTTCAGTTTCCCCAAAAAGATCCCCAAAACGTAGCCAGTTCACCGATGCGAGCAGGTCTACCTCGGGCCCCGTAAGGGCCTTGTAGAACCGCCCATATAGCTCCTTACTCTTCCATACCGCCCTGCGGTCCTCGATGCTTAGTACTTTAAATCTGCGCCAGTTCTCGTTTGCCATGGAGAGCGGGGTGAAAGATGCGTCTGCTGCCACTACGTCACGATGCATCCCACACTCACTGTTTAGAAAGTAATCCCTGAGACTGCACACTTCGCGGTTGTGAAGGTCTTTGGCATTTAAGAAGCCGCGACCTCCAAGCATCCGCGGGATGTACAGTCTCATAACAGAAGATCGTGGGTGTAGCATACGGGGCGCAGTACACGTACCCTTCGATCCAGGAAATCGAGCTCAGTCTGAGTCCACCTTAATATGCCAAAGGAGTATGTGAGCAAGGGCATCACCCAGGCGTTGAAGGCGCGCACCTTATTGCCGCCCGACAAAAAACTATTGAGTACTTTTGTCAGGCGACAGAAGAAGCGCTCCCTCACCGCCCGTTTGATGTCCCCACCCTCGATACCCAAAGACTGTGACATACCAAGATACTTATAGGTTTCTGCTTCGGAGAGAGATCTGAGAGCCATTGTCTCAGAAATATGTAAATTTGTGGAATTTACAACTTTCCCCCGCTGTACATGCATGACCGCACACTTATCGACACCAAATTCCATTTTGATGGCACTACTGAAGACCTCTGTGGTTTTCAGTAGCTCCAACAGGTCATGTTTATTTGGTGCAAATAGTTTAAGGTCGTCCATGTAGAGCAGATGAGAAAATTATTATTATTATTGTATGTCTTTTCCGCTCACGGGACAATGGTGTCCCGGACCTTTGGAAGGCGTGCGCGGAGCCGAAGTACCGAGGTACCGAAGTACCAACCGAGTACCACATAGCCAACACGTAGAGGCCCTTTTGACAATTTAATGAAATGCAAGGGTTACACCGAGCGGATGCTGTCCCTGCCCGTGTCATGGTACGCACACAGAGACTGCACCCGGCTGGGTGTACAGGAACTATTGCTGGTTGATGGAATCTAAATGAACCGGACTATTGGGTGAATATGATGGACTAATGGCTGGGCTATTGAATGAGACAACTGACGTCTACCTAATAAAACTGTCTCACATTTTTATCTCAGGCAGACGGTGACTCGCCCTCTGCTAGATGGGCCCCTATAAATAGCGACATTAAAAATGGCCTAAGGGCAACACCGGTGCAGAGGGTTGGGGGTAGAGAGGTGGCACTGGACTTTAAACATATAGCCAACTCGCCACTTAGGTGACCACATCCACCCCCGAGCAGCAGCATTATTATTATTATTATAGTAGGCAAACCCCGCTCACCCCGTAGTTGGGGTTATAAGGGCTAGCAATGGGGTGAGATGGGAAAATTGCTAGGGTTGACACTTTCGGATTAAGACAATATCTTGACTTGTCAAGAGAATTTTTTTATTAATCTCGCAAAATAATGTTTTATTTATGCTTCTACTTAAACCGGTTTAATCTTTTCTGCAAGTTGTGACCCTTATTTTTATGACGAATAAATAGTTTTTTTGAATCAATAAAAAAAAATACTTTGATCTATATGGAATTAGTAAGGTGAATCTCATCAAATATGAATACGTTAATAGAAGTCTAAGTCTTCTACGGTAGATGACGCTGTACGCCTCCCTTAGGCGTTGTAAGAGGGATCTGGTGAAGGATTTTTTGCACGAGCTTGGTTGTTCCGATAGCTCAGAGGCTAGAGCGATTAGCCGCGTATGCTAGATGTCGCAGGTTCGAATCCTGCTCGGAGCATAAAAAATTTCAATTTTTCCCTTTAATTTGAAATTTGGAATCTTCGTTAGCAGCGTTGCTGCTTAATACAAAATTAATTTACATTTATATGACATTATATAATGACCTGCATGACACACTACGAAAAGTCGACAGATAGAAACGTCTATCGACGTAGTGCCACAGGGAAGAAGGTGGGCTATAGTGTGAGAAGGATCGCGGGTAGGGCGTGCAATATCGGATATTTTTTCAATTCCGGAACTGGTTTCTATTGGGCTCCAATTCCGGAATTGGGTTTCTCTTTTTTTATCAATACAATGTACCTTAAATCATTATTAGTTACACGTCACTTACTACTCTCGTGGTTTTTGCGAACAATAGCTTGATTAACTGCCTATAGAAAATATCAAAACCGTCACATGGGTGCCTTTTATATTTGAGGAGTTCACACAATCTCTCAGGAATCCTATCATTAAATCTTTACCAAATTTATATTGAAGATGATTACTAAACAAATAATTCCTGAGAACTGATCAATTAATTGTTTCGTCGATGGTGGTGATGCTAAAACAATAATTGAAAATTGAAAGGTTCTTGAAATGTTCATGTGTCTGACGACTTATTGCAGCCAAAGTCGGTGATTTAAAATGATAGCTAATACCTGATCTACCTAGAATTTGATAACACTCATCTAGCTTCCCAGTTTTATGGTAAAATATTAAAAATAAACGTATTTTTATATTTTAGCTTAATTGCTCTGGAAATACATCAAATTTAATTTCGGAATTTCGATATTCCGAGTGTTCCAATTCCGGAATTGTAATATCGGAATGCATGCCCTAATCGCGGGGTTGTTTAAATGGCCGGCTTTCCAAATATTAATAATAAAATAAAAATATAAAGCTCATGAGTTGAATAAAAGTCGATTAAACACTCAGTAGGTAATAGCCTGTATTACCTACTGAGCCTGTATTACATTACTGTATGAAATAAATAAAATGCACATTTTAAAATAACATATTTATTTAATTTACAAATTCTTTAATTTCTCCGCTACTTCAATATTTTTAAAAATAATATAAAATTTACCATTTTGTCATAATGTAAGACGCTTTTGACTACTTATGTAAATCGACAACCCTGAACTACGAACTCCAACTCCCCCCTAGCTCTATCATCCCGGTACACCCTGTTCGTAACACCAACTCTCCCCATTCATGACCCAATTGTCCCCGTTGTCGACCCAACTCACCCCTCAATACCTATACATCCCTGCTCTCCCCATAAAAATCCTCAAATGCGGTCGAATCGTTGTTCAGTGAATATGTGTTTCTAAATTGTATGATTTGGTAGCTTAGTGTTACGAAAAGAATTACAGTCTCTCACAAAGGATTACAGTATATTTTATAACATAGATGATACTTGACTTGTGCAAATGTAACCAATGTATCCTTTGTGAGCTGATAAACAAATAAAATTTATTATTATTAGACTATAATTATCTGCATACACTGCATACAACTGCACATTCGGGATCGAAGGTTAAATTGCCAGCAGCAGAAATGGCTATGCGTATGAAAGTGGGCAAAATAACTGTTAAGAAACGTAGTTTTTAAATATGTTCGCCTGGCAACAATATCGTCTCGCATTAAAAAAAAGGTAATAAAAAGTTACTTCGTGACTTCGGTCTGAAAGTCGTATCGAAACTGCCGGCGCGGTATCGCGCAAATTGTCGAAATTGTCGTTTTAATTTAAAATATCGTGTCGCTATCGCGAGAGTACGAGAGTAATATATACGCGAGAGTACAAATCACGCATAGTTGTCGAAAAGAAGGCTGATCCGTTAGAGGAAGTGCATATCTGCTGTGTTCCGCTGGTGAGAGGTAACCTGAATCTCAGGTGAGTTCGGGCGATCCAAGGGTTTAGGGGTCCTGTCCCAGTTCCTACTACCGAGATCTGCATCAACATCTGCAGACCACAAGGTGAGTGCTTCAAACAACTGATCTGAGCCTGTGTTTTGTGCCGCGGTTTGTTACTCGCGTATGTGTTAATAATTCGAAAATAATGTCGTCCACAGTCCACTTAACTTATCGCATTCAATAACCTTCACTCGTCTTTTTTATTAGGTGATCAAACTGATCTTGTGCAGATCATATTGAACACATCGTCTGCGTAACTTATACTGCTAACTAAAGGAAAAACAATAAAAAAACACATCATTTAAAAATAACGGCCTATTTCAAATCATCATCTTAAAGCGCCATCTAGGTCAAAATTAGCGTAACACGCAAACTCGTTCGCGAGGTTATTCCTATGGCGGGGCTGGAACTCGCACATCCGCAAATCCAACAGGTTTTCTACGTGTTCCTTCATCACTGCTCCAGTGCACACCACAATCTTGTCCTAAAAAAGAAAATAGTTTAGGCAAGTTTTTTAAGGATGGAAATACGTTTGCTTGTCGAGACTACTGTAGGACTACTGTAGATATTGCAAGAGTGAATTCTGGCAAGAAACTCAAGCAAAAACGACCTTAAAACTAAAAGCATATAATCGATTTTTGTTTGCCTAATCCTACTATCACTTAAAATAGTAAGATCACTAAGATCCGGGTAAAATATTGTATCTCCATTGTTTTTTTAGTCAATAGGACGACTTTGTCCATTTATAATAAGAATATATAATACTACTGTACCTTGGCCAACAGTTTGATAGTCTGCGAGGTCTTTGAGATGCACTCCTCAGAGAGGAAGGGCGGGTCGGCCACTACCAGGTCGTACTGTTCCAGGTCCGGTGGCAGCTTGTCCGGGGCGTTGTAGTCGTAGAATATGAAGTCAGGAGCGTGGACCTCAAACCGCCGGTCGTATTCCAGGAGGGATACTGTAATAGGTATTTTATTTAATCATTATGACAGTGGCAAACAAGCTTGCCTGGAGGTAAGCAGACATAGGCCTCTATAGATACTTGTGAATCCAGATTAATCACAAGCGCTTTACCGACCCTTTTTTTGTAGGGTTCCATACCCAAAGGGTAAAACGGGTCCCTATTACTAAGACTTCGCTGTCCGTCAGTCTGCCTCCAGGGCCTGGAGTCCGAGCTGTATCTTATGAACCGTGAGAGCTAGACAGTTGAAATTTTCACAGTAACTGTGACAGAAATACATCAACTGTTGATGTATTTCTGTTGCCACTATAACAACAAATACTAAAACTGAAATAATATATTTAAGTGAGCTCCCATACAAAGACTCTCAAAAAGTTGCTTGTTGCCTTCATCAGGAACTAAAATCCGAACGCACTTGACCAAAATTCTACTAGATATTATTTGACGTTATTAAAAAAGGTTACAATAAAGTGTCTAATGTTGACAATACACACGCGCGCGCGCGTTGTTGTGTTAGTTTGTTGATGTTGATAATAGGACGGAACCCTTCGTGCGCGAGTCCGACTCGCACTTGGCCGGTTTTTTAAATAAATGTAAGTCTATTGATAGTGTGATATGCTCGCAAAAATATCAGTGCAATATCACTGTACCTACTCGGAGTGTGTGTTGATGTTGCATAATGAGCACTCAACCACAACACCAATTTTTAACTACAAAATATTAGCTACACTCCATAATTAATGTGCATAAGAAGTAACATAAACAGAATTAAAAATACATTACATTTGTACAATGGCTTATCCCTATTTGAAGTTTTCTTCAAATAAGTTAAATTTTTAAACTTCTACTAACCTTTGGCCCGGTCCCCAAGTTGCCTCTTTACAGGTACAAAGAGTGTGGGACAAGACAGCAGCGCCACCCTGCCTTCATTAGCTAGTGACCTGTCCACCACCTTCACCAGAGTCTGCACTGTAGCCTCGTCATACCAGAACTGGCTTAGTTGCTGGAATCAAAGTGAAAAAGTGCTTCCACTCATTTGCATTTGTTACATAGCAAATATCATTATAAAAACGACCTGTTTTGACGACCTGTTTAGCCTAGTTGGTAGTGATCCTGCCTCCGAAGCTAGAGGTCCCGGGTTCGAATCCCGGCCATGGCATTTATATGTGAATTTTTCACAGATATTTGTTCTTGGGTCTTGGATGTTTTCTATGTATTTAAGTATGTATTTATCTATATAAGTATATATATCGTCGTCTAATACCATAGTACAAGCTTTGCTTAGTTTGGGACTAGGTCAATTTGTGTAAGATTGTCCCCCAATATAATTAAAAAAAAAGTTCAAAGTAATATCCCAAGCACTGACCAAGCATAATTAATTGTACACAGTTATGCTATAAAAAAAATCTATTTCTATAATAATCCTAATGTGGTTAAGAGGAGCAATATTTAAATACTGTTAAGTATGTATATTTTATAAAACTCCATTTCAACAAAAAAAACAAATATTAATTGGGTTTGGCAATGTATTTTAATAGTAAAATGAAATAAGATTATGTGTAATCTACCCAATTCTCATCAAAAAGTATGTTTTCCTTCAGTTTATCCTCAGCTTGTAACTTGTCAAGTATTTCTTGTCTCTTCTGCTGCTCCGCATAGAACTCCTGTAGCGCTGCAAACGTCTCTGCTGACAGTGATGGCACATCATCATCATCTGCCATCCCTATTGGACAATTTCTTTATGCATACATTCAGATTTATTTATGACATAATAGGAATTACAATATAAATTTGGTTAGTGTCAAAGTTATAGGAATTTACATCATAGTGAGGCGTCCAATGAACTCATTTCCTACTTGGTTGCCTAATCAATAAAACTTTACAAATGCAATAAAACTTTTCGTAGGCAGCATATGATCATTTTTAGTTTTACAATGTGTAATAAAATGTTAGTGTAGTCAGGAAGAACCAGCGTTGGACCGAAGCCGGAACCTAAAGAAACTTTCGTTGTGGTCCTGAAAACTTCGCAACAGTCATTTGTTTACTTCCTACTGCATTCCTTCCGCGTTACCTAACTGGCCTTACTCAATGCGCAACATTCATTACCAAACATTACGCGACCAAAAGTTAAACGGACAAGAACGGTAACATGCGTGTGACAGATAAAAATAGGTTAGTTTAGTTCTGTCTACAACGCGCGTAAGTGAAGTTGCGCGCAGATTTTTACACATTTATAAATACACTCACCTCTATTGTAGTGTTAAAATGTGATTGAAAACGTGTGGAATGATTACGTTTAGGTGCGTATCTAAAAATTCAATTGTTTACGCTTTTATCTAACGAAAAATATGCAAATACAAAAAGGTTTCGCTTTCATTGTACGCTTTTTGTCAATTTTGACATTTATGAGTTTGACAGTTGTTTGACAGATCATTAGTGATACCATAAGTGTTCTATAATTTCTACCATTTTGTTGCCAGGCATAAAAAAATTCTAATGGAACCGGAATCGCTGGAAGTGGTGCTCATCCATAATCACCCAGAATTTTTGAAGGCAACCTGCGACTTAATCAACGATGAATGGCCCCGAAGCGAAACCGTGAGGATGATGTCGCTGCAAGCGTCCTGTGATTGCCTACCGACTAGCTTTATCTTGGTTAAGGACCGGAATCAAGTATTAGGCCACTGCAAGCTGACCCCTATCCCCAGTATTCCAGAAAGTTGTTTTATAGAAACTGTAGTCATAAGTAAAGCTATGCGTGGTAAGAAATTAGGCACATATTTAATGAGATACGTCGAAGATTATTGCAGAAATATTCTGAAGTTGAAAATGGCGCATCTATCGACAAAGGGACAGGAGAGATTCTACGCAACTTTGAATTACGAAATTTGCGCACCCGTGTCTATTTATGGTGGTTATCCGTCAGCCAACATAAAACTTAATCCTAGTAGCCATAAAATTGAAAATTCAGTGCCACATGAGAGACGCACGCAGCCTGCTGTTGCGCCGCCGCCACCGCCCCCACCGATGCCAACATTCGAAAGTGCTTGGAACAATAATGTCAGTAATGTGAAAACTAGCAAAACATATATGTTTAAGTATTTGTAGTATTCGTTTTGTAAGCTTTTGATAATGTTCGAATCTGTTGAAATAAAATTCATTACAAAATGTATACATTTTTATTCATTTCACATAGTCACATTATCACATGAAGTTATACAATTATTTAAATTATTATTGAAGCTAGTAACATTATCAACAACAAACGGGGTTAGCACAATTTGCTGACGAAACTCGTGAAGAGCAGCTCGATTCCTACTTTACTCGCACAACTGCAAATTATAAAGAGGAGTGTTTCTCGTCGATTGTGCTAGTCCTGCGGGTGTCTCACTAAGTTGTCAGAGTGAGCGTTCGTAGACATTTGTTCTAGGATAGACTCTGGCCAATAAAAATTACGACTAGAAAATAACGGTAAATTTAAAAAGTACCTGTTGAAACACTGTATGGGGTGACAAAACAGTAATGATACTTGGGCAGCAAAACACATTTTCATCACACTTACTCATAGACAGTGCCACGATAAGCAAGTATATAGCTACAACACCCTATAATCGCGAGGGCGTAATGCATACATCCCTTTCTTACGCATTTATTTTTCACCTACTGTCTCATTCATGCATTTGCTGCCAACGTCGAATGACGCTATTATTTTTGGCTTTACTGTTTATTTATTTTCTCCAAGCGAGATGAATTAAATTGTATGTATTACCGCGCGGTAAGTGGTTTTACAAACTCTTAACGCCCTTAATGTACAATGTATTATTTTCGTACTACCTAGTTCAGTATATACTATGGGATAACATTACCAAAAACATGATTCATGACATGATATTTAAATATTCCGAGTCTCACATAAAAGTAGTAATTTAAGAGGAATAATGTAATATGATGCGACTCGCTATACCCTTTTTTTGACCCGTAAAGGACTACGCAATATTGTTTTCCATTCAATCAATCTTTGTGTTTTATGGCCCCATCGATATTGTCGATGATTCCGCACACGTCAAGGTTTAAAAAGGCACGTGTTTATTAAGAATTTGACCGGTGACTTAACACGTCAATTAAGTGACGTTTGACATAGGTATCGAAGTTGCCATTAAAAAAAAACTCTACTTTCATCAGCCAGATTCTACCAAATCCACGTGTAGTGTTGCCAGTGTTAAAACTTGGCGCCCTCCATGAACCGCACGGCGCGCTCGCGCACCTCCTGCGCCCGCGCCGGCTCGCCGACGCGGTCCTCGAGCTCCGCCCACTTGTTGAAGAGCGTTTTCATCTTCCGCGCCGGCAACTTCTGCGACGTCATGCGCTCCATTACTTGCCTGTGGGAATATTACACATTACCTTTATGTTAGGATGATCTTGCATTAACTGCTTGCGCGTATAACCTTGCTTGTACTTTAGTACATTACTATAGAGGCCGGGAAACGAAGGGTTGCAGGCCAAGTAGATATAGACGTAGCGAGGCCGGATAGGGATACGCGGCCTACAACCTAACGTTTCTCGCCGAGATTTCTATAGTGCTTTACTCAAACATACGCAATGAAATAAAAAAATACACCACTCAAAAACCAAATTTAACAGACGTTATGTTTGACATTAAAATTTTAAAAAATGTACTGAATTTCCTTCACAGTTCTCCCGAGTTGTTCCGCCTGCAACGTGAAACTTTGAAGCCTGTTATAACGCACGTAATGACGAAATTTCATTGCATGTTTGTGAAAAATATATTATACCAATATACATCGTATATCGTCCCCTGGGCCTGGGACTTGATCAATTGTTGTAAGACCGTCATCATCATCATATAAGCCGATAGACGTCTACTGCCGGCCAAAGGCCTAAGGATCTTCACAATGAACGATCTTGCGCCGCGCTCATCCAACGGCTTCCCGCGATTTTCCAGAAGACGCAGTGATGTCGCGTTGCAAGGCAAGATTGTCCACAGATATTCAGGTATATTTGATGGACTCACCGCACGGCCTGTATGTCGCGGTCCTTGGCCAGCATGTCGGCGTAGGCGGCGCACACGTCGAGCCGCTGCGGGTACACGGCGAGGACCTGCTCGAACAACGCCTCCCCGCGCTCCACGTCGCCGTGCGCTCGCTCCAGCAGCGCGAACTGCACTAGGACGGTCACGTCTGCAACGAACAGTCAATGTTAAACTTAGGCTAAGTTGCACCAACTTACGATCACAGACCCATCAGCGTTAAATATGGCGCCGGCAGCTGTCATCCCATAGAAACTTGTCAAACTTTCCATATAATCAGATTTTAACGAACACCGCTTACAATTACAGACGGTTTGGTGTAACCCAGCCTTAGTAAATACTTCAAATAGTATTTTATCTACTCCAACATTATAATCTAATATGCAACAGTTACATAATAAAGGTTCTTAAAATTCCAGAGTCGCTGTATTGTCCTGTTATTAGTCTCGAGAATTTTTAGACCTAATTATGTAATATTGTATACAACATGTTTTCTACAACAACAAAAAAAACAGATTTCAATTAAAAGTCGACATGGTGGCAGAATACGGGCATCGCCGTGTGCCTCTTTTATAAAATAAAAAAAATAGTTGTATGTATGGAAATCCATTTTGATACTCCATAATGACTAGTCTATGGTATAGCCTTGCATTTGTATAAACAGTTTATTGTTTTAATACTGCTGTCCGTCTTAAATATTATTTCTTTAATTTTTCCGCCTTAGGCGTATACAATATACCGCCATCGCCGTAAATATATCATTTTGCTCCCTTAAAACACAATCTACTATTTATTATCTCTCCTTTGCTATAGGTGTACTCACGTTCTTTCTTCTCCAGCACACTAACAGCCTTCTGCATGACATGCCTCGCTTTATCGACAAGCCCTAGCTTGAAGCACGCCGCCCCGCACTGTATGTAGTTGGTCGGATCCCTCTTGTATTTGCGTAGCATTAAGTCGACGAGAGAAGAGAGCTCCTGGTGCTTGGCGGTGTCGCAGTAGATGTCCAACAGTTTGGAGTGGACTTTGAAGGTGTCGTTCATTTGGAGGGCTTCTTCTAACGTTTTCTGTTGGGATTCCTGTAAAATGTGGAAAATTTATAAAGGTTAAATTTCTAAAAATCCAGATGATTAGGTATAGGTAAACGCTTGGACCGTGGAGCCCAAGCACCCATCAATTATTTGGCCAACCGGCCAAAAAAATGGCAAGGGTATCCGGAGACCATAGGGCTGGCTCGTTCCTTGCCCAAAGGGGCAACGCAGCCAGTCTTATGGGAACCCTCCCACAGGGATCCGACCTAGGAGACCTTTTTTGATTTTTATTATTATTTAGTTTAGTTAGTGTTAGGTTAGTGTAGGTAGTCTTATTTAAGTTTATTTTTAATTGTTCCTATATGTATATTTATTGTTCTTGATTGAAATATTTTTTTTCCTGGTAAACGTTTTATTTACCTTGATATTTCTGACGCAATTTTTTTATGTTTTTGATCAACGACTAAATACGATATTAAAATATAACGAAACGATACTTTTGTATTCTGTATGTATATTTTTATATTTTACTTTTATACATTTATTCAAAAAAAAAAACAGTTAACAACTTAAGTTAAAAAAATAATAAAGTGAATAATAATAATAATCGTATGGAATTTATTTTCGAACCGTGAGATTTTCGAGAAACAAGTAAGGTTGCCGGTTCGTTGTACTTTTACTCGTAGATTTAGAGATTTTATTTATTACATGGAAAATATCCACCAGACACACTCTATGGTGTATGGCATGGAGTTGTCTGGTGGGAATGAATAGGAATAGCCCTCTCATATATGTAACTAGCTGTTGCCCGCGACTTCGTCCGCATCTTTGCTCCTATTGGTCGCAGCGTGATGTTATATAGCCGAAAGCCTTCCTCGATGAATTGACTATCCAAAACAAAAAGAATTTTTCAATTACAAGCAGTAGTTCCTGAGATTAGCGCGTTCAAACGAACAAACTCTTCAGCTTTATAATATTAGTATAGATGTTGGTCAATTAACAAATGAGTATAAATTGTAAACATGGGGCTTCTCCCAACACTCCATTGTTTTATATAATCTTAAAAAATCAAAGATATTTCAAACTATGTGTGCACAAAATTTGTAAGCATTATGCAAATAAACAGTTTTTTTTTTATATATATGTTGAGGTTGAGACCGACCTTGGTTCCGAACCGGTGTTCTACGTTGAGCATGGCGAGCCACACGTTGAGCTTCTCATGTTCTTCGCGGAACGAGATCGTGTTCAGCGCTTTGCGGCCAACGGCACGCGCCTTGTCGATCTCCGTTGCCTGTTAACAAAATAATAGATTGCTCACAAAATTACCCTGATTTGCTATAGTACCTAGTCCTAACGGATTGATAAACAATTTTAGTAAAAAAAAAACGACCAAGTGCGTGTCGGGCCACGCGCATTGAAGGGCGTACCTACTACGACTACATTACATTTTAAAACCATACTACATTTAAAGGACATTTTTTTAAAGTACTTTGAATTAAAAAAGGTCGTATTTTTATAACAAGTATCGATAATTAAAAACCGTTAAACTTATAGGTTTTCCTGTAATCTATAAGGGTTCCGTTTCCTCTTTTGAGTTACGGAACTCTAAAAAGAATTAAGTAAAACAAGAATATTACTAAATTTCTCAATATATGTAGATTATAAAGCAACAATTGCACGTAGAACCCATAGCCATTGGGGCGGATAGGTTCTCGAGTGGTGACCATGTACCGGAAGGCGCAGCGTGGGTAGTCCCCCCCACAAGGGGGACTAATAACCTTTTAAAGCGGCCTGTTTAGCCTAGTTGGTAGTGCCACTGCCTCCGAAGCTAGAGGTCCCGGGTTCGATTCCCGGTAAGGGCATTTGTTTCTGTGGTGAGCAGAGACATTTGTTCCTGAGACTTGGATGTTTTTCTATGTATTTATGTATATATCTATTAAATATGTCGTCGTCTGGTACCCATAACACAAGCCTTATTGAGCTTACTGTGGGACTAGTTCGATTTGTGTAAAAAAATTGTCCCAATATATTTATTTATTTATTTATTTATTAAAGGTCGCGGGAATCCGCTGGATGCGTCCACTCTCCCATGGTCTTTATTCCTCGGCGCGCGTTTTGATTCTTTCTCACTACTAGTCACCAGCCACTCTCTCTCTGTCCCTCACCTGCAGATGGAAGGCCATGTAAGCTATCCACAGCTGGCTGCAGCTGGGGTTGGCCAGCAGCGCCCGCTCGAACTGGTCGGAGCTCCGCGGCTGCGCGTCGCTGTCGATGGCGCGGCGCTCCAGTTCCCGCACTCTTTCTTCCTCTGCTCGCGCCTTCGCCACTTTCTCGGCGGCCGTAAGCTTCTTTCGCTTCTTCTTCGGCTGCTCGGCTTCCTGAGACAGAAGAGGCGTTGAAACTTTTTATGGGTCCGACCACACCGCTGCTTAAGACGCACGGACGCACCGTAAACGCAGATACGTGCCTCATGCGTGACGTTTTTAATAAGTTTCTCCCTCTTGTTCACCGTTGTCAGTGTGGACGGACCTTATACTGCCAACTAACGATCACGACTGTAGAGTTTATGTAAAATGAATAAGAAAACTCCCGCGCAGGAACAGACATATTAAAATATAATTAAGAACGGTTTGGGACATGTCCAGCGATAGTCAGCCTTAAAGACGTGAGCCGTTTCATTATATTTTAAAATTAACTAGATAATCGTGACTATCACTTAACACGTTCCCTGTCCCCATACAAAATTATCCTTCAATGTCACAAGTCCAAGTGACAGTTGTAGTTCGTAGCCGTGAACAACCCGTGGACCCACAGTGGGGACACGGACTCCTGAAAAAAAGCTTCATGTCCCCACATTGGGGGCCTTCGGACAGGGAACGTGTTAATTCACTGTTAAGTATTTATCAGAAAAACGTTGCGGTTTAATAAAATTTGTACCAATTAAATGTTTCTACAAGCAGAGTTTGTATATGGTCGGTTTTCAATCGTTGAACTGTTCCTTATGAGAAAGATTTCAATGAAAATCAATAGGGCCTAAACAGAGGCTCTAACAAGAATTAAATTCTACGTTAACTTCGTACAGTAAAGAAGAATTTGTCGGCCTGTTTAGCCTAGTGGGTAGTGACATTGCCTCCGAAGCTAGGGACCTCTAGCTTCGGAGGCAATGTCACTACCAATGCTGGCTTCGAATCCTAGCCAGGGCATTTTTTGTGCATTTAACACGGATATTTGTTCCTGTGTCTTGGATGTTTTCTATGTATTTATCTATATAAGTATGTATATCGTCGTCTAGTACCCATAGCTTTGATTAGTTTGGGACAAGGTCGATTTGTGTAAGATTGTCCCTCAATATTTATTTATTATTTATTAAAGAAATCAGTTAATTTTTCGAGATTGTTATACGTGTAAATCACACACAAAATTAGGAAGGTAAACATAAATATAATAACTATTTTACGTACCTCATCGTCACTACTGCTAGAAGATTCTTCCATCGCCTTACTGGCCAGGTTATCAGCAGTCTCCGACCAGAACTCCTTAGCACTTGGCACTTCAAGTGCTGGCTCTAAACTCTCGACCACTTTTATCTCTTTACTTTTGTCTACTACTTCTTTATTTTTCTCTTTTCTTTTCTTATTGTCTTTTACCTCTTTGTTATGTTTCTCTTCAACTTCCTTGTCTTTATTAAGTTTATCTTTTGATTTGTCCTTTTTCCTTTTCTTGGGTTCAGTCACCGTTTCCTCCTCAGTATCATCATCTCCTGCGGCTTTCAATTTTTCTTCTCTTTTCTGTTTTTGCTTTTCCCTGTAATTAGGATCTCTATATTCTATTTCGTCAAACTCTTTCAACTTCTCTTGTGCAATTTTCATCGCTTCCATCAACTTCTTCACTCTCTCTTCAATAACTAGCTTTTCTTGGTGCATTGCCGTGTGAAATTTCTTATTTTTAGCATTTAAACCTGTATCTTCTATGTTGAGGATCTTTTTGTCTATTCTTTTCACTCTTTGTAATCTACATTTAATCGATTTCATTAGGGATACTACGCGTTTCTTCCATTGTTTGGCTGTTTCGCAATCTGACAAGTCTATGAGGGCTAGGTCCTCTGGCTTGAGTACTTGGTCGCTGTCTTCATGTATATCTGTTTCTATAGCATCGCTTTCTTCGGATGCATCTTTAACTTTATTTTCTTTTTTATCCTTCTTTTTCTGTTTAGTCCCCGAGTCTGCGGCGTCACTTTCCTCTGTCTCTTTTGTGTTATTCTTCTTATCTTTTTTACTCTTTTTTTTGTCTGTGTCCTCTGATTCCCTGGTTTTACGTTTTTTGTTAGGCACCTCACCGTCTTCCGTTTCTTTTTTTCGTTTTTCGCGAAGTTCGGTACTACGTTTCTAAAAACAAAAAAGCTGATTTATAAATAAAGAACAAATCATGCAATGTCTCTAATTTGGCATGGCAACAGGCAAAAACAACTCCAATTAAGAAAGAACCACATGGAGATTCTCTTAGAGAGGCCAGCCAACATACCTGCAGGGTAATTTCGTAACTTTTTGCAGTTATCACGTGATAAACTACTACTGTATCTACAGCATCCGTCACTTTCTAACTAGTGGTCTCGGAAAGTACAAGATACTTCATCTTGTCGTTTATCACGTTATCAACGAGATCAGCTTAAAGTGGGTGACATATTTAGGCTGGGTTGCACCAAACAGTCTGTAATCGTAAGCAGTGTTCGTTAAAATCTTAATATATCGTTCCTAAAGGCCTATAATTCTCAAATTCACAGTTTATTAGTAGATAAAAATTTGCATATCCTCTGATCATGCTTATGTCACTTGTGTTAAATCGAAACGTAGATTGTAGATGCATCATTGGGTCGACTTGGCCAAAATAGATTAGGACAAAGCTGTTATAGAATGTTGAACATGTATGATCTTAATCTAAAACCCTGATCTGTGTTGGTCGACTTGACACTATGTTGTACACATGGGCAAATATGCGCTAATTTACTGATCAAGCTGTGTGCACTTAGTTTTGGATATCATGCTAGTTTATAAGCTACTGAACACGCGCGAGCTAACTGAACCATGTGTTGTATGATGTCTGTAAAGTGTACCTTCCTAATAAATAAAAATAAATAAAATATGGAAAGTTTGACAAATTTCTATGGGATGACGTATTTAACGTTGATCGGTCTCTGTGATCGTAGGTTGGTGCAATCTAGCCTTAGAGATCAAAACTGTAAAAGTGGGTTTCCACTATAAAAAAATTAACATTAGCGGTGGGTAACTGACTTTAAGATTATGACCGCGTTCAGAATTTAAACGAAATGCATTAGTACTTTAAAATAATTACTCTGATTGAAATAGCAAAAACGCCTCGTTTCTAATTAGTAATTACGTATTGGTGAGAAATAAAATTTGTGGAGATACAGGCCTAGCCTAGTTTGGAACTCACCGGATATTAAATCTTTATTATGTAAACGTGCTTTTTGTTAAAATAAAGTTATTCTTATTTTTTATTCTTATATTCTTAGGGTGGTATTCCACTCGTCCAATTTCTTTGTCCAATCTTTGATCAAATTTCTTTGGCAGAGGCCCATTCCACACATCCAATATCTTTGTCCAAGTTTTTTTTTTCATGCGTAGCCATATTGATTTAACTGTAATCGGAATCTTTGATCAAATGACGGGGTCCCATCCAAGTTGGATGAAATCATCCAATTTCTTTGATCAAATGTATATTGGACAAAGATATTGGATTAGTGGAATAGCTCCCTAAGATATGATTTATGCTACGATAAGAAGAACTCCATCTCCGACCTTAGGTCCCCAGGATACTCACCGCGGGCCAGAAGGGCGCTATAGTCAGGCTGCCCAGCATCTTCTTGTTCTGCTTGTCCACGTTGAGCACAGTGCACGTCACGACCTGCCCCGGGTGGAAGGCGTCCGCGAGGCTGGCGACGGGCGCGCGGGACACCTGGTTGCGAGGCACGAACGCCACCACGTCGCCCAGGAATGATACTAGAACGAAGTCTTTCACCACCTGTAATATTAACTTATTAATATAGGGCTATCGTACGTTACAAGTACATAAATTGTACACAATTTCAAACAATGGTGGACCATAGATCTTATCGTTAAAAAGCAATTTCTGCCAGAAAACCTTTTAGGTATAGAAAGATTTTCAACAATATAAATTGACATGGACATGACACATCCTCTGCTCCTGTGGACTTCTTATGCGCAAAAGAAGTATCCACCCAGGGAGGCACATCATGCAACCGGAGGAGATACAACCGATTGTGACCCAAAGAGCCTAGAAATTTCTAGAAGCAACATGTATAAGCAAAGAATTTTAAGGGCTGCCACTAGATCAATCTCTGGTCTAGCGAAAGGTCTACAATAAAGGCCGAGCCACACCGAATGCGTGCGCAGCATCTGCTATGACATTTCATACGATACAACGCGCACGCCACGCACACGCGCACGCGCACGTGCTGCGCACGCATTCGGTGTGTCTCGGCTTTTAACCAATATTAAAACAAACACATAAAATGAACAGTAAATGTTAGACAAATTTTAGACAATCCGTTTTTGTGGAGGACTAATGTTATTCAAGACAATACTTATGTATAGAATCACTTTATTGTATACACAATAACAGATTAAAACACTATAAATGTAAAGCAGAGATGAGTATGTATATTTCTGTTTAACAGTTACATACATATATATATCACGCCTGTTTCGCAGAGGTGTAGGCAAAGATCTCGGATTCTTATTGGCTACGATCCTGACATACAAGTTTCGCTTCATGAACTCTCATAACTCATAACATTCTTCGTGCATGCGCGCCGATTTAGGGTAAGGGTTGGGTAATTTAGGATTAACAGTTAAAGTTTTGTTTTATTGTAACGGTTGTTATCACGTACCTTAATAACCCCAGTGTAACCCTTGCCAATTTCGGCTTCTTCGTACGAAGTTAACAGAGCCGCGTCGGCCGCCACCAACGAAGGTTTTAGAGTCAGCAAGAGAGTTTGCTTCACTGGGTCCACGGACAGCACACGGGCGTTCACTTCTTGGCCCACCTGAGTACATGTATCAATCAATAAAGTAATTTCAATTCAATACAGAATGTTTTTTTTTATACCACGTCGGTGGCAAACAAGCCTGATGTTAAGCGGCCAATACAGAATGTTTGGCTCATGGACCGTAAATTTTTTTGAGGTGTTGGTAGGGTCGTTTGCTGCCTTTCCACCCTTGGACCCTGGGTCCTAAGATGTTTTATAATTATTTCCTAAATTACCCAAAAATATTACATTCGAAGCCCCATAACTTCCTTTTTTATATGACGACTTTCTTCACCCTTCAGTCTAAAATCATTTTTTGAGTATTTTTTTATTTTTTCATTGAAGTTTCAAATAACTTTTTGTATTAAATAAGTTATTAATACTGTTACTTCTTTTAAATTGAATAGAAGTGGAGATGATTTCGAATATTCTTTTTGCTTGTTAATGAAAAGGCCCATGTGTTCGTTTTGTGGTGTTATTTGTAACAAGAAATTAGTATGTTTTAAGCAGACATACATACACGTTGGAAAATATAAATAAATTATGCATTTAAAACCAGACACAAAGAAATTATGAGGCTTCGAAAGTCAAGATTTTGGGTAATTTAGGAAATTTAAGCAAATAAAAAAATCGTACTTCCACGACCGTTACTCTTAGGAGTTTGGGTCCAAAGGCGAAAAGGTAGCAAATGACCAACACTCCAAAAAATTTAATGGACCGTCAACCATGTGCCGAACACACTGTATAAAAACACCTCGTCTTTAAAAACAACCGGGAAGATCACGAATTTGAGTGCAGCGCGTTCAGAGATACAGTATAGGCCTATAATATATCACCTTTAGGGAGGGGAGGTATTCCACTCGTCCAATATCTTTATCCAAGTTTTTTTTTCATGAGAAGCCATTTTTATTTATATGTCATCAGAATCTTTGATCAAATGTCGGGGTCCCATCCAAGTTTGATGAAATCATCCAATTTCTTTGATCAAATGTATATTGGACAAAGATATTGGACGAGTGGAATACCACCCTTAGCTCTGACTTAAACGTGAGAATTTTCTCTAATAACCATTTTGTGCGGCCCCAATTTTTTTTCTTGTCTTAAAAGAAATCTAAATCATTCGCACTAACTGATTTTAAAATATAAACATCTTAAAAGAAGGATCTAAAACATTAAGGTGATAAATAATTGCTGCCAGGCGGTACTTTATTACTGTTCCCACACAAACGCTGGATCCCGCATATAAGAAAATCTACATACCGCAATTGCGGGATTCGTCTTTCAACTAGTGAAATCTGCAGGTATGAAAAGAACATTAAAACTAGAGAAAGAAAGCGTCACAAGGGGCTTAACATTGTACCGAGTCGTTATAACGTCATGTTTAAACTGTCATAGGTACTAAATTTCCAACTGGTGAAGGTGACAAAGTACTAAAGTGTCCTGCTTGTGATTTCGACTGTACATAATGTACAAATTAGAATGAGAGAAATGGTTCTGATGATTTGTCTACTAGAATTTTAATAACCTTATATTTCTTCTTGGTGAGCTTGGATGTGGTGGCCTTCTTGGGATCGATGTACACCCCAGCGTCCGACAGATGTAGTTTCGGCACGTACCCTGCAACAAAAGTATTTAGTGGAAGGTGTACGCAAAAAAAAACCGCAAATCGATGTACAGTTTCGCCGTTTGGCACACGCGTATATCAGAAAATGTTTGACCCGAAGTTCTTAAAAAAAAATCCCTTAGGAGGGGAGTGCCGGGTCATTCTTTTTTTTTTTGTATGGCATTCTAATTAACTGAATAGAACAAAATTTAAAGAATATTTTTATTCTTATAAATAATGTTTAGTTTAGCTAAAATATAAGCAATTATTGTTAATTTTTTTCTGAAATTAGTCCCCATCATTTAAGTCTTTATTGAAAAATAATGTTCAAAAGTTGATAAAGTGCTTCACTTATTCGCTAGAAGACTCAATGCAATACGTATTATTTCTTTGCACACCGGTTTGACGTTAATTTATATGTTTTTAGATGCCCCTTTTGATACAAAGATAGATAGATAATAGATCTTTCAGTACAAATTAGCAAAACAGTCGTTGCATTGAGGCAGATAATTCAACCACCACCACCATTTCAGCCCAAGGACGTCCACTGCTGGACATATGCCTCCCCTAATTTGAGGGGGGTAAATGCCATAATCGGCATGCGGGTTGGCGATCGCAGTATCTCCACCGCACTCTAGGGATGCTGCTGCCCTACCCGCGGTGGTATTGGTCGTAGTTGTAGGACATACCCGGGTCATACGGACAGTTCAACACCGAATTAAATATCAAAAAAAGTGGCACACTTATTCCGTCAAGCTTGAAACAATCTATCATTATAATGCATTAAAAGTGGTGTAAATGCATTTCCTCTGTGAGAAACGACGTTAATAAGTCTAACAAAATATCGAAAGAGGGTATGTATGTATGTAAATGTTTTATTGTACACAAAACACTAGTAAAAATACAGATAAATTCGGTTATATTGGTGCAAAGGAGAACTTACCCCTTAAGGAGAGGAAGGGTTATACGGACTCAAGCCTTATTTACACACGTACGAGACTCGTATGCGAGTTTAACTACATTGCGCAGTTTGACAGATCTATTGAACTCATTATACCACGGTAACCCGCAATGTGATGATAATCAAACTCGCATGTGAGTCTCGTATCTGTGTACCGAGGCCTTTAAGCGGCGACGTTACCCGACAGGCGTCCGACGGCGACGGTGACGTGTTGGTCGGCGACGCCGCGCACGGCGCCGGAGACCAGCTGGCCGGCGCGGAGCTGCGCGTGCGAGAAGTACCGCTCCGTGAGGAGAGACGACTCGTCCGACACGTGGTAGATGTAGTCCGCCATATTGTACGTCAGAATCCGAACGCGGTGCGTGCTGCCTGGACATCAAATACAATTGCGCATTACTGTCATTATACATACATTATGTGATGTTACCCGCCAGGCGTCCTTCAGGATGCAACTGTACTGGGAATAACGCTAGGAGGATGATGATGTGATGTTACCCGCTTGTTATAAATTCTAATTATTTACGTTTGTACTGTTTAAGTAATAAATAATAATAAATATGTGGGGACAATCTTACACAAATCGACCTAGTCCCACACTAAGCAAAGCTTGTACTATGGGTACTAGACGACGATATACATACTTATATAGATAAATACATACTTAAATACATAGACAACATCCAAGACCCAAGAACAAATATCCGTGATAAATGCACAAATAAATGCCCTGACCGGGATTCGAACCCGGGACTTCTAGCTTCGGAAGCAGAGTCACTCCCAAGTATGCTAAACAGGTCGTCATAAACGAACAATACGTGGATCGTGTATAAACGAACAATACGAATTTTTTAATAATACGCTTCCAATTTTTGAACAGGTAATTGTCAAAAAGGCATCTTGTGCATTTGTATAGTAATTAATGGCTACTTAACTTTAAATAGGTCGTTTAAATAATTAGTAGTAGTAAAACTCTTTATTGTACATACATACAAACTAATAATTATGTGTTTTTTTTCATTTAGATTGAAGACATGCGTTATACACTATACTGCCTGAGACTCCCACATTCCATATAAGTGACTGACTATTTCCAGACATGTTGTGCAAATGTAGTGCACATTTGCACTTATTTATCTTATAATAACTGCATATATATGACGTCAGTTGAAGTATACAAGTAATGTTTATGTAAGATGTTTTCGTTTGACATGTAATTAATATAAGAAAATATTTTCCTAACGCACGACAATCGAAAGGAGTTATTTTTGCTGCAAAACGTTTTTTTAATCTTTTTAAAAAGTTGAAATGTAAGTGGCCAGTATTTAATATGCAACATGTACATACAACCCGGGACCTCTAGCTTCGGAGGCAGAGTCCAGGCCGCAAGTTAAAAACGTTGCCTAAAAATTATAAAAATGATTATTATAGTTTATTAGTTTTGGGGCCCTCATTGAATATCTGCGTCATTGGCTTCCGTGACAACGTAAAATATCGCTAATACTATGTTAACTGGAGGAAAATTGTAGATGAGGCCAAGACCCACAAAGGGTTGTAGCGCCATCGGAAGTAAGTAAGATGTAAAATATATAGAAGCAGAGATAAAACACCATTTATATATGTATTCTTTGTGTACTAAATAAATAACTTTATCTACTATTTGAGTTTAGTTGACCGAGAGAGCGAAGCGTCTCCGTTTCAGCTTTCGACAAAAATTCTTTCGTATGTCCGTCTGTCTGTCTGGATGATCTCCTCTAAAGGTCGCAGTTCTCAACCGATTTTCGTGAAGTTTTGTGAGCAGGTTCGATAATTATATATTTTTTTTTTGTCGAGTCAGTTTTTGGAAATTCTGAATTTTAAAAAAGGTCTTTATTTGCGAAGTCCACAGCTCAGACAGCCACTAGTTATTATTATATTTAATTTTAATTATAGTTTTTTTTTCCTTTTTGTTTGCACCACCCCCTGATCATGTTTGATTTTTTTTCTCTGCTACCCAAAGGTTCTCTGGAAGAGATTGCTCTTTTAAAGATAAGACCGCCAGTCTTTTACCTCTGCTTGTATCTTATTATGCTGTTTCTGTTATGATTTTTTTAAGAGGTGTGCAATAAAGTGTATTGTATTGTATGAATATAACTGCCCACGGCGGAGTGAGTTTATATTCATATTCATTTAATCGTATTAATCATTGTCAGGTTACAGGAAAATACATTATGTCAATAATTAATATTTAAACGTAGCGGTAATAAATACAGTATGTCAATAATAATGATAATAGTCGTTTCTGCGAACGGTTTAATAGCGAAGAGTCTCGACCAACACCTCAAGAGACTCTCGCTAGATGGCTGGGTCAAGGGTCAGATACAGAAGGCGGTACTCCTGGACACGGCGCGGATAGTCCGGAGGTTCCTCTCTCTGTCGCCCTAACCACCGGTAGCTTAGGCCCTGCCTCGCTGCCGGCGGCACCCTAGGTTAGGTTTTTATAATGATTTTATGTTTAGTATTTATAGTTATATATTTTACTTTTATAGAAATATTGTAAAAACCAACCTAAGACGAGAAATAAATAAAGATAATAATGATAATAATAATTATTAAATGAAGTGGCCCATAAAATACAATAAAGGTTCCTTAATTAAAGCTGGTCAGCCAAGAATTCAACTACTGAATAATAGGCCTTCCGCATTAGTAGGGATTTAAGTTTCAGGGTAAAACCAAGGCTGTGTTCCGAATCACGCTCACAGCGCTCACAACGCTTACAGTGCTGGCGGCCGGTCCGAATCAGTTAGCGCGCTCAAGGCCGCGTGAGCGGTGTTTTGTTTCGGACCAGTCATGAGAGTGTTTACTTTCAAACGTCAACTGAATTTGAATTTTGAGTTCGTCGATTAATCATAGTATGAAATTCTGGGCTGGGTTTTTGATCTGTAGAAAATTGAAATTAATCGCAATCTGCAACGAACTAATATAAAACTGACGACATGTTCCAGGACCAAATTGTAGAGCATAGGGAATAGTTCATCTTCACACCTTAGAACCTGAATGGTCGCGTACGGTACGGTTTCAGAGGAATTTTCTCCATTGGACGCTCTGACTGTGGAATGAACTCCCTGCCGAGGTTTTCCCGAAGGACTACAGTATCGGGTTCTTCAAGAAAGGAGTATATACAATTTTAAAGAGTTGGTTATGCGCATGTGACACCCCTGGAATTGCAGGCGTCCATAGGCTGCGATGACCACTTACCATCAGGCTGGCCGTACGCTTGTTTGCTACCGACAAAGTACAAAAAAAACTAATAGATAAACTATTATAACTGTAAAGTTTATTTTTCGCGCCTATAATGAAATGTCAAACGTCAACTTGACGTTTGCGCTCAAGGTGCTTACGGCTGGGAGTGTGAGCACCGTGAGCGCCGTCCATGACGTCATCAATGACGTCACGACATCTCGTGTAAACGTTGTGAGCGTGAATCGGTCCTCCCGTGAGCGCGCTCACAGCGCTGTGAGCGTGATTCGGAACACAGCCCAAGACACGTCTGACAGTTTTTAATGGCTGTCGGAATTTTATTGTATACCCGCGGACCCAACACACTCATACTATTGGCAGTTTTTCTAAGTCGATGTCTCGGCACCTCCAGGTCATATTGCCTGCTATCCTGGAATCGATCACTCGTCCATTTCTTCCTCGAAAATGCCTCAAAGTTCTGCCCGACATGTTTGGCTACCTCTAGCATGAATAAGGAGGGCAGAGGCAGGATCTTAAAATCAACGAATAGTAGACGAGCTGGTGTATCAGGAGCAACCCGCGCCATCTTTCTTATTATTTTCTTGTGGATAATGAAGGGTCTGTCCCTATCCGCAGCCAAGCCCCACAAGTCTACTGCATATAATAGTACCGAATGGCAGTATGCATAATATAGGTAGCGGACCCCAGGCATCCTTCAGGATGCAACTGTACTGGGAATAACGCTAGGAGGATGATGATGATGATGGCAGTATGCATAATATGCTCTTAGAAGGTTTTCTTTAGACAAAATGGGTATATGGCGAGATATTATATAATATGCCGAGTTGAGTATCTTCTCCTCTCGTCTTTACCTATGGGGTAGGACTGCGCGACCACCTGCTCGTCGCTGAGGTCCTCGTGCACCGCCACGCGCTTAAGGCTCATCGTGCCGATGCAATGCTTGCCCAGCTTGAAGTGGATGGAGCGACCGGCGATTTTTAGCACCTGGATGACAAACAAGTGAATTTGTAACAAAAAATAACAGACTCCATACTTTTCCACTCTTACTCGCTACTATATAAAAAAATATATATAAATAAATATTGGGGGACAATCTTACACAAATCGACCGAGTCCCAAACTAAGCAAAGCTTGTACTATGGGTACTAGACGACGATATACATACTTATATAGATAAATACATACATAAATACATAGAAAACATACAAGACCCAGGAACAAATATCCGTGCTAAATGCACAAATAATGCCCTGGCCGGGATTCGATCCCGGGACCTCTAACTTCGGAGGCAGTGTCACTACCAACTAGGCTAAACAGGCCGACAATAGATGCAATGCTACGAACATGTCATCAAGGTATGCTGTCTCTCGAGGAAGGAGTAGGAATTGAAAGAATCTTTAACCTTTTCGACGCCAACGACTTAATATGCGCACTATCGGTTCGACGCCACCGACGCATATTTATTTATTTATTTACAACAACAATAACATTTATACCTTACAGCTAAGCCAAAGCGGTACAAACTTGTAGATAATAGGGACATACATGAATATAATAAATAAAGAACATCTCTCATACTATCGTGCTCACAGGCATCTCGTGTTCCACTACCTTCTTGCACTCTATCATCAGCCATCAAACAGATCACACTGTGGATGTGCCTTGAGTACGGAGTTGAGGAACACCAGTGCGCGTGCGCGCAACCGGCGCCAGCAGGGGGTGCCCTCGCGCGCGAACATATCCACTAGGGACAAAAAGACGCACGAATGCTTCCGCAAGATCCACACAATCGATCTTGCCTCTAACTAGTGCAATGCTAAATTTTGCTAGAGAGAGCAATCTACGCAGTTGCAAGGAGTCATAGCCTAAATGTCCCTGTAGGAATAAAGTAGGGTACATATACGGAAAATAAAAGTGTATCCTCTTATATAGTACCCTTAGAAACATTTTCTGTCATATATCCATCATGGCGTCCAATGCAATATCAACCTACATGCATTTCTATAGGGTTCAACTTCGCGTTTGACATTCCCATGTCATGGCGTGTGAGTGACACCGTTTTTATTTCACAGAGCACGTAAAAGGTTAAAAATTAAAATGACAAAGTCATCACTGTTGACCCACTATCGATTCTATCTTCATATACCGCGATTGGAATCCAAAGACCGTTTTATTAAAATTAGCCATACCTGTACCTACAATATAACGTCCTTAGCTGTACCTGTATCTACAGTGTAACGTCATTAATGTTATAAGTTAATATAATTCCCTGCAGGAAATAAATAAATATTAGCCATTATATTAGCATGTATCTACAGTGTAACGTCACTAGCCGCACCTGCATCTACAGTGTAACGTCATTAACCGTACCTGTATCTACAGTGTAACGTCATTAGCCGTACATGTATCTACAGTGTAACGTCACTAGCCGCACCTGCATCTACAGTGTAACGTCATTAGCCGTACCTGTATCTACAGTGTAACGTCATTAGCCGTACCTGTATCTACAGTGTAACGTCATTAGCCGTACATGTATCTACAGTGTAACGTCACTAGCCGCACCTGCCTCTACAGTGTAACGTCATTAGCCGTACCTGTATCTACAGTGTAACGTCATTAGCCGTACATGTATCTACAGTGTAACGTCACTAGCCGTACCTGTATGTACAGTGTAACGTCATTAGCCGTACATGTATCTACAGTGTAACGTCACTAGCCGCACCTGCATCTACAGTGTAACGTCATTAGCCGTACCTGTATCTACAGTGTAACGTCATTAGCCGTACATGTATCTACAGTGTAACGTCACTAGCCGCACCTGCATCTACAGTGTAACGTCATTAGCCGTACCTGTATCTACAGTGTAACGTCATTAGCCGTACATGTATCTACAGTATAACGTCACTAGCCGTACCTGTATGTACAGTGTAACGTCATTAGCCGTACATGTATCTACAGTGTAACGTCACTAGCCGCACCTGCATCTACAGTGTAACGTCATTAGCCGTACCTGTATCTACAGTGTAACGTCATTAGCCGTACATGTATCTACAGTGTAACGTCACTAGCCGCACCTGCATCTACAGTGTAACGTCATTAGCCGTACCTGTATCTACAGTGTAACGTCATTAGCCGTACATGTATCTACAGTGTAACGTCACTAGCCGTACCTGTATGTACAGAGCAACGTCACTAGCCGTACCTGCGCCTGCTCGACGACATCGCCCTCCTTGAGCGTCATCTCCTCGCCAAGGTCGGGCCGCGCGCTCTGGAAGATGTCCCGCGTCGTCAGGAACGGCGCGTTGCGTGTCGGCATCACGTACAGCACGTGCCCGCGTATCTGTATCAAACGTAATGAAGTTTACGTTTAAACTTAATGAACTTTCCCTATAAACACATTCGTAGTTTACTGTGATGTATTAATCCAGTTCTAGAATAGAGACCGCGAAACTCGACTTTGCTCCCTGTTTTTTTTTTCATTTCTGCTCTGCCGACAGGAAGCAATATTTTGCTCCTTATACAACGGTGGCAAATAAGCTTACCGCCTACCTGAACGAAAGCAGACATCGTAGCCTATGGACCGTAGCGTAGCATCGTAGCGTATGGAACAGGCAACCGTACTTGTTTTCTCGAAGACCTCAGGGGTCGAAAAGAAATGCCATACGATTATTATTATTATTATTCTATGCCTATGGACGCTTGAAAGTCTTGAAACTCCAGAAAAATCACAAAAGCGTTGCCGACCCTTTATTGACTTAAGAATTCGTTGTGCAGCTAGAGACATATGCAGGTCACTCACTCTCAACACAATTTACTACACAAATTATGTCCCTTTCTGATTTGTGTAATAACTATAAAAGTGGCTTTGTGAGCTGTAGACCTTGTAAAATAAATGTATCTTTTTAAAATTTCAAAACTTCCAAAATTTGATTCGACAAAAAAATTCTATATAACTATCGAACCTGCTCACAAAATTTCACGAAAATCGGTTGAAAAATGCGACCTGTAGAGGAGAACATCCGGACAGAAAGACAAACGAAAGAATTTTTGTCAAAAGCTGACACGGAGACGCTTCGCTCGCTCGGTCAATTATCTATATATACACCCATATGTACATCTTTTTTGTGTGGTCTTTTACTTATTGTTTTTTTTTTCTCATAGAGAAAAGACAAGCAAAATTATTTGTATGTCGGGCTCCTTGCTACGGAACGACGATATTCATTCTACAACGGTGCTTCTTTTTCACTGGTAAAGTTGTGTACCTTTTGTCCAAGCGTGGGTTTCTTGGTCTTGCTCCGGTCGGCGTGGAAGCGTTGGATGTAAGCCGTGGTATCCAACACGCGTCCCTCGATGCCGTTGTCCAGGGGCTGAAATAAAAACTATAGATAAGAAATGTGCTCTTAGAAGGTTAATGTACAAGGGGCTGGATAATCTGGATATACTTATACATAGGAAAGGACAAGCTATACACTACCGCTCATAACTCATAAGTATTTAGGCACCCATACCTCTTTTCCATACATCTGTATACAAAAATGACTTACAGAAATACACTGCCAAATCAGAGAGAGTCCCTTGACAGTCTTGCGTGCATTTTGCATTTTTTATTTAGCTGACTTATTGAGCCTTATATCGGTGCCCGAGACCACCCTTTTAGTTTTCCTTTTGCAATGACTTAAATAACTACTAATTGCGGGTTCTATGAACCAGCAATTAGAAGTTATTTAAGTCATTGATGCACGCAAAACTGTCAAGGGACTCTGACTTGGCAGTGTATATCTGAAAGTCATTTTTGTATACAGATGTATGGAAAAAGGTATGGGTGCCTAAATACTTATGAGCGATAGTGTATACAATAGATAAGAGACGCAGGAAGAAACGATAAACGTTACGTGTACCTTGTCTACGGTGAACTCAACCGCGGTGCCGGGCAGCAGGGGCGCTCCCTTCTTCCTGCGCAGCGCCTTCTGCAGCGCGCCCGGCGAGCCGCTCAGCGACACGATACTGCTGTCGGCGGATATCGTCACCGACTTCACGCTCGTCCATGTTAACACGCCGACATCTAAGTGAATAGTATTTTATGTAGCAGTATAACAGTTACATACATACATATAATCACGCCTGTTTCCCAAAGGGGTAGGCAGAGATCATGGATTTCCATTTACTACGATCCTAAATACAAATACAAATGGTTTATTGTTCAAAAATCGATAAGTACATTACAAGAGATTCTATCAGAGACCAAACTAGGCTGAGCCTGTAACTTGGCCTTCTGCGAGTGCGGTTAACAATAGTAGACGACATTATGAAAGTTAGGTACATAAGGGAAGATATTTACAATATTAAAATATATTACGTATTAAACTAACACTACTACAATTTTAATTCTTTATAGCTACTTAGTCTCTGTTTAAGTGTGTGTGAATGTGTGTGTGTGGGTATGTGGGGGTCCTGACATACAACTTTCGTTTCATGAACTCTCATAACATTCTTCATGCATGCGCGCCGATTTAAGGTACTCTTTATAACAGTTAAGTACATAATAAGTAGGGTGGTACATAAAAATATTTTTCGTTTTCATTTTGCTTATGCCTAGTGATTTGACGTCCTCAAATATTGTTTCACTAATCGTAGTAGAACTTGGTTATAATAGGTTGTTAAATACAAGAACTGTGTGATTTGGTGTCTCTGTTACTAACAAACAGCTAGTCTTTTAGTGATAATTGTCTCATAGAAATAAAATTGGTGAGGTGTCTTTTCGTTTGCAGTTGATGGAAAGTCGTTTATTTGACCGAAAAATGCTCTATCAGTCCTTTGAAAAGAGGTCTTTGAGGCGGAAAAGTCCCGCTTTCTTCCTGTTGGATTTCCGAACCAGGAGCTTTTTCAGTTATCAACTTTCAATATACGTCTAGACAAAACCTACAACATTATCATCAGCACCTACAAGTAGCAAAAAATCGTCCTATAAATCGTCCCACTTTAAGACGTAGAGCAGAAAATCGAAAAAATCGTGTTTTCGAAGCCGTTGAGCATACCCTTCCTACAGAGCTAGGTCAACCAAACTTTGTACAAATAATGGCACACAGATGAACAAAAAAATGAGGGGGTGGGTCAACAAATTACGGACTATTTTTTTTTAATTAATATTTAATTAATTAAATTTTTTTTAAGGAAATCTTAGCCCCACCCCCTCATTTTTTTGTTCATGTACATGCGATTACTTGACAACCGGAAATAGAATAAAAAAAATTTGGACCACCCTAATAATAAGGGGTTCTTAAAACTCGAGTTGCTTTTTTTATTATGTACCGCGTAATTCTTGATTGCTTTGTTAAACAACTAAAATTGAAATTAATAATAATAGCTTTGTCGAATTTTCTAAAAATGTATTTTTGTTAAATCTGTGTGTAAACTGTATTTGCATGACTAATTGTCTAATTATGAGCAAATAAAGAACTGAACTGAACTGAACTATGACATAGGGGGCAAACGAGCAGACGAATCGCCTGCTGTAACGAAACGAGCGTAGCGAGTTTCGTTATTAAAGACTCGAGAACTTTAAGACCTAATTATTTATTTATTTATTTCTTACAAATATTTACATGGCCTTACAGTTAACCCAATGCGCCAAACCAATTATGTAACGTTGCTTACAATATATTTTTCTCCTCACTAGCTCGGAAAGCCGTCTTTTATCCTTTGATACAAGCGGGTAAAAACGAATTTTATCCACAAGTGGGGAAAGTAATTTGACCTTGGAGCGTGTTTGAGTAGCTTTTGACAGATAACAAAACGTAAAACGCTCATAATAATGGTTTGTTTGATATCAATTATCATTAAATAAATGGTTTGAGAATTTAATAAAAAATACCAAATTTAGCTTTATTTAATGATTTAAGTCGTAAACCTTGAAAAAATTCTTTAACGAACATCTTTTTAATAATGATATTGAGTATAATTGTAAACGCACAAGTTGAGTCGATGCAATTTCAAAACGCATCGTCAGAAATGTCATCATTGTCAATGTCAACTAAAATAAACACAACTTGTCACCGACTTCGACTCACGTAAATATTATACACAACTTATATCTATAATAGTGAGGAGAAAAGTTTTGTGTTACACACGGGTGCAAAGTTGTATTTTACTTCTCGTGTGTTGAAACACTCGCTACGCTCAGGATTCTATTTTAGAACTATAGAATCCTTTCGCTGGCTCGTGTTTCAATTCCACACTCACGGGTAAAATACAACTTTGCACCCTTGTATAACAAATAATTATTCTACGACAGCAAAGTAATTTGATTTAAATTAAAAATCGAAATGGTCGCAGAAGACGCGCATTGAAGCGTGCCTTTTTTAAAAAATAAAAAATTATTACAGTTCCTTAAATCGATTATGATTCTACCACCAGTCATATACTGAATCGTCAATGGTATAGACTTGCATTGGTATGTGGCGACAACCTTCTTTGTAAATATGTATATAGTTTGTGACTTATGTTATCGCGCATGCGTATTGTTATTAGTTCTTATTTTAGGTGATGACAAGCATCGTATATGGCTCTTGTCCTTAATTGTATTTTATAATTATAATATTATGTATAAAGTGTAAATATAGTGTAAATACGAAGTGATGTCTCTCATTCTCGCTATAGTGGACATTTCCCACAAGTGGTGACCTACAGAATCGTGAGTGTTTGAACATTTTGTTACAAATTCAATTTCATAAGAAAAAATATGACAGATGAGAATGACAGCGTTTCTAACATCGGCCGTGTGGCCGTCAAACCGCCTCCCTTTTGGCCTGACAGACCGGCGCTGTGGTTCGCGCAACTTGACAGCCAGTTCATACTGGCCAGTATTAAGTGCGACACGACGAAGTTCCACTATGCAATCTCCGTGTTGGATTTTAAATATGCCGCTGCGGTTGAAGATATCATTACTCAGCCACCGGAAACGGATAAATATGAGACTCTCAAACGTGAGTTAATATCTCGTTTATCAGCTTCGCGAGGCCAGCGTTTGCAACAGTTGCTGTGTAAAGAGGAACTTGGTGATAGGAAGCCAAGTGAATTTTTACGGTATCTCCGGGGTCTAGCCGGCAGTGAAGTTAAGGATGAGTTGATGCGCTCGCTTTGGTCTAACCGGTTACCGTTGCATCTTCAAACAGTGATAGCTATGCAGCCAGAAGAAGCAAATTTAGATACTATAGCGAAAATGGCGGATAAATTTTTTGAGGTAACACCGCGTGTCTGCTCTACTAATGTTTCGGCTGCATCTACATCAAGTGTTCCAGCATCTGCAGAGTTGGATGAACTAAGGCGTAAAATCGATGGACTAGTGACTATCGTTCAAGCCTTATCTGTGCAACAAGGACGTGGCCGTCGTAGTCAGAGCCGTGGTGAGTCGCGTGAGCGCCGCCTCCGCTCTCGTTCCCGCAGCCACGTTGGTCAAGAGTGCTGGTACCATTGGAAGTATGGTGAAAGAGCGGATAAATGTATCCCGCCATGTGAATATTCAAAAAACTTGTAGAACGGTCGCTCGATGCGGCCGACGATAGTAATGCAGTGGCAAAGCGTTTGTTTATTACGGACATTAGTTCTAAGGTGCAATATTTGGTGGATACAGGGTCCGATTTATGTGTTTATCCTGTTAGTTATTTGCGTGCACAACGACGTCATAAGACAGATTATGAGCTTTATGCCGCAAATAATACTACTATTGCCACGTATGGCTGGTTAAGCTTAACATTAGATTTAGGTTTGCGTCGTGCTTTTTCATGGCGTTTTGTAATCGCGGACGTGAACAAACCTATTATAGGAGTAGATTTTTTATCCTTCTATAACTTGCTTGTCGATATTCGAAATTCGCGTCTGATTGATGGTACTACGTCGCTTACATCAGCCGCCCTGGTTGCCTCCGCTTCTGTTTGCCCGCAAATTAAGGTTATTACAGGAAACTCGCTATATCACCAGTTACTACAGGAGTATCCTGATGTAATGCGGCCCAGCGGAGACCCCTCAGAGCGCAAGTGTAAGCATCAAACGCAGCATTACATTAGAACTACTCCCGGTCCACCTGTTTTTGCACGACCAAGACGTCTAGCTCCTGATCGTCTTAAAATTGCTCGGCAAGAGTTTGAGGATATGGTACGAACAGGCGTTGCGCGTAGGTCTGAGAGTCCATGGTCGTCTCCATTACACTTGGTGCCTAAAAAAGATAATGGTTGGCGACCGTGCGGCGACTATCGTGCCCTCAATGCTCGCACCATACCCGATCGGTACCCGGTGCGGCATATAGCCGATTTTTCACACAATTTGAAAGGATGCACGGTGTTTAGCAAATTGGACTTGGTCCGTGCTTATAATCAAATACCAGTTGCTGCCGAGGACGTTCAGAAAACAGCGATCACGACCCCCTTTGGTCTTTTCGAGTTTCCTTATATGGGTTTTGGTTTCCGTAACGCTGCTCAAACTTTTCAGCGATTTATGGATGAAGTCCTAAGGGGTATTGACTTTTGTTTCCCTTTCATAGATGATGTACTGGTAGCCTCGACTAGCGATGAAGAACATTTTAAACATCTACGTATAGTTTTTGAGCGATTTAGTGAGCATGGCATTTTGCTAAACGTTAACAAGTGTGTGTTTGCTGCTCCGGAGGTAGAGTTTTTAGGATATTTAGTATCTTCCGAGGGTACCAAACCTACGGGCAGCAAAGTAAAAGCAATCGAACAGTTTTCGAAGCCCAAAACTATTAAAGAACTTCGCAGA
The DNA here is from genome assembly GCA_905163555.1 of Notocelia uddmanniana. Classification (NCBI taxonomy): domain Eukaryota; kingdom Metazoa; phylum Arthropoda; class Insecta; order Lepidoptera; family Tortricidae; genus Notocelia; species Notocelia uddmanniana. Next base: position 22,927,392 of record LR991070.1, on the reverse strand, counting down.
TTTTTAGGCGCTTTAAATTTTTATAGAAGATTTATACCGGGTGCTGCTAAGCTGCAGGCTCCACTGCATTTGTTACTGAGCGGATCGTCAGTCAAGAGTAATGATAGCATAGTTTGGACGCCCGCTTTATGTAGTTCTTTTGACGCGTGTAAAAAGAGTCTGTCTAAAGCAGCTCTACTAGCGCATCCGGACTCAAATGCACCGCTGGCAATTGTGACGGACGCTTCTGAGACTGCCGTAGGTTCGGTGCTGCAGCAACAGGTTGAAGGACACTGGCAGCCACTAGGGTTTTTCTCCAAAAAGTTAACGGCAGCTCAGGTGAAGTACAGCGCATATGATCGAGAGTTATTGGCTATATACGAATCAGTGAAACATTTTCGGTATATGATCGAAGGAAAACCTTTCTTTATTCTTACGGATCACAAACCGATTGTTTCTGCTTTTAGAAAATCTCATGACTCGTGTTCACCGAGACAGTTTCGGTATCTCGATTTTATATCTCAATTTACTACCGATATAAGATTCATCTCCGGTGACGATAATATTGTAGCGGATGCGATGTCAAGAGTAGATGTTGTTTTGAGTGGATTAGACTTTAATGCCTTATCAATTTCTCAGTCTAATGATGAAGAACTGCAGACTCTATTACGTAAAGGTTCGTCATTAAAATTACAAAAAAATCAGATTTCAGGATCTAAAATATTTTGTGATGTATCCGGTCCCATCCCTAGACCTTTCATTACAACTGAGTTTCGTAGGCAAGTTTTTAACATTTTGCATGGACTAAGTCACCCTAGCGCTAGGAATACCATTAAGTTAGTAACTGAGCGCTATGTTTGGCCCGGTGTTCGAAAAGATTGCCGTATTTGGGCGCGTGTGTGTTTATCTTGTCAGAGAAGTAAAGTATCCCGCCACGTTCACGCACCCGTACACCAGTTTACTGTTCCTTCGGCTCGGTTTGCTCATATTCATGTTGATTTAATTGGTCCCCTGCCCATTTCTAATGGCTATAGGTACTGCCTCACCGTGGTCGATAGGTTCACACGTTGGCCTGAGGTTGTTCCCTTGGTTGATATTACGGCTGAAAGTGTAGCTAAAGCGTTATTATTTTCATGGATCTCGAGGTTTGGTTGCCCTCTTAAGATAACGACTGATAGAGGGAAGCAATTTGATTCTCATCTTTTTAAGCAACTGTCAGTGTTAACAGGTTTTCAGCATTTGCAAACTACGGCGTATCACCCGGCAGCCAATGGGTTGGTAGAGCGTTTTCATAGACAGCTTAAAGCTGCAATTATGTGCCACGCCAATGAAAGCTGGACTGAGTCGCTCCCGGTTGTGCTGTTGGGTGTACGTACTGCGTGGAAGGGAGATTTATCCGCATCTACAGCAGAACTTGTGTATGGAGAGCCCATACGACTACCTGGTGACTTCTTTGAACAACCAACTGACTGTGTGGTTGATTATGCGGATTATTTGTCTAGGTTGCGCTTACACATCAGAAAGTTACAGCCTTCAATTGTGTCGCGGCATGGTACAGACAAAGTTTTTATGTTTAAAGATTTACAAACCACCTCTCATGTATTTGTGAGGCAAGACTTGATTAGGACATCTTTACAGCCGCCGTATGCTGGTCCTTATAAGGTTGTTGAAAGGCATAATAAGTATTTTAAACTAAAGATTGCGGGTAAAGTGGTTACTATATCGGTTGACAGGCTGAAACCCGCGTATGTTTTTATAGAAGACTCAATTTCATCTCATACTCCTTCTCGTGAAACATCACCTAGTGTTGTTCCGAGAGAGACACCTACCAATGTTTTAACACCTCCAAATAGGATAACGCGGTCTGGTCGCCGTGTACACTTTCCGGACTTTTATCGACCTTAAAGGTCTCCGGGGGGGCTGATGTGGCGACAACCTTCTTTGTAAATATGTATATAGTTTGTGACTTATGTTATCGCGCATGCGTATTGTTATTAGTTCTTATTTTTGGTGATGACAAGCATCGTATATGGCTCTTGTCCTTAATTGTATTTTATAATTATAATATTATGTATAAAGTGTAAATATAGTGTAAATACGAAGTGATGTCTCTCATTCTCGCTATAGTGGACATTTCCCACAGGTATATCAAGTTTATTGTTTTAATACTGCTGTGAGTCATTTAATTGACAGATTACAATGCTGGAGCAGAAAAAATACCATAAGGTTATATGAATACATATTGTAATGATTCTACATTCTAGTCCATACTCTTACGGATCTCTAGAATAGTATCTCTTACTTTCGCTGCTACTAATTATATGATGTTGACTTTAAGGTAGTGTTTAATAGGACATCAAAGAATCTAACAAATAATTTATACTTCACATATGGTTATAAAACCATTTCCCTTACTTACAGAGGTGTTATTATAGTTATACTTAGTCGGCTCATAAGTTCTGTCATATACATAGTATCAAATAAAAACAAAAGTTTAAGTTTATTCCGTATAATTTGTACAGCGTTTGAAAGCTTATAAACTAGAGAATCTAAATGTATAACATTTATTCAAAATGACCGCCATAATTATCTACACAGGCTTGAAGTCTGCGTGGCCAGTCGTCAATGGATTCACGCACCACTTTCATGTCGATATTGGCCACTGCCGTAGCAAGGGATTTTTTCAGCGAGTCTAGATTTGCATGAGGTTTTGAGCACACCTTTTCCTCTAAATACTGCCATATTTTATAGTCTAACGGATTAAGATCTGGGCTAGAGGAGGGCCAATCTTCATGCCGTATAAAGTCGATTTTATTGGAGGCGAGCCAGGCTTGTGTAGACTTTGCCTTATGGGCTGGAGCAGAGTCCTGCTGGAAAACCCAATGCTGGTTTAGAAACATCGTATGGGATAGTGGTTTCACAATATTAGTCAACACCGTGTCTTGGTACACTTTGGCACTAGTTTTTACTCCTTTCTCACAAAAATGCATACTAGTGACGCCCGCATAAGAAACTCCCAGCCAAACCATCACAGATGAAGGGTGATGACCTCTTTGAATACGGAGAATGCTATTAGACGCTTCTTTACTATTGCGAGCGTACACTCTATCATTTTGTTTATTACAGTTTTCTTCTATGTCAAAAATTTTCTCGTCCGAAAACAGTATACAACGATGCTTATTTTTAGCGTACTTCTTCAATAAAGCTTTAGATCTTTTAAACCTTAAAGCTTTAAGCCGACCATTGAGAAGATGGCCAGTTTTTCGTTTATAAGCACGAAGTCTCAGGTCTTGATTAAGCACTCTTTTCACCGTGTTTCTGCTCAAACCCATCTGGAGGGCCATAATTTTTTGTTTCCTAGCGGGATTTCTGGCAATGCGTGCCCTAATTGCTTGTACAACCGCTGGAGTCCTAGCTGTACGCGGACGACCGCTTCTTTTCTTGCCATTTAAACTAGAGACCTCACTGTATCTTTCTATGGTACGATACACAAATCTTAGAGAAAATTTTAAATTTTCAAGTAGCTTAAAAATTTTAGTCGGCGAGTGTCCACAACGATATAGTGCAATTATTGCGGTACGGCTATCTTTAAGCGTCCACTCCATGTTAAAGAAAACAGAAAATTGCAAAATTATACTACTTAAATATTTAAAAAAGATTCGAAATTCAAATGCACAACGGTTTTTGTTTTAGGAGTTCCAAATTTAAATTTTAAAGGCCAGTGACAGAACTTATGAGCCGACTAAGTATTAATGGTCAGTGAATAAGAGGGCAGAACACATCGCCAAGAGGCGATGGAAAGTTTGCCGCGGATAAGAAAGCAGCAAGACAGAAAAAGACAGCCCTAAAAATAAAAACCAGAGTAACAAACTTCTTGTTAAAATGGATCAGCAAAAGTTGGGTCTTAACAGATTGGTACTCGTGAGATGGGAAGATGAGCTGAAACTTTAAGTGCGGGTCCAAATTGAAAACAAGGATCAAATAGAAGTTGTTAGATTGGCAATGGCCTATGCCAATAGGGAATTTGAACTTAGAGATATCCTGCGATATTAAAATATAATGACACGCTCGTACGCGTGCCAAACGAGCCGCCGCCACGATAAGTACTTATTAAGGACCGCGAATCGGTCTGAAACATGTCGAGCGAAATTTGACCTTTAAGACGTGAGTGACCCTTTTCATTATACTTTAATATGTCTGAAACTCGCGGGAGTATTGTATATCCTTTAAAATTAATTAACTATAAAATTAAAAAAAAGTTAAAAACAAAGGACTTATTGGGTGATTAATATAAGTAAAATAAATCAAAAGCTACAATTCTCACCTAATTCAACTTCCGGGTTGGCGTCAGCTTTAGGCAGGAAGGCCCTAGTGCTGGCAATCCCAATGTCCATCACATAGCCGTGGTCCTCCACTGACGACACTGCTGCCTGCAGAATGTCACCTGCAATATTATTATTATTAAATACATAATTTAATCCACAATGTATCAATTCTATTATACAAGCTTTAACTTCCAATGTTTGTATGTATGTCCGGGTCAAATTAAGCCAGAGGGAGTGAAAGATTGACTACTAATTAATAGCTTAATAATAATATGAAGATGTATTGCAACATTAAAAGATCACAATAAATAATCAGATAAATTAAGAAATAAAATAAGCAAGCGTGGCGATTATGGCATTTACCCTCCATGAAATTGCGGGAGGCCTATGTCCAGCAGTGGACGTCCTTCGGCTGATTTGGTGGTGGTGGTGGTGGTGGGATAAATAAAAAAATTAATGAGGTAGAATAAGACTGATAATAAAATAGGGGACAGGCTATTGTCGGTAAAGACGAAGAACGACCCTACTACATTCTATTCTGTTACTTAATCTATTCTTGTACTATTAAATGAATTGGTTTCAAAACGCTCAAAATAGTCTGCTATGTCATTAGAACCAGATTGTGTATGCACCACAGAGTACCTACCCTTTAAGAGGTCCGAGTGCGTGCGTCCCGAGTTGACATGCTGCGGCATCATGGACAGCATCACACCGTCGCTGCCCCCGTCCGCTTCAAGCACGTGCACGGCCACATACTGCCCGGGGCTGAACATGTCCGGCAGTTCCCGCACTTTCTCTGTCTGGTCGAAGAGAAAGACAACTTCAGCCCGGCTAGCACAACTTGGCGCGCGAGATAGACAATCCGTCTCTTTCTGTGTGTACCAATTAGAAAGAGGCGGATAGTCTATCTCGCGCGTGAGATAGCTCGCGCGCCAAGTTATGCCAGCCGTCCTGTACAAATTGAATTGGATGTGAGAAGCTAAAGGTGCGTACGCATTCAGGCAGCCTCAGGTTGACGAACGTACGGCTCACCTGTTCGCTCAAATGCGCTTCACCTGAAGGTTTATAATTCGCGATCAGTTGGATTAGCTTGGTTTATAATCTTTGTGACTTAATTGTTCAATTGTTAAACGTTGTGTAAACCAATCCAATGTTTTATGTGCAATAATTAATACAGTGTAATTGATTCTATTTGTGACGTTTTATTTCTTATTTCTGTGTATCAGTGTAAATTATTAATGACCGAGTGGTGATGCGGAAATTGGTCTTCTGCATTCGCCGCTCAAGTGATCATCACCAGTTGCATCATATTTATTTATTATTTCATTTTAGACAGACAGGTGACACTGATACATCTTAACTAGAGTATATGTCTTAGCACAGGTTCACTCTGCTTTAACTACTATTTTATTATTTTAGAATTATGAGCGACACTAACATTGTTTTGTAAGTCAAAAAGGTTATTAGCATGTTAAGGTTTATCAGAAGTAGGAATATAAACTTTATTGCTACTTATATATAGATACATACTTACTTAAAATACATAGGACACATCCAAAACCCAGGAACAATATAATAATTATAATAATAATAACATAGGGCAGCTTGTGGCGAGCTGTTAGGGAGCAGCGACCCTATGTACCTGAGTGCTCCTGGGGGTGTCCTGTGGGTTGGTTGTATGAACAGGCCTCCCGCCTCTGGCTTGCCTTAACCGGCTGTCCAGAGTGGAGTCGCTAGAGCGTGGATTTGGTCACCTAAGTGGCGAGTTGGCTATATGTTTAAAGTCCAGTGCCACCTCTCTACCCCCAGCCCTCTGCACGGTGTTGCCCTTAGGCCATTTTTTAATGTCGCTATTTATAGGGGCCCATCTAGCAGAGGGCGTCTGCCTGAGATAAAAATGTGAGACAGTTTTATTAGGCTTGTCTCACTCAATAGCCCAGCCATTAGTCCATCATATTCACCCAATAGTCCTTCATTTAGATTCCATCAACCAGCAATAGTTTCTGTACACAAGCTGAGCCACCCACCATTTCAATTGTTGTTTCTGTACCTATACTTTTTGTTGTGCCATTATTATATTTAAGTCCATGGAAATACTATGTAATAGGTATACTAGCTAACTTTGAATAAATGTCTTATTATTATTATGACACCCTGGCGGGTGCTGTCTCTGTGTGATACGGGCAGGGACAGCATCCTTGGTGTACCCCTTGCATTTCATTGAATTGTGAAAAGGGTCTCTAGTGTTGGTTTATGTGGTACTCGGTTGGTACTTCGGTACCTCGGTACTTCGACTCCGCGCACGCCTTGGGGTCCCGTGAGCGGAAAAGGCATATAATAATAATAAAGCCTTTTATTGCCAGATTTTGCATATACAATAGAATATTATCATACATAACTTTTAACTACTAAATTTACTGGGCACGTGGGCAGCCCATTTTTGGGCGAAGGCCTCCTCCAATTTATGCCATATTTTTCTATCGCCGGCCAGTCTGCACCAGGTTGGCCCTGTGACCTGAACTATATCATCGCTCCATCTTCGTCGTGGCCGGCCACGAGGGCACCTGTCTTCTCGTGGCCTAGACCCAGGAACAATATTCGTGATAAATGCACAAATAATGCCCTGATCGGGATACGAACCCGGGACCTCCGGCTTAGTAGGCAGGGTCACTACCATCTAAGCCAAAGTGGTTGTCCAAATACGTACTAAAAAATCAATACTTCCTTACTAACTATCTATTAGCAAATGAATGAAGATAAAGTCGTAATTACTTTGGGTAATGTGCAACTTAATGTAATGCCAATTCATTTCCTAAAAAAAAGTTAAATGTTCAGTCACTTGAAAGTATTTCCTCATGTGTTGGCTATTGCCAATCTCTGAATCCAATTAGCGCGATTAGTCTAAACCATTTATATATAAAAATATTAAAAGATTTATTGCAAGAACATATGTACATCAAGGTCTTATTTTGAAAAAAAAAACTTAATAAATACCTCATCATTAACATATGCTTCCAGTGTCTTGTTGTACGGCTCACTGACATGACAGGCCATCACGCTGCCCTCTGTCTTGCCCGGCATCATGACCCGCAGCTTGGTTTCCATCACCCTGCATACTCGGCCCAACACATTCAGACCCGGTTTCAGTGTCTTTAAAAAATTAGGGTGCATAGTAAATAAAAAAATAAGGTACAGACATTCTACCTTTACTCACACCCAAAAAAAAAAGAAAAGATGTAGTGTTAAAAGAAATGATTTAGTGTCAGGCATCCGAAGATGATGTTTTGTCCTGTGCTTGTTAGCTGTAATAATTTCACTTTAACAATACCTTGTATCCAATGCCTGCTGCACACATTTTATATGATTGGTCCACCTCCTTGACTGCTTCGTCAGATAAGTATCCATCATCTTTTTCGGTTTTTTTCTTTTGTTTCTTCTTCTTTCCTTGCCCTTTTTCTGCAGCGCCTAAAAACTAATGAAAAGGTATTGGAATATAAAGTAATTTAGTCCGTTAGAATATTAACGATTATGACAAGTACTTACATTACTGCTTTGCTTAAAATATGTCACATTAGGCTTCTTCCCACCACGAGGAAAGTATTCTTCGGTCATTTTGAACTTTGTTATTTTAATTGAACATGAGAACTTTACATATGTATCAAAGAAAATATAACCACTACGTTTTGTATGTATTGTGTACACTCTACACGCGAACTTTGGAGGTTGTATTGTCGTTTAATTATTGCTTTGGTGTTAATAAACGTCAAATGTTTTTTTTTACACTAGATTTACACTATCGTGTTCCGCATTCGCCTCGTTATTCGACGAAACATTCGTGTACGAGTGCCGTTGTGAACTACTGTTCACACATTCGTGGGTTTATTCACACACAAATATGGAGGACGTGGAAATAATAGCGGCACGCGCGCTACATCATCCAAATGAGCTCTATCTGTTGATAAAAAGAACATTTATGTCTAAAATTCGCACTACAGATTCGCACTTAAATCCACTCAATTTTGTCTACACGTCGTTTTGGGTCGGGCGATGGCGAATGTGTGAACAGTAAGTTCGTGTTCGCTATTCGTGCCCTATGATTATCGTCCGAAAAACCGCTCCCAACGCGAACGCACGAATCGCGATGCGAATAGCGAATGTACTGTTTAGTTTACACATGTGTATTCGTTATTCGCCTCGCTATTCGTTCGAATGTGTAAATGCTGCTTTAAATAATAAAATAACAAAACGCAAAACTACTGTCAGATTTAGTAATAATAGGAACATTATTAACAATATTAAATTTATATAAAAGGTGTTTAAAAGTGAGATTTGCATTCAAGTTAAATATAGTATAGTAGTAATATACTAAATATACTTTTAAGTACCCCTAATCAGTAAGATATTCTCAGAACATGATCTAGTTTTTGACATGTAAAATTTATCTAATATGGTAGAAAATCATACTTTTTCACACTTATAGTCAAGCCAAATATAACGGTTCAGCATTTCATTAGGAAAGAAACATCGAGAGTAACATTTATAATTTGAGGTCATACATATTTTGACAGTCGAGTGTGGGTACGTGTAAAACGTAGTGATTATATTCTCTTTGGGTACGTGCGTGTGTGTGTGTCTGTGGCTGTGTAGTTGTGTACGTGAGCGAGTGCCGGCCGCCGAGCAATTTGTTCATCAATCATCATCATCACTTGCCGAAACAATTTACAAGTCAATTAGGTAGGCAGTCTCACAAGTGTTTACGATCGGTAATGTATTAAATTAACATAACAATTTATTTGAAATCACATTAGTCTACACGTTAATTTATTCTGTTAACGTGCGTCATGAAATCATTTTAATTGAAGATCAATTTTATTTAGCATTATCGTAGTGAGTTTTGGTTTAGCTAGTCGTGAATTATCTGCGTTATCATTAGATAAAGCTACTGCGCTCTTGACGAGGTGGTAAACCAGTCTAACCTGTTATTTAATTGATTCCGTGTTTACAACGATCTTGACCAATTTATTCTAATACAAGTGTTATTTCCTCTAGTACCGACGAGCAAGATGGTGAAGAAAATTGTAATATTCGGCTCCACGGGGATGACTGGGCTCTGCGCCTTGGAAGCTGCTGTGAAGAAAGGTAAGTCTACTTTCGGTCTTATTATCACATATTAGTAATATTATATGTATAGATAAATGCATTAATATCTGCCAAAATCTGCAACAATATCTGATTGATACTGTAAAATTTTAACCTGAGTGGATGTGGATATCTAGACATTTCTAAAATAATTTGAAAAAAAAAAAGTATTTCGAATTTATCATCATTTTATTTGTCACATGGCAATCATTTTATTTTTTAATTATAAAAGAAAAAAATATATATACATACTTTTTTTAAATAGGTTTAGAAGTACGCGCATTCGTCCGCACTCCCTCAAAAGTGCCAGAACACCTGAAAGACAAGGTCGAAATTGTCCAAGGAAATGTTCTTGAGCCGGACTCCGTCCAAGATGCTGTTGAGGACATGGATGCAGTAGTCATAGCCCTCGGCACTAACAACAACCTGGATGCTACCTCGGATATGTCGGAGGGCACTATGAACATCCTCGAGGCTATGAGGGCGAAGGGTGTGAAGACTCTGTCAGTCTGTTTGTCTGCATTCCTGTTCTACGAACCTGACAAGGTGCCTCCGAGATTTGTGGACCTTAATGAGGACCACAAGAGGATGTACCAGGCAGTTAAGGAAAGCCCTTTGAACTACATTGCTGTGTTCCCACCACATATTGCTGGTGAGTGCGACAATAACAATGTATTGAATTTATTTTGTTTCACGTTTCTTACCATGCCAGATACTACTAGTATTACGCTGCATCAGGTTCATTTTGCCGCATTCTATTATCATTTATTATTTTCTTTGAAGCCTTTTTCCAACCATACCAATCTAGCTGGTTTAGTTTAAAAACTAAATACACATTCACTATGTTGGAAATAAATTTCGAAGCTAGTCACTATTGTTATACATTAAATTAAATTTGAATCTTAAGTTAGGGTACTAAGATAAAATTTCAGCCAAGGAAAGGATGCCATTGTTAAATCATACTGAGCCTGATAAAGGTCTACATTTTTCAAGTTGTTTACTGTCTGAGGGAATAATAAAATTTAAATATATTGGGGGTGTGTAGTCAGGAACAAAGGTTTTTCTTTCATTTCAATAAAAAAAGGAACAATCGTAAAACAATTGAATGATTTTATCTGTTACAGATGAGCCAAGCAGGGAAATCGTAGTGGAAGTGAACCCTGAGAAGTCTCCCGGCAGAGCCATCTCCAAGTGGGACCTAGGTGCCTTCCTGGTGGACTCCCTCAGCGAACCCAAGTACTACCGGTCCATCATCGGCATCACCAATGCTCCTAAACCATAGGATACCAATAAAATGTAGCCAGCCAAACCAACAATAGCAAAATAACAAACATACACTAGTCTCTTTCTCTGGGGTGATAACACTATACTAGCACTACTGTAAGAAAGAGATGAATTATATTCTTAGAAAGGAAAGTTAGTGACATGATTGGCTGGCATGTCGTCTTTTTCAATGTGTACTAGATTTTTAGAAAGATGGCTAGTGTGTCTTTCTAAAGGGTTGTGTTGCAGCACAAGGTATCTTTATAATGTAAGATCCGTTGTCCATTTGGGCAACATGAAGAGATGACGCGACACACAAAACATCTATTAGTAGTCGTCTGATCACAGGGCCCTCGCTCTATTTTACAACAACAGGAAGAGTTGGCTCAATGTGCACGCAGTTGCCGTAGACATAAGGCTTAGATTTCAATGCTGACTAATGCTTCGGGGATGCGCCGCAGAGCAATGAAATGTATACCTTAATTAATTGGTGATAAAGTGCAATATGCGTTAACTAGATTTTATTTACCACCTGCGCCGGATCTTAGTGTTTCGTCGCTTATGTCCTATGTATGAACGACAACCAAGGCATCTTAATTATTTATTTGAAAACAATACCATCGTAAAGCATGTATATGTGTGAAATGTATGCTATTGCTACGTAACGTAACACGTTACGGGTGTATGTAACATAAGATTTTAAATTGTTAAAGTTTAGTTTTTAGATGTATAACTTTTAAATTTTCAAATAAATATTCTTCTTGTTACATCTGTCTTTTTCGTTTAACCTTTTAGCCATATTTTTCTTGAATGTATAAAGGTAACTTATCCTACGATTTCACAAGCTAGAATCGAGCTATTTACCTACCTACAAACCGACTAGCCAAACCATGAAACGAAAACGAATTTCGTTCAAGCTGTACTTTGCAAACGAGTTTCCTCCCTGATGTCCCGCGTGCGAAATAGTACCAACAGCCTCTTGAACACCATTATCGAAGGATTAGATTGCCCAATAGGCAGAACTTAAACACTCTGTACATTTAACTACTTTATTTCGTTTCAAATATTTTTTTTGTCAAGTCCATTTTTTGTACATTTAACTACTTTATTTCGTTTCAAATATATTTTTTGTCAAGTCCATTTCTCATTGCCAAACTATTAATGTATCATATTCTAGCGGTCACTACGCTTCTGTTCAGTTGTCTAAACCTGCTCAAGGTGAATGGCATAGACGCCGACTTAGCCAAGTTAGGTTTGGTTCTGTATCCAGAGGTGACAGAACCTCCAGCATGAAGCCTCCAAGGGTGCCAGAACAACTTCTCTTCAGCCAGAGAGCTCATGCTCAACCAAGTATCCGCAGTCAGTTGATATTCTATCGAATCATCTCTCACAGCTATCACGCTCAGACTAGTTGCAGATGGATCCATGATACAAACTTGTTCGTTCACATTTATAAACAAGTCGCTGTCTATACTTGATAAAGAAGGACTACTCACGCCGTACGTAGTCGTCGATGCGGGGTAAGCCGTGAAATCGCTGTTAAAGGAATACGACGATGGCGGTGAGATCTTGGAGTTCCAGGATTCAGTAATCCAGGGAGTGTCTATCATATCGAGCGTGTCCGTGACTGAAAGAGTGTTTCTCAAGTCCTTGAACGTAGAAGAACATGTGCTTAGAGTCGCGTTGTTTGTAGTTAGCTGGACAACAGTCTGCTCTGACTTGGTCCGGCTAGAAGCATCGCTCGTTCTGTACGTTGGTAAGACTCTGGTGTACGACATTGTTAGGCCGAGTGGATTCGAGACATGAGTAGGATGGGATATACGTCTGTGGCCATGATGATGAGCCAGCGATATGTTAGTATGTAAACGATGAAGCTCTGAAAGTATGCTATCGGATTCATGTTTGTGATGTTTTATGGACTGTACTATATTTTGTAATCACATTATTATATTTAGGCGATCGTTACGAATCCATGTAGTATTTTTGTTAATTTATCTTGAATTGATATTGAAGTTTAATGAGTGACGGCTTCACTTGACACTTATGACGTACTTAACGTTTATTTGACAATATATTTGCACATATCTATGACGTTATAAAATACCAAAGAGGTTTCGTACTTACCTACCTAAACCACCCAGTTTCGGCCATAAAGACTAACGTGCTAGCTGATGGACTGATGTGATAGCAAAAGTAGCAGTAGTAGCACCTAGCTCTGTAGGAAGGGTATGCTCAAATGTAATTATTATGCTGTGTATAGACGTTAATAAATGTATTTTCTTTCTTTCTTTCTTCTCAACGGCTTCAAAAACACGATTTTTTCGATTTTCTGCTATACGTCTTAAAGTGGGACGATTAATTGGACGATTTTTTTGTTACTTTTAGGTACTGATGATAATGTTGCAGGTTTTGTCTAGGCGTATGTATTGTATATTGAAAGTTGATAACTGAAAAAGCTCCAGGTTCTGAAATCCAACAGGAAGAAAGCAGGACTTTTTCGCACCAAAGACCTCTTTTCAAAGGACTGATAGAGCATTTTTCGGTCAACTAAACGACTTTCCATCAACTGCACCCGAAAAGACACCTCACCAATTTTATTTCTATGAGACAATTATCACTAAAAGACTAGTTGCTTGTGAGTAACAGAGACACCAAATCACACCGTTCTTGTATTTAACAACCTATTATCACCAAGTTATACGATTAGTCAGACAGTATTTGAGGACGTTAAATCACCAGGCATAAGCAACAGATTGGATGAGTTTTCAAACCCGAATCCGAAAAAAAAATTTTTTGGAGCTCCTAATACAGGGCGAATAGAGTATGTATACTTTATGCACATGGTAAATAATACACACACAAAGTAGATAAATCATTTGTGTTTCCTATTGCGGCCTAGCTCGTATGATCCTGCACCAGTACTTGGAGTTTCTGTTTGGCCCAATGGTTGACTGGTAGATAATGCCTTAAGGCATTAAGTCCGCCAATTGCACTGTTTTGTGTATATGTGCAATAGTTTAATAGTGGACCCGGGTATGTCCTTAAACTACGACCAAGACCACCGGGGAATGGGCAGCAGCATTCCTAGAGTGCGGTGGAGATACTGCGATCGCCAACCCGCATGCCAAGCGTGGCGATTATGGCATTTACCCCCCATGAAATTGGGGGAGGCCTATGTCCAGCAGTGGGCGTCCTAGGGCTGATATTTTATTTATTATTTATTTATTTATTTATTAACAATAATTATACCGCATATGCAATTACAGAGTCCCACAAAACCGTTTGCACGGTTTGACTGTGACTGTGGATATGGTGGTGGATGGTGGTGCACTAGTTTAAATAAACCAATAAACATTGTTGAATCGATCACCATCGTATAAGAGAAAGATCCAAAACTTTTTCCTTTTATACTTTACGAACTGTAAGCTTAGGTTCGGCAATGACCATGTGACACTCCTGGCGTCGCAGGCCTCCATAGGATGCGGTGACTGGTTACCAACAGGCGAGCCGTACGCTTATATACCTATATATACCTATATATATATATATAGTATTATTCCAAATGGGATTGCTCTTGGCCAGCATCTAGCCGGGGGCAAAGATCCTAACCTGGTCGAAATTCCTCTAATTCGAACCAAGCGCTTTGTATCTTCTTTTATAATGCGCACTTCTAAGGTTTGGAATTCTCTGCCGGCGTCTGTATTTCCGAGTTCATATAACCTGGACCTTTTTAAGGCACGAGTGAATAGGCATCTTCTGGGTAAGCTCGCTTCATCGTCGGCCTCATCTTTGCCCCCTGGCTAGATGTTGGCCAAGAGCAATCCCATTTTTAACAAAAAAAAAAAATGAGGCCGACGATGAAGCGAGCTTACCCAGAAGATGCCTATTCACTCGTGCCTTAAAAAGGTCTAGGTTATATGAACTCGGAAATACAGACGCCGGCAGAGAATTACATATGGTATAAAAATACTTAGATAAAAAACAATTTAGCTGTAATCAATAAAGCCTTGCGTCATCGTCATTAGTAATTAAGAGTCATCAATAGCTTTTATGACGTATGCCACCGTATGCGACCAAATATAAACGTGTGATTAAGAAACGTGACCACCAATGACAATGAAATTAGTAACTTACGTTTCTGTGGCTCGGAATCAAAGGTTAGGCAGGCGCTTATTATCATTTTGGTCACAGCACCGATAGTACCATGTACAGTCGCGGAATGAAAAGGTGCCGTGACTTCATATCACGTCGATGTAAAGGCAACCTGCGTGCTGTCAAGTAAGGTCCATTTTCTGTCTTTAAAGAAAAAAGACTAGCGTGTTCTTACGGAATCTACTGTGGCGGTGTAGAGGTTAACTGACGTGGCGTGTGACCCTTATTACAATGAGAATAAGGTGCAAGAATGGTAAGTTACCCGTGTTGGCGATGGTATTCGGTGTATTGACGCGGCAGAACGACATTGGCGTCTTACATTTAGCACGATTAGGTTCACATTTAAGTTTGTAGCGCGGTAGAGCGGAGGCGGCGTGTGAAACATATGAAGAAGTAGTCGACAGTCGACAGTTTCGGAAAGATCAAAAATGCAAAACCGCATCCGCCCCGCACCGCGACGCGCCCGCTCGGTGCCTTTTAGAGCAAAAAAATATTTTCAAAGTATTTTATTGCGTTTTTAGGGTTCCGTACCCAAAGGGTAAAAACGGGACCCTATTACTAAGACTTCGCTATCCGTGCGTCCGTCCGTCTGTCACCAGGCTGTATCTCAAGAACCGTAATATATAGACAGTTGAAATTTTCACAGATTGTGTATTTCTGTTGCCGCTAGAACAACAAATACTAAAAACAAAACAATAATAATAATTAAGGGGGGCTCCCATACAAAAAACGTGATATTTTAGCCCTTTTTCATGGCTACCACTCGCCGAGCTAGATCTCAAGAACCGTAATATGTAGCTTGACAGTTGAAATTTGCACAGATTATGTATTCGTATTGTGGTTACAACAACAAATACTAAAATCAAAATAACAATTAAGGGGGGCTCCCATACAACAGAGTAGTTGCCGCTAAAACAACAAATACAAAAAAAAACTCAATAAAACAAGTGTTTAATGGCACCAGCTTTTAGCCTTTTTTCTGGTACGGAACCCTTCGTGCGCGAGTCCGACTCGCACTTGGCCGGTTTTTCTAATTGGTAATGTAAGACTAATTATTTTTATTGTTGTCAAAATGCCAATTTATTTTTGATCTGTGATAAAACTACTTAAGTAGGTACAGATAGTTCAACTCAGTCGTGCGCGCGGCTGCATGTGTGCGTGCTCTTGTAACTTTCGCTGTGTGCGTGCGAATGCTTGTAACAACGACTGCCGTGTCACACGCACACAAACAAAACCCGTATAGTTACAAGCGCACGCACACATAGCGCCGCGCGCACAACTGAGTTCAACTATCTGTATGTATGTGTATTAAAAATAAATCAAAAAGTTAAAAAAGCATCTGCTTATATTTACACTACAAACTTCATGTCTTAACTTATACTATAATATCTACGTGGTAAGACTCAAAACATCATAAATTTGTAACATAATAAAACGTGCGATTAAGTCATAGATATAATCACACATCCAGAAAAACAGCATAAATTAAACTCTAATTTCAGCTCCTCTAGGTCCTATTCATCTGCATCATATCCCACTGATAATTTCGCTTTAAGGCAGAACGCTAGTAGGGTAAACGTACCAATGCCCGAAACCTCAATGCCCAATAGATGACACCGATCTGTCACCTATATTGTAATGACATTAGATTGAAGGTGCCAAGTATAAGGTCAGCGACGAGCACAGGTACTTTTTAAATTTTTAAATCGTCCCGCTACCAACGCCATCTCAGTCAAAAGTGCCAAACATTAAAAAAAACAACGAAAAATCAACCTTAACGGCTACGCCATAAGGCTCTCTTTGTCCTTGCTATGATCTTTTAGTAGATAGACGTCTTGCAAAATCTTGAGCCTCGATCATAGTCCAAACGATATCAATGAAATCGCGGCTTCATATCAAAATAAACTCTATTTCCTAAGCCATGTTTTTTTTACCATTTTAGTAAACTTTTAGTAAATCGATATCTAGTAGCGTTCACTCTAGTTCCAAAGCCTTGAACATAGCACCGACCGACCTCTATATCGCTGATTCATAGAAAAATCAACATTACTTACTTATCCTTACTCGTTTGTCGCGAAATTTTACCTCCCTCTATTTGACGGGCCCGCAAATTAACGGCCAATTTTTGCGCACGCGCCGCTACCGATTCCGCGCCTCCGCGCGCGCGAATTCGCGGTCGTGGGAGAAAACAGTATGCTAGAATGCGGGGAATGGGAGACGCAGGGGGCGCCATTTTGGCCGCAAATTCGCGGTCCCGGGTAACGACAGGTTCCTGTAAACATTTTCAAACACATAAGCAGCAGCGCTACTCAATGAAAACTAGACTCTAATATCTACGCCATAAGATTCTCTTTTTCCTTTTTATAATCTTTCAGTAATTCGATATCTAGCAGCGTCCTCCCTAGTTCCCCGGTACGAAAGGCCTTGATCATAGTCCGAGAGACCTCGATCAAATCGGGCACGTCCCGCATAGCCCCGTCAAAGTCCCGCGTCCGGCGGACTCGGTTGAACTTCACCGCACCCGCTATTAGTACCTGGAATATAAATATATTTACTGAGTAAAATTGTTTTTTTTTTTTTGTATATTATGGTTGCCATTTTATCACTTTTTAGGGTTCCGTAGTCAACTAGCAACCCTTATAGGTTCGCCATGTCCGTGTGTCTGTCTGTCCGAGGCTTTGCTCTGTGACTGTTAGCGCTAGAAAGCGGCAATTTGGTATGGATATAGAAATCAATAAAACTGAGAAAGACTTAAAAAATATATAAAAAAATATATGGTACCTCCTCCCCTACACGTAAAGTGGGGATGCAATTTTTTTTTGCTTCAACCATATGGTGGGGGGTGTTGTTGGATAGGTCTCTCAAAATGAACATAGGTCTTCATCAAACACTTTTTGATAAAGTGAATATTCTCGTAAATATTCACTCCTCTACTATGGGTTCAAAAATATGAAAAAAATCATAAAAGTAAAGCTTAATAAAGACTTTCAATGAAAACTATAGCGGACCTCAGACCAAGTAAAAACTTTTTACAAGAATTTTTAATTTGGTCTGAGTAGCGGACATGATCAGTTGAGCTGTTTTTGAGTTATCGTGAAAAGTCTTCCCTTATTAGTAAAAGGCGTATGACACGCTGCGAAGGTATTCCCTTTTGCTTGTTATTGATTTTTTTAAGTAAGTTCAATAGGCAACTACGAAACCCTACACTGAGCATGGCCCGACATGCTATTGGCCGATTTTTTTTTATACCTCGTCGGTGGCAAACAAGCGTGCGGCCCGCCTGATGGTAAGCGGTCACCGCAGCCTATGGACGCCTGCAACTCCTAGGGGTGTCACATGCGTGTTGACGACCCTTTAAGAGTGCGCAGTACGCTCGGTTCTCCATACAAACGTATTTATGCTCTCATTTTAAAACGCCAGGCTAGAATAACATGAAACTTTGTATACACAATGGGATCCGGCATATCTAGGTCGGACCATAGTTTATATTGCTTGAAATTATAATGGAGAAAAAATACAGCGATTATTAAGGTTTTCATACAAGCCGTAAAAAACCCAAAAAGCCGCTGTATTTTTTTTCTTTTATAATTTCTAGCAACAGAAACTAATTTCCGACCTAGATATGCCGGATCCCATTGCGTATACAAATTTTCATGTTATTCTAGCATGGCGTTTTAAAATGAGAGAGTAAATACGTTTGTATGGAGAACCGAGCCAGACCGAACGTACGAGGGGTGATCCATAAGTTTTGATAATCAGTATTAAATATGGGAAATATGTAAATCGTTATATTTTTAACACAATATGCACACTTTCTATATTTTCAAATACTTATTAACGTCATTCAATTGTTTTATTTTACCCCAATAAATATAATTTTACTTTTTGAGGTCAAATTTTATACCTTCACTAAGTCATCACCAGCTCTTAATTTTCATGTAGTTGGTTTTGAACATAAGTGAATGAGAAGTAGTAGTCGGAAGTTAGGGCTAAATAACAATAGGAACGGTTATCAGTTCTGATCTTTACTCGAAGAGCAGCACCTTTGTCAATTAGAAGGCTCTGAAGTACAATTTCTCCCGAAAATTCGTGTTTTTTTTCTTCAGCTTATTTATAATATTTAACACAACTCTGATAGAATAATGTTATACAACTCTCCAACAATATTTGAGCTCAATTAGTGAAAGCTAATTTCGCAGTTTTTATTGGTAGGCCTCAATAGTCCAGGAAGAAGTCGAAAAATACTCCCTAATATTGGTGACAGAGCTGGAGATAAAAAAAAAACCAAGGCACAGATAACTTGCTTATCCTTTAAATCATAATGATAAACCAAGGTTTTATTTTCAATTACAATATTCTTCATTAGTGCATCAGGACTTTTTCAACACCGCTCCAAATAATTACAAAACCAACTCTTATATCCGCCATCTTCTTATTTTTTCAATTCGGATTTTTTTTGTTCAGCAATTACAGAAAAACAAATGAATAATGTTTATATATTTTTACTCTAATTTAATGTTGATTAGTGTCATGGTACAGCCCACATTAAAAGAATATCATTAATGGGGTGGTTCATACCGATTATCAAAACTTATGGATCACCCCTCGTACTGCGCCCTCTTAAGAATTTATACACTCCTTTCTTGAAGAACCCCATACTGTAGTCCGTCCGCTTATCACAGATCGTATTCAATACGTCCTTAATATTTGTAAATTATTAATCAGTATATTTTTTATTTTCATTGAATCCATAATTAGTATATTTTTTAATCATTATTATTAAGTAAGATTGTCAGTTTTTAATTTAATTGTGGCCTATTTGCAGAATAAATATTTGATTTTGATATCGTCGTTGATAAGATGGTCGCCACGTTCTGCCAAGTATGAGAGGGCTATTAGTGACGGGTGTCTTATTCACGACGATAAGTGATAAAATAGCAACCATCATACGCCCACTGACGACCGTTTGAAACTATGTTTTTATGTATGTATGTTGCTTTATTGTACATAAAACACGGTAAAAAAACAAAAAGTGGCAGTACAAAGGCAAACTTATCCCTTTAAGGGATCTGTTCCAGCTAACCTTTGAGCAAATGAGTTGAAAGAAAACAATGGAAGATGAATGAAACGGAGAGAATGGAATGGAAGATGAAGGTAAAAAATTGTACATAAAACACGGTAAAATGACAAATATACAAAAAGTGGAAGTACAAAGGCGAGCTTATCCCTTTAAGGGATCTCTTCCAGGTAACCTTTGAGCAAATGAGTTGAAAGAAAACAATGGAAGATGAAGAAAAACTATGGTTCGGATTAATTAAGTCTCATCCTTGCTAAGTTAACGAAAAAAATGTAGTTTTTAACCATTTTATGTATTTACTATTACAATGGAAATAATACAACATTATACCTTTCTTCCGAGAATTTGTCTTAAGTAGGTCGTGGTGGACTTTCCTGGTTATTTTTACATAGTATTTCAGAAGAAAATACATATGTTTTTCCTCATTGACGCTTTCCTTATTGCACATATAAAACCCGACATTAATCATAAGAAACCCGAATTTTTTGACGTATTACCCGTTCCAGTGACGTGATCTATCCATCTATATATTCTATATAAATAAAAGTCAATGTTTGTATGTTTTGTTCCCTTTGCGTTCCGAAACCATTGGGCAGATTGTAATGAAATTTTGCTAGTGTTGTGCGGACGCCCGCGGCGGTTCCTGGCCTACAAAAATCCATCGGTATGTGATTGATTTTGGTTTTTTTATATATTACAAAAAAAGACAAATTTACAAGACTAATAGATGCAACCAACCTATTTAAGGTTTATGCGTGAATGCTTTTTTTTTTCGTTAAAAATCTATATTAATGTGGCATTGCATCGCATGCCGGGTACAGCTATATCTCAGTTATTTTGAAACCTCAGAAATCAGAAATTTTATTCGTGAGACATAGATGAAAATAAGATGGTACATGGAATAATTTCTTCTCTATGTTTTACCATCTAGTGTAGCTGTACAAATATCTATAGCATGCAAATAGAATTACCTGCCTAAGAAGTTAAAACATTTTAGATATTTACTCAATAATAAGCGCACCATGTACCTAATATTAAGACAATTTACCATTATTAGTTTACATTTTAAAATTATGATCATATTATAAAAATAATTCTAGTTCTCAATATAATTAATTTCACACGGCGGTAGTACGAATCACTGAAAAGTTGGTGGTTTTATTTTATTCAGAGTTAAGGAAAATGATTGTGATTATTTAATAATGTGTTAAAGATAAGATGAAGATAATTTATTTGTAAAAACATGAGTAAAAGTACATAAAGCTGTAATTGATAAAATAAGTCCTTCATGTTTTGCCATTCGGCGTATAAATTTCGATTTATGTATGCGGCATTAAATTTACAACAAAGGGTCAAAATATGTATAAATTGATAATAAAACATATAATTACTAATCTAAAATTAATAAAATCTACATTCATATCGCATTCTGAAAAATAATAATAATCTACAATTGGTATCGATGTCATAATAAATATTTAAATTAATTAACTATTTTATAAATATGTTTCCAACATTGCGTGAAAACAGTTACCTTC
Organism: Notocelia uddmanniana; assembly: GCA_905163555.1. Lineage (NCBI taxonomy): Eukaryota > Metazoa > Arthropoda > Insecta > Lepidoptera > Tortricidae > Notocelia > Notocelia uddmanniana. The sequence continues at coordinate 22,905,919 of LR991070.1, read as the reverse complement.
CAAATGGTAGGTATGACCTACCTATAGCTACACTTATCATAGTTTTAACTAGGCGTTATTGTAATATTTTTATTTTATTTGAGGCGTCTTCGGCAATACATACATTGTTATCCATACTAACATTATATCTCAATCCGGAAGAAATACAATACAAATAATCTTTAATGCATACCTCACAACAATAGTTATTTGTTTAACAAGAGAGTAAAGTAGATTTTTGCTGCGAGTGTTGATGTTGAATCCCGAGCAAGCGAAAGACTCTATAATTGAATCACGAGCGTAGCGAGTGATTCAAAATTAGAATCTTGAGCGTAGCGAGGGACTCAAAGACAAGAGATGCAAATATCTTTGCTCTCGTGTGATACATACAACTTTTCACCTCAGTGGCGAGAACATATAACGCAAAGGAATAGTGATAGAGAGAATGAAGTTACTTAAACTAACCTACGATATGAAAAATTAAAAAGTTAGTTTTTTTCACGCTCGCAGCAAAACTGCATTTTGCTCACTGGTTTTAAGCTGGAAAAGTCGTTTTCACGCTCGCTGCATTTTGCTCACTGGTTTCAAGTAGCAAAACCGTCATTTTCGAGCCGCTGAGGTGAAAAGTATTTTTTAAATCTGTCGGTTAGTTTTTCACTTTTAAATCGTTGGACCGGTTAAACTTGGTATAGAAATAGTATGAAACCCGGGGAAGGTCATACGATAGATCTTATCCCGAAAACCGAGCAGGTTCACGTAATTTACACAATCATTTAATTAAATCATGTATCATCCCGAACCCCGTTTTTAACCCAAAGAGAAATTTTGCATTCCCCATAGATGACGTCATCAATGACATTATGCCAAAAAGGAAACGTTAAATTTGGAAATTAGTAGCTATAATTAATACGACGACCTAAGAGGAAAACGGATATGCAATCCAGATTCACGCGCACTGGTAACCGAACCAGGATAACAAACATACGCGCGTACATTTATTAAAATTATATAAAATGAGCATCGTCGAAATATTCCTGCCTAGAAATCCCTGGAACTCCAGCGGTTACACAGGCGATATAGACAAAGAACTGGCCGAAATTCATCGAAACTACGTATTATTGATAACCACATCGTGTTTGATACTATGCCCTATTTGCGTATCCGCCGCGAGCGTGGTTTTCGGACTCATCTCCTGGACTATACTCCCAAGATGGCGGACATTTCGTCACTACGCCTTCGTGAACATACTCTTCACTAACTCGCTGGGATTTCTACTCCTCATAATGCCGAAGAATCAACACGCTGTATTGATTTTTGGGTTTTTCATTGACTCTGCCTTCGTCCACTGGCTTATGGTGATAACAGTGATGTTTTATATTGAGTTCGTCAAAGTGTTCACAAGTGTAGAGACGATTAAGCATGTGTATATCAAAGCGAATGTGTTCGGTTGGGTGCTGCCTGTGGCATGGACGTTGTTTGAGGAGCTTCACGGCAATGTGTATCACTACTTGTTCATGGCAATGGTTGTTATGAATATAATACTGTATTTAAACGTGTTGTGGATGTTATGTTGGCCTGGCACGGGTCAGAAAGTAACGAGAATCATTTTGTCGACTTTTGCTTTAATCGCCACTGGGATAGTATGGTGCTTACCGCTCGCACTTCGCACAGAGTTGAGGTGTGCAGTGGCTATAACATTGTTCTCGGTTTGTTACTTAGTTACGATGCTGTCTATTAATGTATTCTTTTTAATGCTGAAGGCACATAGGGAGCTGTGGAGCGAACACAATCTCCGACTGAAGAGAGAACGGTTTGATGAACTTTATTTAGAAATGAATTTAAAATGGTAATCCGCCTGTCGCTGGATGTTGATATGGAGATATCAACAGATATTCATGGTTATGTTTTACGGCCGAAATATACTAAAACATGACCATATAACCTACCGAGCTAACTGGGCTGATATGATACGTTTAAAAATAACCGAGAGAAACGTACAGTCGCGGAATGAAAAGGTACGTCACTTTTCAACTCTATTTAATGCCGTTAAATCATCCGTCGCTGGATGATCCGCGAGATATTAGCAGATATTCATGGTTACGTTTTACGCACGAAATGTACTAAAACTTGACCATATAACCTACCAAGCTAGCTGGGCTGATACGTTTAAAAATAACCGAGAGAAACGTACAGTTGCGGAATGAAAAGGTTCGTCACTTTTCAACTTTATTTAATGCCGTTAAGGTCGGAAAGTGACGAACCTTTTCATTCCACGACTCCTTGTATATTTCCGATGAGCAAACTGGGTAACAACTGTGGAAAACACTTGAATTACATATTAAGCTCTATAATGTATTAGCATTCAAAGGTAGAATAATATTTTATACCTATTGTTATGAATTTAATTGTAGTTAAAACCCGGAGAAGAGTTAAGTACACTTAATACGCAGGGGTCGTACTTTTCGTGCCGGTGACGTCACGCTCCATATAGTCAAGTAGATGATTGATTGATTTCAATTAGTCTTATTGTAATCAATCAATCATCATTCATTAATCAATAATCATATATATATATACTTTTTACAATTATGTCCCTATTACAAACGTAATTTGCCTGTCACATGACAACTTACAAAGTACAACATTAGGTAATACTGCAAGTTTTTGTGACTGGTTCATGTGTAATACCAGTTATTACCAATAATTAAACAAACCTCGTCATCATAGAGAGTTTACGGTCATATATAGATTCAACATTTCTATAACCTGTTATAAAACTTGAAAGACTATGAGATCCTCGCCTGCTTATAAATTAAAATTCTAAATAAAAAAAAGTAATCCTTAATCATCTTCGGATGCAATAGGTCCTATAAGAAAAAATACCATTATAAATGCATGATTAAATGATTGATGATTAAATATTAATAATAAAATAAATAAATAAATATTAGGGGGCATTTTTCACACAAATCGAACTAGTCCCACGGTAAGCTCAATAAAGCTTGTGTTATGGGTACTAGACGACGATATATTTAATAGATATATACTTAAATACATAGAAAACATCCAACTCTCAGGAACATCTGTCTCTGCTCACCACAGAAATAAATGTCCTTACCGGGAATCGAACCCGGGACCTCTAGCTTCGGAATTGGAAAAAGACTTGGAATCATCCTATATGCAGAGTGACGTCAATTTTACGTCACCGGCAAAGGTACGACCCCTGCTAATACGTAACTGATGAGCGCTTCTCTGGTACTTTTGGAAATGTAAATACTAGGTAGACCATTTTACAAATGTGGAACGAAATGAAAGACTTACAGGGATTTAAGGGATAAGCTCGCCTTTGTACGTCTACTTTTTGTTTTTTTCTCTCATTTTTCGTGTTTTATGTACAATAAAGCAATACATACATACATACTTAAAGTTTAATTAATTCTCCACTTATAGTCAGAGTCGGCTTTAGAATTATTTATAGAAGAGTTAAATGTACGAGTAGTGGTAGTCTGCTTAACAGAAACATGGTTAAAGAATCACATGATGAAATTTATAATATATAATATAATATATATAATATAATATTGGGGGACAATCTTACACAAATCGACCTAGTCCCAAACTAAGCAAAGCTTGTACTATGGGTACTAGACGACGATATAAATACTTATATAGATAAATACATACTTGAATACATAGAAAACATCCAAGACCCAAGAACAAATATTCGTGAAAAATGCACAAATAAATGCCCTGGCCGGGATTCGAACCCGGGACCTCTAGCTTCGGAGGCAGAGTCACTACCAACTAGGCTAAACAGGCCGTCAAAATATTGAAGACCTTATCAAGATATAAGACCTCTCAGGCTGTTCTGTTGGTCGTGTTTGTGAGATTGCTCGTGCAGAGACGGATCAGTACTTATCCAATCCGTAGCTGGCTAAACGGTTGCTACTGAATACGTGAAAAATTAATGAATGAATTTATTTATTTATTATTATTGCAATCCATGCTACATATAGACACAGGTGTTACATTTAGATTAGAACAGCATGGACCCTGAATAGGGCATAGCAAATAAGATATTAAGTAGTACTTAAAACTATTTTACATTTAATTTATCCTTCAGTTTCAATTTAACCTGAAAAACCTAAACAATCATAACATATTTATAAGGAAGACCATCACAACTGAGTAGACATTACCAGTTATCGAGTAACAGCTGAACTTAAGAAATATACTTGGAAAAGCTAACATTCGTACAATTTCCATTATTTTAAATCCGCATAATGTCACGGGTGGACAGCTACAGAACCCTACCTTGCGCGGGACCCGATACGCATTTGGCCGCTTTTTTATCATGATTAAAATAATGTAATCTAATTCACATTCTCATTCCCCGTGTGGTGCCGAGTTAGAATAGCTCCACCCCCTTTCTTCCCTTGGGTGTCGTAAGAGTCGACTATGGGGAACCAGGTTGAAGTGTGTTGTGGGCGATGGTCTAGCAACCTAAAACTGCAATATCACATATTTCCATCTATAAACCTACAATTGTTAAAAATGGCACTGAAATTAATTTTCGTGTGCTCTGCCTACCCCTTTTGGGAATATAGGCGTGAGTTTATGTATGTGACTATGTATGTAATCTAATTCATTTTGTTTTAATGTTTTAAATGTTTATTTGGGCACAAACGGTACAATCGTTCTTAATTAAAGTATCAGTTACATATATCATAAATTTCGGTACAAAATTTTATTGCTGACTGAACTTTTAAGTTAATGCCAAATTTAAGCTCAAAATTTGGGACATTTGGGAAGTGGGATTCGGTAGCGCGGTAGAGCGGAGGCGCCGTGTGACATACGAAGCAGTAATCGACCGTAGACAGTTTCGGAACGATCAATAATGCAAAACCGCCTCCGCCCACCACCGCGCCGCGCCTTCTCTGTGCGTTTCGGGTTTTAACCAACTAAGCTACCGTGGGTATCCATTGTGGCGAAGAATCTTTCAATCACTTCACTCTTCGAACCCCACCCGAGGTGATCAATCTTTTAAATTTTCACTCCGGTTGGAAACTAAATAAATGTAGAAAGTAGGTATATAGTCGAGAGCATAAATATGCATTTTTGTACCTTATTTCAATGGAATAAGGTGAAAAAATGTACACATATTGGTGCCCTCGACGTACGTTTTTCTGTTTCATTTGCGGTAGATAGATGTTGTTGACACGTTTACGAATTACCTTGAGTTTGTTAATGTGACCTGTGCGCCCCAAATACTTATTAAACATTTAAATTTCAGTAGCCCAGTGAATTAACCACTAGGCGACTGTTTGATCTATAATGTATACTAGCTAATATACTAGCCTTTACCAGCGACTTCGGCCGCTTAAAAGTCGTTTAATATCGTGCCTCCATAAGAACTTCCTTTCAACAGGTTGTTTTGTTGAACTTGGCATTGTATTTTTTTCTCTTTTTAAGTAGAATACAAATAGGTACAAATACAAATAAATTTATTGAATAATTTTTGTACAAATGTTATAACTATAGACTAAAATTTACAGTTAGTTATGTATAAAAAGGAGCCTGAGCTAGGGATTCCCTGTGGTTCAGGCAAAAAGGTACCGATATATGTCTATTAATATTCATCTAAATATAACAAATACATTATTTCTTGGTAACTAGTACAATTACAGTATTTATTTAAAAAAAAACTATGTAAAATTAAGAGACTAATAAAAACAGTAAAAATACAATTATATAACATCAATTTAATACAGTCAATAGCTTCTCTGTATCATCAAACGTCATTTTTAATAGGGCATCTCGAAGCCTTTTCTTACAATTTGCGAAACTTAGCGGATATAGCTCTAGTTTAGCATTTAGCCTGTTATAAAGAAAAGGGCCCAAAAAAACAAAAAATCTTGAGGAGAAAGCGTGTTTTTTCTCTCCATATTGGGGGCAAACAATATCTTTCTAGAATAAGCTTTTGGAAGAAAATGACTGATTGTCGAGTTTGTTTCCGCGTTTCTCATCGGCAGTGGTCTTCTTATCAGAAACTCTAGTAGGTTTTGACTTGTAAAAGTGCCATTGCGGCGTACTTGCAGAATCAAGTTCATTTATCTCATTTATTTATTCGCGCCCCTCATTTTATCCCCTTAGGGGATGATTTTTGTGATAAAAACTACCCTATGTCCTTCCCTGGTTTTCAAACTATCTCCATGCCAAGTTTCATCTAAATTTGTTCAGCGGTTTAAACGTGAAGAGGTAGCATACAGACAGAGTTAGGTACTTCGCACAGGGATGATCGGTCATTCTACGAGCGTTTCAACCGCACTCATTACCGTGACCCCATTATTGTCGGAGTTTCTGTTGACTTCGGTGGCATTTTAGGTTATATTGCAGGGGTTCCGGACAGTTAAGAAATAGCTTTAAACGTCATCAAACTGTACAGAAAATTCGACAAACATGTTTGTATCTGACCCCGCGGGGTCACGGTAATGAGGGCGGTTCAAACGCTCGTAGAATAATGATTGATAGTCAATCAGCAACTTTTAATAAAACGTCAAAAACGCTCTGAATACTAAAGAAGTTAGGCCAAAAAAAATAAAAACTCGGACATAAATAAGTTTAAAAATTTACTACTCAACATGATTATATTCAATGATTCAGAGATGACATCAAATTTAATAATAAGATTCAATTGCTATTTATTGTGATTATTAATTATTTGTAGAAATTTAAATTATTAGGATTAATGGGTTGTGACAGACATAAATACATACTTTATTTAGGAATATTTCAATGAGTTGCAGTCGTGACATGAAAATCACCAAAATAATCAAATTTATTTTTGTACCGTGAACACTACATTATTTTTATGAAAATTATGTGATCACTTAACTTTACTAGTGCATGCCTAACTTTGAAATGAATTTCATTGAAATTGTGTATGCCTTGTAGTCCTTGTATGGCAGATTTTAGAGATACATGTAATTATTATATATAATAAGATAACATCCCACTACCTAAAATCGTGCAAAATAAATGTCATTTATCCAGACAATGATGTGATGACATCATGATTTTAGAGGGTAAATTTAATCAGGTCAAAGAGGAACGTCACTCATTTCATCTTTAAATATTAAAAAATAAATAAGTCAGCATGATGTTTTCCGTATTCATACGTAATGCAAGAATAATGAATTAATTCCCCGCCATCGCCCTCTACGAACAGGGGCGTGGTTTAGCATAATTTACAGTTTCAGGGTTCCGTAGCCGAAACGGCCATATATAGTTTCGTCATTTCAGTCTGTCTGTCCGTATGTCACAGGCATTTTATTCAAATACTATAGGATGTATTTAAACACAATTTGAAAATTTTGAAATGTAGTTGTATTATATCGGCCTCTACAATTCTACATAGTGTATTTAAATTACAAAAAATCTCCAGGGAACTTGTTTTAACATGTCATAAAAACCTAAAACATTGTTTTGTATCACAGAATAAGTAATAGTACAAGTACAGAAGTTTCTCTGTTAACAAATCCACCGTTTAGGTATCCCAAACGTGCCTAAACGTGGCCATCTGTTTCTATCGCACGCAACGCGCTCTTTCGAGGCCCCGCCCTCAGCGCTAGGGTTACCACCAGCGAGAACCTATTTTAATATACGTACTTTATTATTAGTAGTGTTGTTTACAATACAATGACGAATAGTACTTTTAAGGTTCCGTAGCCAAAACGGTGAAAACGGAACCCGTCCGTCCGTCTTTTCGTCTGTATGTGACAGCCGATGTACTCAGAGACTATAAGCACTACAAATACAATTAAAACATTTACTCTACGTGTGTTCTACTCGTATGAACCGCTACGTAAAAGTGACATGACGAAAAAATATTAAAGGAGGGGGGCACTCCGTACATGTAACCAGGGAATACAAAGTTTTATATAATTTTGAAAGACATCACTTTAAAAAATAAAAAGAGGTTTCCTAGAACCGACGATTTCATTTTCGTTTTCTTTTAATGTCAACCGTTGGTGAATACCAAACTCAATGACTGTCAGTTTTTTGAGTAATAACTGTCTGTTTTTTCAACATTTTAAGATAAAGACACAGAATTTGGGTAACTATATAAAGATATTTTTATTGATTTTATATCTATTCATTATACTGCAGCACCGTGCTGCTACTGCTGTGGTTTTGACATTATTATTTAACACGAAACGGATTATTTTATGATCGTACAGCGGTACAGCAGCGCGTGCGCGTGCGATCCGTAACGCTGCGCCGCAACCATTGAATAGTCACACGACGTGTGAGCCGGCCGCATGTACGCGGCGCGGCGCGATGACGTCACGGTAGTAAACCACCCCTGTTTGTATGCGGTTTGTAATTTTTGAAGTGTACGTGTTTTTGATCGATATGTATTCCAAACTATATCACTAAAACGGTTACTGACGATGCCTCACGAAAGTTTAAAGTCAAGTGATTTTGTTAGTGTTGTTTTGTTTTATTGTTAACATGTGTTATTTTATTAATTGAAAATTGTTTTGTCTTTTACTGTTTATAATTATTATTATTACTTAATTAATACTTTGCATTGACTTTAAAATTCTAGTTTTCTTGATATTGTATTTTGTAATGAAATTAGTTTTTAGCTTTTTTTCAACGTATAAGTACTTAGGTATATTTATTATTTTTAATTAATGCAATTTTGATTTCATTGTTTTTGCATAGAAAACGCCCGTGAGTTTCAGACATATTAAAATATAATTAAACGGGTCACTCGATTCTTGAACGTGTTGTGTGTAACCCGACATTGAACAATTGTAAAGAAAATGAGGGTAGATTTAGCCAAGCGGACAGGGCACGGGCACGCCGCCTAAACGAGCCGCCGCAGTGAAAAATACTCATGATGAAGGACCGCGAACCGGTCTGAAACATGTCGAGCGATATTCTACCTTCAAGACATGAATGACCCGTTTTATTATATCTTAATTCTTTTTAATTGCTATGATTTTCGTAATTTTTTCCAATAAAACTGAACTGATCCATACAATGTCTTTGCTACTACAAACCTTAGTGATGTCATCAGTAGGCTCCAGCAGCCCCATATAGTCGACGTACCGGAAGCAGGCGTGCTTATTCAGCCAATACAACAGGTAGTCGGCAATGATTTCTTCACCGACCAGATGGTCTTGCAGGTTCGCACACAGGGCCAGTTTAAGACCCATTTCAACGTTTGTTACCGATGGCTCTAGGATGCCTGAAAAGGGTTCGATTTATTTTTTCATAAAGGATTTGCACCCCAATTAATAACAAAAAAAAATACATTTTGTACTAACTACTGCACCAGGGTCCCGAAAGGGAGCAAAAATTAAACACACCGGTTTGATAAAACGACGTATAAACATACGTCATTTTATCAAAATGGGGGGGGGACAACCTTACACGAATCGACCTAGCCCCAAACTAAGCAAAGCTTGTACTATGGATACTAAATGACGATAATAGATACTTACATAGATAAATACAACTTAAATACATTGAAAACATCTAAATCTCAGGAAAAAATATTCATGCTAAAACTGCTAAATCTGTAGTGTAATTGTACGGATTATATCGCTCTACTTTTTAAGCTAAGTATGAGTATATTGCACGCCCGATAAGGTATCTGTTGAAACTATTAGTCTTAAAATTGTAACCACCCTTATTATGTACACAGTTATGCAATAAATCTTATTCTTATTCTTAATCCACAAATTATGCCCTGACCAGGATTTGAACCCGGGACATACAGCTTCGTAGACAGGGTCACAACCAACTAAGCCAAGCCTGGTTGTCAAGAAAAAGAAAAGAAGAAAGTGGATGTCATCGGAATAGCGAACTATCTTATTGGCTAGGCAGATGATATTAAATATAACTCACCAGGTGTATCCAGCATAAATATGAGAGGATCATTATTAATCCTGATCTTCATCAAGACGCTGCGAGTGACCCCTGCCACTGCTCCCACCGGCAACGCATGCCCCATGCGCATGTTCCTCGAGCGCAGCATGTTGATCAACGATGATTTACCAACATTCGGTACACCAATGATCATTACATTGTAGTCGGCTTCTTCACTTCTATTGAATCTGGTAAATTAAAAAAAATTATAAGGAGTAGTAGTACTCAAGAGAATAAGAGGCTCTTTTTTAATGTGACTGAAATAATGATAGGATAGTATATATATAGGACCCTTTTAGTCGTAACTTTTCTACTTTTGCGAATTGCACAAATTCTTCCTAACATACATTATTATTTCAAATATGTATAATGACTGCAGGGTTAGAATATCTATTTACTTGAAGAGTTCTCTTAATGACTCACGTAATCCCAAGTTATAAGTTGCTCCGATACCTTAGAAACAGTTTCATTATGTTATCTTTATCACACAAACAAGCAAATTTAAAAATTAAATAAACCCGACTGTGTTTAGTGAATGTCTTTAGTGACATTTGGACAATTAAGACAAACTAATTGACGTAATAAACATCAAAATCGGCCTCTAGAGTGCCACAAAGGAACCAACATACATACATAGACTGTTAAACACATGACCATCCTTTGCGTTGCACAGTCTGGTAAAAAAGCACCACCACCTCTTTCTTGACTGGCTGTCTTGTGTCTGTAGAGATTTCCTTCATTATCCAAGCCAGTCTGTGATTCTTAATTTACTGGCAGACAAGGAACTTTTTCAATCAATTTAACACTCATTTAACACGAAAAAGTATGTTTTAATAATATTTTTCATCTAATTCATGTTTTACTTCAAGACACTTTATTAAATAAATAAATAAATATTGGGGGACAATCTTACACAAATCGACCTGGTCCTAAACTAAGCAGAGCTTGTACTATGGGTACTAATTACTAGAGGATAATATTCATACTTATATATTATATAGATAAATACATACTTAAATACATAGAAAACATCCAAGACCCAGGAATGAATATCCATGCTAAATGTACAAATAATGCCCTGACCGGGATTCGAATCCAGGACCTCTAGCTTCGGAGACAGTGTCACTACCAACTAGGCTAAACAGGCAGACTATTAGTTTATACATATCTCTGATTTAAAAAAAATAACTGCGTAATTACCTATTGGAATCCTTAATAAGGTCCACCATCAGAGGCCTCAACGTCTTCAGACCTCGACAGCTCTGATCCTTACTGTTCGTAAACACCACATTCTGCACACCCTCCTCTGCCTTCAACTGATCCTTTATCCTGGGTATCAACGAGCTTATAGTCAAGTCTTTCTTATTTAGAACTAGTATGTGAGGTTTCGCACTAGTTATCGTACTTGTAAATATGGGATTCCGGCCTGTGAAAGGTATTCTAGCATCGTGAACTTCGATCACACAATCCACTGACTTCAACTTGCTTTGCATTTGTTTTAAGCCCTTGTTCATGTGCCCCGGGAACCAGCGGAGCAGGTCCTTGTTCACGAAAGGGCATTTCTTGCGGAAATTATACGCTGCGGGGTTGAATTTCGTTGCCATTGCGATTTGTTTTGATTTTGAGGTTATGTGGAATTTTAACGGTTTGTTAAGTAATCATTACCGATAGACAATACAAGTCACACTAATTGAATCATATATAAACTAAATTAGTAACTTAAAATGTTTAGTTTGTACACATACACCTTCACAATTCACGATACAAAATTTTACGAAAATAGTAAAAAACTCTTCGCCTGTCGGATTTGACAATCAGCTGTTTGCTGTTTTTATTAGAACGTATTCACATTATCCGATCCGATACCGGTGCAGGATCCGACACTTAAAAGTGTATGAAAAACTGTTCCCTGTTCATATTGCATGACGCGATATCGTCGGCCTCATCTTTGCCCCCTAGCTAGATGCTGGCCAAGAGCAATCCCATTTTTAATAAAAAAATACATTTCCATACATATTTATCAGTCTTCTACCCAGCCTCTATCGTTAGTCGAAAACGAAAGAAGTTCGTGTATCTCCCTCTCTGTCGCTCTTGACAGTTCGAGCGACAGAGAGATACGCGAACCTCGTTTTCGTTTCGCGTTAGTAGCTCTGATATCGGATCGGATAATGTAAGCATGGTCAGACGTCGTGTGCGGATGCTCATTCGATACTATTATACGCACGGTAGAGTTCGAAATGAAACACAGACAAATATTTTAATCATCATCCTCATATCAGCTGAAGGACGTCCTCTGCTGAACATAGGCCTCCCCAAAGAGTGTCACAATGACCAATCCTGGGCCATCACCATCAGTCCACCTCGTCCCCATAATGGCCTACCCACATTGCGCCTTCCGGTACGTGGTCGCGGTGGTCGCCACTCGAGTACCTTTCCGCCCCAATCGCCGCCATCGGTTCTACTTGCAATGTGAAATATTTTATTAAAAGTTTATAAATACGTCACATCAACCTCGTTTTCAATTAAAAAATAACATTAAACTTGCCAATCATTGCCAATAATGACACACATTTAAATGTCTAAACACTCTTTAAAAAATACAATCTAAAATATAAATTTGGATGATATATCGTAGGATAAGGGATTTATTTTCAACAATACTTAGCTATTTAATTATAATTCAAGATGACTCAGCCATATATGTGCGAGCCAGAGCTGATAGCTGCTACAGAAAATGTAATGCCAGATCTTAACAACGACCTGATTCTGGCCAAGAACTTTCTCAAACAGCAGAGTGCGGCTACTGGAGACTCTTTGTAAGTTGGATTATTGAGTTTACCACTCCACAATCTGCTACGTTTATTTACATCATCAGTGTCATCAGTAAAATAATTGAGTAACAGAGGAACTGCCGTGGAGGTCGCTCATTCATCTTTAAATCGATGGTGGCAAACAAGCATACGACCTGGCGGTAATAAGCGTCTGCCGACGTAGCCTATTATATTCAACACTTGTCTGTTGCGGGACCATAGCCATAGGTTTTGGCTGGAGCAGCTGTCCAAGCTGTGGTCAGAATCAGCCCAGTGTAATTCGGCGACCGAACGAATTCAGCTTGAATGAGGCGGCCCTTAAACCGTCGCTTTTAAACAAATATTTATGGACTAAATTGCAGACCTCAGAGAAAAATGTGAATGCGGTGAAGTAATCCTATTAATTTAATTCGTTACCACCACCACCACCATATCAGCCCTTGGACGTCCACTGCTGGACATAGGCCTCCCCCAATTACATGGGGGGTAAATGCCATAATCGCCACGCTTGGCATGCGGGTTGGCAATCGCAGTATCTCCACCGCACTCTAAGAATGCTGCTGCCCATTCCCCGGTGGTCTTGGTCGTAGTTTTAAGACATACCCGGGTCTGTTCGTTAATTTAATTTAATTCGTTAGTTTTGCATTAAATAACCGCATTACCTATTGTTCAAGCGCCTACAAATTTGTACGAGCAATAACTCCAGCGCCGTGTGTATCGCCAAATATCCGATTAGGGACTTAATTAATTTAAATTTCAAATTAAAGGGAAAAATTTAATGCTCTGAGCAGGATTTTCGAATCGTATGCCAGATGTCGCAGGTTCGAATCCTGCTCGGAGCATATTTTTTTAAAATTTTTCCCTTTAATTTGAAATTCGGAACAAAATTAATTTAATTTATGCATGTCATGTGAGTTCACTTCACCGCTCGTTACTCTAAACGGTTACACGTTTTTTATTGGAAATTATGGTCTTTCCGTTGCTTATCCAGCCGAAATCTGAACCCTCACTACGAGTATATCTACGACGATATGCTAATTAGGTATACGGTGGTAATATGAGTCCAGATAAAGTGAGAAAAGCTTTTCCCTAACAAAGTTTTATGACGTTGGCATAAGATTGAATTTCGCTTGTCCGGTGGAAAAGGATTTATCACTATACCTACATTGCCAATACTCATCGAAATTTCCCAGATACGATCACTTGGTGGACCTCGTACACAAGATCCTGTCCCACAAACCGCCTGATGTTGTGGACAACTTCGAGCAGTACTCGTGGGCGGTGAAAATGGACAAGTTCCGGCCCAACTTCGACCTGCTCAACGACGTGTATCTCTCGCCCCCGCAGCTGGCCGTCGTGCGGCTGCAGGATGAGATGTACCGGGTAAAGTTCAGGGAGAAATCAGATGTATTACCTACTATCACAATAAGGTATAATTTCCTGTCTCACAAGTAGCCTTTTCTTGGCGGAGAAAACCTGCTAACCAGGTACGTACATACCTAGTCATCTGGGAATGACTGCATGGGTTATGTGGTATTTCTTTCCAAAAACTCCACGGTGACCGCCATCTACGCTCTACTGCCGAGGACTCCAGGATCTCAATGCTGAAAGCACTGGAGCCCCCCTCGTGCTTTACTCCCCTTGGCTCATCTTAAAGCTACATCACCTTTCCTGGGTTTGATAGCCAGGTGGTGCGGCCCCCGCCTCATGGTGCCCTCGCAACCCCGATGACCCCTTTAGTCGGCTTTTACGACAGGCGGGGGAGACCGTAGACCACTTATTCTTGCCCGAGTAGTCTACATGGTTGTCACAAGAAGTCTAGCTGATGTTGTGATAACCTCGCCCCTGTGCATCCGCAGTAGGAGATGTAACGGGTAATTTGCTGAGAAGAAAGAGACCTATTACTCTCACAATGAGGTGTAATATCCTGTGCCAGACTAGCTTGATGTGGACAACATCGACCTGCTTAACGACGTGTACCCCGCGTTGCTGTGGCTGCATGGATGTACCGGGTGATGTGCAGGAAGAATCAGTCTTACCAGCGGCGGCTTTACCCATTGCGAGGCTCCGGGCCGCAGGTCTTTGCGAGACCCTTTGTCCTATGGAAAAGTACCTATGTGACGCGAAAGTAGGTCTGGTTGTTTAGTAGGTATTCGTTATGTTTGACGAGAAATGCTATAGTTTACAAATAAACAAAATTCGTGTTTTAGAATATTTTACTTACATTGAAAGATTTATAAAATTAACAAATACAGAGATGATAAAGATAAATTTTTAATTTGATTTTTGCGGCTTTACTAAGACTAAAATCTTTAATTAAAGCACAATAATGTAAGGAATGAGCTACGTCATTTTCGATAACTACTCTACGTCATTTTCGGTAAATCATACTGCAAGCAAAATAACTCCAAGGTGACAAAAGTTGACGAACGAAATGAAACAAGGGAATTTCTCTAGCGACGGGATTCCCCGAGCGATAGACGAGCAGAACATTATGTCCCGACTCCCGAGTCACAAACTATACAATACTATACTAGGCCCGAGTGCTATGCGTTCAACAAACCGATCTTCAAGTGTTTCGAGGCGTGATATTCAAGAACTACAAAATGAATTTATCAATTATAATTTGAATGAATGAATACTAACTTTATTTTTAATAAAAAAAATATAGCTATCAAAAAATCTATATTTTTTATTTGCTTGACGCGAGGGCCCTGCAAGAGCGAGACCCCGGGCGATTGCCCTGTTACTAAGTAGGGATTAGAATCTTTATAGTTAGTTACTTTCAGTAGCACTCAACTCAAAAATACACCCATGCCAGGGCTGTCTCATCATTTTCATCAGCCATTGTCCGTCCACTACTAAACGTAGGCCTCCATCATTTTTCGCCATAATAATCGTTTTTATGGGACTTCCATGACAAGTTTTGCCCATAATCAGCTGTAGCAGGGCTGGCTATCACAAACACATCAAACTCTTTTATTTTACCTAAGTATTTCATTTTTTCATTCGTGATCATCTCACAGCTTCGAAGCAGTCGCGCCAGTGGTGCCGCAGACTATATATTCTTCTTAAAATTTCACTATTGTGCAGCTGGTGGCCAGCAAGTCGGACAAGATCGACGGGATGGAGGAAGAGGAGCAGGAGCTGGATTTGGAAGAGGAGGGAAGCAATGCCCGCGTCGCTGATCTCATAGAACACAATTACTACTTCCGAGAGGTGAGCTTGTCTTATAGTTTTCAAAGGTCATATATAGTATAGGTATGCCTGCTATCAACCGGCTTATACTGGTAAATAGGTATTATACAAGATGTTTGGACGCAGCTATCAATTTCCAAGTAGGACTGGGGAACTGCTTTCACCAAGTTGCAGACTATCTACAGCAGTATAATAAAACGGTCATAATAACTGAGACGTACCGGAAGGCGCAGCGTGGGTTGACCCCCCCAACAGGTGACTAATTACCTGGTAAAAGTCACGAGAGTTCTCTGGATCCGGGTGGTGCAGGATCGGTCATTGTGGCACTCTCAGGGGAGGAGGCCACTGTTCAGCAGTGGATGTCCTTCAGCTGATATGATGGTGAAGATGAAAAACCGAGACCGTGCCTACCGTATGACTGGACAGGGGCGCAAGGCGAGGTGACAAAAGGTCTCGATAATGGTCAACTGATTTGGCACCCCTCTGCCTCCAAACACATTTTGTGATTACTAATTAGTAGGGAAGTAAATATTAGTTGTTTGTTGTTTGTGTGTAGTAGTGTGACTGAATCATCTTAATATTCCTTGATTAACTAATACACAAACAAACACTTACGTACAAACACACATACGTCCAAAAGTAAGTCACCAGTAAGATGACCCAATTTGCTTCAATTCACAGGGCGGGTACGGTCTGCCAGCCAGCGAGTGCTTCGCCGTATTTATTGCACTGAAGATGCTGGGAATCAAGGAACCTGTGTCTACTGTTAGGTAAGAAGAAATAACTTCCACGAACAGTAAGTAATTGTTACAGAATCAGAAACGGATAAGATAGTCGGGGATGCTACTCCTCAGAATTGGCAACATAGTTACGATTAATATGAATCACTCATCATCATTTTAGTATCATCAAGTTCCAAGCCATATTGTATACAATTTCATCAATGTTGTTCTGTTGGAGAGTCTGCACTGAGACATTGGTGGTAGGGATCGGGTTGTCCCCCAATATTTATTTGTTATTCGATTTCTGTGGCAAAATCCACACATCGCTCATCGTCTATCACATGTTTATTAGTCTTATTATTTTTGTTTCTACAGGTTTTTTGGTAAAATATTTGGCACTAAACAGAACTACTATGTTGCCGAGACCGAGCTGACTATAGATGAACTCGATAAAAGAATAAGGGTAAGTATCCTTGAGTCGGTCAGTTACCTGGTATGCTAAGACACTGGCCGGACTGAACCAAGCTGAGGTCCGGTCGACGCCCCGCAGGTACCTAAAAGTTTATTTACCGTGTGCATAGGTAAGGTAGCGCTTTTCAATTTGGGACCCATATATTTCGCAAAATGTTTCCTTGGATTTCTATGCAGTTCGAGATTACTGTCAAGTGTCAACCTTAAGGAGGTCCCAAATTAAAGTTCTTCCCTGTATTTAAGGTACCGAACATTATAAAGGAAAACAAAATCGCTCGGCATTGGATAGCGTAGCTGATCGGATTCGTCGATAACTTGTAAAAAAATCTTAGTAAGTAGGTTAGATAGCGTTATAAGAATTTGAAGTACTTACCTACAGATTATTTCAGGTTTTTTTTAAATTAAAAATGGGATTGCTCTTGGTGTGAATTTAGTAATATTTTCAGGAATTCGAGTTGAAAGACATGCCGGGAGAAGGCGAAGACATGGAGGATAAGGAAGAAGGCGCCGACGAACATAATGAATTGGGTAGGTATACAGTCACGTACTTTAATTGTTGAGCCATTTACAGCTCACTTTATCTAAATGTTCAGTATAAAGTGAGCTCTACAAAATTTTAAGTCCTAAGTACGTTTTCGTAACTAACTAGCAGTCTCATTCTATCAAGTGGTCTATATCGCGCAAACACCATAACCGCAAGACTCTGTTAGCTGGCCAGCTGCATTGTGCACCATGTGACTGCACCTTTAAACAAAGTTTGGGTTTGCAAGTCACATCAGGGCGTTCCATATTACCAAATAAAGACATACAGACAGACACAGTTGACGGAGTCGCTGCCGCCGGATACGCCGAGGAGAAGTGGGCTATACATTGGTTCATCGTTTCATTAGTTTATTATCATCATTGTCATCATATCAGCTGAAGGACGTCCACTACTAGACATAGGCCTCCCCCAAAAAGTGCGATAATGACCAGACGTGCGCCACCCGCAGCGGACTCCCGCGACCTTTACCAGGTCATCAGCCTACTTTGCGCAGTCTCATTCTATCAAGTGGTCTAAATCGCGCAAACACCATAAGAGGGCGCAGTACGATCGGTGTGATCCGGTTCTCCATACAAACGTATTTATGCTCTCATTTTAAAACGCCATGCTAGAATAACATGAAAACTTGTATACACAATGGGATCCGGCATATCTAGGTCGGATCATAATTTCTGTTGCTAGAAATTGTAAAAGAAAAAAAAATACACCGGCTTTTTGAGTTTTTTACGGCTTGTATGAAAACCTTAATAATCGCTGTATTTTTTCTCCATTATAATTTCAAGCAACAGAAACTATGATCCGACCTAGATATGCCGGATCCCATTGTGTATACAAAGTTTCATGTTATTCTAGCCAGGCGTTTTAAAATGAGAGCATAAATACGTTTGTATGGAGAACCGAACGTTCTGCGCAGTCATAACCGCAAGACTCTTTTAGCTGGCCAGCTGCATTGTGCACCATGTGACTGCACCTTTAAAAGAAAGTTTGGGTTTGCAAGTCACATCAGGGCGTTCCATATTCCCAAATAAAGACATACAGACAGACACAGTTGACGAGAGACAGTTGACGGAGTCGCTGCCGCCGGATACGGCGAGGAGAAGTGGGCTATACATTGGTTCATTATTTCATCAGTTTATCATCAAAAAGTGCGATAATGACCAGTCGTGCGCCACCCGCAGCGGACTCCCGCGACCTATACCAGGTCATCAGCCTACTTTGCGGAGGGTCTAGCCAGTATTCACGCTGCGCCTTTCAGTGCTTCTTGTACACTCTTTTTCATTCCGCATGGTTAATGATGGTACCTCTTTAGAAGGAGAAGGCGAGGGCCTGGAAGATAAGAACAAGGAACTGGTGCCGCCGAAATTGCCGCCCGTGCCAGAGTCCACGTGGCAGCCACCACCTCCCATCCCTGTTGAGAGACCGGGTCAGGGAGTCAACAAGAAGGTACCCTGGAAGAGTCTACGTAAAATAAAAATAGGATATCCTAGCCTAGGGCTCCCTTTGGCCAGGGGAAAATATCAATACCAAAAACTTTTCTTTACCGTCCACCATTTCCCGAGTGAGTTCGCCAGGTATTATTATGTAACCACGATTAGAATATGATTAGAGACGACAGTTTTTAACCGACTTCAAAAAATGAGGAGGTTCTCAATTCGACTGTATTTTTTTTGTTTGTTACCTCAGAACTTTAGACTAGGTGAACCGATTTTTATGATTATTTTTTTATTTGAAAGCTGTTGCTTTCCGTGTGGTCACATAGTAATTTGGTTCTGACAATGGCATTCATGAGAAAATCATATACTCTTAAGTCTTAAATTTGCATTGTACGTGCATGATAAATGGACGAATAACTCGGTTGAAGTCGGTCCAAGTGTATATGAGTTGACAGCTATTCCAATCATAAACTAATAGCGTGAGTAGAGTGTTCTCCCGGGAAATCCCGATCCTGAAAATCCCGGTATTTCCCGGGAAATGAAACTCACATTTTTTCCCGGGACTAATTTTGTAATTCCCGTTGCTTTCGGGACTTTCGGGATTTCATTATTTGTGGTGAATAACACACATATATATTACTGAACTTCTCTAGTGAAATGGCAAAATGAGTTGTTTTTTCGGGCTCATTTCATCAACTCTGATGTGTTTTTCTCGTGAACGCGTAGAGGTATCATCATATCAGCCGAAGGACGTCCACTACTGGACCTATGCCCCAAAGACTTCCTCAATGACTGGTCCTGCGCTAATCCTGCATCCAGCCTGCACCTGCGATCCTTACCAGGTCATCAGTCCACCGGTACGCTGACGCCACTAGAGAACCTTTCCGCCCCAACGGCTATCGGTTCTACGTGCTATGTGCCCAGCCCACTGCCACTTAAGTTTAGCAATTCGGAGGGCCATATCGGTTACATGGGTTCTGTTGCGGATAACCTCATTCCTGATACAAACACGCAGAGATACTCCCAGCATATCCGTCGCTATTGCTCTTTGGGTGACTTTGAGCCTTCTTATGAGGCCCATAGTAAGCAATCACGTTTCAGTGCCATATGTCATCACTGGCAAGTGGCAACACACACTGGTCAAAGACTCTCGTCTTGAGATCCTGCGGAATATTGGACAAAAAGATGTGCCGTAGCTTCCCGAATGTTACCCACCCGATTCGGATTTGACGATTAACCTCTTTCTCGAAATTTGACCTACCTTATTGGACGGTCTGTCCTAGGTAAATGTAGTCGTCTTCAACTTCGAGCGTTAAGTGTCCGATTGTTACGGGAGTTGATGCTACGTGGGCATATGACATGATCTTCGTCTTGTCCATGTTCATCCTAAGACCAACTCGCTCGGAGGCTTTACTGACGTTATTGAGCATTGTACTTATAGCATTGCCTCCATGGTCTCAGCCAAGACTACTATATCGTCAGCAAACTGAAGGTGAGTGATGTACTCGCCATTTATGTTGATGCCTAGCCTTTTTAGTCCAGAGTCTTGAAAACATCCTCCAGTGCAGCGGAGAACAAATTAGGAGAAATAACATCTCCTTGCCGGACTCCCCGCTGCAACTAAATAGGTTTTGAGTTCTGGTCCCGGAGAAGGACTGACATAGTGGCGTTCTCGTACAAACACTTCAGCACTTCGATATAGCGCTAGTCAACTTGGCACCGCTGCAGAGATTCTAGCACAGCCCAGGTTTCGATCGAATCGAATCGAAGTTCTCGTAGTCTACGAACGCTAAACAGAGGGGCAAGTCATACTCCCCAGTCTTCTGTATAACCTGGCGAAGCGTAGGAAAGTGGTATACTATACGGTACCTCTTTAGAAACCGGCTTGTTCGGGAGGCAGGAAGCCATCTAGCCTGCGTGCGAGATGGTTCGTAATGACTCTTGAAATGAAAACAGCTTATATACATGGCTCAAAAGTCAGATGGGCCTGTAGTTCTTTAGCAGAGCGTTGTCGCTCTTTTTGAAGTAAAGCACCACTACACCTCACACCCGCTCCATGCCTTTGGCGTTCTTATTTCCAGTAAGACTGAATTGAACAACTTCTGGAGGGCCGTAAGGACCGGTTTTCCACCCGCCTTTAGGAGTTCGGCTGTAATACCATATTCAACGGGTGTATTGTTGTTTTTGAGCTGTTTAAGAGCCATTCTAATCTCTTACAGGCTGATCTCCGTACTTCAAGGTTGATATAAAAATAAAATACTTCGAACCGCAATTTCTTGAAGCTGCGAAAAAATCAAACTTCAAAGTAATCGTAATCGAAATATGCGGCTGTAATACCGCATAATGCCACTCTCAAGGGAATCAAAACCTATAGGGTAATATAATAAGCATGGTCTTACATTACAAGTAAGGTAATAAATAACTTTGAACTTGTACATAAAAATACTTTCAATTTAAGCAACGTAAAGGGACATCCAGATACAGGTTACACTAGACAATATACATGCGCCAAATAGTTTATTATAGCTACAAATCATGAGAGTACCGAACGAAACTATCGGGCGCGAGTTTGACTCATACTTGTCCGGTTTTTTCATACATACTCCCTAAAAACTACAAAGTCCCGAAAGTCACGAAAGTATCCGGGAATTCCCGGGACTGACCCAGTCCCGGTCCCGAAAACTTCGGGACTTCAATAAGTACCGGGACTGCAAACCCTAAGCGTGAGTAATCATAGGCCTGCTAGGCCTTTTTGCACAGTCTTTTCTGACTCTTGTCCTGTGATGATGGACAGACACTAGGCCGTATGTTACAGGTGTACTGGGTGTGCAACGTCCCTGGAGAAGCGTGGACGTGCCTGCCGGATGTGACGCCGGACCAGATCCGGGTGGCGCGGCTGACCGTGCGCTGCATGACTGGGGACTTGGACACGGAGGTGATTACTGCACGATGATTCTAATATCTAACGGTCGGCCGGTGACAGTTCAAACTCAAATATTTATTACACACATAATAAAATGGACCCCGTAAGGGCTCAGAAATCATCTTACTTCTAGGTTACATTTTACCACAACCACCACCATATCAGCCGGAGGACGTCCACTGCTGGACATAGGCCTCCCCCAATTTCAAGGAAGTAAATGCCATTATCGCCACGGTTGGCATGTGGGTTGGCGATCGCAGTATCTCCACCGTACTCCAGGGATGCTACTGCCCATACTCCGGTGGTCTTGTTCGTAGTTTTAGGACATACCCATGTCCCGGGTTATATTTTAAATTACGTCATTAATCATAAATAAGGTCGTTCAGACCCAGAATGCAGGTCCAGTTAGGTTGAACGCTTCTTCGTTTCTATGTATGTATGTATGTAAAATTCTTTATTGTACATGAGTGAAACATAACAATAAAACAGTAATTACAAGAACAGTTGACATATGTACAAAGGCGAGCTTATCCCTATAAGGGATTTCTTCCAGCTAACCTTTGTTTCTTTGATGTGTTCAATCGTTGCGCGCAAGTCAAGAGTTGAAAAGAAAAGTTAAAATAACTAGGTACTCAGTATGATCAAAATGATTTGCACAAGCCCTTCTCCTACTAATTTTTGACGATTGGGCAGCGTGTTTCATCTGCGTTGCTAAAGTTTGAAACGCACAGAACGCGGCACAGCGTCGTTGCGGGGCGGAGGCGGTTTTGCGGGTAATGGAACGCGGTCCGGGGCAAGTTGCACCAAAAACCGCGCGGTATTCGGTAGTGCGGTAGAGCGGAGGTGGCGTGTATGATATGAAGCAGTAGGTAATCGACAGTCAACAGTTTCGGAAAGATCAAAAATGCAAAACCGCCTCCACCCCGCACCGCGTCCCGCCTGCTCTGTGCGCTTCGAGCTTTACGGGGATCTCTTCCTACTAACCTTTGAGCAATTGAGTGAAATGTAACAAGTTCCACGTATTCTCTTACAGATTCAAACGTTTCCACCGTTCAATGGCACGGAGCGCAACTACCTGCGCGCGCAGATCGCGCGCATCCAGGCTTCCACCTCCATCTCACCGCAGGGCTTCTACACGTTTGGCTCAGGAGAGGAAGAGGACATTGATTTAGAAGAGGGCATGGGTAAATATCTCATAAAGTGGGTCTAGCATAAAACCTAAATATGTGGGCTGGGAGCAAAATTATATATTTACAGCAAGGGCGGAATATTGAATCATGATTGAAGCGAAAGATTCTACAATAGAATCTTGAGCATACTTAACGAGGGGGAGAACTGTTTACGCCCAAGACGGAAAAATATTGCTACCGTGTGACACATACTACTTTTCAGACCTCCTATGAGCTATGAGCTGCTAAAAAGATCAAATGTCTCATCATGGCCTAAAAGACTGAACATAAGCTGAGACGCCCAAAGAACTTCATCTTCTTAATCGGTCTTTGTTTCTTTTCATCTAGCTTTAGCAACCTTTGCCATGCGGTTATATTTTACACGTTTCATCGCAGGCATTTGATCAAAATTGTACGGTCATTGAGCTCATCAACCGAAAATAATAATTTGAATCTTCTCTCCTCGATATCTAGGTGACATGGCGTTCAACCCGAACCCGTACTACCGCGGGCACACCATCAAGGACCTCATGGACACAGACATGACGTACTGGGTGCACCACGGACGCCACATCCTCAACCAGGGCCGCACTATCTGGTGGAACCCCAACGCGGGAATGGTGAGCATATTCATTTTATTATTTTAACCATTTTCCAGGCGTAGTACGTTTCATCGACCACATACGTGTCAATAGAATTTCTATCCTAATTCTCTGATTTAAGGCTCATAGATTGGCGCGGCCTGGAAAAGGGTTAAGAAAAGCAAGGCAACCAAGGCATCAAGTGAGAAGTTCCTTGCTGTGCGTCTTTATCACTAATACCACTTCATTTTTATAGCACCTTACGCAACCTTAGAAGTGTTGGTAATACGTATCTCTGCTTATCTCTAATCAAATCATCACGGGGTTTTTATAACGTTGTTAATCATGGGCGGCAATCCTAATCTCTTTAGCCCGCGGAGACCTGGTTTCCTTTCCCGGGAGCCTTTTTTAAGAAATAGGAGGCAAACGAGCAGACGAATCGCCTGATGGTAAAGCGGTTAGTGCCGTCCATGGACATCCGCAACACCAGAGGGGTCGTTAGTGCGTTGCCGGCCTTTAAGATGGGAGTATGCTCTTTTCTTGAAGGTCGTATCGGTCCGGAAATACCGCAGGCGACAGTTCATTCCACAGTTTAGCTGTGCGAAGTAGGAAGTCCCGGGAGCCTGTCGTCACTTATTAGATAGAATTAAAGGAAGTAATGGAATAGACGCCTGTAGAAACTATTGGTCCATGAAACACCTTATGAAAGGAGACCTACCACTGTTACTCAAACGTGTGCGCAGGCTCATGGACATGTGCATACTTCCAGTTCACACCTACAGTGCACAGACTTGGTCGTTGACAGCATCTCAAAGGTCCAAACTCGGGGTTCGCCCGCGGGACATGGAGCGCATCATATTAGATGTGAATCTAATGGATCATATCCGGAACACCACGCTGCGCTCGAAGATACAAATAGTGCACGTAGGTCGGAAATCGGCTAAGTTGAAACGGGAGCGGACTCGTCATGTCTGCCGCATGCGGAGTGAGCTGTGGGCCAAGATTGCCACTGACTGGCAGCCCGGCAGCTCGAAACGGAGACGCGGCAGTCCTCGCCGGCGATGGCGGGACGAGCTAGACTAAAGAGTCTAGCTAGACTAAAGAGTCTAGCTCGTCCCCCCCCCCGTCCGTTGACTTGAAAAAGTTCAAGTCAGAGGATGCTTTAGACCGAAAATATTGGAAATAGAGGGGGAAGGCCTTTGCCCAGCAGTGGGACAATACAGTCTCCCTATAATATTAATAATGATGGAATATAATGTGGCGGTTCTAGGATGAAGGCGTAGAAGAAGAGGAGGACGAGGGCCCGCCCCCAGCAGTGCCCGAGACTGGTCCTTCGCTCATGTCCCCGCTGTCGGAGGACGGGCGCGTGGAGGGGCTGCGCGCGTGGACGGCGCGGCGGAGCACCCTGCTCACGCCGGAGCGCGCGCTCGTCACCATGCGGAGCACCGTGTGGCCGGGGGCTGTGGCGTACGCCACCGATGGCAAGTAAGTTGCTCTTTATTACACCATGGAAATAATGCTCTTTATAGCTTTATAGGTACTGACTTCGATCACACCACCAACAACAACAATATTTAGCGCTCGCTTGTCTGGAATATCTGTCAAGGGTACACTTATTAATGTTAGTATAATAGAGGAATTTGATTTCTGGGCCACTTCGTACCTTGTCAAAGTTGTCACAGACCACCACCACCAAATCAGCCCAAGGTGCTGTACATAGGCCTCCCCAAAATTAATGGTGGGGTAAATGCCATAATCGCCACGCTTGGCATGCGGGTTGGCGTTGGCGATCGCAGTATCTCCACCGCACTTCAGGGATGCTGACCTCCCCCTATATCGCCTTCCCCTGCTGGTCTTGTCACAGACAGTGACATGAATATGAGATCCCTAATAAATAAATAAAATAGAAGCAGCTTTCACTACTTTCACTATGAGAAGGTACGAAGTGGGCCAGAAATCAAATTTATCGACTGTACGTAAGCAGATAAGCATGGGTCTGATCGATCACACACACACGGAGTGCGGTGGATGGCAGCCAGCTAGGCAGGTGGAGACAGCGTCAGTTGCATATCCTCTAAGGCTGAGTCCAAACCGCCTGTAATCGTAAGCGGTGTTCGTTAAAATCTGAATGTATGGAAACTTTGACAAGTTTCTATGGGATGACAGCTGTCGGCGCCATATTTAACGTTGATCGGTCTGTGATTTAGGCTGAGTTGGTGCAACTCAGCCTAAATCTTGAATGGATCTCACGAGCAGGAGTAAGTACTTAAAGGATGAATCTTGAAAGGTTCTCCGACGGTCTTGATTAATTCCCCTTGTTGAATTCATGAGTGCTCAATACACATTTGGTTGGCAGGAAGTCCGAGTGCATGTACATCGGCTGGGGGCTGAAGTACCAGCCACCGAACTTCTCGCCGCTGCAGCTGCCGCGTCCGCAAGCCGAGTATCCCATCGGACCAGAGGTTATGGAGATGCAGGACCCCTCCTTCGCGGACGAGGAGGTCAGGCCACTTTTGTCTTTGTATGCAGGGCCTTAATACGAAAACTGAAATTAATTCTCACCATGAGTGTGCGTTTTGGCATGTACGAGTAATTTACTTTTTTTGCCATTGACTACGCAAACGAACATAGAGACGCCACTTTATAAAGCTACTTTAGAAGTCTAAATTGGCACTAAATTGGAAACACCGGTCAAAAAGACCAATCATCTTTATTTTCATATCGTCTTTGGTCAAAGTGCCTCAGTATTGTGTATTGTGAGTGTAAACCTGTAAAAGTGTAACTTATAGTTTAATAAAATGGGCCCCTGATCACGTTTTATCGACCACATGCGTGTCAATAGAATTTCAATTTTAGATCTGCGATTTAAGGTTCAAATTAGATTGCATTTTCGTAAAAAGTGAGTTGCCTTGAAATTTATCACCAAAACGTAACCATGCTGTACATATACTCGTAGTATTTTGTGTTTTTGTTAAGCCTGCTAGATTGGTGGTGCCTTCTTAAGGGTTAAGGATGATTCACATTTCACATATGCCCGTTCCGTGTCCGGGCCGGTCCGTTTTCTATGACAGCAAATCGACGGCCGTTCCGCGGCCGAGCCCGGTGCCGCTCGGAAGCGGTCCGTCCCGGCTGCTTTTTGTTCAACACATACGTTTGACGGCCGATGCAGCCACGGCCGAGGCACGCATGAGTCAGAAGCAGCTCGGCCTCGGCCGGGCCCCGAAACGGAACGGTCTAGTGGGAATCATCCTTTTAAGGGTTAAATAGCGTGTCCGTTTAGGTACTCTGTGCCAATGTATAGAGAAAGGTCACGAAGTGTTTTGTTTTGTGTAGGCGTACCGTATCGCACGACTGCCGCCGCCGATCCCCGAGCTGCCGGGAGAGGGCGCGGGCGAGGGCTTCGGCGAAGAGGAAGATGAAGAGGATGACTAATTTTCAAGCACCTACTTGATTAACATTACTTTCATAAACTGTTGAACATAAATGAAAACAATGCAATTTACTATTAATTATATTTACTCCGCCATTTGTACGTTTGCTTTTTGCAAAAACGATCGGGGTCGCGATCGTCGACTTCAGCTTTAAACAGCTTTTATGGTGCCTGCGGGAGGTGTTATATACTTTTCATTACACTTGCTCGTAAAGGGTTTTATTGTACGCAGGCGTATAGAGTAGTTATAGCCGATTTAGCTCCCACGGGAGTTATGTATTTTGATAACTCCCTCGGGAGTTATGAGATTCCCTGTGATCTGATTGATTAAAAAAAATCTAGCTGGCCGCGCTCCACAAGAATACTGCTCTATGATTGTTCGCAATATTGAAGGGGCGCGCGTGCGCGCTGCGCGCTCCTCTCGGCATCCATGTATTGATACTGGAGATGAAGTGGTCGATTTCTTCAATTTTGATTAGTTTAAGAGTTATTTATTTCCTCGCAAATGTGATGAAAACATTGTGATTACCTCGGGACGTAAGAAAATTGCAAACTCGAGTCGATAGGCTCTCGTTCGCAATTTCCCACTTACGCCCCTCGTTACACAATGTAATATAGTTATGTAGACTGCCTCTTCCGATAAGCGTCCCTTAAGGCGCAGGGTAGGGCAAGCCATTCTCCATACAAAGGTTGTGCAAGTTTTTTGCGTTAGTTTTGGCACTACAGCATTTAATTTAATTTTTTGTTGGTACATATTGGATATACGCAGAACTTGATGTTGAAATTTTGCATTATTTATACAAAAATATAATAAAAAAATACAAAAAAAAATTACGATTAAAAAAGAAAAACATCAAGACATAGCTAACAAAAAAATAAGCATATGGACCAAAAATAGTAACTGGAGTGCAAACACAAACGAAGAAAAACTTGCACAAAGTTTGTATGGAAAGAGCTTGCCCACCCCTTCGCCTTAAGAAAAATACCTGACCTTAGTGAACCCAAATTTTGTTAGCCTGTTCCATAAGAGGCACATTTTGGCTGCGTTCGTTTTTGTTAACCATCTCCACTTAGTTTTGTGCGAGGAAGACGGAAAGGAAGTAATTAAGAATTCGGTATTACTAAAAACAACATTATATTTTAACGTATTAACAAAAACATCATCATTATCTTATCATTAACATTGTAAAACACATTTAGCAGGGTAAAAACTAATACACGTGACACATGTTTCCAAAATAGGAACAAGTTTCCCGGACTATCATATTTAAGAAAAAATTGAAATATTGTTTGTATCAGAAAAAGAAAAAATTTGGTACTTATGGTAAATAATGGTATTTTAGGAACAAGTGGACCGGTCGGTAGACTGACTTAATGCGGTATAAAAATCATCATAAAGTAAATAAAGATAATTATTTACAACCAGATGTATCAATATGTTACACCATCACTGTTTTTACGTAAATAATCTGTTTTATTACAACCAGAATTTTAAGAAAGAATAGGTTGAGTATTGCCCTATATCTTGTCCAATAATCTGAGTAATGTAAAAAATTTAAGTGCCTAAATAACAGGCATTGAACTACATAATTGCATTCTTGTTTTTGGTATGGTTTGGTAAATTACAATAAATATCACAATTTACACAAGCATTTAGGCTTTAAAAATAAATTATTTTTGACACTTGAACATACCTAAAACATTAAACGGCAGTTTTTGACTGGTAAAAAGTACCAGGAACACAAGAAACATACGGAGTTGTAAATAAGACATTAGGTGCTGAATAGAAGTTTTCATGAAACTGGATGAATGCCATAAAAGTACCAGGATTGCATAAAGCTGTAGAAGTTAATGAAGAGACAGTCGAAGTATCGGACTCCCAGGCTCCTCTACTTTTTGTGTTTATGCAACTGAGGCGCTGACAGTTTGACCTTGCCGGGGAAGTTACGGGCCACGTTCTCCTCTTTAATAGCTTTGAGCAGGTCTCGTTCGCGCGGTGAGCAGTTCTTGTCACGGGTGAATACCATGACGGCCGTTTTGGCTGCTTTGCCACGCTTGCTTGTGCCTGGGGTCAACTTCACTTTGAACCTAGAAAGGATACCATACGTTAATCTTATTATACATATACATCTCTAACAAATCTGGATTGTTGTATTTCCGCTAATTGTTTCTTTTCTTTTTTTGTAGGGAAGGTACCCTTAATGTTTTTTTTTGTTTTTATTTTACCGCTGTCAGATTTATTGATTTACATGTCCATGCCAAATTGCAGCTTTCTAGCACTAACAATCACAAAGCAAAGCAGAGACAGATGGACATGGCGAAACTATAAGGGTTCCTAGTTCACTACGGAACCCTAAAAAGGTCTCCAAGATCGTAAATAAATATTAGAGGACAATTTTTTACACAAATCGTACCAGTCCCATAGATCAACAAGGCTTGCGTTATGGGTACTAGATTTAATAAATATGTACATAAATACATGGAAAACATCCCAGTCTCTCCGTCTCAGGAACAAATGGTATTGTTCAAAACAGAAACAAATGCCCTTACCGGGACCTCTGGCAGTGTCAATACCAGGGGCCTTTCAGCTCGAAGTACGAACCACGAAGCACCTTCACTCCGACCTTTTTAGTGGTTGTTGGCGTGCTGGGCATGACGACACACGACCACTTTATAGGTTCTTGGCGTTCAAAGGGTTAACTTGTTTGTACCAGATGTCAGTGGGTGCTATCTCTATCGCACTTGCTTATTGGAGTGAATATCACAGCGGCGCTACGATCTACGTGGAGTATTTCACTGATATCACTATCTCAGTATATAATATTGTACTTTGTGGTCACTACCAACTAGGCTAAACAGGCCAACAACACTTACTTGTAGTTGTGCAGCGCGGAGTATGGCGCCACCACTGGCACAGCGAACAGTAGCTCGTCCTCAGGCACCGGGCAGCCCGTCAGCTGGTCCAGCACTTCCGCGTCTGCGCCTTGCTGCTCCGGCTAAACAAAGAACAATGCTCCTATAAGAATAGTCCACTTCACCCCTGGACAGAGACTTATTAATATTTTTTTTTATTAAAAATGGGATTGCTTTTGGCCAGCATCTAGCCAGGGGGCAAAGATGAGGCCGACGATGAAGCGAGCTCACCCAGAAGATGCCTATTTTACGAGTATGAACTCGGAAATACAAACGCCAGCAGAGAATTCCAAACCTTAGAAGTGCGCATTATGAAAGATGAAGCAAAGCGCTTGGTTCGAATTAGAGGAATTTCGACCAGGTAAGGATGGTAGCCAGCCGTACGTCTGGATGTCCATTATTAGGTATGTGAGTCACAAGTCCCCTACATGGAGTATTGCTGTCACCTCTGGGCGGAGGCACCTGGATAGCGACATCCACTTTTTTTTTACTTTTTTTTTTTATTTTTTTTTTTTATTATAAATAGGGTTGCTCTTGGCCAGCATCTAGCCAGGAGGCAAAGATGAGGCCGACGATGAAGCGAGCTCACCCAGAAGATGCCTATTCACTCGTGCCTTAAAAAGGTCCAGGTTATATGAACTCGGAAATACAGACGCCGGCAGAGAATTCCAAACCTTAGAAGTGCGCATTATAAAAGAAGTAGCAAAGCGCTTGGTTCGAATTAGAGGAATTTCGACCAGGTAAGGATGGTAGCCAGCCGTGTACGTCTGGATGTCCATTATTAGGTATATGAGTCACAAGTCCCCTACATGGAGTATTGCTGTCACCTCTGGGCGGGGGCACCTGGATACCAGCAATTGGGATCCTTGGTGTCAATATCCCCAGCGACGTCCACTTTCGGAGCTACTTAGAAGGCAAAGCCAAGTTGGCATCTAAAAAGCTAGGTGTGCTTACTATTAAGCAGCATTTCACTCTATAGTGAAGCGATACTTCACCCCGGGACAGAGACTTCTATTATATAAGTCACAAGTCCGTACCCACATGGAGTATTGCTGTCACCTCTGAGCGGGAGCTCGCTTCAGAGACAAGCTGTGCGTATTGTGGACGATCTAAAACTCACGAGCGATATTGAAACGTTTTTTTTATACCACGTCGGTGGCAAACAAGCGTACGGCCCGCCTGATGGTAAGCGGTCACCGCAGCCTATGGACGCCTGCAACTCCAGGGGTGTCACTGCCGGGTGCTCTGTGCCGAGGTTTTCCCGACGGGCTACAGTATGGGGTTCTTCAAGAAAGGAGTGTATACATTTTTAAAGGGGTCGGCAACGCGCATGTGACCCCTGGAGTTGCAGGCATCCATAGGCTGCGGTAATAATAATAATCGTATGGCATTTATTTTCGAACCGTGAGTTGCCAGTTTTGTTGCACTTTTAGCACCACCCAGGGGTCACGTGAAGGGTAACGGTGGGTACTCCCTACCAGGGGCCTTTCAGATCAAAGTACGAATTTTTCTATGGAAGTGTTAGTTTAACTTGTTTGCACCAGATGTCGCTAGGTGTTATCTCTATCGCACTTGCATATTGGAGTGACAGAGATGCAGCAGTGGTGCGGTTAGTTCTTACTAAATACACAACGGCGCTACGATATATTGCTTAAC
Organism: Notocelia uddmanniana; assembly: GCA_905163555.1. Lineage (NCBI taxonomy): Eukaryota > Metazoa > Arthropoda > Insecta > Lepidoptera > Tortricidae > Notocelia > Notocelia uddmanniana. The sequence continues at coordinate 22,874,148 of LR991070.1, read as the reverse complement.
CTCCCTTACCACACGTGGTTGGCGGGCACCGCTGGGCCACGAGCGCTCCGATATAGGCTGCGGTGACCGCTTACGATCGGGCGGGCTGTACGGTTGTTTGTCACCGAAGTGGTATTAAAAAAAACGCACCGCGTGTTCTGGAGCCATATCATCGTGTAGGTACAGACGTCACCATAAGCAGCTCCGCATATAAAGAGGTTAAAAGCTCTTTTTCCCCTAATAATAAAGACTTCTAAAGGAGGGCCGTAAACGTGGACGTTACTCGCTACATATTGGAAGGCAAAGTGGACTGTTTCTGGTCAGTCATAAATAAAATAAAAACCGGCCAAGTGCGAGTCGGACTCGCGCACGAAGGGTTCCGTATCAGAAAAAAAAAAGCCAACAACTACTCTGTTGTATGGGAGCCCCCTTAATTATTATTATTATTTAGATTTTAGTATTTGTTGTTGTAGCCACAATAAAAATACATAATCTGTGCAAATTTCTAGCTCGGCGAGTGGTAGCCATGAAAAAGGGATAAAATATCACGTTTGTTATATGGGAGTTCCTTAATTATTATTATTATTTTGTTTTTAGTATTTTTTGTTATAGCGGCAACAGAAATACACAATCTGTGAAAATTTCAACTGTCTAGCTATAACGGTTCTTGAGATACAGCCTGGTGACAGACGGACGGATGGACGGACAGCGAAGTCTTAGTAATAGGGTCCCGTTTTTACCCTTTGGGTACGGAACCCTAAAAACTAAGCATTGCAGGCTCGCCCCGCCGGACTACTATGTTACTAATATTTACGTCGGCCTCATTTTTGCCCCCCGGCTAGATGCTGGCCAAGAGCAATCCCATTTTTAATAATAATAAATAATAATAATATAATACATATAAGTTCCATTATTTGTCGAGTCCCGAACTCGAACAAACACCAACACAGTCAACAGACCATTCGTGACCCTTATTACAATACGCATACGGTGCAATATCGGTCATTTAACTGTGTTGGGGATGGGATGTCGTGAACTACCCTATTCACAGGTTATAATATTACATACAGGATTTTCCTAGTTTTTTTTAAATACCACGCCGGTGGCAAACCAGCATACGGGTTGCCTGATGGTAAGCGGTCACCGGTCACCGCAGCCTATGGACGCCTGCAACTCCAGGGGTGTCACATGCGCGAACGAAACTAACTAACTAGTTCAGACTAAAGTAGGAAAGAACTATACTATAATGATTTTGTTAGCCCAGATGTATGTAAAATTTATCCCATCAAAAACATAAATGTAAAAATGGGAGCCAAGTTCAATATTAAGAATATGCGATGCTTGGTTGTCGTCTTTACCGACATAAGAATTGAGATATAAATATGTGCCAAGTTCCGTATATTCTCTGAAATGGTGCCAAGTCCGGCACTACATTGTTTACAGTAAAACTAATTTACTGCGGCTTAATGCATTTTAGCTCAAAATAACCAAACTACCAATAAACTAATAAAATGCCAAGTTAAGGCTTGGCAGTTTTCTATGCAGTATGTTATAATACCATAAAAGCTGTTGGATATTAAGAAAACTGCCAAGTTAAAACTCAAAATGCATGGCTGCTGTCCGCCAGTTCCTGGGATGAACTTGGCTGGACACGCTGCCACCTGTCTAGACCATAAGTTGTTTTGAATAAACTAATTGTATTTGATACTTAAAATTAATGCCATAAGATTGTCAAACCTCAGCATCAGCCTCCGGCTCCTCAGGTTCCTCATCCTCTGCTTCTAGGATCTGCGGCGCCGGCTGCGGGATCTTGGGACCCTTCGACTTGGCTGGTTTACCGCTCTTGGCCGCTGCCTTCTTTTGAGTCTTCTTCGTGTCTTTTAGAGCGTTCCCTGACTGTTGAAAAAAAATCGCATAACATGTTAGAAATATTTATTAGGTTTTTTGACTCAAAGTGCATTTTACTCTGTGAAAGATTATATGCCTAATATTTAGATATTTTCTATCTTTTGGGACGATGGTAAGAGACCTGATGGGGTGTCCTTAGTTCCTGGGAGCGTGGGACGGATGGTGGTGTGGGATGCTACCTGTGTAGACACACTGGCACCGTCTAACCTCCAACGGACTACAGTAAAAGCGGGTGCAGCGGCAGAAATTGCCGAAATTCTAAAGCGTAATAAATACAACAGACCGAAGAGCTGGCGGCTTCCTCGCTCAACGTATCAGCATTGCGATACAGCGAGGAAATGCCCCAGCATCCTCCTCGGCCTCAAGGGCCTGTTTTAGATGTATTCTTGTACATATTTTCTTTGTATGTAAATAAATAAATTATTACATTATATTTATTAAACGTTCCCTAGTAATTTAAATTAACTTTTAGTATTTGCATGCCCAGTAGCAGGCAGAATACACTGTACGATTTTTTTCAGTTATTAACATCTGTTTGACTGTATTCTGGCAAATAAACTATTTTGATTTGATATTGATGTTCATAACGTACATTTACTCGTATAGTCTATCTATCTATATGTATAGTAAAGTTTCTACATACACACCTAAGAATGGTAGAATAAAAAAAGCATATGGACCATTTTTCTATATTTCTTGCTGATTATTTCCATGGGAGAACACAGTATGTAATTTATCGGAAAGCCCATTCTGCTCCCTATAGAGTAACATCAGGCATAGGACAAGGCAGCAGTCTTGGTCCTCTTTTGTTTGCAATAATTATTAATGACATACCCGATTTTATACAACATTCTGCCATACTGATGTTTGCTGATGATGTTAAACTGGCCAAATCCATCCAAAATACATCTGACTACGTCAAACTCCAGACAGACATAGATGCCATTTGTCATTGGGGTTTAAATAATAGTTTGCATCTTAACACGGGTAAATGTGCAGTGGTGTCATACTCAAAGGCGACTCTACCGGCCAGCCGAACATACATGTTGAACGGGCAAGCCTTGCAAAATGTCACAACCATACGAGATCTCGGCACATGTTTTGATAACCAACTCAACTTTACTCAGAACATTTTGCAAATCTGTAACAAAGCGCGCAAGTCCCTGGGCTTCGTGTTACGACAGTCCAAATTGTTCAATAAACACCACGTCATTTCCTTACTCTATAACGCCTATGTCCGCAGTCTGCTAGAAAGTAACAGTATCATATGGAATCCCAATCATCAAAAATACATTACCCTAGTTGAACAAGTGCAGAAATCATTCGTGCGTTACCTTTACTTTAAAGTCCATGGCTATTACCCTTACTTGTACCCTACTCTGTTCGTGTTGGGAATGGTCTCTTGCCAGAGCCTCGAGGTGCGTAGACAACTAGCTGTGGTAAAATATATCTTTAGACTGATACGCAGCAGTATAAGTAATCCCTCCTTACTACAATTTGTAACTCTAAAAGTACCGCTACATATAAGAGGTACACTTCGTCCACGACAGCGGCCATTATTTGTGGTTCCTAATACTACAGTCAGTCTGAGCACCAGTCCTTTGTATAAGGCATTGAACCACATCAATAATATTCTCCTTTATGACTGTACCTTGGACATATTCTCGCAATCGGAGCCGAAATTCCTTGCAACAGCCACTCTGTATCTGGAGTCAATCAACACTCCTACCTCAATACAAATCTAACCGTGTCGACTAAAAGTAAGTGTCAAATTGCTGTAAAATGTATAAAAAAATCTTATATGGTGATGACAATGTTAATTTTAATTTGAATATTGTTAATTTAATTTCTAATACTATGACCTATAACTTTCATGTTTGGCAATATGCTGTGAATGTAAGTTGGTTGAAAATAAATAAATAAATAAATTTCCTATAATAAGGCACTCGTAATCTATTGCTAACGTAGGTAACAGTCGAACATTCTAGGTGGCTGTAGCGACTTTTTACAATATCAAAGAAGGAAAGAAAAAAAAACTTCTGTTTATGTCAAACATAGAATAGGGTGGTCCAAAATTTTTTTTTTCGTTTTCCGGTTTGAAAACTCATTCAATCTGTTGCTTATGCCTGGTGATTTAACCTCCTCAAATATTGACTCAATAATCGTAGTAGAACTTGGTGATAATAGGTTATTAAATGCAAGAACTGTGTGATTTTGTGTCTCTGTTACTTACGAACAAGTAGTCTTCTAGTGATAATTGTCTCATAGTAATAAAATTGGTGAGGTGTCTTTTCGGGTGCAGTTGATGGAAAGTCGTTTAGTTGACCGAAAAATGCTCTATCAGTCCTTCGAAAAGAGGTCTTTGAGGCGGAAAAGTCTTGCTTTCTTCCTGTTGGATTTCAGAATCTGGAGCTTTTTCAATTATCAAGTGTTAATATATGTCTAGACAAAACCTACAACATTATCATCAGCACCTAAAAGTAACAAAAAATGCATCTAATTAATCGTCCCATTTTAAGACGTAGAGCAGAAAATCGAAAAAATCGTATTTTGGAAGCCGTTGAGCATACCCTTCCTACAGAGCTAGGTCAACCAAACTTTGTACAAATAATGATGATTTTCGTAACAAATATTCTTTAACACTTACACACACACAACACACACATAACAACACAACACCACTACACACTAACATTATGCAATGTAGCAACAAAGAAACGTGCATGCCACACTTAAACATGCTCAAGATGGTCATTTTGGCGTTTCGCGGTTGTAGTAAATAAAACTATTGTTCCTTTAAGTGGTTTGAACAAAAATAAAACCCAATTACCATATCAACAATGTTTTTGACAGAAACTTATATACTACTAACTTGCAATAGCCCCATCCTTAACACGCGATCCTCTTCATCCTGGTCTTTGTACTTCTCTTTAATCTTCTTCAGCTTGCTGCGCTGCCCACGCTTGATGGCCGGCTCCTTCTTCTCCTCTCTCGTTTCTTCTTTCTTCTGTTCTTTGTTGTTCTTCTTGCCGGTCTTCTTTGGTAGGGCCGGGAATGATAAGGGCTTGTCGTCGCCTGGTGAAATAAGTGTATTAAGTCACATTTGAGGAATCACTAAGACAGTCGGCGTTTTTACAGAAAAGTGTACTTTTTATTTTTAACCCCCGACGCAGCGCAAAAGGGGTGTTATTAAGTTTAACATGTGTATATGTGTGTCTGTCTGTGACACCGTAGCTCTTCGACGGATGAACCAATTGGAATGCGGTTTTTTATTTGAAAGCTGGTTTTTTAGCGATGGTTCTTAGACTTGCTATTTTTAATCAAAATCGGTCCCGCCGTTTTTGAGACATTGAACTATGAAATTAAAAATGAAAATGTCGGGGTTTTTCAACTTTTCAAAAGTGGTTAGTTGTTATATAAAATATAAAAAACTCGTTAGTTGTGTTGGTCTGCGAAGTTTGTGTCATAATCATAATAGAACTATGACCTCATAAAACAGAATGAGTGCTGCGACAAAATACTCACTTCTGTCTGATACTTCTGATATCGTTCGTGTTTTCGATTGCATGGTTACTTCCCCAGTGCCATGGTCAACCTGTAATAAAAAAATAAATATCGATATAAATTTAACCTTTCGATTTTACCTTGTATTTTCAGTAACCTAGTTATACTAAGTGCTTGAATATTAATGAATAAACAAATGGATGTTGAGATATAGACGTCCTAAATATGCATATTTTTACCCGACTGCGCCAGAAGGAGGGTTATGTTTTTCGAAAGTATGTATGTATAATTGTTTAGCACGCTCTGCAGCCTAAACGGCTCGATGGATTTTAGCTTGAGAGGTGTCGTTAGATTGGTATTTACTGTGAGAGTGACACTGGGTATATCAAAATAAAAAAAACGAAAGAACGGATTTTTGGCGCCTAATTACAAATTACACAGAAACGCAGTCGGGTTTAGTTTTTTAATTAATTAGTCTCGTTTACTACTCTAAAAGGAATAAGGTAACCATAGTGTGCAGTAAGTCTATTCGTCTCTATTATTTGTATTGTAAGCGATCCGCCGACGGTGAAATAACACACGTAAAGACTTTGTACAGATTATATATAACACAACACATAAAACAGGGAAAAGACACTGGTTACATACAAATGACTATTCAAATCCCCCGGATGGCAGGTTCAAATCGACTATTTACACGATAATACATTAACCCTTTGAACGCCAAGAGTCGTCGTGCCCACCACCCCAACAACCACTAAAAAGGTCGGAGTGAAGGTGTACTTTGATCATGAAAAAATCTATTATGAATCGTTATTACTTGTTTTTATAGGTTATACGTCACATCAATTTTTGATACCTTGGCGTCTGAATGATCACTTTATTGAAATATGAAAGCGTTCAAAGGGCTAAGGTTCAAAATCGGTAGCTCGTTTCTTAGCTGACTGCATAGTCGCGGTTTTGAAAGGTTCATTACCTTTCGATCTTAACGGCATCGACATTAAAAGTTGAAAAGTGACGAACCTTTTCTTTCCGCGACTGAAAATATGTATGAAATCAACTCCGTCTACCTTGATATGCGTGTCCGGGAATGCCTCATCATCGCTCTCCGTATCCTCGTCAATGTCGTCTAAGACCGGCTTCTCGTCTTCTACTTTCTCCTGTGACTTATCTTCCTCGTCTTCTTCGTCTGAAAGCAAATAAGATCTTATTAAATACTTATATAATGAAACGGGTCACTCACGTCTTAAAGGCCGAATATCGCTCGACATGTTTCAGACCGGTTCGCGGTCCTTAATCATGAGCACCTATCGCGGCGGCGGTTTTCTTAGCACTGCGTGCCCGTGCCCTGTCCGCTCGGTTGCTCGGCGCTCGGCGCGAAACATGTCGAGCGATATTCGACCTTTAAGACGTGAGTGACCCGTTTCATTATATTTAATATGTCTCAAACTCACGGGAGTTTTCTATATAAAATAAGATCTTGTCTGATATTGTAGTGGCTACTAAATCAACCTACTTATGAACTTACAAAGTGGATTCAGATTCAGACACCTTCACTTTGCCCTCGTTTCTGGTATATCCTACCGACTTCGCCAGTTAGGAACATTATTATAGAACATTTTCTGGTACAACCATTTACATATGTATGTATGATTTAATTTGAAATTTAGTATTATCGTTAGCAGTGTTACTGCTACACGACAGACGTCTAGTAAGACTCGGACTGCTTTGTCTCCCAACTTGCAGAGCGAGTTGCTACAAAATGAGTATGTATGTATGCTCTAAATATCTGTTTGTTATTATAAAGAACCGTGTAATAGAGGTTTTTATAAAGGACTAGCCTTTGCCCGCATTTTTGTCTGCGTGGGACTCGTTTATATCGTACTTCCATATAAACTTCTGCCCCACCATTTCACCCCTTTAGGGCATGATAAAAACTATCCTATGTCCTTCCCCGGGGCTCAAACTATCTCCATAGCAAACTTCACCTAAATCATCTAACCCATGAAAAGTTACAGTCAGACTAGATTGACTTAACGGTCCCCTGCTAAGAGTGGTGTTCATTAAAATCTGATTGTATGGAAAGTTTTACAAGTTTCTATGAGATGACAGCTATCGGCGCAATATTTAGCGTTGGTCGGTCTGTAATGCGATCTCATCATCATCATAGTGGCTTCGGTTCATTCATCGTCGGAGAGCGTCGATTTGCGCTAAATGTTGTAGTCGTTACTTGAATCACCTACCGACTGCGCCAGTAAGACATACATATTTGGAACCTTACCGTCTTCCGAAACAGCAATCTCCTCATCTTGGTCGTCTTGAGTAACCGCCGTGGTGGCTTCCGACACTACTGACGCAGCGTCAGACTCGTCTTCGGGAACTGTGGTTTTGCGCTCTCCTTTGTGCCGCTCTATGCAACTGTCTTCCAGCTGAATATGGAAACATATAAGTAATCATCAAAGTGTTTGACTGTTATAATGTTTTACAGAATGTAGCGAAAATGGTATGGATCCGTTTAAGGCGTTAATTGGCATCGCTTTCTGATTAGAACCAAGTATAGTCAACATTTTTTAAAAGCTTACTCACATCTTAAAGGCCGGCAACGCACTTACAACCCCTCTGGTGTTGCGGGTGTCTATGGGCGACGATAATCGCTTACCATCAGGCGATTCGTCTGCTCGTTTGCTTCCTATTTCATAAAAAAATATAGGGACTTGGCAAATTTTGATGTAGGTGATACAAAGCGATTTTTTGTGTTTAAAAATGTTTGACAACTTATTTCTAGTCAGAATACGATACGAATAACCGCCACAAATGGACATAATTAGTATATTGCGAGGTACGAGTATACGTTGAATTATAATTTTTTTAATTCGACATTTTGAATGGCCTCACTACCGTTTACACAGGGGTATACGTAAAAAAACTTAAGAAAAGGACCTTATGTAGTTGTGACGTGGTCGAATAGACATTACATATTTAAAATGTGTAACACAAACAAAACGTTTTTTAACTTACTTATAAGTAATTAGCGCTATATACTAATCTTTTGATCTATGGACAATGCCGTTGGTATCACACTCTGTAATTGTACATTTTCTACATATTAAGCATGAAACTTTGTGTGTAACTGTTCCTTTTCTTAAGTTTTTTACCTATAGTGAATTATGGAAAGAGGCATGATAAAGTGACCCAAATAACAGGCGGTCTACGCCACGTGTTGTTCCCTGAAATATAACATACCCTGAACAGAAAGCTGAAGCCCAACTGCAAGTGTTGCGGCAGCAAGTAGTTCTTCTTGCCTCGGATCATGAAGGAGCCGGTAGTTAAATATTCTCCCGTGGGCGCTGACTTGGAGACTTGGTGCGCGTGGACCCACCACGCGCTCGTGAGGACCTTAGCTTCCCAGGCAACACTGTACGGAAGATAAGGTTTTTTTTTTATAAAAAATGGGAATGCTCTTGGCCAGCATCAAGCCAGGGGGCAAAGATGAGGCCGACGATGAAGCGAGCTCACCCAGAAGATGCCTATTCACTCGTGCTTTAAAAAAGGTACACGTAATAAGCCGGCAGAGAATTCCAAACCTTAGAATAGTTAGAATCATTGCCTCTACGCCATCATACGGAAGTGAGTGGCGTCTCTGGCGCGGCGCGTTCGCGGCAGCGCCAATAGCATCCTATCTGTAGTTTGTTCTAAGTTGGACTGCCCTTTTCATAATAATTGGATGCAACTCCACGTACAAAGGGTAGTCTAACATAGGTATGTTTTAACAATAGGGATTAAGTATTATTGTAACCAGGGGTCGGACAAAAAGTGCGGATGACGTCAAACCACTTATAGGATGATTTCAAATAGTATCTTTGATTTTCATAAACAATCATCACTTATCATTTATCAACCTCTTTATTAAACGATATCGCCACTCGAAATGAGTAAGTACGTTTTTGACAGACACATTCTGGTTTAAGAAGAACTTTATTCTCATAAAGAATAACAAATTCACTTATATGAGAATTAAACATTGAATAACATTTCCTGTAGTAAGTACTAAATTAAACATTAAATAACATTTCCTGTAGTAAGTAAGTAGATGCTAAGAACTAAAAACTAATAGGCAGGCGGTGTGAAGTTTTTAACTAGTTATTGTTGCAGTAAGTATAAGTACAGGTACAAAGTATAAGTAAGTATTGTTGCAGTAAGTATGGGTATTAGATACAGTAAGGAAAAAGAAAGTGGGTAGAACTATATAGTTCTACCCTCTAATAACTAGTTTAAGCGACAAAGTGCATGCGTAAAGTAAATGTTCACGAGCTACAAATCAAACCCTGGTAAACATGGATGCGGCAGTTGGTGCATGTGTGCACACTGCAACAGCGGGTGCCTTATACTATGAACTTATTATTTAATATTATTATGACACTAATTTAAATGATTTTGATATTTAATGTGGTATCTAATATTTTTGTACGGCTTTTGCTTTATATTGTATGTTTAAATACCTATAACTCGTTTTGTGCCTACATTTATGCAAGCAAGTGTGTAAATGATTCGACTATTTATTATATATGTATATAATATTATTGCTACATTATTATTTTTATTTTATTTTTTTATATTGCACTTTTGTGAAAACAAAAGATAATTATTATTGTTTATATATAGATAAATGATTTAATTTATATTTATAAAGTAATATAATTGTATGTTAAGTTATATTATATTGTATGAATTTGCGTAAATTATACTTTTAAATTTTTTTGGTTTAAGTTAAAAGATGTGTATTATTTATAACATGAAATTTCATTGCTGTTTTGAAACTAGTCATAGACTTTGCTTCCTTCACATCTTTGTCAATCAGATGAAAAATAAATTGACTTCGTTATTGTTTGGCTATTGTATCTACACGTTTATATTTAGCCAAAATTTATATTTACTAAGTACTCGTATAAAAAAAACGCTGTAAAATGTCATCTTTACACGAATATTGTGGCAATTTTCCGTTGTAAATAATAGACTATTTAGAAAAATGGTCATTAATCTATGCATAATTTCATTACATAATAAGCATAATAAAATCAAAATATCTTTTTTTATTTTTACTAATCTTACCTACTGTTTCCACCTTTGAGTATTAAACCTATTTATCTAAGGTTCCCACAGATTTGTCCTAATTAATTTCAAATAATCGTACCTTATGGTATCAAGTTTCGTGAAATTTATTTTATTCAGTGAACTCCATTGATTTATTTACGATTATTTTGTTACTTCATTAATACTACTTCGTTACTACATGTCACACGGCAGTTTAAATACAAACATCCTGTGTGCAAGATTACGTCATTTTTACGTCATCCGCACTTTTTGTCCGCGCCCTGATTGTAATTAACAAAATTACGATATGGAAATAAATAATTTCATTTCAATTACAAAAATTAATGCAAAGATAAAATAAATAATCGAACATTTTAACAAAAAAAACAGACTTCAACAGAATTATTCGTCCATTTGTCGCGCACATACTTAAAGCAAATTAAAGACTTATATGATTTTCTCATGCATGCCGCTGTCAGAACTGGACTAAATTAATATGGGACCACCCGGGAAGCACCAGCTTTCAAATAAAAAAGAATTATCACAATCGGTTTACCCAGTCGAAAGTTCTGAGGCAACAAATATAAAAATAAATATACAGTCGAATTGAGAACCTCATCATTATTTGAAGTCGGTTAAAAAATACAGGCATTCACCGATAGTCTAAACCGGGAATATGACTTCTTTCACCAGACGGTGGTTTTTATACAACGTCGCAAGTTTAGGGCCTTCCTCATGGTAAGCAGACACCGTAGCCTATAGGCGCTTGCGCCTTCAGTGGAATCACAAGTGGGTTGTCAACCTTTTATTGTCTTGAGGATTCGTTGCGTTGACAGCTAGAGGCAAATGCAGGTCTCAGCTAACACAGCGCAGCCTCGGGAGCTCTGGCGACCTTACTCACCACCAGGAACACAACGCATACGTAAAGAGCAATTAGTGATGATATTTTGGCTGTGGTCTTCTGTAAGGTGGAGGTATTTCCCCAGTCGAGCTGGTCCAAATATGAACGAGATGAAGTTCCGCTGTGCCCTATAACTCTCTTACGTTTTAGCTATTCCGCCATTGCAACCCTAACGTTGAATTTATCCTGATGCTTGCTCTTCGAATTACCGGGTTGGCGTGATTCCTGGTGTGTCCTCGACATTATAAATATATGACTGCATATATTCTGGCACAAGCATATGCCTGAGAATGTGTCCCGAATAAAAAAAAACATGAACCAACATTTTTTTCTACTAGCAGCACCTGTTAACTTTCAGAGTCGCCTGTAGGCCTCAGCGGCCTGCCCCACCTCTACCGATGGCTTCAAACGATTGAATAGCAGCGTTTACTATCAATCAGCTGTTAACTGTCAATCACCTGTAAGCCACAGCGGCCTGGCCCGCCTCCGCTAGTGTCTTGGGCGGCACGGGGCCGCCCGGGTTCTTGATGATGACGGAAGATGCTCCAGACACCTCGGCGTGCACGTAGACATCTGCTGATCTCATGTAGCGCTTAACCAGCAGCTCGTTCTGCTGCTGATCACGACCGCCGATCACCTGCGAAAAATCGGAGTGTCATTATCATCTTAAATAACAAAAATTCCTTGCGCAAACTTCTCGTTCTCATTTTACGAAGATATAAGAAAAACTTCTGAGCACCTGGGTTCCCTGCTTGTACTTGGTCTTTCCCGATCAAGCCATGAAATATTTTATTATCTAATTAAACAAATTTTATTCTTGGTATCTTATCTTATCACAAAAACGGCATGCTTTGCTGTTGGTAGCAGTTAATAGCCTAATTGTTCTGCACGAGTTGTTGCCTTAGTATGTTGTACTTAAGCTACACAAAGTTCTTGTAAGATTGTCATAAACAACTTTTTTCGCACTTGGTCCGTAAAAGTAGGACCATTGTGCTTTTCGTAGATAGTACCTAGGGATCCAGCCAGCATAACTTCGACCAAAAACGCAGGATCCTTCTGGTGTCACCACATCCCTATCAGCTTGTTGTATAGCCCGTTCGCATTCCAGTACGACGAGTGGAGCCGTTTTATCGGTCTTATACTATGGGAACTCACCAAGTAATTATCCGAAGATATGAACCAGAAAGAATTCTCGAATCCACGTTTTACCAAGGTTGCTGATAGTCTCAGCTTCCTTGAGGAATAAGCTAGAATAACTTAAGAGTTGAGCGACTATCACTGGGAACTCACTAAGTAATTATCCGAAGACATGAACCAAGAGAAATTCTCGAACCAGTATCGGCCTGGCTTTGCTAAGGTTGCCGATTGTCGCAGCTTCCTTGAGGAATAAGCTAGAATAACTTCAAAAAAAATCAAAAAAATCAAAAATCGTTTATTTGCTTAACCATTCACAAGTTTACATAAAATGAGATGCCTGGCGGACCCCAAACTAGGCTGAGCCTGAATCTTGGGACCCTGGAGTGCAATTTGTAAAACAATCTAAAGTTATTCAAGGAGATCAGAATGAACTCAAAAGAAGAAAGCATTATACATATAAGATAAAACTGCGTGCTGCGCGTGTTAGTGTGTGTTGTGTGTGTGTGCGTGTGTGTGCGTGTGTGTGCGTGTGTGTGCGTGCGTGCGTGTGTGTGTGTGTGTGTGTGTGTGTGTGTGTGTGTGTGTGTGTGTGTGTGTGTGTGTGCATGTGCGTGTGCGTGTGTGTGACTGTGTGGGTGTGTGTGTGTGAGAGAGAAAGCCTTGGATTGAGTTTTACTTAATAAGAAGTAGGGCCTCCGTGTCATTATATGATAGAGAGACAAGCCATTTCTTTACAACCGCCATAGCTCTACCAATAGAGTAATGTTGAATCTCAAGAACTCTGCAGATCTTATTGTAAATTCGCCGATGCATATAGTCAGGTGAGCGTTTAGCGAATAATGTTTTATAATTAGGTAGAGGGGCTTTAAATACACGTTTGGTAAGGAGCTGCGGAAAAATTGATAATTTTGTAATTATTGCATGGGCTCGCGAAGTGGCTTTTAAGACATAAAGTCGTCTCACACTCAAAAGTTTGGAGTCACGATAAAGAGTGTCCGTGGGGTAAAGAAAATGTTTTCGGAGCATTACTTTAATAACTGCGCGCTGTGCCCTCTCTAGAACAATCAGAGTGCTTTTTGGAGCACTACCCCAAACAGATATACCATATTGTAATATTGATTGGCACAGGGCATAGTATACAATACGAAGCACTTGTTCTGAGGCGCAGTAGCGGAGTTTCTTTAATATGTAAATACATTTTCTGACTCTATTGGATAGTACAGAGATATGCTGCTTAAAGGATAGCCTATCATCAATTATTAGGCCCAAGTATTTGACTTTATCAGTTTTGAGAATTGAGCTACAGGAGCATGCGATAGAGCTAATGACACGGCTGGGACATTTACTTGTGTGTATTAATAAATTATTGTTTCGATGAGCAAAAGATACTGAGGACTTGGAAAATGTGAGAAAGTTAGATTTGGTCGTGTTTAGAGTAAGCAAATTATTTTCCAGCCATGTACCAATGTCAGATAACCCACGCTCTGCCAGTTCAAAAACATGTTCCCATGTATTACCGAAAAACAGTACCACAGTGTCGTCCGCATAGCAAATTACTTCAGCACCATCCAGATTAAGCTTCAGTATATCATCAACGTAAACAAGGAATAACGTGGGGCCGAGGATGCTGCCCTGTGGAACTCCAAAAGTGAGTGGCAACTCGTCACTGTTGATTTCGCCAACTTTAACGGACTGACGCCTGTCAGTCAGGTAACTGCGAAACCAATTGAGAGTTATCCCTCGTACGCCCAAGGCATTAAGTTTACTTAGTAAGATTTCAGTTGACACAGTGTCGAATGCTTTACAGAGATCCAAAAATACCCCAACACATTTACCGCCGCTATCAAGAGAACTAGATATTTTATTCGATAGGTAAGTGGCTGCGTCTTCTGTAGATTTACCTTTTCTGAAACCGAACTGATTATCTGAGAGAGCTTTATTTTTTTCGAGAAAGGCCGTGAGACGAGAATTAACTATCTTCTCCAGTATTTTGGAAAATACACTAAGGAGAGATATTGGGCGATAATTGTTGGGGTAATTTTTTTGCCCGTTTTTGTGAATAGGAGACACTAGTGCCAACTTCCATCGATCCGGAAAGCAACCGGAGGCCAAACTCAAGTTACAAATGTAAGTTAATGGCTCAAGGATAATCTCTTTGATTTCTTTAACGAAGAGTGGTTTGACAAAATCCGGACCAGGCGCACTATCAATTTTTAAGCTAGAAATAATTTTATCAATTTCGTTGACGTTGGTTGGATGAAAGAAAAGGGAGTTAGCGGGTGAGTTACGAGGTTTTACCTTTGAAGCTAAGGAGGATTGAGTCTCTGAAAGTTTGGAAAGAATGTTTTCGGCTAGCCTTTGACCCACCGTGGCGAAGTGTTGGTTTGTGACATTTAGAGAATGTTTTGGAGATTCTGACAAGGTATTCAGATCATTTGCTGAGCTTAAAGTGCTTTGGCAGTGACAAATGCTTTTTATTGATTTCCACAACTTCTTTGGATTGTCCTTAGCCTCTGTTAACTGTTTGGTTTGGTATTCATTTTTCAGGTTGAATACTAGGTTGTCAAAGAAATTTCTATACCGCTTATAGATGGCTTGAAGGACCTGGTCGTTAGGAGAGGCTCTTGCTCTGCTGTGTAATTTGTCCCTGTGCTTCATGCATTAAGAATTCATGCTTAAAGAAAGAGTTGAGAGACTATCACTGGGAACTCATCAAGTAATTATACGAAATGGAAGAAATTCTCCAACTAGTAGGGGCCACCTGCCTTTACTAATGTTCTGATGGTCTCAGCTTCCTTGAGGAATAGCTAGAATAACTAAAAGAAAGAGTTGAGAGACTATCACTGGGAACTCACCAAGTAATTATCTGAAGATATGAACCAAAAGAACTTCTCGAACCAGTACGTCCGCCTGGCTTTGCTAATACTACTGATGGTCTGGGCTTCCTTAAGAGTCTGTTTGGTTTTCCGCTCAGCACTTTTTAGCGCTTTGTCTGCGGACTCGAGGGTTTTCTGTTGCTTCTTTGCCGCGTTGCGTTTCATGTCGTAGTATCTGTAAAATTATGGGATTATTCGACGGTTTGCGTAATATAGGAAGATTAAAACTTTTTAATATAGATATCTGACAAATTATGAAACTTGTATACTCGTAAAATATGTAAATGTTTGATTTTAACTCCCATCGACTGTATTGGAAACTCACAACCTAAACGTCTTCAAGGTATGAGTGGACAGGCCATTTCTGAGTAAGCGTGTTCCATCTTAGACCTGTCTCAACTTACCATCAGGTTAAACGATGATTAGACAGTGAAATTTATAGCCTGGATTATAATTTATACATTTATAGGATAAATATGCATATAGTCGAGGAATTTGATTTCTGGGCCACTTCGTTGTGCCAGTGCAAATCAATATTCAGAGAGAAAGATATTCTTGCCACTGTGACAAGGTACGAAGTGACCCAGAAATCAAATTCCTCAACTGTACATGTATAACATGAAAGACATTGTTTTCTTATTTGACACTGTCTGTATAGTCTGTAATATAGTCAAATGGTAGATAAAAAGGAGGAAATTGTACAATTGATGCCTACTTCCTAGCATTCGCGAAGGCTGTCAAAGACAGGTCGATGGCCACACACATAGGCATTGTTCCTCGTAAGGGTCGGACAGAACCAGCTTAATGTGGTTGGTGTTGAGCTTCAGGTGCTTGATGCAGGAGGCCACCGGGTCATCGTTCCCTAGGGCGGTATTTACGAGCATAACCTAAACCCACAAGGTCTGGCTATCTCTCTAGGTCGCAAGGTTAAACGGCAGTCGCTTCCGTATAATCTAGTGCCAATACATGGCATTCTTTATGATGCAACCAGGATATGTGGCATCTGCTAAATGGAAGAAGTTGGGTACCTAACGCGTAACAATGTCTAGCTTCCCCCGTGGGAGGTCAGACGGTCGTTTCAGCATAATCTAGTGCCAATACATGGTATGAGTTGACAAGTTGACCCCGGGCTTCTTTATAATGCAACCAGGACAACGTTAAGAGGTGGTTATGAAAACACAATCGGTACTTACTTCCTGGCGTTAGCGAAGGCGGTCAAGGACAGGTCGATGTCCACACACATGGGCGGGAGTTCCTCCTCGTAAGGGTCGGAGAGCATCAGCGTTATGTGATTGGTGTTGAGCTTCAGGTGTTTGATGCAGGAGGCCACCGGGTCGTCGTTCTCTTGGGCGGTCTTTACGAGATGCTGTATGTCGTCCCAGGACATCTGCGGGATGAGAAGTTGAGTAAGTGATTTAGATATTCTGTATGTGATGGCAAAATACTGGCAATAAGGTAGCGAAGTCAAAATGGCATATTATGTGTTCTTTTATTAATGTACAAAATTCATTACTCATTAGCAGCCTTGTGCTAGAAAAGAAGCCACCTACGGCACGCCTATTATTATCAACTCAAATAAAAGACATTTATTCACTAACACAAAAGACACACAGATACAACACAGATATAAGGAATAAAACTCACATAAAATAGAACACATAACGTGTGTCTTCGCGGCAGTGAATCGGTTGCTGTCTCAGCATTATGCCGAGGTGTCAGACACCTGCAGCGCTGGTTTTCAGACAGCACCGTACGTGACCCACGGAACGCAACACAACCTACTATTTTAAGGTTTGTATACACATAATAGATAATGTCATAATATATGTTTATAAAAAATACTTACAATTATAGTATAATTATATTACGCAAACGGTTAGAACTCACGTATAAATTGTCACTCCGGGCGACATGTTTCGAACTCTTCGGGAGTTCTATACGGGAGAATTATAGTATAGTGAAAATCGTTTAAATTGGCCAAGTTGTATTAAATTAACTAGTTCTAAAAGAGCTTTACTGACTGGGCAAATCAAAATCAAAATCTAATACCTAAACGTATTTTAAAATGACGGACGTTCAAAACAAATAATAGCTTCCGAGCAAATACAATAAAAAATAGGAAGCTACAATACAAGAAAAGAAGGTTATGTTAGGAATTTAAGTGCTGGATATGTTAAGAATGGGATCTTTGGAGCGTCAACAAATTGCCCTTAAGCTTACGCTTAAAGGTATACTTTTTTTTATTTATTAAAAATGGGATTGCTCTTGTCCAGCATCTAGCCAGGAGGCAAAGATGAGGCCGACGATGAAGCGAGCACACCCAGAAGATGCCTATTCACTCGTGCCTTAAAAAGGTCCAGGTTATATGAACTCGGAAATACAGACGCCGGCAGAGAATTCCAAACCTTAGAAGTGCGCATTACAAAAGAAGATGCAAAACGCTTGGTTCGAGTTAGAGGAATTTCGACCAGGTAAGGATGGTAGCCAGCCGTACGTCTGGATGTCCGATGGAAGAAGGGGGAAGGCGGTATCAGCTCATGGAGCTCCTGAGCACACTCATTGAAGTACAGTTTGTAGAAGACGCACAGACATGCTACTCTGCGTCGATGTGCTAAGCTCTGCAGCTTATTTCCCACTAACGTACTGCCGCCAATGAGCCTCCTGGCTCTGCGGTCCACCGAGTCGAGTGCGGCAAGTTGGTACTTAGCCGAGCCATCCCAAAGGTGACTACAATACTCCATGCAAGACCGGACTTGGGCTTTATATAAAGATAGAAGCTGCCCAGGGGTGAAGTATCGCTTGACCTTATTTAGGATGCTGATTTAGCTGATTTAGGATGCTCAGCTTTTTGGCCGCTGTTCCGGCTTTGGACTCGATGGTAGTGCCGAAGTTAAGGTTTGAGCTTAACGTCATGCCAAGGAGCTCGAGATCGTTGGCTACAGACACGGTTGTACCTCGGAAAGTAGGAGCCAGATTGAATGAGCTCCTTTTTGCGGTAAACAGACACGCTTGCGTTTTGGTGGCGTTGAAACGAACCAGATTGTTATCACCCCATTGGGAGACAAGACTTAAGGTTGAGTTAATTCGCTCTACAATTGTCTCTCTCTCAGACTGAATACTTGCTAGACGCCCCTTGGATGGGTGGAGGGAGATCATTCCAACACTTGGACGCCGCAAATCTGAAACTTCCTCGAAACGCCGCGGTTCGATGCTTGGCCATCAGAACAGAACCATTGCCTTACACCGGCGCGCACTTTTGGGCCATACTATTTAGTTTACTCAGCAAATATGCTGGGACCCCAGACCGGACTATGCCAAAAAGAGGAGAGGCGAGATGCAGGCGTCTGCGTGCAGGCATGTTCAGCAGACCTGCGGCGTACACGTAGGGAGTGATATGGGAGCGGGGAAGGACTCGGAAGCAGAAACGAATGCATGCGTTTTGCACTCGTTGTATGAGATTTTTTGTACGACCAGTAATGCAGCCAGCATAGACAATATCACAATAGTTTAGTCTTGACGATATCAGCGATTCACAAAGGTTGACACGCAAATCAACACTTAGGAAATCGCGAATATTGTAAAGAACTTTAAGGCGGTAGAAGCAGTTACTCACAACTTTTATTATGTGGTTCTCGAAGCGCAACTTGCCATCCATGAGGAGGCCAAGGTTATTTGCTTCTACCGCCCTCTTTATTGGTTCGCCCATGATGGCAACATCCCTGGTGGTCAAAGCCTCGAGGTTATTGACAGTACTAGGGATTTGATGTTCCAACCCAAAGACAACATATTTAGGTTTGTTCGGATTAAGGACAAGGCAGTTCTTTTCCGACCAAGCAGAAATACGATCAAGGTCCGCGTTGATAGCATTAACAGCAGCACAACTTGGGTGCGCTAGAAAGGTAAAGCTGGAGGTCGTCAGCGTAAAGATGGTACTTGCTGCCCTTCATATTATGAATGATGTCAGCACTATATAATATGAAAAGCAGGGGGCACAGTATTGAACCCTGAGGCACTCCTCTTAACACAGGACAAAGAGCGGACCGCATAATGATGCCATCCATCCCACGCAACGCTGCCGTCTGCGCGCGGCCGGAGAGATAACTATTAAACCAATTCACGCCAGAAACATCAAACCCGTCACCACACGACTGTCACCTCTTTTATTTTCACCTAAGTCTATATACTTGGGAAATGCTACAGGGACATAAAATTCAAAGGATTTAACAACGTTCTGCAATTTAACAAATTTAATTTAATTTAATTTTTAATTTTATTTACTAACATGCAAATAATTATCTTGTTATATGCTTGCATAACCAGCGACCGCCCAAGCAGCCACCCAGGTGGCGTCGACTCAGCATATCGCAACATCGCCGCCCCGTTTCCCAAAAATACTGAATGATCCGGCACTCTTGGTTCTCACATCGACCATTAGGCACCTCTTACATTTAATTAATTTTAATTGATTTATTTTAATTTTTGTAATTCCATCATTAAAAGGAATTAAGTTTGCTATTCTTGGTTTCTCTCGAATCCTCCGACTCCCAGCCTACATATTTGGCGCAGTCGAGAGACGTTCCTCGCGGGCCGGTTCGCGAGCGGTCACCGAATTTCTAATATCGAAACTTCGCGCTCGCTCAGCGCCCGGGCAGCTATCCGGTCATCACGTCGAGGGCGGAACCTACGAGCTGGACGGAGGAGTATCCAACCATCGATACTGCAGAGAGCCAGAAATGCGCATGTGAGTACTTTAGAATCGTTCTAGAGTTGCTTATGTTAGGAAAGGAGGTACTTTCATAGTCGTAGTTTTTTTTAAACTCAAAGATTTCCTATCCACGGCGATCGAGCACCCCTAGGTTAGGCAGTAATCATAGAATCGTTTTACTAGACGGCTTTAGGAATATTAATTCTGATTTAAGTTCGGAATCGGATTCGGAAACGGAAGTAGTTAGTATGGCAGATTTAGATTCAATTTTTAAGGCCCTCCGCCTGTTACCCGAGTTTGATGGTAACCCTAATGTACTTACGAGGTTTATTAAATTAAGTGACCAATTAGTACAAGAGTTTATTCGTCCCGATCAAGAATTGACCAATTTCGCACTTATAAATGGTATACTTAATAAAGTTACCGGGCCAGCCGCCCGCTTAATCAATGCGAACGGGGTCCCAGAAAGCTGGGCTGGAATTCGCAGTGCACTTATTAATAATTTCGCGGACCAACGCGATGAGACCTCTTTATACAACGATCTCGCGCTATTATCTCAGGGGAACACGACCCCTCAGGAATTCTATGAAAAATGTCAAAACCTGTTCAGTACCCTTATGACGTACATAACTTTACATGAAACCGTGCAGACTACAATTGACTCGAAACGTGATTTATATAAAAAGTTGACCCTCCAGGCATATGTGCGGGGACTTAAGGATCCCCTAGGTTCGCGTATTCGCTGTATGCGGCCCGAAACTATAGAGAAGGCCCTAGAATTTGTGCACGAAGAGATGAATACACAGTATTTACAGCAACGTAATGATCGCCTAGAAAAGAAACCAGCGGATTTTCAGCCATCCAAATTATCTATTGGCCCTATGCCACCATTTTTCAGTGCACCATCCAGACAACCTGCCTTTAATTTTCCCGGTCCATCCCGACCAAACCCTATATTTTTGCCTCAACAACCCCGACCTGTATGGAGACCAAATCTAGACCAGCCTCCTCAAGGCCCTACCTGCACTCAGCAAATGTTTGCAGCACGACCACCTAACTACAACCCACAGGAAAATTCATTTAGGCCTAGATATAATTCTCAAAATAATGGAAATAATACCGTGCGCCCCATGAGCGGTGTCAGTCACTATGTGGCTAGACCATTGCCACCTACTCAGAATTGGTCCAATTCCAGGAACCCACCATCCAATAACTATCCCAGAACTAGGGAGATGAATATTAATGAATGCAACGACTATACATTAGACTATGAACCTTATGGCGACGATTATAGTGAATATTACCAGGACGGCAACTATGGCGAGTTCCCTACTGATGATGCTTACTATGTCGAGTCCGTGCACCAACCTCAATATCTAGAGATTTCGTACCCGAACTCCGCAGGAGAACCTTATAAAAATGAAGCTTCTCCTACACAGCCCCAGGATTTTCGGAAATCTCCGAAGTTAGGAAGACAAAAATAGAACTGAACTTGCAGACACAACGGCAATTGCCGTATATACAAATAGCTAACCCACCACTTAAACTGCTCATAGATACCGGCGCCAATCAGTCTTTTATAAATCCCGACTCGGTTAGGAAACACTTTCCCAGCGCACAATGGAAATACGATCCCTTCGAGGTGACGAATGTGCATGCCACGAGCCGGAACGATTACTCGGTAACGTTACCGTGCTTCTCGGAATTTAACAATAACAACGACGTAACTTTTTTCGTCTATAAATTTCACAACTATTTCGATGGCTTGATTGGCTTAGACTTACTTAACAAATGGGAATCCAATATTGATTTAAAAAATAACGTTTTAGTTACAAAAAACGCGACGAATCCTATAAGGATGTATAATTCTAGGAACTGTAATCTATACGAAGATATAATACCTGCCCATTCATCACGACTCGTTAAGGTCCCGATTAACGGTCAGGAGGGAGATGCGCTTATCCCACGTCAATTTATATCTAATTGCCTCATAGCTGAATGTATTACGACGATACACAATAGCCGGGGGATATTAGAAGTTACGAACACAAGCCCGAATGACGTAATTTTTTCCATGGATCGTCCTGTACAGGCTGAAATATTAAACATTGAGTGCAGCCGAACTAAACAGCCGATCTCAGATCGCGCTCACCACGTATTATCGCGCTTGCGCACCGATCATTTGAACATAGAGGAACGCGCTAATTTAGAAGCCCTATGCTCACGATACGCTGACGTATTTTATATAGAAGGCGAACCGCTTAGTTTCACTAATAAGATAAGACATAGCATAAGAACCACAGATGAATTACCAGTTTATAGTAAAAACTATCGTTATCCTTTCGTACACCGTAATGAGGTAAAAGAACAAATTGCTAAGATGCTGGAACAAAATATCATACGGCCCTCGGCATCTGCATGGAGCTCCCCTATCTGGGTAGTCCCAAAGAAGGCTGACGCATCAGGTTCGACAAAATGGCGGTTAGTTGTGGATTTCAGAAAACTTAATGAGAAAACCCTGGACGATAAATACCCGATCCCCAATATAACTGACGTCCTGGACAAACTTGGTAACTGTCAATATTTCACAACACTTGATCTTGCCAGCGGCTTTTATCAAGTGGAGATGGACCCAAAGGACATCCCCAAGACAGCATTTAATGTAGAGCACGGCCATTTTGAGTTTCTCCGTATGCCCATGGGTCTCAAAAACTCCCCCTGCACCTTTCAGCGCGTCATGGACAATGTTTTAAAAGATTTACAAAATACTGTCTGTCTTGTATATCTAGATGACATTATAGTTTTTAGCACTTCGCTTCAGGAACATATGGTAAACTTAGAAAAGGTATTCAAACGCCTTCGTGAGTCAAACTTCAAAATCCAAATGGACAAATCGGAATTTCTAAAATTAGAAACCGCGTATTTAGGTCATGTAATCAGTAAAGATGGGATAAAACCCAACCCAGATAAAATTGCCGCCATTCAGAAATTTCCATTGCCTAAAACTCACACTGAGATAAAACGATTCCTTGGTTTAGTAGGATATTACAGGAAGTTTATACCCGATTTCGCCCGAATCACCAAACCTATGACACAGTGCCTGAAGAAAGGATCAAAAATAACATACAAAAACCATGACTTTATCAATTGCTTTGAAAAATGTAAGACTTTACTTGTCAATGACCCGATATTGAAGTACCCCGACTTCAATAAGCCATTTATTTTGACTACAGATGCCTCCAATGTCGCTATTGGTTCGGTGCTCTCTCAAGGACCAATAGGATCTGATAGGCCGATTGCTTACGCATCGAGAACATTGAACGACAGCGAACTCAACTATAGTACAATAGAAAAAGAGCTTTTGGCAATCGTTTTTGCAACGAAATATTTCCGTCCATATCTGTATGGCCGCAAGTTTACGATTGTCACCGACCATAAACCCTTACAATGGTTAAGGAATCTAAAAGAGCTTAACTCCAGACTTACTCGATGGCGATTAAAGTTGAGTGAGTATACCTATGACGTAGTCTATAAACAAGGTAAATATAATCGGAATGCGGACGCTCTATCCCGGGTAGAAATTCATAATGAAGATACTTGTTCCCTTTGCTCTATGATAGTGAATCCCTCCGAAAAAGCTCCATCCGAGTCTGGGTCGTCCACCCTTACTGCCCGCACAACCCCGTCTGAGACAGGATCATCTACTCTCACGGCCCACACAAGCGCGGAAAATCCTATATTAGAAATACCAATCACAGATGATCCCCTGAATAAATTTAATAGGCAGCTCCGAATTGCGATCGTAGGTGACATTAAGAAACGAGCAGTAGTTATGAAGCCTTTCGACACTCACACACGGACCACAATCCAGATATCAGAGGACAATCTTGAGGAAGATTTGGTCAACGCTATAAAGGAGCATGTTAACCCTAAGGTTAAAACGGGAATTATAATTTACCCCCCTTTGGCTATGTACAAAATCATCCCCATCTTACAAGACCGATTCAGAAACTCATCTATGAATATATATTTAACAAAGAAAGAAGTTGAGAATGTAAAGGACTATTTGCAACAGCAGGAAATTATTCAGAAATACCATATAGGAAAAACTAATCACCGAGGAATTAACGAATGCTACCTGGCTTTGTCCCACAGGTATTTCTGGCCAAAGATGAAGGAGCAAATTGCCAAATTTGTAAGTGAATGCGGCATTTGTGGCCAAGCAAAATATGACCGGAATCCTATTAAGCAACAATTTCGCATTGTCCCACCTCCTACCAAGCCATTCGAAATAGTTCACATAGACCTTTTTACAGTACAAAATGAAAAATATCTTACCTTAGTAGATGCTTTCTCCAAATACGCGCAAGCATACCCCCTAAAAGATGGCACCGCTATCAGTGTAATACAGGCACTTATGATTTACTTTACACATCATCGCGTACCGCTTACCGTAGTCTCAGACCAAGGTCCCGAATTCTCGAACCAAGTTTTCGCAGAATTCACAAAACTCCATAAAATTCAGCACCATAAGGTCCTGGCACACGCTCCTAATGATAATGGAATCGTAGAACGATTCCATTCAACCATTCTTGAACACTTGAGAATATTGAAATTAGAACGATCAAAGGAACCTACTTCACAACTTATGCCGTACGCTTTATTAGGGTACAATAGTTCCATTCACAGTTTCACTAAATGCAGGCCCTTAGATGTAATTACAGGACATTTTGACCCACGCGACCCTTTCGACATAGACTTATCACAGCATTTATTACAAGAATACATACGCCACCATCGACAAGGAATGACAAAAGTCTATGATATTATCAATGAAGCCTCCCTCGAACACCGAATCGAACTCACAGAAGCTAGGAATAGGAACAGAGATCCTGAAATTGAATACTCTGCCGACCAACAAGTTTTTATTAAGAACCCCATGGCCAGTAGGCAAAAATTAGCTCCTCGATATACGCAGGACGTTGTAATGGCCGACCTCCCTATCCATATTTACACTAAAAAGCAAAGAGGCGCCGTAGCAAAGTCGCGTCTTAAGCGAGTCGCTAACAATTCAAAATTGTTACAGAATACTACTGACGTTCCTCCTACAAACGACTCTGGCGGAAGAAGTAACACTTGAAAGCCTCGACAATGGACCTGGACTACTGCCTTTCAAACTTGGACTGACAAGACTTATATCCCATTACCACGCTTTCTTGCAACATGTGGACCTGAATGACATTGACCATAAAATTGATACAGTACGGACCCAATTACTTAACCTCAGACCTCAACTTAATAATAGAACTTTTTCGCTATACGAACCGCACGTATCATTTCTCAGCGCAAAACTCGAAAGGGTTTCGGAACAGGTGAGGACTTTCGAACCCGACCGTGTAAAAAGAGGACTCATAGACGGTCTCGGATCTATCATTAAAAGCATTTCCGGAAATCTAGATTACACAGACGCTATAAGATATAATGCTGCAATTAAAACCCTTCAAAATAATGAGAACCTATTACAGTCCGAATTCAATAACCATATTAATCTATCTAAAAACTGGATGATGCAACACTCCAAAATATTAGATAACATAGTTCAAAACCAAAAAAAAATAGCCCAGGCCGTCACACTAGCGATACAAGGTGAAAAGAACAGTGAGACAGAATTAATAAGATTTGCACACTTGGCACAATACTTGGTCATTTTGAGTGACAATGTAGAAAACCTGTCCGAAGAGCTAGATAAGCTAGGAAATGCACTAGCTCTTATTCGCGCGTCGAGTATGCCTCACGCGATACTTAGTTTTCCCACTCTTAAAAGCATGTTAGATAAAATAAAGGTCCTCTATCCTAAGGAAGAGATCCTTGAAGTAGATCTTAGGGAATACTATGACCTAATTAAAGTTGGGTCATACTATATAGATAAACAAGTAGTCTTAGTCTTTAAGGTGCCGATTACGGTAGATAGAGTCTACGATTTATATAAGCTAGCAGTAATACCTAATAAAAATCATCAGGTCTTAATACCTCCCTCTCCTTACATAGCGATTCATGAACAGGATTCTATGTACATGGAGACAGAATGTCCGAAGGTCAAATCATGGCATCTCTGCGAGGAACCACTTAACCAGAAGATACAAAACCAACTTGACTGCACATACCAGCTCATCACCTCGCAGCAGCTCAGCTCGTCCTGCCAACTTACGAGAGTGTTCCTGACCAGACCTGCGGTACAACAGCTCGACAGCACGCAGTACATTATAAGTCTACCGGAGCCGACTAAAGTACAAACCTCCTGTGGCCAAGAACAATTTAAAACAATCCAAGGAAGCTACCTTGTTAGAATCCCGCACAAATGCGTTCTGAAAACCCCAGATTACTCCATCACTAACTCTAATGACCAGGTTGAAGGTCATGCCATAAAAATCATGGAACTACCACACACGAATCCGACAGACGAACTGCAAGCTCGAGACTCATCTCCTTCACTGACCCTGAACTCTATTAAACTGGAAAATTTGCACGCCAGCGATAAGAAGATATCCTCGCAACTTCCTGTGAATATAAAACAGAGCGACCGTTTAAGCCTGTATCATACTACAATACCAGTCTACATACTCATACTGTGCGCGTGCGCACTCGTTGCCGGAACCACCGGTCGTCGCCTATTCGCAAAACGATGCCGAAGGAACTCATTACGAGTAGAAACAGGCAAAATCGACGCTCCAGAAACTATCGACCAGACACCAGAAAAACCGAAGCTGCACCCCAGGAATATACAAGTAAATCATGACTCGGCAATATTCTCCAAGATTGTCGAATAGTTGCCTAGCTGGGGATGGAGGTGTTATATGCTTGCATAACCAGCGACCGCCCAAGCAGCCACCCAGGTGGCGTCGACTCAGCATATCGCAACATCGCCGCCCCGTTTCCCAAAAATACTGAATGATCCGGCACTCTTGGTTCTCACATCGACCATTAGGCACCTCTTACATTTAATTAATTTTAATTGATTTATTTTAATTTTTGTAATTCCATCATTAAAAGGAATTAAGTTTGCTATTCTTGGTTTCTCTCGAATCCTCCGACTCCCAGCCTACATATTTATCTTCAATAGTTAAATTTAATAGTCTAGATTAAAGTTTATGTTTCTAGATTTAAGTTTAATATTCTAAGTTTAGATTAATGTGTACCTAACCGGTAGGCTAGGTTTAGTTTAGTTATTCTAGGTTTAAGATGCTAGGTTAACAATTTACCATTTAATGTTTAAGTTATTAGTTCTAGGTTTAAGTTCTTAGTTTGAAGTGGTAACTTTAAATCGTGGGTCCGAAGCCTAGATCTGAGTCAGGCTGAATACAGGAGAGTTGGACGATCTTCCTCTTATACCCAACGTCCCTCGGGTGCGCGTTAGCGTGATGCAGGCTTGGTATCCGGTGGGGATGTACAGCAGCGGCAGCGGTTGAGCAGGGTAAGTGCACCATAGAAACGGCAGCGCGCACTAGGGGCCGTTGAGCCGGGGTAGAGGTCAAGGTCATCAAGGGCTTTGCCTAGCCCCTGGCCACAAACCGTTAATCCGGACGGTGTTCCCGATTCGGGACAGCAGCACTAATATAAATCTCACTATGTTAAAATTATAAATATTATAATCACGTCCACGCGGCAGCGGGCGCGTCAAGGACAAAAATCTATCGCAAAGCGACACGGGTTGTGCGCTCACAAGCTATCAGCTCAATGACGCATCGGCGCAGCCGGCGCGGCGCTCGGGCCGGAGTCGCGGGACGCGAAACCAGTTTCTAGGCGCAAGAGACCAGCTGGCAATCAATATTAAAATATTATCTGTACGATACGCCGGTCTATTTATGAAGTTTCATAACTATAAAGTAAAATTAAGACAGCAATGAACTAACTATATTTTCCGTTACTCAAGGATTCAGACATTCACGGTAAACGTGACAGTACCCCTTCTCCTAGGAAAGGATTTTTCCTAATAAAAATCCTTCTAGAAGGCTCCGAGGTTGAGGAACAGTTAGTAATGTAACATAGGACTTTATGTTATTGTACAAACTAGGAGCTTAGTTTGATGTCACCTCACGTATGTTTTAAGGCATTGCTTCAAGGGACTGCATGCCTTTTGATATGATATGGACGACCAACATGCGAAACGGGACTTAATCTACAACAAGAAGTCTTGCCGAGCTCTCGCACCTGTCTTTCAAGGAGATAGGTCACGGAGATAAGTTAAGTTACGTAGGCCTTATTTGACAATTTAAAGTCTTTTATATGCCAGGCTCCTAGATCATGCCCTGACATATCTTCTACGATATAAACTAATGGTGACCGCTTAACTTTGATGCGACACTTTATGTACTTAGGCGCAAGTTTTTTGGTGAAGTAGGCACTTTTATCGCTTTGGAAATAGCAGCGTTTCCAGACTATATCGCCGACTTGAAATTCAACGTCCTTTCGTCTAGTATTATAACGCGCAGCATTCTTTTGGTGACTTCGCCATAAAGTGGACTGGACATGGTCAAATATGCCGGCCAAATGACCCAGGTTCTCAGCGTAGGTTTCACGGGGTTGGAAAAGTAGCTCGTTTGGGTTATCATTTTCAATATAATGAGACCCGCACGTGACTAGTTCACGACCATATACAAGGAAATCAGGGGTATAACCAGTTACTTCATTTATGGAGCTATTCATCGCAAACTGGATTTTCGGGAGATTCACGTCCCAGGTTCTTTGATCCTCTCCTACGAAGGTTGACAACGAAGTGATCAAGGTCTTGTTGTACCTCTCTGTCGTGTTTGATTGGGGAGCGTATTTGGGGGTGTAGTGAACATTGGGTACCTTATATTTCCGAAATAAGCTGTCCATCTCTCGGCTAGTAAACTGACATCCATTATCCAAGATAACCGTTTGAGGAACTCCGTGGACTAAAAACACATTGTCCTCGAGTATTCTAGTAGTAACAGTAGCAGTAGCGCGGCGTAATGGGAATATTAAACAGTATTTCGAAAAACAACAAGTAATTACATAGATATAGCTATGTTGTTTCCTACTTATAGGCAAAGGGCCGACAAGGTCGACTGAAATTACCTGCCAAGGCCTGCAGCAGTCTTTAGGTCTTCCCATTTTACCAAGGGTTCCGTGAGTAGGATCCTTGTGAGCAAGGCAGATTTCGCAATTTGCAACATAACTAACCACATCGCTATACATTTTAGGCCAGTAGTATGAGAGAGTTAAGCGCTTATATGTCTTGAAAACTCCGAAGTGACCAGCGGTGGGTTCACTGTGGCATTTTGACAAAATCTCTAATCGTTGTTCTGAAAACAGGACCTCTTTCCAATTAAATTCCGAGCTAAGCTCATTTCTATTTTTCATAAGTCTATAAAGCTTATTTCCTTCGACAATATAGTTGGGATAACTACCTGGTGAGTGCAAAGAACCGTTAAAGACTTTCAAGTACCATTTATCACTTGTCGGCGGTGGTGTTGTTGTAGAGGTGGATATAGCGGCTATAGGGACGCATCTGGATAAGGTGTCGGGCACTATGTTGTCCTTACCTTTTCTGTGTTTAATTATCAGATCAAAGGCCGAGAGCCTGATCCCCCATCTGGCCAGACGACCGGTAGGGTTAGTTAAGGAAAGGAACCATTTAAGGGCCGAGTGATCGGTGTACACCGTAAAGGGACGGCCATTCTCGAGGTAACACCGCCAGTGTTCAAGGGCTGTTATAACGGAAAGCGCCTCCCTCTCAGTTACGCTATAGTTTTTTTCAGGCCCTGTGAGAGATCGGCTCATGAAGGCAACCGGGTGTTCGACTCCATCAACGATCTGCGAGAGCATCGCCCCGACGCCGTAATTACTTGCGTCGGTGTGTACTTCAAACGGCATGTTGAAGTCGGGACAAGCGAGGACTGGTGCTTGGACGAGGCAACTTTTTAGGGTTTCGAAAGCGATTGTTGCTTCCACTGTCCACTCAAAGGGAGGCGATGACTTTTTAGTGGAAGTAAGCTTGTTCAGTGGACCCGCAATGGTGCTAAAATTGGGTATAAAACGGCGGTACCAGGAGGCTGTGCCCAAAAAACGTTTGACTTCCTTTCTATTACTTGGGATAGGATAGTTAACTATGGCTAAGACTTTGTCAGGATCTGTCCGTAAGCCATGTTTGTCAATGACGTATCCAAGGTACTTGAGAGATTCTCTAAAGAATTGACACTTGTCAAAGTTAACTGTTAAATTTGCTTTTTTAAGCTTATTAAGGACGCGTTTGAGGATAGAGACATGCTCTTCGAAGGTCTCGCTAATAACAATTATGTCGTCTAGGTAGCAAAAGACTTTTAATTCAAAATCTGGCATAAAGAGAGAATCGACAAGTCTTTGCTGAGTCGCTGGAGCATTGGTAAGCCCAAACGCTGTTACGTTAAACATATAGGTACCACGCCCTGCCACGTAAAAAGCAGTCTTTTCCCTGTCTTCTTCATGGATAGGTATTTGCCAGAATGCCTTCGAGAGGTCTATGCTCGATAGAAATTTAGCATTTTTCAGGTTATCCAGTATTTCTGAAACGTATGGGAGACTATAAGCATCCTTTTTCGTGACAGCATTCAATTTTCGGCTGTCCAGACAAAACCGGGGTTTTCCATCCTTCTTACTCACAACCAGAACTGGAGAAGACCAGGGACTTTCACAGGGAGATATAACACCTAATGACAACATTTCGTCTACCTGCTCCGTAATAATACGCTTCTTTTCTGGGGACAAACGATAGTACCTCTGCTTGATGGGATCCGCTGTTCCAGTATCTATGCGATGAGTAATGAGCGAAGTTCTCCCTAAGCCCTTAGTCTCAAAGGAAATATCATTAAACAGGGCAATGACCTGATCCGCTACAAGTTTTTGTGGGTATTGAAGGTTGTCGTAAGAATGCAAATGGATGTCGCGAGGGATGGCAGTGATTTCAGATAAACTAGGTTCAAGGGGGCTAAGATAATCAATATTTCCAAGGAATTTAGGACATATCTGGAATTTTTTCCAAAAGTCAATACCAAGAATAAGAGGCGTTTCGATCTGAGGTATTAAGTACGCTTTTAATAAATGGGTACAGTTTTCAAATGTAACTGGCAGCGATACATAACCGAGTGTTTGTAATTTTTGTCCGCCGGCTGCAGTAACAGTGATTTTATCGTCTATTATTAGTTGTAAGTTAAGTTCTGAGAGTCGCGAATAAGTGTGATTGTTAATAATTGTGATTGCTGATCCTGAGTCCAAAAGACCGAACATTGTAAAATCTGGAGTAATATTAATGTTAACATATGGCCGAGGATCGTTTGAGGGCCTTGAGTTGAAAATTGTTGCAACTTTGTACGAGCTAAAAAAATGTCGTATAGTCACGAGCCAACTACTCCAGTCGGAGTTGGCGTGTCGAGGTGTACAACAATTTTCCCTTACAAGTTTTTTGGACCATTATCAACATTGGCTTCCACAGGAAGGCAGGATTCTTGATTCCTTGCTCTATTACAATGCGGGCAGTCAGGATAACGGTACCCTTTTAGGCCACACTTGAAGCATACGATTGTTCGTTCGGCTGTACAGTCTCTCATCGTGTGAGTATTAACACGACAACGGAAACAATATTTGTTTTCTGCCTGGATTGCGGAAACATTAAACGATTTGTTAAAGGTAGGTTTAGCAAGGGCAGAAGCATGGGGGTGTGGAGTAGATGATTGGGCTTGATAATTTCCAGGACCACCCTTCAAGCTACTCTTCATAGTTTCTTTCCTGGGTTGGTAAGAATATTCGGGCGCTAGCGTAGCTGACGTTGCTAAAGGCGGTTCTCTGAAATCGTCTGACCGGGCTTTAATCTGCTCATAATTCTTGCAGATGGTACGTAAGCTTGAGATTGAGTTTAAGTTAGGGCAAGTAGCTAGTACGCTTGAGTAACAAGGGCGTATATTGTGAAGTATAATTTCAAGTTGTTCCATTTCGCTTAACTTCCTATCTAATCTGCTAAACATTCCGTGCATGATTGCTAGATAGATGGTAATGGATTCTGTAGGACCCTGGCTACGATTTCTAATTTCTCCTAGCATGCGGTAGTCAAAATCGACGACATCAAAATCAGCCTTGAGCATATCCAGCAAGTCACTCCAGGAGTGCAATGAATCTTGTACGCTGCGATACCAGTGGAGAGCATCCCCAGTGAATATTTCAGTGGCTAAAGAAAGCATTTTGGCGTCAGGGATATCCTTAGCAAGCTTAAACTCGTTTGCACGTGCAATGAAAGCGCGGACACAAGTTTTACCATCGTATTTTAGTTTTGTAATATCGGTGCCAAGACCCCGGTCACATGTCACCTTAATATTGTAAGTTGTATCTGGGCGGTCTGTTTTAGGGGAAGGTATGTCAGAGTCGACAATTGGGGTTGAAACAGTGGGTGTACATTGCTGTTCTTTGTGACATTTGAGAATAGTGGGTAAAGCATCTCCTTGAGGGATCGAGGACAAAATTGCTTGTAGGTCTGTACATTGATCATTATAAAATTGCCTAACTTCATCTAGCAAATTTGATTTTTCAGATGAAGTTTCAGGCAAGCTTATCCTGTTAAGCCTATGATATATGTGGTTATGATAGGTTTGTGTGCGTTCAAGCAAACTCCTTTGTTGAGGGTCCTGCTTGAGGCAAGCAATATTGATTGCTGATTTAGCTAGAGTGTGCTTTATACCGGCAATGTCCTCATCAAAGTCGTAACAGGAATCCAGAATCTCCTCTGATGGGAATCTAAGTGCAAGCTTAGATATTTGCTGCCTTAATTCTTCCACCCTATCTCTTGGGTCCTCAGCGCGTATTTTAACTTCATAGACCAACTCGGCCTTCGTCAACTGCAAATATTTGATTGGGCGTGACATTTTACGTTTTTTTTTTTACTAATGTTAATCGATTATAATATTTACAAAAGGAAAAGTAGCGTCTAGGTAAGTGGTGTAAAAATCAGGATATGAGTAATAATACGCTAGTTACAGATGAGTAAGGAATATACAGAAAATACTATAACATAACTTACGTGATATGATGAAGCTTATAGCTAAG
Source organism: Notocelia uddmanniana (assembly GCA_905163555.1). NCBI lineage: Eukaryota > Metazoa > Arthropoda > Insecta > Lepidoptera > Tortricidae > Notocelia > Notocelia uddmanniana. The sequence continues at coordinate 22,840,955 of LR991070.1, read as the reverse complement.
TCACTACAAAATCTGCGACATGCACACACCAACACCAAGAATGCTGATCAAAGGAAACTCACCAACCCTCCTGTACACGGCAGACCCCAAAATCTACTATAAAAAAAACCACGTATGGGCGCCAAACTGTCACCTCTTTTATTTTCACCTAAGTCTATATACTTGGGAAATGCTACAGGGACATAAAATTCAAAGGATTTAACAACGTTCTGCAATTTAACAAATTTAATTTAATTTAATTTTTAATTTTATTTACTAACATGCAAATAATTATCTTCAATAGTTAAATTTAATAGTCTAGATTAAAGTTTATGTTTCTAGATTTAAGTTTAATATTCTAAGTTTAGATTAATGTGTACCTAACCGGTAGGCTAGGTTTAGTTTAGTTATTCTAGGTTTAAGATGCTAGGTTAACAATTTACCATTTAATGTTTAAGTTATTAGTTCTAGGTTTAAGTTCTTAGTTTGAAGTGGTAACTTTAAATCGTGGGTCCGAAGCCTAGATCTGAGTCAGGCTGAATACAGGAGAGTTGGACGATCTTCCTCTTATACCCAACGTCCCTCGGGTGCGCGTTAGCGTGATGCAGGCTTGGTATCCGGTGGGGATGTACAGCAGCGGCAGCGGTTGAGCAGGGTAAGTGCACCATAGAAACGGCAGCGCGCACTAGGGGCCGTTGAGCCGGGGTAGAGGTCAAGGTCATCAAGGGCTTTGCCTAGCCCCTGGCCACAAACCGTTAATCCGGACGGTGTTCCCGATTCGGGACAGCAGCACTAATATAAATCTCACTATGTTAAAATTATAAATATTATAATCACGTCCACGCGGCAGCGGGCGCGTCAAGGACAAAAATCTATCGCAAAGCGACACGGGTTGTGCGCTCACAAGCTATCAGCTCAATGACGCATCGGCGCAGCCGGCGCGGCGCTCGGGCCGGAGTCGCGGGACGCGAAACCAGTTTCTAGGCGCAAGAGACCAGCTGGCAATCAATATTAAAATATTATCTGTACGATACGCCGGTCTATTTATGAAGTTTCATAACTATAAAGTAAAATTAAGACAGCAATGAACTAACTATATTTTCCGTTACTCAAGGATTCAGACATTCACGGTAAACGTGACACGACACCTTCGATAAAAGTAAAAGCACACTAATGCAGTCGAAAGCCCTGGAGAAATCCAAAAAAAAGGACGAGTATGGTACTCTCCCCTACATCCCTAGCCTGTAAGATATTGTCGACTACATCAAGTAACGCAGTAACTGTCGATCAACCCTTGCGAAAACCCGACTGCAGTTCAGGCAGGATGCTGTTTTCCTCCAGATATTTCGGAAGCTGGTCGCAGATCACCCTCTCTATTACCTTCGATGCACAGGGAAGGATACTTATAGGACGGAGTTCGGAGAGGTTAGCTGGATTTGGCTTTTTTGGCAAAGGTGCACTTGAGCAATATACACACACTGATAAAACTCACTGATGGTCCTAGCAACGCAGCGTCGTCCGGTACGTGGTCACCACTCGAGAACTCCCTGGCCCCACCGTCCATCAGTTTTCCGGGCAATGTGGCCCACTGCTACTTAAGTTTGGCAATTATTCGTGCTATGTTGGTTACCTTACCTTGGTTCAGAAGAACCAAGAACCAGAGGAATCCGGATTAGGGATTACGAGGTGGGCTGATGACCTGGGTAAGTGGGCTGGTGACCAATCGTTGTGGCAGTCTTTGAGGGAGGCCTATGTCCAGGAGTGCTTTGGGTTGAAGATGAACACTCACTTGGTTGGCAATGGCAGCCTGTACAGCGAGCCGAGCTTGCTCGACGAGTGGTTCGTTGCGTGAGATCAGCTCGGCGGCCTGTCGGTCCGTCACCTGCAGTTCTTCTAACTCGTTCACTCGCTTCTCGTGGTCTTTGCGAACGTTCTGGAGCTTCTTCATCGCTTCTCGCTCTACTTGGAGAGTCTAAAAAGTAATGAAAATGTAATAACCTTATTACATAGTTGCAATGCAATTTCTTCATGATTTTGGTCAATCTCTGCCTGTCTTAGAAGGCGACTAAAAGGGGGTCCTTTGGGTCGAAGACGGTCACAGTTGAGCTGGGCTGGGCTGTGATCGTCTATGAAAGCAGATGGTGGGACCCACAGAGGTGTGACTCTAGGGCGGCACTGGTACGTTCCGAAGGAGATCCCAGAGCCGCCCGAAATGAGTTGAGGAGGACGATGGGGTTTTTAGTCGGTGCAAGTCCGACATAACCACCGCACTGCCCCCGCGGTGCGGTGGTATCCATAATGGATTTTCCACCCGGAAAAAAAAGGCTGGTAGCGCAGGACCACGGTCACTGTGGCACTCTTTGGATGAGACCTATATCTAGCAGTGGCCGTCCTTCGGCTGATATGATGATGATGATGATGGTGATTATGGTATTGTACAGTTAAAAGCGAGTGCCGTGAATTGTGCTATGAGCCGAAAGCGAGTATTCCAGTAATCATGGCTAGAGCTTTCTTTAAACCAAGTCAAAGACTGGTCAGTAAATAAAAGGTGATTTCTGCCTTCACTCTGCTCACTCCTCCAATATTATGTAACCCTGTTACATGACTAATAAAGTTTACCTTCAAGTCGATCTTCTGCCCCTCCAACGCCGAGAAGAACTCATCCACAGCTCTATCAAACGTGTCATACTCGGCATAGGGCTGTGTCTTGTGCTGTGCATACAACATTGGATGGAACTCCACGTTGGTGAGGAAGAACCCGCCTTCGCCTTGCTGTGGACGCTCTTGCTTCTTCTGAGTTATGAAACCCTGGTACCAAATTGTTAGAAATTGGGGTTTTACTCTTGTTTTTTACAACGAGTAAACATAATAGTCAGTCCGACTCGTCACTAACTTCGACGGCCGAGAGGCATCCAAAACTCCAACTTCGAATCCAAGGACAAAATTGGAGAAAATGTCGCCAATTTGAAATTTATTACAAAATTATTGCCAAGTTGCCACATTACATCATTTTCTCGTAATAGCGAAACTCAAATGGGCGAATTCAAACCAATCGTAAGTCATAAAGCAAAAGGCATAAGGCTTCATTTCGTTTAACTTACCTTTGCCACTTCCCGTCTAGCTGTCTCCATTAATCCGTCAGCCATTTTTACGGCTGCTACCAATTTATCTAGGTCACGTTCCACAAAGAAACCCTTCCCAGGGTCCATGCTGATCTTCATATTGCCTGTCAGACCATTCTCTAAGAGGACATGGTCGATTATCGCAGGGCCATATTCTGTGGTGATAAAAATATTCATATTTATTAGACTACTTAAATTAAAATATTTATTCTGTAAAGGCCCTGTTTTAAATATATGGAATAAGTGTTTATTTATTTAATTTAAGGAGTTTAAACAGTACAAAAGTATGATAGCGACGTGGGTAATAACACAAAGCCAATTAAGGAACTCACAGGAGGAAACAGAGTAACTACCTAAGCAATTTAACAAAACTTTGCACGAACAATCACACTACGCTATCCCTATTAATATACCCATATAATTATTAAATGAAGAGAGATCTTCTTGATAAGCTAAACCCATTGCAACTTATGTAAAATAATTTTCTTGTAATGTATCATCATGACTACGAAATTTCCGTATAAAATAGGTCACAATGTCGATGTCGACGCTTATATAATGCACCCGAACGCTAAACGAACGACGAATATATTAAGAGTAATGGACGAGTCCAAGCTGCTGATGCCAGCATGTAGAACCTAGTTATTCAAGAAAAATTGTTATATTGTGAGTATTCGAGTTTACAACAACATAGTACCATACGAAATAAGATTGATGCATGCCAAACTGTTTGCATCAAAAATAAAAAAGTGGTTAGTAAGCAAATGTTTTTATACTCTGTCTGAATTTTTAAACCATAAGGAATAGACATATTAGGTACATTACATTTTAGATATTAGTTTAGCTGATTTTATTAGATAATTATTATATTCAACATGGTTTTTTAAAAAAATGACATATAATTGGTACCTACAAATTTTTACATGCCATATTGATTGGCTAAACATGTGATATCTAATTAATAAACTATACTTAAGAGACTTTTCCTCTTAATAATTTGAGTTGTAAGTACTAAGTTGTGAGTACACAGTGAGCTTAGGCTGTGTTCATTGCGTTATGTCATTGTGTCGCTGTAAGTGGCACTGTATTCACAAGTAATGGTTTTTTAATTGTGTAATAATTTTTCCAATATTTCAAAATAATGCTGTTGGATGTGTAACTGTGTTCCGAGTACGCATTTTGTTTTTAGTACTTTGTTTAAGTATATTACTCAAACGCTATATGTGGGATCCTGTAATTGGCTCTGTTGTAACTAATAATGTTGTTACTTCGTTTTATTGCTGTTGGTTCTCCTACGAACAAATAAATAAATAAGAGTGCGCATAATAACATGAAACTTTGCATACACAATGGGGTCCGGCATATGTAGGTCGGAACATAGTTTCTGTTGTTTGAAATTATAATGGAGAAAAAATACAGCGATTATTAAGGTTTTCATACAAGCCGTAAAAAACTCAAAAAACCGCTGTATTTTTTTTCTTTTACAATTTCTAGCAACAGAAACTAATTTCCGAGCTAGATATGCCGGATCCTATTGTGTATACAAATTTTCATGTTATTCTAGCATGGCGTTTTAAAATGTGAGGGTAAATACGTTTGTATGGAGAACCGAGCCAGACCGAGCGTACTGCGCCCTCTTAACCACCGAATGTAACAACCATGTTTATGCGAATAAATTCTCATTTCATTTCATTTCAATGCCGCTGAATGACAAAATGTAACTAAATGCTCTATCGCGATAAAGCAATTGGCGTTTCAAATGTCAAGATAATTTTGGACCTCCACTCGTGCCCAACAAGTTTTCCAACAATTGTCAACACGTAAAAAAAATGTAAATTCGAGCTAACACCTTTGCAATTTAGTCAACATACCTAAGTTAGGGTTGAGTATTTTCTTGAGATTATCACCAGGTTTACTATTCGCCAGGATTTTCTTCAAGGCCTCTGCATCCGGCGGGTCGAAGTTAGACTTTGCTCTGTCTAGGGGGTACTTTTCTTTTACTGCAAACCTGAACAAAAAAAAAATCTTTTATAATCTTCAGATGCAATAGGCTGTATTTGAAAAAATACCATCTCTTCTCCACTTGCTTATATCTTGTTAGCTATTGGAAAAAAAAAAATGCCAGATAATGAAGTAATTGAATAAGAGAATTTAGAGCACTCTTGTTAACTTGATTACACTTATACAGGCTTTGTTATTCATGCTAGGCAGGGGCCGTACTGGCTGGGCGATTGACAACATCTGTTCAAATTGTTTGCCACTGATGTGATATAAAAAAAAAGAGACACTCTTCACAAATTAAAATTTACTGTCAAAATACAATATTGACAAATTAAAATTTACTGATAAAATATACCCCCCGTGAATTTGGGGGAGGCCTATGTTCAGCAGTGGACGTCCTGTGGCTGATATGGTGGTGGTGGAACAAAAAAAGGTTGTCACTGTTGTTTCTAACGAGTACAGTCAGCATCAAAATTAGCTAAGTATTTGAAAAGTTCAAAAGTCCTTATGTATGTATGTATGTAAATACTTTATTGTACACAAAACACAGGTAGAAATACAGACAAATTCGGTTATATCGGTACAAAGGCGAACTTATCCCTTTAAGGGATCTCTTCCAGTTAACCTTTGAGCAATTGAGTGACACAGGAACCAAAAGATAGACAAACTAACACGTGTACAAAAACGTATCTATATATATATATATATATATATATATATATATATAGCTATTGCCTATAAACTACAAAATAATATTATATATACATATACTACAGACTAATAAAAAATAATAAATATATATATAGTACATAAATATAAATATATAATCAGTATCAAACCAAATCACAAGTCATTGGAGAGTCAGAACTTTTTCAGCTTATTACCTTATTATAAAGAAATAACAGCTTTTGACCCCTTCATATCCGTAGCTAATTTTGATGCTGATGTATAGTCGTGGAATGAAAAGATTCGTCACTTTTCGACCTTCATCATCATCATGTCAGCCGAAAGACGTCCACTGCTGGACATAGGCCTCCCCAAAGAATTCCACAATGACCTGCGCCACCTGCATCCAGCGGACACCCGCGACCCTTACCAGGTCATCAGTCCACCATGTAGGTCGGGGGCTGCCCACGCTACGCCTCGAGCGACCCTTCCTTTTCGACCTTAACATCATTAAAATAGAGTTGTAAAGTGACATAACTTTTCATTCCGCAACTGTACAACCAACTTTGAGATTTTGACAGCAATATTTTAGATTCACATTTAACTGTCATTTATAAAACAACATGTTATTCAATGCTGATTTCTAGCCTTACAATACAGGTTTAGCTCAATATTAGTATTAACATTCATCTCCTATGTAAATTAGAAATTATTATATATGAAAATATTATTATGACTACCTGACTTTATCTCCCTCTACATGAGGCCGCAACACATTGAGTATCGTCCATTCACAGTCGGTGAGCACTATGTTGCCTCGGTCATACAGCTCAAGTATGACATGGTAGGCTGCCTCACCGCTGCCAAACTGTAGGTCTATTATCCGGTCAATACCAAGCTGTGTCAGCTTCTCCAGACGCTTGTTTTTGAGATGTTTGCGGAGCTGGAAAAAATAAGATACTTATGAAAAATAATATACTTGATACTTAATAATGACAACCAGTTAAGCCAATACTTGTATAGTTGTTGACAGTAAATTTTAATTTGTGAAGAGTGTCTCTTTTTTTTTATATCACATCAGTAGCAAGCAATTTGAACAGATGTTGTCAATCGCCCAGCCAGTACGGCCCCTGCCTAGCATGAATAACAAAGCCTGTCTAAGTGTTCTAAAATCTCTTATTCAATTACTTCATTATCTGGCAATTTTTTTTTCAATAGCTAACAAGATATAAGCAAGTGGAGAAGAGATGGTATTTTTTCAAATACAGCCTATTGCATCTGAAGATTATAAAAGATTTCTTTTTCTATTTAGAATTTTAATGTATAAGCAGGCGAGGAACTTATAGTCTTTTAAGTTTTATAAGAGATTATAGGAATAGTGAATCTAAAATGAACTTAACTCTCTATAATCCTTTATAATCTTCGGATACAATAGGCAGTATTTGGAAAAAAAGAGCATTATAAATGCATGATTAATTTTTTAATGATTAAACTTTCGCTATTTTCTGTTTGGCCCCTTGGTTGACTGGTAGAGAATGCCTTGAGGCATTAAGTCCGCCATTTGTACCGATTTATTTGTGCAATAAAGTTTAAATAAATAAATAAATAAAGATTGATAATTACTATAACACAAATTGGAATCATCCTATTTGCAATGTGATGTCAATTTTACGTCACCGGCACAAAAAGTTCAAGCCCTGCTTATTTGTAAGAAATATAATGTACCATGGCATGCAATAAAGATCTATTATTATAATTACCTTCATAGTGAACCCCGAAGGTGCTACATTCTTAGGCCACTCAAACTGAGTGGTGTGAAACCTGTTAGCTGACTCCAGCAGCAGAACCGCCTTCTCCTCGGAACGCTGTAACCGTATTAGATACGACTTGTTGTCGATATCGTACACCTGGTTAACCCGCATGCCCACCAGCCTGCACAAAAACATATGTAAACAACTTTGTTTAACCAACACTTAGCAGACCTAGTTATTTTAATTAACAAGTAGCACATGCATGAATAAGCGGCGTGAGAGATATAAATAATGTAACTATTGTATAAAAACTTGAGGTAAAAGTTAAGTGTTTCATTGTAATTGCAACAGAATATGTTTTATTACAAAACGAAAATGATGATTAAGTGAGGTGAAGAAAACTTACGTTTGCAGCTCGGTGACCATGCATATTATATCGTAAGTATTGAAACGAGTCTTCATTTTTAAGCCTGATTATTGTTTTACTAAATTATTAGCACTTATCGAACTGTTAAAAGTATAAAACTGATTCTACGTTTTTTCAGAATTCATAACACGTACAATGCCAAATGTCAACGCGTGCAAATGTCAGTCAATCAATTGTCGGTAGACGTTTTAGGGAGGTTTTGTTTTCTAGCTACCTAAAGGTTCGAATACATCAGACTGATTTGAACACACCGAATTGATGATTGATGATTTTAGACAGTGTTGTAGTTTTATTTAAGTTTTTTTTTTATGACATAGGAGGCAAACGAGCAGATGAATCGCCTGATGGTAAGCGATTAGCGCCGCCCATGGACACTCGCAACACCGAGGGGTTGGAAGTGCGTTGCCGGCCTTTAAGATGGGAGTACGCTCTTTTCTTGAAGGTTATAGTTTTAGTTATTACAATAACATGCAACAAAAACTGATTTTCTATTTTTTTAAAATTAAACAGTAATATTGAAAGTACAAAAACCCTGAACCATTCCACAGAATAAGTAATTGACCATTCTCAGTTTTGACTGATTTATATTGTGTAAAAGCAGGCTTACTTATAGGCGTTTTTTGAGTTTTTAAACATTCTTTTTAGTAAAAAAAAATAGTTTATTGTTGTGTCAACTGTCAACTGCACGTGTTAGGATATGAATTATAATTTGCAATAAAATTTAAATAATTGAATGAGAATTGGTAGCCATACACCACTAAGCAATAAAATGGGCACGGACGAAGTAAAATTAAAAGAGTTTAAGCTGAAACCGATGAAGTGTGAATTAAATTTTCTCAGTAAATCAGACGGTTCCGCTATTTTGTCTCAAGGTATGTTTTCGTTACAATTACCTAGTAACTTGGCGGATTTCTGAGTGTGAATATAAAGTTTCACTTACATCCTGTGTTCTAGGTGCAACGGTAGCGTTAACTAGCGTCAATGGACCGCTGGAAGTGAAGATGTCGAGTCAGAGTATAGAGAAGACTACACTGGAGGTCCTGTTCAGCAGTAAAGGCGGGAAACCCTCAGTAAAAGATAGGTATTATATCTATTCAGTTTAATAATAGTCTATTTATCTCAGTGATAAAAAATGTTATAACATCCATAATTCTATATAATAAGGAGTTAGTAGTCAATAGTGACATCAGGAAAAAGTATATTTACAACAAACTTGTTGCATATTTACTAAGAGGAAAATTAAATTAAATTAAATTTAAATTTTTTGAGGAATGTTTAACTATTATAATGATACAATTTTTCATTCAATTTTAGTCTTTACTAATGCACTAACTAATGTTGCAGGTACAAAGAGAATGTTATCCGTCAGACCTGTGAGGAGGCAATCATGAGCAGCCTGTATCCGCGCACTGGCATTACCGTTACAGTTCAGGAGCTGGAAGACTATGGCGGGGTTAGATACCTTGAGATGTTTACTCGGGAACATACAACATGTGATAAATAATATGCAGTTCTTAATAACATGAATGCAATTGTAGTCCTTACAATTTCAACCTTGCTTTAACCATAAGATTTATTGTTAACCCATTCATTGCCACCTAGTGCTACACGCTATGCTTGTAGGCTGTAGCCATGTATTCACCATATGTAGCCTGTAGCAGCTATGAACAGAGTACCTGAACATCGGGTTGTGTCGCTGAATGTGTTTTAAATGGAGTTTTTCTAACAACATTTTAAACTGCAATTTTTTAATGCTCTTTTTTATTGTTAGAGCCAGCAAAGAGCTTGTTATCTTTGTTTATGTTAAAGGGGAACATAAAATAATACAACCTCCCTATATGCAAGACGCAGGCTCTTAACAACCAATGAGAATTAGCCCTAAGTTAAGAGTATGCAGCTGGACAGTTTGTGGCAGTATGAATTTAGAGAGGAGTGGAGTGATGGCCACTTTTTATGATTGAATGATTTTACTTGCTGGTATTTTTTCGTATTCATTTTGCTTGGAAAATAAGTTAGGCACCTTAATTAAATAGCATTAAGTCTGCCTTTTATATTCTATGTTATTCTTTTGTAGAATAAAGTTTATAATTAAATAAATGCTAATCCAACATAATGTACCTCCAGAGAACTCAAAACAACATCTTTTGGTTTTGTCATCGGCACTCTGGTATGCTCGCAACTCAGAAATCCATGAGTATCTGGAAATCCCAACCACACCAGAAGAAGCGAAACACTACGCAACTTACTACAAGGACCGACTAGCTACTTATCCAAACCCTCTGTCACAGATGTTCTTAATAACAAATCCAATGAAGAGACTCAAGAGAGCCAATGTGCTGCCTAACTAAGGGAAGCTAGGGCAGTGGCCCTATCTTGCCAAAACGCCAATCATTTTCAACTCATCTGCTCATAGTTGTTGAGACTGATTGCAGAATAATGTAGAAGAAAACAAAATGCTTTATTAAAAAATATTCATTTGATCATATGGGGTGAATTTGTAACTACTCCACTGCTCTCTATATTCAAATTGCCACCAACACCCCCTAGTTGAGAGCTGCTTCTCTTTAAAAATTTCATGATATTTGTCAAGTCACTTGTATGGTCTATTGGTAATGATTGCTTTCCTATTTCCCTACAGCTCCTATCGACCTGCGTCAACAGTGTCTGCCTAGCCCTAATTAACTCCGGCGTGGCCATGCGTCATGTCTTCGCCGCAGTGCTATGCTGCGTGGACGAACGAGGGGAAATCTTATTGGAGCCGGAGGCTCAGCAACTAGACTCCGCGCGTGCCACGTTGAGCTTCGTGTTCGATGAACGGGACAAGAGCCTTGTCACAGGTAATTAACATCGTCATCACAATCATTTTTTATCAATAGAAGGAAGGAGGTACTCAGTTCTTCTGCATGTTTGCTTGTTCTTTTTTTTATACATACATACATACATAAACTCACGCCGTTATCCCATGGGGTAGGCAGAGACCAAAGAACGCCAAATACTACGGTCCTTACATACTTCTTTCGCTTCAATCACATCCATACATCTTCTCATACATGCTCGTCGGTTGAGGGTACTTCTGACCTGGCCCTTTTTCAGTATCGCCGATATTTGATCGAGATAACCTCGCCTTGGTCGTCCCCTTCCGATCCTACCACTCATCTCCTGAGCGTAAATCCTCTTACTTAGTCATTCTACTTTCACTCATTCTCTCTACATGCCCAAAGCACCGAAGAATACCCTTCACAACCCTTTTTTTTATGTATGTATGTTCCCCGATAACTCTTGACTACGTTGGCCGATTTTGATAATTCTTTTTTTGTTTTAAAGCACGTACCTTGACATTGGTCCTATATAAATTTGGTGAACCCTCTTAGTGTGTGTTGTTTGAACAATTTTAGAGCTTCTATCTGGTTTGACTGTGTTGTTAGCATAAATTTCTGTTTATTTTTGCGTATGTTTATGTATGTTTACATATCTGTGTATATATGTATGTGTATGACTCTTTTATCTTTATTTATACCTAAAGACTTATTATGATGATTATTATTATTTGTTTGCCTACTCAATATTTTTTGCATCAATTCCACTTCCCAAAGGTTGTCTGGAAGAGATTGCTCTTTAGCAATAAGACCGCCAATTGTCTACCGTTATTTAATTATTTAATTACTGTTTAACTGTTTTTGTTTTTGGTGAACAATAAAGAATAATTGTATTGTATTGTATTGTGTGAAGGTCTGATGATGGGATCTAGGAGGAATCGAGGGAACTCCTCGAATTTGATAGGCACACATATGCCGATTTCGGTATTTTCTGTAGGTAACCAAGCATTAGCTCACGGAAACCACAAATTGTGGCATAGCAAGTGCAAAATTGAAGTCGGTTTTTTTGGTATAAATTATTTTATTTACATATTTATTGATGTCAGCTGACAGACGTCCACTGCTGGACATAAGCGTCCCTCAAAGACTTCCACAATGACCAGTCCTGCGCGACCTGCATCCAGCGGACTCCCACGACCCTTATCAGGTCGTCAGTACACCGTGTGGGGGGCCTGCCCATGCTACGCCTTCCGGTACGTGGTCGCCACTCGAGAACCTTTCCGCCCCAACGGCCATCGGTTCTACGTGCTATGTGCCCCGCCCACTGCCACTTAAGTTAAGCGATTCAGAGGGCTATATTGGTTACTTTAATTCTGCTGCAGATGGCCTTGATAGCCTTTTATTCAGACTTATGTATTTTAGTATTATGTTATTTGGGTCTTGCTCTTCCGTTGTGTCCGTTTGCCTTTCGTCAAAGGCCGCCTCTAGCCTTTTCCACTCCCGTCTATTCCTCACCACTCTATTCCAAGTTTTTCCAGCGACTTGACTTATGTCGTCTGTCCATCTCTTCTGTGGTCTTCCTCTCCTTCTATGTCCTCTTGGGTACCATTCCGTTACTAGTTTGCACCATTTTTCTTTACCTCTTATAGTGTGACCTGCCCATTTCCACTTCAGACGTCTAATCTTCTGTGCTTCTGGTTTTTATTTTAGAAGATCTCACATCATCATTAACAGTGTTTATATCATCCCACTGCTGGGTCATGAATGAGAGGGAATAAACAGTCCCCAGGTGGTTGTTGGGGTGAAGTCTCCAACCCGCACATTTTGTATTTTGTCTTTCCGGCTTCGGCTTTTCGGTATGTCCTGATTAGTCTGGCTCCCTGTTTTGAGAAGGGCCTGATTAATTAATAAATACCAACGCTATGGGCTATGGACAACACAGACAATCAATAGAGTGAATTGAATATGCGTGTAAACCGCAGTCATTACATTGAACACTTCAAATAAGTAATCCACTGTTTTTACTTCTCAGTTCCGCCGCTCGTCGGTAGATGGCGCTGACATCAATATTTACGCTACCTTATTTTTCAGGCTTCACAGAAGGCAGTTACAGCGAGGACACATACAGAGAAGCCATGGAGCGATGCCGTTCAGCCAGCGACCTCGTATTCGCCTTTTATAGAGACATTGTTAGTAAATATTCTAATGTTATTGGATGATAGAAATATTTTTAGTTATAAAAGGGTCGATATTAAACTGAAGCCTACATTTGAGGAGCTGCAACAACCTGTAAAAATGGGCCTTAACCCTTTTCCATGCCGAACCAATTTGGAAGGCTTTACAGAAAAAAAAAATATTCAAAATAGTTACGTTTAGGTCATTAATTTCAAGACGATTTCCTTTTTTACGAAAATGCAATCTAACTTGAACCTTAAATCGGAGAATTTGAAATTCAATTGACACGAATGTGGGTGTAAAATCGTACTATGCCTGTAAAAGCGTTAAGATCGCACGAAGACTTAGTTATGGTTACCTTATATATATATATTTTCTAAGCGAGGTTAGTGGAATTTTTTGCATATTAGATTTCGATAATTAATAAATTACATGTGCTACTTAGAGATACGTACTTACGTATTTTTTCATGCATCTATCTAATGAATTCTATTTATTCGTTTAAAGGTAATGGCGTGTGGTGATAGTGTCTTGAATTTTAATTGTTGGATTTACTTATCGCATACAACTTTACAAATCGCTTACATGTATCAAAAAAATGCCCATGGAAACCGGCATAAACCTTTTTTTAATAAATCGTGTAGGAAAAATAATTAATGTAATATTTATCGTTAAACTAGAATAATTATATTATGACAAATTATGGTACTTAACATAAATAATATGGTCTCTACCTGATTAAAGGGTCCCCCGTACGTTCGACCGAACTCGATTCTCCATACAAACGTAGTTTCGTTTTCATTCTAAAACGCCGGATATACCAGATCCCATCGTGTATACAAAGCTTCATGGTATTGCAGCATGGCGTTTTAAAATGAGAGCGAAACTACGTTTGTGTGGAGAACCGAGCTTCCTGCGGACTCAGAACGAGTTTTTTTTTATATAAGATAGGTAAGCATTTGGCCACTATCTCACCTGATGGTAAGTGATGATGAGGTCGAGGGTGTTACATGCGTACCTAGATAGTACCTATTCACTCTCGTCTTGAAAAGATCCAAGTTATAAGTATGTGGGAAAAGATTATCCGGAAGAGAATTATGTTAGGTAATTTACTCAATGTTATACTTATTATTTTTCCTCAAGATAGAAACATGTCTTCCTACTTTTTGCCTTGCAAAATAATACATTACAGATTAATTACTCACAATACTTTCGAGACTTTCAAGTGTTTGTTTGCTCTATCCACCATATCGGCTAAAGGACGTCCACTGCTGGACATAGGCCTCCCCCCAAGTTTGCTCTATACTTAATGATTTTTTATTCACTATGCATCCCACTATGATCAAACAAAGAACATTGTAAATTAATATCATAAATTAAGTAAGTATAAAATAAAAACAACGAATAAACAACAGCTTTTATTTCCCCGTAATTGTTGTCCTAAAATTTACAACCAATTATTGTGACGTATTTGATAGGCATCACTAGAGGTCGCTTATTGCGGACAAAAATAATAGAATAATTGAATGCCTTTGCGCAGCCGCCGCTACCGAATATACCCGACGGACGTCACGCGAGGCGGGGCACACTGGGTGCACAAATATAAGTGATTGTAGTGACCAGCATATCTGCCATAACAAATGAAAAAATGGAAAAAAAATATTATTAACATTCGTTACAGGTCATCGTTAATTTTTTTTTATATGTAATAATAGTTATTGTGTAGTGATGATTAAAAATAGTGACCAATATTAGTCAAGTCAGTGCACAATATTATTTGTTGATGCGAGAGCAGAGAGTGGGAGTGTGGGGGCTTATGGAAGTCCACACTCAGTGATAAACTGAGAACTCAGTGGTTGTATTTGTCTAAAAAATAACTTATACGCAAATTAAAAAAATATACGGTATTTCACTGATAAAAAAAAACAAAAAAACTGCGCGGTTGTCGTCAATCTTTACTATTCGGGGGTGTAAAAGGGGCGAAAAATCGATCTAGCTATTAGGTCCTATCACCGGGAAAACGCGAAACATGTCGAGCAAAGCTCGTTCGCCCAGCCACTGCTTTTAATACAGCTTACTTACGGCTCAGAGTACCCCAGAGAAGACGTCAAATAATAGCACTACCGAGCGAGACGGTTATGTACTAAATTGATTAAGAGCGAAAGAGAAACTTATTGGCAGTGATAGCGTCCTGCACGGGTAATCTATCGCGAAAATATGTTTTCTACTGTAGCATTGTTATTTCAGTTATTTTGTAGTAGCTGACACTGTAATTTATATTTAACTATACAATGTATATTGTTTTGAAAAAATGACACCTCGCCGAGTTTCTTACGCCGGTTCTTCTCGTGGCAGAGGTTTATTTTTCCGAACCGGTGGTAGTTTATTGACGTTCATAGGTGCATGTAATATGCCTAATTTGAAGAATAAACTACTTTTACTTTACTTTTACTTTTTTACTTTTATATAATTTGTCGTCCTTGTCATAATCCCACTTTTTTTATTTGCCTCGATCTCATGTCCACGTCATGTCAAATAGTTTGAGCCAAATTAAAGAGGTTGTTTACGGGTAAGCCGCCAGCCGTTTAAGACACGTTCTCAATTTAGCTGCATAAGAACTTTTCTGTCCCTCTTGGTGGAATGCATAATAAGATCTCTATAGAAATCCTTACTCTGAAGTCTGAGCTACTACGAAAACAAACGAAGTTCGTGTATCTCCCTCTTCGTCGCTCGAGTGTGCAAGTGCGACAGAAAGGGTGATACACAAACTGCGTTCGTTTTCGGTCGGTACGCTGTAGCAGCTCTGAGCGGCCTTGAGTGAAAGTGACAAGTCGCCCTGTGTGCCCCGCGCGCGTGCGAAAAAAGAACAAGATGGCGACTTGATCCCAGATGCAAATGGCGGACAAACGTGCCGCCGCACATTTAAATGTCGCCGCTGACGGCTGTCGCGCTCGCTTTACTCTGTTTACCGGCATTGTGTGCCTAAATAGCCGGCCTCCTTAATAAGTATACATACATGAATAATATTAGACTGGCGGAGATCCGGAGGTGTCCTTTTTTTATGACGCTCGGTCGATACGTTCACAAGATTTAAAATTAAATACATATCGGGAAACTATAGTTACCCTATACATAGCCTTTATGTAAGTATGTAATATTCGTTATGGTACAGTCGGCGTCATAAGTAGCTGGACACTTTGGGACTATGTCGCTTTCACCCGTTAGGCATTTAGTATGACAGTTTTAACATGACGTTAAAACGACAAGTATAGTTATTAGTTCGAAGAGGAAGGCATCGGAAACGGATGGTTTCAGTATTAAAAAAATTACGGTGCTGCCACGTCAGACAGATGATGCGCATTAAAATTAATGTTAGAAAGGGGATATTTACCATGTATATTATGATTTTTGAGTTTCCTATATTTCGGCGCTGTTGCAAGCACCATTTTCAAGGATTAACTGACGTGCTGCGAATTTTATTTGTGGTCTATACCCACACTCCATAGCGATCTACCCTCTTCGTGGTTCGCTTTTTAACCGACTTCAAGATTTCAAAGGAGGAGGTTATCAATTCGGTTGTATGTTTTTTTTTAAGTTTGTTACTCCATAACTCCGTCATTTCTTAACCGATTTGGAAAATTCTTTTTTTGATTGTAAGTATATATATCCAAATTGGTCCCGTTTTTGCCAAAACGCAGTTCTGATGATGGGATTCATGAGGAATTGAGGGAACTCCTCAAATCTTAAAGGCAAACATATAGTGATTTTTATGTTTTTATCAACAAGTCGAGCATTTTCATCCAAAAATGTGACATTTGATGAAATGGAAAATGGAACTGCTGATGATGATCAGAACAGAACTCTTTAACGACGAAAAGTTCACGTATGGCGATTTGTCCTTCTAGCTGTGTTTCTTAGGTAAGTTTTATTTTCACGATTATTTTTTGTCATGCTCGAGTTCTGATGATGGGATCCATTAGGAATCGAGGGAACTCCTCAAATGTGAAAGGCACACAAATAGTGATTTTAGTATTTTCATGAACTAATCAAGCATTTTCCTTCAAAAAAGTGACATTTGATGAAGTGTAACTGCTGATGATGATCAGAACGGAACTCTTCAACGACGCGTAGTTCATGTTTGGCGATTTGTTCTCTTCGTTTTGTTTGTCAAGCAAGCTAGGTTTTCAGGACACATTTTCGTCAAGCTTGAGTTCTGATGGAGGATTCCATGAGGAATTGAGGGTACTTAGTCTTCTACCATTATAAACATACTTATAGCCATTTTTATTTAATTGTATGGAATCTAAGAGTGCACCATCTAAGTATAATAATCTTTCACCGGCCTCCACCATTGAAGTCGGTTTTTTTTTCTTCAAAATTATTTCCCACAGTATCGCAGCTATACTACCACCGATAATAATATCCTGTTTCTAACATTAATTCAAATGACCATGTTAGCTTGAAATCTTATATTGATGCGCATTCACCTTCATTAGCGAATAGTAAATGAGATGTTTATTCGCGGAATATTGGTAAAAAGTCACAACATGGCAAAAACAAGTTGTTGCGCTAGGTCAATAACTTGGCCCGTAACCTCTGCATCTAATCTGACGCATGCGAAATAAGAAGAAGACGAGCGCTGCGGGGGGCGGCTTTAATTGTAGCGGGCAACCTACCACTGGGCCCTGTGTGGTCGGCAGAACAGAGGCTTGGCTCCTAGGTATACCGACTTGTAAGTTTAGGTAGGATCGCGCTATTCGCGCTGTTTAATTTGGGGCCCATTTGATTATTATCATTATTTATTATATCATTTTAGACAGGCAGCTCGCGCTGGTAAATCTAAATCATAGTTTACTAAGCACTAATGTAATTCACTGCTTTCCCAAAAATCCTTGAATAGGGTAGTTCTCTCATGTTTAAATTTATAACATATTGCCGTTATGTGGATAGTATAACATTAAATTAACACAATAAAATGGAAGTTACTAAATTAAATCAGTATAATAATAAAATGAGACTTGAAAGTTTCTAAAAAAAATGTAGCTTTTTATCATATAAAAGTTAAGACGGCGCAGTACGATCGGATCGGTTCTCCATACAAACGTAAATAGGCTCTCATTTTAAAACGCCATGCTAGAATAACATGAAACTTTGTATACACAATGGGATCCGGCATACCTAGGTCGGAAATTAGTTTCTGTTGCTAGAAATTGAAAAAGTAAAAAAATACAGCGGTCTTTTGAGTTTTTTACGGCTTGTATGAAAACCTTAATAATCGCTGTATTTTTTCGCCATTATAATTTGAAGCAACAGAAACTAATTTCCGCCCTAGACAAGCTGGATCCCATTGTGTATACAAAGTTTCATGTTATTCTAGCATGGCGTTTTAAAATGAGAGCATAAATACGTTTGTATGGAGAACCAAACGTACTGCATACAAACATTTAATCCCCTTCAAAAACTGGTTCGAATGGCATCGTTAATATTTTTTTAGAAACTAGCCTGTTTCTACACAGTTTGACAGGATCACAGGACTAACAATCTTAAGGGGGTCCCAAATTAAAGCACTTTGATAAGATAATCATGGTGAGCAGATGGTAATTTATCGCATTCATACTCCCGGTAGCATTTTGGAGAATTCTTCACCGAAAGCAGACTTGATATAGGTACCTACTTGGTTTGTATCAGAATTTGGTCAAAGTTTGGAGCGCTCGAGGCCCAGTGGCGTTCCTTGCCGCGTGCGGTATGCAAAGCTAAGCAATGTCGGCCGAGGTCAACTCTTGGATGGGTGAACGCTTTGAGTGGTTACCTACTAACTGAGCGCTGCCGTGCTTTGGAAGGCACGCTTAGCCGTTGATCCTCGCTGCTGTCTATGACAGCAATCGTTAAGCCAAGTTAGACGCCTTCGGGCGGCTTGAGAACTTCTAACAGTCAAAGTTTGCCCACTCACTTGACAAGCCAGTCCGAATAAGGTCTAAGTATTCCCCCCCCTTGGGTTATATTATAAGGTCAGATGGCAGTTGCTTACGTAAAAACTAGTGGGTACGCCAAATCTTGGGTAGCGGACTCCGGACATATATCTTTCAGGTTGCAATTGTACGGGAAGAACGCTAGGATGATGATGTGAATTTGGTCAAAATTGGGGTGACTTTGTTGATGTGTTGTGAGACCATGTTTATATTTATAAGCGTAGGTACTAGTACCTACGGCCCGCCTGGTGGTAAACATTCACCGCAGCCTATGGATGCCTGCAACTCCAGGAGTGTCACATGCGCATTGCCGATCCTTTAAAAATGTATACACCTTTCTTGAAGAACCCCGTACTGTAGTCCCTCGGGAAACCTCGGCAGGGAGCTCATTCCACAACCGGGGTGTTTACTCATACTCATTTTATTGATAGAATATACAATTTTCATCATTGTCATCATGTCAGCCGAAAGACGTCCACTGCTAGACATAGGCCTCCCCCAAAGACTTCCACAATGACCGGTCCGATTTTTGCTACGGAACCCCAAAAATGGAACCTATGCCATGCGGTGCATGCTAGACAAAAGACAGCCCTACTTGCTATCGCTACATTTCATCCACAACATGTTATTAGGTACTCGTAATAGTTGCGTGGTTTACGAGGCTTGTCGCGTGTGTGGTAGCAGCGCCCGGGGGCCGAATATACTACCCAGTCCCTTTGAATTTTGAGTTGAACTCTATTCCCTTGTAATAAAGCGTCTGGTCACCAGGGTTACCGATAGCAAGTGACTGGATAGGCACCGTGTAGGACAAGGATCTTTGCTGGGGGCCAAACGTTTGCATAACCAACGGGAGTTGCAGTGTGGCTTGCAATTGGTTAGGCTGATAAGTAACTGGATAGGTATTGTCGAAAGGGTTAAGTGCTTATCTGAAATATCTGCTTAGGAATTACGTTTTCTATTATTGAAAAAACAAATTGGAAAAAACAAATCAAGTCATTAATTACGTAGGTATAGGTATACTCGTATGTATCTGGCGAATGGTTCAAGTGCTTATCTGCAATATCTGATTAGTAATTTGTGTAATTACCTAATTACTGTTTCTATTATTGGGAAAAAATGTTTGGAAAGGTCGGATACGTAAGTACTTAACTTACCTAACCTAATGAATGAGTTCCATAAGACCCTAAGCTAATTATATCCAAAAGTGTTTGATAATTTACGGTTACAGAAAGAAAACCTTCTGCTTCTACCTTTTGCTAAAACGAAAAGTTTGTGATATCTCCGAAGCCTAAAGAAACATAAGTACAACATATACCTAGTTAACATACCTTTTCTGTGTGAAAGCGATATTATTAACAAAAAGCCTTTAAAGGTAAGCTAAAAAATACACTATTGGCATTTTACAGTGTCGAAAATAATTAACCACATCTTATTGTTACTATGCATGCCCTAGTTGAGTAAGTTCACTATAATAAGATAACTCACACTTGTAAACAATACCTAAGTGATGTAACTTGAGGCGACGCGCCAACAAACGGTTACTGCAGTTTGGCGCATTTAGTGTAATGTGTTTTGAAATTGTTTATACGAATAAATTAAATAAATAATAATAATAAATAGACGTATCCATATATTCGACAGTTCTTTCACGAATAAAACCAGCATAACTCAAAAAAGAGACTCCCATGTTTCTGATGCCGTATTTGCTTAGAAACAAGGGACCCTGGATTAAACAATCCTTAGGAAATCCCGTCCACAGGATCACTAGACAATTTAAAAGGAACCAAACTGAGCAATGATTTTGCACAAGAAATCGCCTTACTACATAAATTGGGTTTCACGTTATGATTTATTATGTAATTGATACATAATAAATAGCTTACGTCCGCATAGAACTCGTTATTGCCGTAGAAAAATAATTGCTATTCTATTATTTTAGGCGCAGGTTAAATTATCGCTTTCCTGTATAAATTCCACCTCCCTTTTCAACCCCTTAAAAAATTACTTTGGGAAAAAAACTATCCTATGTCTTTCCCGGGGTCTTAAACTATCTCCACGCTTAATCTTATCCAAATAGATTCATCGGTTTAAGCGTGAAGAGGTAACAAACAGAAAGACAAACAGTTACATACTTCCACATTTATAATATTAAGTATATGGATTCTAAACCATACTAATATTATAAATGTTTGGGATCGACTTGATTGTAAGTCGATCCCAATTTTATGGCTCAGATTCCCACTATTTATTGAAATCGCCACTTTATCGTCACAAGCGCTGATTTAGAGATCAGTCTTAAGACGCCCCATGGGAATGCCACCGATGCAAATTCCGAGCGAGGATGAATGTCAGCGAACATCATCTTTGTTACAGCTTTATCGTAACTATTTTTTCTTTATACTTGAGAAAACAACCTTAAGTGTATAGCGATAGAATTAAAATTTCAAAATATGTAATAGATTTTTAGTCTTTTTATATAGTTGGTGGATATTTTACCTTCAGCGGTGTCCAGTGATTTACGTTTTCGGGATGGTGTTTGTTAAAATCGTTCGTGATGCGTGAATTCGGCGAAGTGCGTTAAAGTTTTGATTCATAAATCGATATAAGGAAAGCGATGGTACAGTCGGCATCAAAAGTAGCTACGCATTTAAAAAGTTCAAAGTCTTTATTAGAACGGAATAAGAGTTTTTTACACCTTCATACGCGTAGCTACATTTGATGCTGAGTGTACGAGTATGTGTCATTTCATTTGCAATAGATATTTGCAGGTGTCGGAATTCTCGTAGCACTTTTGAGCTGTCATAGGGACTTCTCATTTATCGACTTCCGATACACAAATATATGTCGATAAATACAGAATATTAAAAGTGTAAAGTAAACAAGAGGCAGTCTTATCGCGTATGAGCGATCTCTTCGAGATAACCTTTGGATGCCAACTTTTTGGAACTTTTAAATAGGAATTATCATAATCATATTTTATTGTTCCTTATGAATAATTTGTGGATTTCTTATTACGAGGCTTTAATTTTAGACATTTTTTCAAAACAAGAATTGCCATCGTACCTAATGATATCATGTTATGTAGGTACGGTCAGTCTGATGACCTTTGATTAGTAGTTTAATAGACATATGCAAACAAACACAAACACTGAACTGAACTAAGTAAATGTGAAATTGTTAACTATTAACTTTTCATTGTTTTCATTGCATATCTCTATTTCACATTTTCAACTACTCAAGTTATCTGAAAGACATCGTTCTTTAGCGATAAGACCGCCTGTTGTTTACCTCTACTGTTAATCTTCATCAACATGTTGTGATCTATAATGTATCGATATAATATGTAGATCGTAAGTCGATAAATGAGAAGTCCCTGTGACAGTTCAAAAGTGCTACGAGAATTTCGACCCCTGGATAGTTGGAATTGAAAGAGTATGTTCATTTTAACAATCCGCAGGAAGCTCGGTTCTCCATACAAACGTAGTTTTGCTCTCATTTTTAAACGGCATGCTGGAATAACATGCAACTGTGTATACACAATGGGATCCGGTATGTTTAAGCCGAAAATTAGTTTCTGTTAGTTGAAATTATGATGGAGAAAAAATACAGCGATTAGTAAGGTTTTCATATAAGACCTTGTGAATAGGTATGTTCTGGGTGAGGTCGCTTCATCGTCAGGCCTCATCTTTGCCCCCTGACTAGATGCCGGCCAAGAGCAATCCCATTTTAATAAAAAAGACCTAAAAAACTCAAACTCTTACTGTTTTTTTACTTACCCATACTTCAACGTGTTTTGACTCCTAGCTTCCTCATTTTGAACCCCCGGCCCCGACGCAAAACGCAAAAGGGGTGACGTGTGACTTAGACGTGTTTTATCAGAATCAGTTCAGCCGTTTAATTGAATATTGTAAGTTTGTTGGTCAGTATAGTTTTGAAATCATTATTAACTATTATTGTCTACTTTTTTAGTTGTACAATTAATGTGTAGAATTCTTAATTATTATTATTGTCAATTTATTTAATTGTATAATTCATGTGTTGACGTGTAAAAGTGCCCTTGTGGCCTATTTGCAGAATAAATTTTTGATTTTGATTTTTCAGATATTGAACTATGAAATGAAAATGTCGGGGGTTTTTCAACTTTTCTAAGATGTCAGTTATATTCTACCTTTTTCCCGGTAGCATGGTTTCCAGGCAGTCAACGTTGGGGTTATTATAACTATCTACTGCGGTCCGGTTCTATTTTTAGCAGTGAGTAACATCGGTACGGCACATTAGCCCACCGGGCGAAGAGGCTCCCTGTGGCGCGACTGATTAAATACAACGCATGCTAACATAATACACCATATCCTAAGGGCTGGCCACACTGGCGATTGAGCTCTGTTTGACATCTAAGTCGAACATGTTACATTACATCACAGCCTATTAAGTACATCACTGGTGTCTGTGGCAACATCCTTCTTCCTATTCCAAAAGGCAATCTTAAGTATCTGTATCTACCGAACGGAGTATGAAAAGTACAAAGTTCAGAGCTTTCTTCATCAGGTTTCAAAGACCAAAAACCTGAGACCGCATCTAAGTGTGAGAAGTAAGTATGCAGAAATTTCTAACTGTGACCTAATCTCATCTATATTCTTCAACGGGTAATGCTTTGCTCTCTCATTATGTCATCATCATCATCCTAGCGTTATTCCCAGTACAGTTGCGTCTTGAAGGATGCCTGGGGTCCGCTACCTAATCCGAAGAATTGACGTAGGTACTAGTTTTTACGGAAGCGACTGCCATCTGATCAGATGTCTGCCATCTGTCCAACCCAACTAAACTAGAACTAGGGGAAACTAGACCTTATTGGGATTAGGCTTGTCAAGTGAGTAGGCAACTTGACTGTTAGAAGTCCTCAAGCCGCCCGAAGGCCTCTAACTTGGCTATAAACAACAGCCGGGATCAACGGCTTAACGTGCCTTCCAAATCACAGGAGCGCTCAGTTAGTAACGACTCAAAAATTTGCCCAGCGTTTCAGTCCATTCATATCCCCCCTTGTCCTAAAGATCTTCTGTAAATCCTACACAGCTCACCGCCCTCCAAGTAAAAGTATTTTAACCAATTGGTTATAGCAGCATGACTACGGCAAAACCGAAATGCTCCTAACTGTCCTTCGCTAAGCATTTTATTTTATTAAACTATAGGTACCTATAAAATTAAGATTTTTAATATAAATATAACACACACACACACGCACACACACACACAAACACACAAACATCAAAGATACCCTGTACGAAGGCATGTTAAAATTGTAAGCTTGTTATTCTACTGGGTCCTGTAACACAGGGACTCCTAGCTCAGGACCCAAAGACTTGTATTCAATATAACATGTTTTTGTGAAATAAATATTTTTATTTCTATTTCTAAAGCGGTCACCCATCCAAGGCCCCGCCCGACATTGCTTAACCTCGCATACCGCACGCGGTACACGGGCGCCGCTGGGCCTCGAACGCTCCCTCATTATGTACTTATTTAAATTTCTAGGATCTGGACATATTCTAAGCTGACTTGATGGCTTGAATGTGACAACTACTGAGTTCACCCAGGCTGTCGCTGTGTTGTGTGAGCTTAACAAAGAGTGAGAGCCGAGCAGAGCTCGCTTCTAGACGTAGTATATATTACTTATTCTGTGCTTCTATAGCGAGTGACACCAACTAAGGATTACAGACCGAATACCGATCAACTTATTTTTGTGTTATTTCAACTTATTTAAATATGGCGCCAGCCGCTGGCATCCCCAAAATTGTCAACCATTCCATACAATCAGGTTTTAACGAAGGCAACTTACGATTACAGACGGTTTGGGGCAAGTGCGCCCTTAAAGTATTGAATTGAAATCGGTTTTATATTTACGCACTCGCTTGCCAAGTTGTGTGCTTAGGCATATCGGATAGCAGTAAGTAATTACAAAGGGCTAGCTTTATTTTTTGCTAAGTTTTTCGGTTAGGGCTAGTCAAATGAATGGGCTATTAGCGTTCAAACTGGAAAGTCTTTCAATGGGTTAGCCGTATTTAAGGGATGCCCATTGAAAGGCTTTTATCGCGGAAAGGGTTGTTCGGTCCCTGGCGAAAACTACCCTAGTGGGTAGTTGACACTAGTGTGTAATGTTTAAAATTTTTGGGTACACGTTGGGTAGTTTCACTATAGTGATGGACAGGCTGGCATCGTGCCTTCTCCCACCTAGCCCGTCCACTGATTGGTGGGGGAGGTATTATATATATTTATTTATTTATTTATTTAGGATCACCAACAGACAATACATCATACAAAATCCAGAAGTATCTTAATTAACATTTTAGTTTGATGTTCATCTAATTATAGGTAACCACAGCTTAAATTAGTATCTTGGAACATTCTACAACAAAGTTAAATACTATAAGTTATAAATACAATATCAAGAGAAGTACTCGTATAAAGGAAAACTAACATTTTGGATAACAACAAAAAAACAGACAGAAAGGTTTCGGGGACAGAATAAAATGTAAAAAAAAAGCAAGAAATAATTAATATACAAGGAATAAAATACGTACAACAATTATTATTATTAGGGAACTGGTGCTACATATGTACAAAATCTCGCATAGTCCTGAGAGCTGAAATGCTTTAACACCTTTCTTTTAAATCCAACCTGACCGTCGTGAAGCAAGTCAGCCCCCAAGCAGCTCGGAAGATGGTTGTATAGGTGGAACATTCTAGAAAGAGGAGAATTGCGTCTTAAGTTAGTTTTTCTAAAACGATCTTTGAACAGCTTGTAGATGCCAGGACGTGGCAATCTTGTGGGCACATTAACACTAACCTTAGCAAGCAGTTCCGGGCAATCTATTCCCTTATAATTGATTAGTTTAAAAAGAAACATTAAATCAAGTATTTTTCTCCTACTACTTAGCGATGTGAATCGGAAGAACTTCAGCCGCTTTCGGTACGATCGCAGGTTACGTCCATTGCGATATATAAACCCTAAGTGGGTCAAAAAACGCCTTTGTATTTTTTCTTATGAACTTCATAGAAAGGTGACCATACTTGAGAACAGTACTCTAGATTGCTTCTCACTAGCGCACAATAAAGTAATATTCTAGTTCGAAGACGCTTAAACTGTTTTGAGTTTCTTATCAAAAATCCCAACATTCTAGAGGATTTTTGTATTATACTATAAAGGTGGGCATTGAAGTTTAGTTTACAATCCATTATGACACCCAAATCTCGTATGTTTTTCACTTTTTGCACCTGCTTTCCATTTATGTCATATTTGGATTCTATGATGTTTTTATTTCGTGTATAACTAATGTGATAGCACTTGCTGGGATTGAGCGTCATTTTATTTTGTACGCACCAGTCGAACAGTCTGTCAATATCAGCTTGGAGCAACAATCTGTCTGTATCATTTCTCATAGGTCTTACTATTTTTAGGTCATCTGCGTATAAATATGGGTCTGAGTATTGACAACAATCCACTATGCTGTTAATAAAAATTAAAAACAGCAAAGGGCCCAAATGTGAACCTTGAGGTACACCAGATGTAGCGAGGAACGATTCTGATCGCTTCCCATTAATAGACACAAAGAGTTTTCTATTCGTAACGTATGAATTGAACCAGCCAAGCAAAGGTGATCCAACTCCACAATCTGACAGTTTGCTCAATAAAATGGCATGGTTGACCCTATCGAATGCCTTGCTGAAATCAGTGTATATTGCGTCCACTTGCACACGATTATCCATATACTCAGATAGCATCTCTACAAAGGCCACCATGTTAGAGTTGGTCAACCTGGCCTTTACAAAACCATGTTGTTTCTCTGTAAGTTGTTGTTTAAAATGAGCATATAGATTTGGATATACTAATGATTCGAATATTTTTGGAAATATAGAGAGTATTGCAATAGGTCTATAATTTTTTATATCGGATTTCAAACCATGTTTAAAAACTGGCACAATTTTGGTTTCCTTCCATACAACCGGGAAATTGTCCATTTCAAGAGACTTATTAAAAATAATTTTAAGTGGTAATGAAAGATTATTTGCGCATTTATTTATAAAAATGGGGGGAAGATTATCGGGTCCCGGTCCTTTAGATAGGTCGAGTGTTTTTATTTTATTTAGAATCATATCTTCCGTAATTGAGATTTTATTTAAAGAGTTTATCAAAGCAGCTTTCTTTTGAATGGTGTCCGAGTTTACCTGACTGTCAACGTGAGTCTCGTATATAGACGAAAAATTCCTTGCAAACAGTTCACAGATGCTGAGGCAATCTAGGGCCTGCTCGTCACCAAGTGACATTTTTGATGGTATTACACTTTTATTCTTACGCTTCTGCTTTATAAATGACCAGAAATATTTGGGGTTGGTTGCTATACTGTTTTCCAGATTCTGACAATAATTATTATAACTACTGATTATTCCATCATTACATCTCTTCTTTATTAAATTGAGACTAACCAAATCTAAAGGATTGTGGTACTTCTTATAGCGTTGACGAATTTTATACTTTTCTTTGATGATTCCTATAAGGCTCTTAGTAAACCAAGGCGGATGCTTGTTCCCTTTTGGTTTATTTAAAGGAACTAACTTTTTAATTACTAGCAGCAGCGTATCATACAGTTTGCGCACCATCTCGTCAACGTCTTGACATGATTTCATGATCGCTGACCAATCCAGTTCGTCGAGATATTCAGTAATTCGTGCATAATCTGCTTTATAAAAGTTAGGTCTAGGATATGGACATAGTGACAGGCTACTTTCCTCTGAGTCCTATTGATATTTCTAGGGGTGGGTGAAATGGGTCAACATTACTCAACGGATCATTGCATTCCTCGACTGAAACGGCTCTTGTAGCAAGTATGAGGTCCAATAATCTATTTTTACAGTTCCTGACACAATTATATTGTTTGAGATCACAGAAAGCCATGAAATCAGTAAGTACATGATTTAAATTACATAACGATTTACCAATAGGTACCAAACAAGTCTCTGAGTTGTTAAGTGCCCAATCAAGAGAAGATAAATTAAAATCTCCCACTATTATTACGTCACTAAAGGTGGCCAAATTTGCGGATGCCTTATCCACAAACTGTTCAAGATCAGCCAACTTTACAGGCGGCGGTAGGTAAACAACACATAGACAAATTTTTGATACATGACTTCTGTTACGGGTCTCAATAACAATCCACAAATCTTCTGCGTGAGTTTCATATTCTATAAGATCTAATATGCTTATTTATCGCTATCATTACACCACCTCCTGTTTTTTTCGAATTAGGACCATCAAGATTATGTGCTCACCTGTAAACATTATACCTGTCATGAAATAATTCAGTATCCCTTACATTTTCCTGTAACCAGGTTTCCGTGATGCAGATAATATCAAAGTTATTGACTGACACTTTGCACAGAAAATCTATTGTTTTAGTATTTAAACCTCTAGTATTCTGATAGTAAAAGGATACGTTATCGAATTTTAAAAGAAAAACAAATTTAATCTCTTGCATTACATTTGCAGTGAAAGAAAGAATCCGAAAATATTACTGTAGTTTAAGAATCGAGTCCAAGACTTTCAGGACGATAGCTGGCGCGTTTTCATCCTTACTATGGAGTGCTGTGACTGTAACTCGGCTCTAATATCGGCGTAGTCACGTTGAAATAATACTGTGCAAATATCATGCAGTGACACCAGTAACAGGCGTGACAATGTCACGATGACTTTTCACTGTGACTTTTTTGGAACGGGATCGTCAGTCACTGATATCGAAATGTAACGCTTTTCCCCATGTCTACCGGACCGCGCTCGCTTCACCAAAAAACCGCCTCCGCCACGCAACGACGCTGTGCCGCGCTCTGTGCGTTTCAAGCTTTATAATTTGCTTTATAGCTCGCCCTGCGGCTCGGGCCAGACAACTAGTACAAAATGGTCAACTTTCCGCACTTGTATCGAAATGTACTGTTGAGTCTTGGATGTTTTCTATGTATTTAAGTATAAATAGTAAATAGCAAGGAAATAATCTATATATTCAACTTCGTTGACATTTTTAGTCGTCTTATGTTTTCTTTTTAATGCAATCAATTGCTGTGCATTGAATAATGTTAATACGTCTTAATATTTGACACTTTCATTCCTATATCACATCAATATTTTGTTATGATTTAAGATTATAGGTCCAGTGTTGTGCAATGTGACTTTTACCTTTTGCTGCTTAGCCGTAGCCCGTAATTGTTATTTTCAAATTACCCTACTTTATATAAACCGAAAAAAAGTGTTTCTTGAGCAATTAAACTAAAATTGCGCCGGATATAATCGTTTTAAGAATTCAAATTCGACTCGTTGCAGGCTATCATTAAGGCAAGAGTTTAATAGCAGCCTGTATAATTACAGTCTTTCCTTCTCAAAAGAAAAAGGTCACATGTACCCACAAAATTAATACATTCATAAACCCTTTTGGTTCGGGAGGGCGGTGTTGATAACTCGCTCAGGTAAAAAGCACACATTGATGTGTATTACGTAATTAACTACTTTTATTCGATGGAAATTAATGTTCTTGATAGCCTTAGGACTTTGTTAAGGATGGTTAGTTAGGGTAGGAATGGTTGGAAATTATTTGATTGCTGCTTTTAATAAAATATCGGAAATACCCGCGTATTAGGGTACGTTTGTTACGTATAATTTAGTAATAATAATAATAACCGTATTTCGGATAACTAAGATCCATATTAGGCACACACATTGAAATAAATAAATATGTATTTTGATGTATTAATTTATTTAAAAAATAATAATAAATGAATACATCAAAATAAAAATAAAATAAAATAATAACATCGCAATACATCTGATTAGTCCTTTGAATGACAAGCATGGCGTAGTTTTAATAAAATTCGGCCAAGAGCATGTCGGGCCATGCTCAGTGTAGGGTTCCGTAGTTGCTCAATGAACTTCTCTAAAATAATCAATAACAAGCAAACGTGAATACTTTCGCAGCGTTTCATGCGTCTTTTACTAAGAAGGGAAGAATTTTTACGATAAATCAAAAACGGCTTAACTGATCATGTCCGCTATAGTTTTCGTTGAAAGTCTTTATTAAGTTTTACAATCATGTTTTTTTTTTCATATTTTTGGACCCATCAGTTTAAAAGTTAGAGGGGCGAGGGGGACACATTTTTTTTCTTTTGGAGTGAATTTTCCCGAAAATATTTGATGATTGAAAATGATTGATCACTTTATCAAAAAAAGATGAAGACCTCTATTCATTTTGAAAGACCTATCCAACATCCACACCATAGGTGCCACAGGGTTGCAGCAGAAAAAAAAATCATTCCCACTTTAAAAAAAATAAAAAAGTAAAATAAATTAAGTATAAAAGAATTAAGAAAGGAATTAAGGAAGGAAGGAATTAAGGGTATTCCCTTAATTTCTTTATTTTTCTGATTTTGTTTTACGACTTTGTCAGTTTTATGGATTTATATATTCATACCAAATTGCAGCTTTCTAGCACTAACAATGACAGAGCAAAGCCTCGGATAGACAGACGGACAGACAGACAGACAGACAAACAGACAGACGGACATGGCGAAACTATAAGTGTTCCTAGTTGACTACGGAACCCTAGAAAACATGTTCTATGCATCTGGGTTAGCCTTCTTTATTAACAATTCCAAATTTCAAATCGATAGCATATGTAGTTCTTCAGATATTTAGCAATGTGACAGACAGACAGGGTTCCCTAAAAAGTGGCACTATGATGACAACGAAAGCCAAATATATATCTCTCTGTAGCTCTTATTCAATTT
Organism: Notocelia uddmanniana; assembly: GCA_905163555.1. Classification (NCBI taxonomy): domain Eukaryota; kingdom Metazoa; phylum Arthropoda; class Insecta; order Lepidoptera; family Tortricidae; genus Notocelia; species Notocelia uddmanniana. The sequence continues at coordinate 22,810,229 of LR991070.1, read as the reverse complement.
ACTATATGGGCATTTCGCTCGGTAAGTGGTATAAATTTTTGGAGTACCCTGAGCATCAGCTCATATACAGGGTGTTTTTATCGATTTCCGTTCCTTCTAGCATATAGCCGTGTTTTTTTTTATTATGACATAGGTGGCAAACGAGCAGACGTATCGCCTGATGGTAAGCGATTAGCGCCGCCCATGGACACTCGCAACACCAGAGGGGTTGTAAGCGCGTTGCCGGCCTTTAAGATGGGAGTACGCTCTTTTCTTGAAGGTTTGAAGGTCGGATCGATCCGGAAATACCGCAGGCGACAGTTCATTCCAGTTTAGCTATGCGAGGCAAGAAATTTCTGGAGAAACGCACAGTTGAGGACTGCCAACCATCTAAGTGGTGAGGATGGAAATTTTGTCGCGTTGGGCGATGGCGGAAGGAAGCGGCAGCGATTAATCCGATCAATTCCTCGGAGCACTCCCCGTAATAGCCATAGAATCGACGTAGCATATTTAGTTTTTAAAATTCAAGATTTTTTTTTCATTTTTGTACAAAAGAATTAAAATAAATTTTATATCACCAAGGGTGAATGAAAACCGGCCTTAAGAGTTAACGTACAGTTAAGCAAAAGTTAATGTCAAGTATGATAATTCGAAATTCCAATGACACGCGCGTCAACATTGTTTAATTGTTAAGGATCTTTGATACTATACTATAGGGGCGTTAATTAACGAATATGAATTCTTGAATATCTTTGAAAAGGTACAAATTGGGATACTAGGGTCTTAGAGAAGATTACTTTATATTATCTCAGGATTGTGCTCTGGCAAGTCACGGAATTCAATAATTCAATAAAAACACCTCTATACATCCCACTGCTCCTCGGTTAGCACAAGACGGCGGGCGAGCTATATCGCGCGCGAGATAGACTATCAGTCTCTTTTTGTTTGTACTCATTAGATAGAGACGGATAGTCTATCTCGCGCGCCCCGTCTTGTGCAGCTTGTGCCAGCCGTTCTGGGCACAGGCCTTATCTTATCAGCCCGGCTAGTATGATAGCTTATACCGTCACGTTTTATGTGACGTTTCAGTACATTTTGGCCATATATCGTGACGGTATAAGCTATCATACTAGCCGGGCAGATGTGCGGGTGCAGGCAGTAGTCCCCACGGTGGCTCAGTGCTGTTATGTTATTCATATGAGTAGGTAAACTCTCTATTCCCTTCTATTTACTCCGTTTAAAAAAAAGATAATTTTTAAATTGGGACGACGTTCGATTTACGACGCGCAGGCCAGTAGGCGCGCGCCACGCCCTGTTATTATCTGTGCTCTTTTTTTAAACGGTTCCAATTTCGAACACATATGAATTAAAAAGCTATTACATAGGGGAGTGCCTGGTAATCGGGATTCGGGAGTCCATTTATGCCAATTATTATTTTGATGGATAGCTGAGGTTTTTTTTGGTACAGTCAAAAGCAAAAGTAGATGATCATTTTAGTACTTTATCGCACTAACATAACAATACTGCGACAGTTGGGATGCGTCAAAGTAGTGAAAGTGACAAGGTACTAAAATGATCATCTACTTTTGCTGTTGACTGTACAGTCAGCAGCAGAAGTAGCTAAGCACTATAACACGTTCACAATTATCTACAGCCTTATTCTTTTGTCATTAGAGTCTGTGTGCAGCTCATTTTGAGCACTTAGGCCGGCGAGGCTACTTCCGATGAGATATCATTATTTTTTGACAAACTTCACCAAATGATGCGTTTTAAGAGCGAACGCACAAGTACTATATAAAATATCCAAAAAATCTTCACAGTTCACTAGTTATAGCCACGGTTATCTGTAAGGAGTAAGGGAACGCTATAGGTGCACCTAAAATATTTGAAGAGTTTCCTCGATTTCTTTAGGACCCTTTGATCAGATTGATGACAATGGGACCACCCCGAAAGTCTACCGATTCAAACAAAAATCAATTTTCCAAATCGGTTCATAAATGACGGAGTTCTGAGGTAACAAGCATAAATAATAATATAATAAAACTAATAAAAATATAAAAAAACTGTTTTCTGATTTTTTTATGTGTACACAGACAATTACCAAGCTGAATGCCAAATTTCACCTTTCTTGGTCACCTGGATAGGAAGTGGGTTAGGTTTTTGATTACAGTCAGTCAGTGGTAAAAATGCCGTTTAATATCTCAATAACTATTTCACCTATATTTATAAAATTTGGGGTTCTAGTTGTTCTAAAGGATCTTAATACATGTACCAAATTTCATGTTTTTTATGTTAAATAGTTATGGAGTTTTCGAGGGGTCAAAAGTGGCTCCAAACGGTTATTGTAAAATAACACACGGCTGCTGTTCGGCAGTTCGTGGGGTGAACTTTGCTGGACACGCTGCCGCGTGTACGAGTGTATGTATATGACTAAATTGAATAAGAGCATACTCTCTGGGGTACTCTGATATACAAAGTATACAAAGTACAAAGTAGACTGTTTAAAAAATACTGGGTTTAAGTTGCGCTAGTAGTAATACTCTAACTTTGGAACCTATTTAGAAAAACAAATAAAACTTTTTTTATGGATTGACAAGCTTTGCTATAGGTGCGCGCAATATTTGACATTGTCAGTGTTATAGGTTAGGTATATCTCTTGGAAATATAGTCTAAATTTAACCAAACCATGTCTAAATACAGCTTAACTCGTTACTGGAATATGATTGAAAACAATCTACAACACACAAATAATTTGGTAATAGGGAGAAGCTTCTGCGCGTTGAAAAACCATGGAAGAGAATCCAATCGTTTTTCAACATGTCAAAGGTAAGCTAGTAATAATGGTATAAAAACAACTCCTATTGTTTGAAGTTACTTTACTCGTCTTTACAGTTCTTAGAGTCTAGTACAGTCGGCAGCAGAACTAGCTACGCGGGCCTAGTGCTCAAAATGAGCTACACACAGACTCTAATGTCAAGAGAATAAGGCTCTGTCATCTGTGTAGATACATTGTGAACGTGTTATAGTGCTTAGCTACTTCTGCTGTTGACTGTACTGGTACTACCTATGTAATATTGTATATTGGGACCCTAAAATCATACATACATACATATACATATAATCACGTCTTTTTCCCAGAGGGATGGGCAGAGATCACGGATTTCCATTTGCTACGATCCTGACATACAACTTTCGCTTCACGAACTCTCATACATAACATTCAAAAAAATACACCGTGCGTGTTTTTGAGTTTTTTACGTCTTGTATGTAAACGTTAATAATCGCTGTATTTTTTCACCGTTATAATTTCAAGCAACAGAAACTAATTTCCGAGCTAGATATGCCGGATCCCATTATATACAAACTTTCATGTTATTCTAGCATGGCGTTTTAAAATAAGAGCGAAACTACGTTTTTATGGAGAACCGAGCTTACTGCGGACTCTTAATGACAATACTCGTACTAGTGAATAGTCCTTATACCCTAAGCTTAGTATCAGTTTTGTACTCCGAAGAAAATACTAGGTGTACGGTCGAACCGCACATAGCGACAAACCCGTGATCATCAATTTCATATTTCATACATTGCGTAAATTGCGGTCCGCCTCAGTGCATAACCGACTGCCGCGGAGTGCATTCTATTTAGTTTATCAATAAATTGGTATTTCGGTAATCAATGCAGTTTTATTAAATCAAGGTGTACGATCATACCCGTACACTAGGTACACTGAGAATCTTGTATTCCCCACGTACAAGGATGCTGAAGTACCTATAAATAAATATCGGTATTAGTCCTCATATCCTCCGTCGGCATTTTTAAAAACCCAGGCGCCAGCATTCGAAGCACGAAGTCCTGGACTGGCGCGAGGCAGTTGCGCAAGCCGAGCAGACTGTAGGCTTCCCCACGTCATTCCTCAACTTGCGGTGGCTCTTCAACGACGAGATCGCCAGCACTGCCATCCATCTTAGGAAACTGGTGAGACTACGTAGACCTGAGTTTCTCAAACATATCCACCACCACCACCATATCAGCCTTAGGACGTCCACTGCTGAACATAGGCCTCCCCCAATTTCATGGGGGGTAAATGCCATAATCGCCACGCTTGGCATGCGGGTTGGCGATCGCAGTATCTCCACCGTACTCTAGGAATGCTGCTGCCCATTCCCCGGTGGTCTTGGTCGTAGTTTTAGGACATACCCTGGTCCAACATATGATGCCACGTATATACCCTTCCGGCTTATTTGACACCAAACCCAAAATACCTCTATTAGGTAAATTTTCTAGACGGACTACGAACCTCTTAATCAAAACAGTCTACGCGCCAGCTGGCGGGCACCCGTCACCTGTTGCATGGTAAATCTTGTCGCGAAGTCTTACGATGCCTGGTGAACCCCTGGGTATCGCGTAGCCGACAAGAAACCCTAACCTAGAGTAACATTATCAAACTGGTAAAATTAGTTAAGGCTTGGCAAAGTGACATACATAGCATGAATTTAAGTTTCAACCAAATGAATCTTCAGTTCGTAGTTTGGGTCATCCATATTGCCAACTAGTCCCTATTCTCAATTTGTCAACATTAATAACTCGATTACAGACCCAAATTGTTCACATATAGTCAAGAGATAAATCTTTTCCCAAAATTGGTGATAGGTATTCAAGCTGTCATCTACCGCGGTCATTTTTAGTCTCCGGGGTCGAGAGATGAGGGACTTGTAATTCTTCTCCAGCGAGTCATGTAGAAACGGAGAATGTCAGATACTTTATGAAACTTAAGAACTACCGTCGTTTAGATCATAGGACATTCTTGAAATGTTTTTTTCAGGTTGGCACTAACCACCCACTCCTGAAGTCCGCCAAGAACCTCCTGATCGGCTCCAAGAGCAACCTGCAATCCGTCGGTCTTATCATCCTTCTGGTTTCCAAGGCTGCGGGACTCAACACTCGCGAGTTTAGTGAAGACCAATACGACTCAGGTAAGGATAAGGTTAAGTAATAATTTATACCAAAAAAAACCGACTCCAATTTTGTACTTGCTATGCCACAATTTGTGGTTTCTGTGAGCCAATGCTTGGTTACCTACAGAAAATGCCGAAATCAGCATATGCGTGCCTATCAAATTCGAGGAGTTCCCTTCCTCCTAGATTCCATCATCAGACCTTCACCAAATTTATATGGGACCAATTTCGGGGTACCTGCTTTGAAACAAAATCGGCCAACGTGTTCAAGAGTTATCGGGGAACATAGATACATAAAAAACCGGCCAAGAGCGTGTCCGGCCACGCTCAGTGTAGGGTTCCGAAGTTTTCCGTCCGTCACATTTTTTTTTTTGAAAAAATTACAAAAACTATTCAACCTATCAAGTTCAAAATAATTTTCCTACAAAGTTTTTATAAAGTTCTACTTTTGAGATTTTTTTCATATTTTTAAAACTTATGGTTCAAAAGTTAGAGGGGGGGGGGACACATTTTTTTTTACTTCTGGAGCGATTATTTCCGAAAATATTAACATTATCAAAAAATGATTTTAGTAAACCCCTATTTATTTTTAAATACCTATCTAACAATATATCACACGTTAGGGTTAAAATGAAAAAAAAAATCACTCCCCACTTTACGTATAGGGGAGGTACCCTAATAAAATATTTTTTTCCACTTTTTATTTTACCACTTTGTCAGCGTAATTGATATACATATTAGTACCAAATTTCAGCTTTCTAGTGCTAACGGTCACTGAGATTATCCGCGGACGGACGGACAGACGGTCGGACAGACGGACGGACAGACATGGCGAAACTATAAGGGTTCCTAGTTGACTACGGAACCCTAAAAAAAGGACAAGCAAACATGCAGACGAACTGAGTATCTCCTTCCATCTATTGAAGTCGGTAAAAAAGTGTCTTATTTATAAAGTTCCGTTCGCTACGAGGTCATACACAAAATTACGCATGTACAAAAGCGCTGTTTTACTTTCACAAAGTATCACTTCCTCGAAACATTATTTGTGCAAAACACTTCGCTTTTTCCCCGCGGTTTTCTGCAGTTGTCTGAATTAGTTTGAAGGGGAACGTGCTTTTGATGTTTTGTGTAAGAGATGCTACCGCATGAGACATCATCATCAGCTTATGTTCCTCCCACTGCTGGATACAGGCCTCCTCTCATAGATGAGAGGGAACGGTCAGTACCTAGTCGGACGCTGGCCCAGCGACGTCATGAGTATTTAGACAAAACATAAGAAAGGATCTTCCAAAAATGTAGGTAGGAATAAGACACAAGTTAATGTTTAGCTGAAAGTACGAAAAAGCTCGAAACGCACCGAGCGGGCGCGGCGCGGTGCGGGGCGGAGGCGGTTTTGCATTTTTCATCTTTCCGAAACTGTCAACTGTCTATTACTGCGTCATATGACACACACGCCGCCTCCGCTCTACCGCGCTACCGAATACCGCGCGGTTTTTTGATGCGACGTCCCCCGGGCCGCGTTCGTTTTACCACAGCTTTACCGCAAAACCGCCTCCGCCCCGCAACGACGCCGCGCCGCGCTCTGTGCGTTTAAAGCTAAAGTTTCAAAAACCTCTTATGAAATAGAATTTCTGGCTTTGACTTTCTCCTTGGACCCAGGGATCCTCCACTCCCAACGAGCCCTAGCCGAGATTGTAGAGATGAAGCGCACCGGGCACATGATTCACAAGACCATGGCCAACCTGCAAGACAAGGAGAAGTTTGGCGACAAGTTTCAAAACCTGCTCTGCGGGAACAAAATCGTTCTTCTGTCAGGTATACGAGTAGCAATGATTTAATGACAAACTTTATCCTTAAAAGTGTATTTACGCGGAGAGAGAGAGAACAGTTAAACTAGACAAAATAATAAGAAATATTTTTTTTTAATACCACGTCGGTGGCAAACAAGCATACGGCCCGCCTGATAGTAAGCGGTCACCGCAGCCTATGGACGCCTGCACCTCCTAGGGGTGTCACATGCGCGTTGCCGACCCTTTAAAAAAATATACACTTTTTTCTTGAAGAATCCCATACTGCAGTTCCTCGGGAGAACCATGCTTTCGTCCTGTCAAAAATGTGAATAGTTATTGCATAGTTTAATTATTCTTTCGTCCTGTCAAAAATGTGAATAGTTATTGCATAAATTTAATTATTCTTTCGTCCTGTCAAAAATGTGAATAGTTATTGCATAGTTTAATTATTCTTTCGTCCTGTCAAAAATGTGAATATTTATTGCATAGTTTCATTATTCTTTCGTCCTGTCAAAAATGTGAATAGTTATTGCATAGTTTAATTATTCTTTCGTCCTGTCAAAAATGTGAATAGTTATTGCATAGTTTCATTATTCTTTCGTCCTGTCAAAAATGTGAATAGTTACTGCATTGTTTCATTATTCTTTCGTCCTGTCCAAAATGTTAATAGTTATTGCATAGTTTCATTATTCTTTCGTCCTGTCAAAAATGTTAATAGTTATTGCATAGTTTCATTATTCTTTCGTCCTGTCAAAAATGTGAATAGTTATTGCATAGTTTCGTTATTCTTTCGTCCTGTCAAAAATGTGAATAGTTATTGCATAGTTCAGTGAACCGTTTGGGTTTTGGATATTCTCAGTCAGTTACCACGGTTAAACCAATTCGAGGAATAGTATAGTCGTAGTCGTCGAATTCAACTGTGATGAAATTGTATAGGTAAAAAACTTAAAAAAAGGACCTGTCGTATGTAGTTATGACGTGTTCGAATAGACATTACATATTTAAAATGTGTAACACAAACAAAACAAATGTCCATTCAAACACGTCACAACTACATAAAACTGGTCCCTTTCTTAAGTTTTCTACCTATACGTCTTTTAACTAAAAATGCATACAGCCTACCCGGTTTCTTTCCAGGTGACTACTTGCTGGCCAAATGTTTACAACATCTCGGGGGCTTACGCAACAATGAGGTGACGGAGCTGATCTCCACCGGGCTGCGAGACCTGGTGGAAGGCGACTTCTTAGGCGAACACGGCCCGGACAACTCACCCGTGCCGACTAAACCTAAAGGTTAATGTCTGTATAGAGTAGGTTGCTGCTGGTCAGTACCTGCATCTCGGTAAGTTGGGCAACAACAGCTGACTGCGGGAGCTGGTGGGTGGACAAAGACCTCCTAATAAAATAAATCCGGCGCCGAATTACATTGCGCCGGATATATTTTTTTCACCTCAGCAACTCGAAAATGGCTATTTTGCTGCTTGAAACCAGTGAGCAAAATGCAATTTTGCTGCGAGCGTGAAAACGACTTTTCCTGCTTGAAACCAGTGAGCTAAATGCAATTTTGCTGCGAGCGTGAAATAGTTATTTGTTATACAAGGGTGCAAAGTTGTATTTTACCCGCGAGTGTGGAATTGAAACACGAGCCAGCGAAAGGATTTTATAGTTGAAAATAGAATCCTGAGCGTAGCGAGTGTTTCAACACACGAGAAGTAAAATACAACTTTGCACCCGTGTGTAACACAAAACTTTTCTCCTCACTATAGCGAGGAAAGTGCAACCTGCAAAAAAACACAGTTCCACAGGCATGATTTTCATCACTGGAATCACCGATTCTTTTACGATATTATAAAAGAAAACTCTGGAAGTTGTGTATAATATTTACGTTAGTCGGAGTTCGTGACAAGTTGTGTATATTTTAGTTGACATTGACAATAATGACATTTCTGACGATGCGTTTTGAAATTGCATCGACTCAACTTTTGCGTTTACAATTATACTCAATATCATTATAAAACAAATGTTACTTATAGAGTTTGACTTAAATCATTAAATAAAGCTAAATTTGGTATTTTTAGTTAAATTCTCAAACCATTTATTTAATGATAATTGATATCAATCGAACCATTATTACGAGCGTTTTACGTTTTGTTATCTGTCAAAAGCTACTCAAACACGCTCCAAGGTCAAATTACTTTCCCCACTTGTGGATAAAATGCGTTTTTACCCGCTTGTTTCAAAGGATAAAATACGGCTTTCCGAGCTAGTGAGGGGAAAACGATTTTTCCTGCTTGAAACCAGTGAGCAAAATGCAATTTTGCTGCGAACGTGAAAAAAAGTTACTTTTAAAATTTTTCATATCGTCGGTTAGTTTAAGTAACTTCACTATTCACTATTCTCTCTATCACTATTCTTTTGCGTTATATGTTCTCGCTGCTGTGGTGAAAAGTTGTATGTATCATACGAGAGCAAAGATATTAGCATCTCGTGTCCTTGAGTCCCTCGCTACGCTCAAGATTCTAATTTTGAATTACTCGATACACTCGTGATTCAATTATAGAATCTTTCGCTTGCAAGGGACTCAACATCAACTCTCGCAGCAAAAATCTACTTTGCTCTCTTGTTGAACAAATAACTATTCTCAGTTCCTTTTGCACATGAGCGCTGGACAGGGCTCGAAACGGTCGGCATGTATTTATTACGCAATTTACGCGATAAGATCCGTTTAGATCGTTTCTTTTAATAAGTTTTCTGAAACCATGTGAGTGGTGATCACTGATTCAGCGAGTTTTTTTTTTCCCTCAGCCGAGAACATAGTAAAACCTTACGATTGGGAGAACGAATTTAACTTGGAGAAGCTCGGCAGTAACGAGTTTCTCGGACAAGGGAAGGAGGAGTGGGTACTACGCACCATGCTGCAGTCTGGCAGTATCCTGGGGAAAGGCTGCCAAGGCGCCATGAAGCTCGCACGACGTGGCGAGGAGATGGAACGCGACGCTTACGTCCTCGGCGGACATCTCGCGCTGTTATGGCAACTATACCTAGACATAAAAGACTTTTTCATTCACCCGCACTCGTATTCGCTCGTCGGCGCGCCCGTCATCATCGCCCTATGGGAATATCCTTCTATCTACGGCCACGTGTGGATATCTAAAGTTGAGAGAAAGCCTGTAGAGCTAAAGCAGTTGCATTATGCGGTGCGTGGTACGCGCTGCATGGATTATCTGACTGGTCTTTTGGACGAGGAGTTGGCGGCCATTTTGAAATATAGTGATCGGTTCCCGGTGGCGGACGCGCGTGATGCGCTGCAGAATATGGCGCGGACCATCCATGGAGAAGCCCTGCAGTATATGGAGAAATGAATAAAGGTAATTGAACTTTTTTACTTCTTTTTATTATACTTACTCAGATTCAGTTAAACTTACGTGTTACGGATTTTATCTCATCGGTGCAGACATTCGTATCTTACTAATTTATGTAGGTATATAAGTACTTGTTAACTTGTTTCAAAAGAATCAATAATGTAATTAACACCTTAATATTGACTATTGGCGATACTTACCTCAGTAACACTGATATATACGTTCATTTTAGCTGTTATTACATAGTACCTTATACATATGTGCAATGTATCAGACACATAATTTGACAGAAGGCTTCAAAAAAAATTGCACTTTAAAAATTAATATTACGTATACGCATAGCTACATCATAAAATGGTTATAGAAAGCTCATATTCTTTTTAACGAGCTATCCTACGATACCACTGCTGTTCTGCATTCTTTTAACTCTTCCAATTACTCACCAACAATACACTTAATGTACACACCCCCGGAACATACATTACAACACACCTATACACCCGGAAACAAAGCGTATACGTGGCGTATACCGATAGCGCTGCGTTTTCGGCAACATATCACACTGCACCGGGTGGAGGTTTTAGTCCGTAGGCGACTGGGCCAATTCCCAGTTGAGTCGGGCATGCTCACGGAACGGGGCCGGTAGTATCCAATGAGGATTTCCTCCACCCACGGAAAAAAAAACTCACCATACTACTTTTTTATTTTATTCAACGACGGTGGTAAATAAGCTTACGGCCTGCCTGATGGTAAGCAGACACCTATCCACACTTGCGACTCCAGAGGAATCACAAGTGTGTTGCGCACCCTTTATTGACTTGGGGATGCGCTGTGTTGAGAGAACTCCTTAAACTTACCACAAAAAGTTAAGGAGATCTAATGTCTCAATGTAAATAAGCCTTAATTTAGTGGAATTATCCGTATTCGGTCGATTTGTCATAATCTAAGCAAGTAAATTTTTAACAAGAAAACACCGACTTTGCCAGACCCTATCCTCTTGGTAATTTGAGTACCTTATTTTTTGCCTTACTCCATCCTCTTGGTTCATAATTTGAGGAGTTCTTTCGATTTTTCCAAGATCCCGTCATCAGATCCAGACTTGGTGACAATGGGACCAACTAGAAAACACAGCCTTTCAAACAAAAAAAAGGATTTTTGAAATCGGTCCACTAGTCTCCGAGTAATCGGTGAATATACATAAAAAAAAACCAACGAAATGAGAACCTTTTTTGAAGTCGGTTAATAAAATAGAATCAAGATTATTAAATTCGTCCAGAAGTAATTTAAAAACAGAACGTCACGTTATTGGATTGCAACTAAATCAGTAAGGCATTGTCATTTTCTTCCAGCATAATTATATACTAAGTTATATCGATATGTGGGTGTTTAGTTTATTAACATATTCCTTTAAATGGACCTACGTAATACATAACATGCAGTATTTGTATGATGCGAAGCTACTATTTATATAGAAATCTCATTAACATTTCATGAGCGGAAAATCAGCCGGGTAGTAGCAAAAATCATGATTTGCGAAATAATTTTGAATTACCTCGCGTCAGTCAGATGTCAGCGGATCACATCCCGTGTCGAATTAAATAAAATGAGGGTAACTATTGGTTTCAATTTTACATTTAGGTATAAATATTTAAAATACTTAATACGCAGTTTTCTTGCAAGTGAGATATTTTTATCGATAAAAAAACCGGGATTGCGGTTTTTTATCCCCTGACGCAACGCAAAAGAGTTAAAAGGAAAAAAAAAGAGTTAGAGTTTAAAGACCCCTCTTTCTATTTAACTCACCAGTTATAATTACAACACCCCTCTTTTAACTTATTTAATTTTAACATGTGTAGGTTAATTGTGTTTCTGTGTTCTAGGTGCACCTACCTGGCAAATTAAATATATATTGGGGGACAATCTTACACAAATCGACCATAAATAAGAGTGATAACTGATAAGGCATACACAACCTCTTTAAATTGGGCGGGAAATCGTTTATTTGCCTCAATGTCATACCAAATAATTTGAGGCAAATAAATAAAACGTGGAACTATAACAAGGACAACAAATGTATATAATGGTAATACTCTCTCTCTGGACCCGGGTATGTCCTAAAACTACGACCAAGACCACCGGGGCAGCAGCATCCCTGGAGTGCGGTGGAGATACTGCGATCGCCAACCCGCATGCCAAGCGTGGCGATTATGTCATATACCCCCTGTGAATTTGGGGGAGGCCCATGTCCAGCAGTGGACGTCCTTTGGCTGATATGGTGGTGGTGGTAATACTCTGTCGCTCTTATTCAATTTAGTATACGACCATCTCGCTCGGTAGTGGTATTATAATCTCACGTCTTCTCTGGGGTAATGTGAGTGTGAGTACTTATGGTAAGGAGTCGCGCGAACCGATGGAAACGCGTCGGAAATTAACACGGATGCCCCGGCGACGCGTAATGCGCTGAAATTGTTTATTTACGTATTATTATCATATACTTATGACTATGTAAGTAGTAGTATAAGCTGTCTGGCATGTAAGGCGCTTTAAAGTTTAAAGATCACGAAAACAATGATTTTTGAGTGAGGCACCGCGGAATTGTTTCGGTTGTAGGTATGTATTTGGAGCAGCTCTGCTGAAGAAGTACCTCCACCTTACAGAAGATCGCAGCCATAACAACAGCACTATTGGCTATGTGCACGTCAGAAACGTCAAACGTCATGGGTCCCGGGGCAATGTCAAACTCAGAGATGCCAAATAATGACACATGAATATTTTATTTATTTTAGTAAGCGAGAAAGACCCCTTACTGGAAATATGACTGAAATAAATAAGAAAATAAATAAATAAATAAAAACGAAACGAATCGTAGGAAACCAATAGGACACGTCGAAGTAAATTTGACATATATGTCCCCGGAAGCTGCACTATTAATTCTGCCATGGTGTGCGCTGCGATCGCTTAGTTTACCCCCACCACCTACTTCGCACATAGCCAATACTTGCTCTTTAATTACCTACTTATGTGGTGTTACTGCATGGTTAACATGATAGCAATAATTTTTAAGAAAAAAAAACCGACTTCTACAGGGGAGGCCGGTGAAAGATGATTATACTTAGATGGTGCACTCTTAGATTCCATACAATAAAATAAAAATGGCTATAAGTATGTTTATAATGGTAGAAGACTAAGTACCCTCAATTCCTCATGGAATCATGGAAAAATCTTGTTTGCTTGACAAACAAAACGAAGAGAACCAATCGCCAAACGTGAACTACGCGTCGTTGAAGAGTTCCGTTCTGATCATCATCAGCAGTTCCACTTCATCAAATGTCACATTTTTGTATGATAATGCTCGATTTGTTGATAAAAACACAAAAATCACTATATGTTTGCCTTTAAGATTTGAGGAGTTCCCTCAATTCCTAATGGATCCCATCATCAAAAATCGAGGATGATAAAAATTAATCGTGAAAATAGAAATTGCTCAACAAACACAGCTAGGAGGACAAATCGCCAAACGTGAACTTTTGGTCGTTGAAGAGTTCTGTTCTGATCATCATCAGCAGTTCCACTTCATCAAATGTCACATTTTTGTATGATAATGCTCGATTTGTTGATAAAAACACAAAAATCACTATATGTTTGCCTTTAAGATTTGAGGAGTTCCCTCAATTCCTCATGGATTCCATCATCAGAAATCAAGCATGACAAAAATTAATCGTGAAAATAGAAATTGCTTGACGAACGCAGTTAGGAGGACAAATCGCCAAACGTGAACTTGTCGTCGTTGAAGAGTTCTGTTCTGATCATCATCAGCAGTTCCACTTCATCCAATGTCACATTTTTGGATGAAAATGCTTGACTTGTTGATAAAAACACAAAAGTCACTATATGTTTGCCTTAAAGATTTGAGGAGTTCCCTCAATTCCTCATGGATCCCATCATCAGAACTTACAATCAAAAAAATAATTTTCCAAATCGGTTAAGAAATTACAGAGTTATGGAGTAACAAACATTAAAAAAAAAAAACAAAAAAAAACATACAACCGAATTGATAACCTCCTCTTTTGAAATCTTGAAGTCGGTTAAAAATACAACTTTTACGGCCACGTTTTACTGTCAAGATCTGGTAAAAAATTACGCGAATTATCTAACACAGTAATTTAACCCGTCGTACGTAAACCGTGACCATTTATACTTTGTCAAAAATTTTACGTCATGTGCTAACACGGCAATTGCCATGAACATAAATACATATACAGGTAAATTACTTTAAGTTTGATACTGACATATGCTCTTATTCCAATGGATATTCTACTTTAACACTTGTAGTATGGTCCTTAAGACCACACACGAAGCCCAGCTGATAGTTAATAAATAAATCATTTTCTATTTTCTATTTCTAACAACATGTAATATGATACCTGACCCTGAGTATGATGAAATACAGACAATAATTTAGTATTCCATATATGGGAAAAGTATCAACTATCAATTGTACCGACACAATGACGCAAATGGAAATTATTAACACTCCAATGAATCCGCTGTTTACACAGTATATAAGGCGTGCGTTTTACGGAATAAAGAACATGATTGACTCGACGCTTGACGTATCTTTTCAACCCTCGAACACCGTACACTTCACACTAATGTAATAGAGTTTCTATTACAAAGACACTGTCTTAAAATCATATGTTTGTAATAGAAACTATTATATAAGCGTTAAAGTAGACTATCCAATGGGATAAGAGCATATGTCAGTGTCAAACTCAAAGTAATCGTACTATTGGCTATGTGCGAAGTAGGTGGTGGGGGTAAGATAGGCGATCGCAGCGCACACCAAGGCAGAAATGTGTACTTACCGGGGACATCTGTCAAATTTACTTTCACGTTACCTATTGGTTTCTTAACGGTTTCCTACGATTCGTTTCGTTTGTGTTTATTTATTTATTTTCTTATTTATTTCAGTAAAATCTCCAGTAAGGGGTCTTTCTCGTTTACTAAAATAAATAAAATATTCATGTGTCATTATTTGACACCTCTGAGTTTGACATTGTCCCGGGACTCTTGACGTTTGACGTTCCTGACGTGCACATAGCCAATACTCGTAGCTCACTCGGGACCCCCTTAAAATTTAACACTATGCAGAATATTTACAAGTGGTTCGGTGTCTCAAAATAAATGATCTGGAACGAATATTGGGTTATCATACCTCTGGGCATGAGCACTAAGATCTTTGACAATTTCCTTCAATAAAACTAGATGAACTAAATGTAAACCAGTTAACTTTTATAAGTTGGCAACATTAGCATGTTAGCTAATTGAGATAAAATCTCC
This sequence comes from Notocelia uddmanniana, assembly GCA_905163555.1. NCBI lineage: Eukaryota > Metazoa > Arthropoda > Insecta > Lepidoptera > Tortricidae > Notocelia > Notocelia uddmanniana. Next base: position 22,794,803 of record LR991070.1, on the reverse strand, counting down.
GCTGCAGGTAAAATTATAACGTGTCAGAGCATATATTTAAGTATGTATTTATCTATATAAGTATGTATATCGTCGTCTAGCTCCCATAGTACAAGCTTTGCTTAGTTTGGGACTAGGTCGATTTGTGTAAGATTGTCCCACAGTATTTATTTGTTTATCTATCTATCTATCTATCTATATATATATTACGCGAAGCCGATCTTTATAATGCCCATCAGATCTACAGTTATGGACCGATTTTGATAAATTATATACCATAGGATTCGTCCCATCCTGCAGATGTGCAATAAGGTCTTAGTTTTTTTTATTTTTGTCCTGGAAAATTAATAAAATGATATTTACGAAAAATCCTGGATGCCCCGACAAATATAAGCCTCAAAATAGTGTTCGATGACGCCGCATACAAGCGAGGGGTCGGCTTACCTTGGTAGAATTGTACGAGGTGTCAAAATTTAGCTTGGCTAACACGTGACCTCCTCGTGACTTGGGAACTGGCTATGGTATAATTCCGGATGACATAAAATTAAATATGATCTAAAATGTTCCTGTAAGAAATATCTGGTACAGCATTACAATATAAAACTTTTGAGTCGAGAAATACTCAATATTATTAACAATAAACGAAAGCAAAATTACTAATTTGTTTACAAGACAATACATAATATTCGGCCTAAGTATTTACAGTTTACATAAATGACAGATGTATTGTGTCAACTTTTTTTTTATTGTGCTCTAATTATGTCAATATTAAATTGTCATGGTTTATACTTCAAAGAAGTTGATATACAAACCAATGACGTTTCAAATATACGTTCCGTATATCTTGACTGATATTGATATCTGCCAAAACAATGACAAACCAAATTAAACTTTACGTTGTGAGTTACAGAACTGTTTCTGAGTTAATCATAGATAAGCTGCAAAACATTTTGAAAGAGAATAGGCTAGCTTTGTCTAAGTGTGTCTCTCTTCCACCTATTGCCATACCAGGAGGATGATCATAAGCAAAGAAGTTCAATCAGTAGACGTTACTTATTGGTGGATTCAGATCAAACCGACGAGAAAACAATGTTGCACTAATAAACGTTTACGACGCCAATAACGTATGATTCGACGTATATGCGCACCATTGATCCTATAAAACGACGAATATATCCGTCATGGTGACGGCGTCCAATGCGATATCAACCTAGATGCATTTCTATTGATAGTGCTCTTAAAAGGTTAAATACTTTAACAAAATTAAGACGTCAGATAAATAATTAAACCCTTTAATTGTCGACAACATGGGAGTTATAACGTACGTTGTCAAAATCACCTTCATTCTTTAGTTGACGTGTAAGTGTCACTGCCGTTCATAAATTATAATACTCGAAAAGTTAGAGGACATGTATATTTCTCTTTGTTACGTTTCAGTAAACATGTCCAAAATAAGGGGGATAATGGTCACGTTAAACTGCCACGTTCTAAAAGGGCGTAGGTACATTGAAAGGATGAATAAGATTACCACTATTGGTAACATGTTCAATTAAAAGTTAAAATTATACTGTATCAGTGTCACCTGCAACAGTGACAGTGCCGGTTTTCAGGGGGTCTACCCGAAACACCCGAAGATCGAAGTTCATTATATTTCCTTCTCTATCACACCAATAAGCAAGTGTTATAGAGATAGATATAACGAAAGATTTTAACCCAGTTACTTCACTTGACAAAATAGACCTCACAACTGTCATGCCAAAACCACACGATGGGCCATGATGGGCCAAGTACAAGTCGCAGTTATGCGGTGGAACGAGATGTAAATATTTTTTTTTATGATTGGCTGACTGGCGATTGGCCTTAGTCTCACCTGATGGAAAGCGATGGCCTTTAATGCATAACTGCGACCTATACGTTGGCCCGTAATGGCCCATTGCGTGGTTCCGGCTTCAAATGTTAATACCAATATTGCCAATGTCGCATGCATTGTTTTTTTTTCTAGATTAGATAGAATAGGTTATGAGGATACTTAGAGTATTTCTAAAGAGATCCTATACGAGTACGAGTTCCACCAAGGGGGACGGAAAAGCTCTTACCCACCTAAATTGAGAATTTGTCTTAAACGGCTGGCGCCTTATCTAGCCTTATTTAGACAAGAGACGCCATCAGCGCACATTACCGAACAAAATATTTTGTAAGTTGGGGGAGGTAACACACACATAAAAAACCACACATACAAAATATTTTCCTATTACTACGCACCATTACACTGAAACAATCAACGCACACACATTCAAAACACTAAAATTATCTGATTATTATCAGATGGCCAAATTGACTGAAGTTGCTAAGATGCATATTTTTCATAGAAATTCTCATAGTTAGTAGGTAAATCTTATTTCTTGAAATAAGGCTGACATTTACTGTAAATTTGACGACTAGCCGTGATGATCAAGCACGAATGTTTTTAAATCGACTTTGTAATCGACCTTCCGAATACGCATATTCTATCCCGTGGCTTCGCTTGCATTCTTCGTAGTACGTCGACGCGGCGAAGCCGCGCGGGTAACTAGTTTACCTTACTGCTAGTAAATTGTCCCCCAATATTTTTTTCTATTTGGTCTGGATTACCATGCTAACAGGGCTCACAAAACTGTTGGTGTGTTCTGTTATCGATTTTAAGGGCCCTCCACTGGTTTTTAAAATACCTATTCAATGTACATACTCGTATAGTCGAATGTCGACCCTCTACAGCTTCCTTATACGTATGTATAAAGAAGGAGGAATGGCTCTTCCAAAATGAGTGACCAGAGGAGAAGACTGTCTTTCAGCACTGCTAGCGCAAGACTATATCGCGCGCGGGATAGACTATCCACCTCTTTCCGTGTACATCACTGCATAGTCTATCTCGCGCGCGCTCTTGTGCAAGCCGTGCTGATTGTTTTTTTTTTGGATACTTATGAGGAATACCAACCTTATTGACACACACACACACATTCATAAATTCACGCCTATATTACCAAGAGGAGTAGGCAGAGCACATGAAAATTACTCTTCAGTGCCGCTATTAGCTATTGCAGGTTTATAGATGGAGACAATGTGATCTTGCAGTGACAGGTTGTTAGAGCATCGCCCACAACACACTTCAACCTGGTTCCTATAGTCGACTCTTACAACACCTAAGGCAAGAAAAGGGGAACGTAAAAAATTACCCTTTTACTAGGATACAATACATTATGCACGCGGTAGAATGCTGATAGCGATCCCGCGGCGTCCTCGACAAGGCGGAGCCGGCATTCGTTGGGGTTTTAGACGGTAGTCCAAGGCGTTCTGCTGCGGTTAGTCCGTCATACCCGTCCTGGTCCCCCCAACCGGGTGGGATGCATAAAAGCATTTCCCCAACGTTAAAAAAAAAGGATACAATACATTATACAACACATAATTGTCAAGTCAAAAGGCAGTCTAATACTAATTAATAAATGTTAAACAAATTCTGTACAAAAAACATATATTCATACATAACAGTAGTAAATCTTTTTCAAACAGCGTATAAAACTATACAAAACAATCGTAAATGCTCTCAAAACATAATCAAGCAGTTCTTAATCTTGCTTGTATGTAAGTACTTACCTAACATCAATTGACATTTCAAATTTTTAAGTGGTATGAAATCTTAAACTCATTTCGTTAATTTGTCAACAAGAAACCCCAAAATATTCTTTATATATTTTTAGCTACAAGAATGTTTTCTAAATATTCACGAAAATGTGAAGAAAGCCTACATCGTAGTAATGACGTCACTAGTATGAAATTGTGACAGTCGCAGCGCACAAAAAGAACAGCAAATCACTTTCTATAGTAAATTTGTCTTAGTAACAGTGCTTTTGTGTGATTTGTTACGCTGTGACGCCTTACTTTACTCTCTTATTAAGGAACTTTTGAAATTGGAATATTTTCGAGAGTTTAAAAAATGTGGTTTTACATAACTTTTTATCCTCTATTTCATATCAACGGAAAAAAGCCTGCTTTTAAAAAATGAAATGTTGTTAATTATGCTTTTAAATATACAATGTACTGGGACTCTGGTATAGAGTTGAATTAAAAATTACAACTTAAAAAAAGCTTCCTTGCACTGTATTATCGCTTTATGAACTAATTTCATATAATTGGGTCAGTTAGGTTTGATCAAATTATATCAGACATTTTTGCGTCAGACGAAAGTTTTTTTACTAACTATATTCATCCGAATTTACACTATACTCGTACTAATAAATAAAATAAATAAATAAATATTGGGGGACAATCTTACACAAATCGACCTAGTCCCAAACTACTGCCACAATAGATCACAAGCTGGTCGAGGCGGGATATAAAGGCCCACAACTAACAATAATAATAGTCCCAAACTAAGCAAAGCTTGTACTATGGGTATTAGACGACGATATACATACTTATATAGATAAATACATACTTAAATACATAGAAAACATCCAAGACCCAAGAACAAATATCCGTGAAAAATGCACAAATAAATGCCCTGGCCGGGATTCGAACCCGGGACCTCTAGCTTCGGAGGCAAAGTCACTACCAACTAGGCTAAACACATTATGGACTCTGTCCGAAATAAAAGATTATTATTATTATTATTAAACAGGTCGTCAATAAACGTAAGTTAACCCTTTGAACGCTATTCTTCGTGAAAGGTGACACTTACAGGCCACGCCAACTCCTTTTCAATAAGAGATATGAACCTTAGTGTAAAGCACGAAGGTGTCTTTGACAACGTACGTCATAACACCTATAGTAGTCATTGGCGCCGTAGGCACTACAACACGACACCTTTAGGTGTTCTGCGTTCAAAGGGTTAAATGCAAGTGCTAATTTTACCAACAAAGAATAAAGAGTTTATTCTATGAATAGTCACTCCATATTCACGTTTATTACTATCCCAGTTTGGTCAAATTGTACCTTAGTAACATGTTAACATTCTGTTTTTTTTTTTAACAAATACTTATTTATTATACATTTGTACTACATAGGTAGAAAGATAGTTACAGAATTGATTTGGATGTTTTCGCTGAAAAGTGTAACTTTTACTTTTATTCTAAGGAATTTAAAAATTTCTTTGTTGTTTTTTACTCTGAATCGTAAGCATTAACTAATATAAAGAAAAAAATATCTCCAATTATTTTATTATATTACACTGTGTGATATCCATACATTTTGCATAAGATACAATAAATCTTTATTGTTCACCAAAAGAAAATAAAACAACAATAATAAAATAACGAAAGACAATTGGCGGTATTATCGATAAAGAGCGATCTCTATCAGACAACCTTTAGGTAGTAGAATTGCTGCAAAAAAACGAGTAAAATGCAAAAGTAAATCCTATTGGCAGATATATAAGGTTTAATTCTTATTAATGGATGTTTCAATATGATGTTGAAACTGCAACTTCTACAATATTGTCTATTTTATTAAATTACTATTCTATTAGAATTTGCGATATTTTTTTTACATAAAAACCTTTATTTATTTGTACAACTTTATAAATTTTATAATTTAAGTTCTTTATATGAAACTAGCTTTCATGATTATTTGCGTGGTCAGGTAAACCTGAGAAGTGTAGTCAACCAATTAGATTTTTGGGCCACATTGTATCTTGTAACTGACAATAATATGAGATCTGTAGCAGTTTCATATTGTTAGCTGGAAAGCTCAAAAAAGGTTAGCTGGAAGAGATCCCTTATAGGGATAAGTTCGCCTTTGTACTTTTACATTTTGTTTTTTTGTTTCGATTGTTATTGTTTTTTTGTGCAATAAAGTGTTATACATACATACATACATACATATTGACATATTGATTCATCATCCTCCTAGCGTTATTCCCAGTACAGTTGCATCCTGAAGGATGCCTGGGGTCCGCTACCTAATCCCAAGAGTTGGCGTAGGCACTAATTTTTACGGAAGCGACTGCCATCTGACCTTCCAACCCGAGGGGCAAACTAGAACTTATTGGGATTAGGCTTGTCAAGTGAGTGGGCAACTTGACTGTTAAAAGTTCTCAAGCCGCCCGGAGGCCTCTAACTTGGCTTAACGACTGCTATCATGGACAGCAACCGGGATCAACGGCTTAACGTGCCTTCCAAAGCGCGGGAGCGCTCAGTTAGTAACCACTCAAAGCGGTCACCCATCCAAGGACTGACCTCACCCGACATTGCTTAACCTCGCATACCGCACGCGGTACGCGGGCGCCGTTGGGCCACGAACGCTCCATTGACATATTGATTGATTAATTTAAATTGGTTGACCATACAGTGACCCCACTTATATCTATGGTAATATCTCACTAATAAACATTTTGTACAAATAAAGTGCATTCAGTTAAAAACGAAGGTAACCATACATGTATATCTCATAACTGATATTAAAAGAATAAATTACCCATTCACGTGATCGCTTTTACAATTAGAGATCTATCTGTTAGAGTGAGAGACGTGATAGTATCTCACTTAAACTGGTCTTTTCAACGCACATTTTCCACTTTCTATATCAACTACGCGTAATACAATCTTTTATAGATTTTTGATTAGTCTCTTAATAGTCTGCACTGATTCATTAGCACCAAACATATCGGCGAAAGCTTCAGCTTTCCTAGCATTTTCTACATGAAGCAATCTAGTCCGTTCTAATGCATCAGTTCTCAACACTTCCTCCTTCAAACACGAAAAGTCTATGTCCGCTACATTGTCTTTGGAATTGTCTATGATATCATACAAATCTGGTTTTTCGTTCAAAGCGAATAGCACAGGTGCACTGGCCAAAGAGAATGAATCTTTGCTTTCGGATGTAAACTTCTGTAGCTCACTAGCCGATTGCCAAGCTAGGCATAAGTGGCTTCCAAACTGATATGCTTTCTCCTGCTCTGATAGATTCTGACCTTCAAGTAATAGTGCTCCTTGACAGCCTCTACCAAACAACGAACCACCATTGTACATAGTCCGTAAAGTCCACTCTTTGACTGGCGACCCTGAAACATCCTTAGTAGCCAAAGGCAATGTGTCCGCACAGATTTCAAAATCATCACCTCCTATTTGAATGGGTTTTCCGGGCAACGGCATATTCTGCTTGTCCCTCTCACCATAGAACTCTCCTTCACTAATATCCCGTAATGCTGCTGATATAAGATATGAAAGGTCCTGGTTTTTTAAGCGAGCAAGCATCCCGTTTGCTGTTACAAGTAGATAGTCACCGATGAGTAGGGCTATTTTGTTAGCAAACATGGATGTCTCCGTGTTCTTGCCTCGTTCGTCAAATGCTATGTTTAGTAGGCCTCGGTGGATGTAGTGTCCGGTACGGATCATTTCTGTGAGTTCTGCCAGTGTTCGTTGCTGCTCGGTAACGGTGTTGGTGTGGAGGGAGTTTATTTGTGGTCGAGTTGCTTTGGAGAGCAGCAGGATGACGAGGCCCCATGGTTGGAGATTGTTGTGCTCATTGTAAAGGACTGTTTTAGCTGTTTGTATTATTGGATGGTTGCTGCCAACCTGAGAAAAAACATATTGTAAGGGTAGACTGTATATGGTATAAGTAGAGTTAAAATTAGAGCAATCAAATATGGCTTAGAGAAAATATCTTCTCAAACATCCTAACAGGTATAGACAAATTCAACCTTATGTTCATGCCATTAAGAGTGAAAAGGGGAAAAAAATCTCAGACACTGTACTGTATGGTACTACTGCTTTATTTCTTGTTATATTATAAACACTCACATTGTCACTGTGCTTGTAACACTAACATATTCTGTGAACTCTTAGAACACTTGTTGGGATCAGGTGAAATAACTTATATTGGCATAAGGCATAAGCCATGTATGAGCAAGCTACAGAGAAGTTTTCTTTTATACAACAATGGTGGCAAACAAGCCTACGGCCTGCCTGATGATAAGCAGAAACCATAGCCTATGGACACTTGCTATTCCAGAGACAAGTGTGTTGCCAACCCTTTATTGACTTGGGAATGAGCTGTGTTGAGAGTGAGGGAGCCGCTGAAGTAATCTAAGAACTTTAAACATTAAAACATTTATTTCAAATTCTTTACAAATTCTAGATAGGTTTACGTTCTAAAATCATTCGAGACATACAGAATCTGCAAGATCTGGTTTGCGCCATTTCCAGTGTTTGACATGGTTCCTACACTAGGCAAAGCCTGTCCCGTAGGAAACTTGTTTTACAAAAGTGACTGCCATCTGGCATTAAGTTACAACCTAAAGGGAAAACTAGTACTTGTTGCGATTATACCCCACCACCACCACCACATCAGCCCTAGGTCGTCCACTGCTGGACATAGGCCTCCCCCAATTTCATGGGGGGTAAATGCCATAATCGCCATGCTTGGCATGCAGGTTGGCGATCGCAGTATCTCCACCGCACTCTAGGAATGCTGCTGCCTATTCCCCGGTGGTCTTGGTCGTAGTTTAAGGACATACCCGGGTTCGGGCGATTATACCAGTTGCAAACAATACAATATATTTATTTACCATAAAAGTGCACATACAAGAAAAACATTGCAGTGATGCCCACACTAGGCATAGCCTGTCTTGAGGAGATCTAGTTTCATCAAAATGTTTTGTTTTCAATGCTTTTAAGGACTTTTAAAATATTCAGTCTCCTGCAGAGTAACCTGACCCCCCTGCATACAAACTTCTATGCAGGAGGGGGTCATGTTTCTCTGGAGCTGACTGTACATATATATTTCAGTTTAATAACATCAACAATGCTACACAGATCATAGATAGCCATTTTAGAGAATATAGTGTTTTAATGGTAATGCTGCTGCAATTATATCTCAATCAATTGAAACCTGTATTCATTACCCATTATTCTTATCACTAAAGTAATAAAGTTCAAAGTACAATGACAGCAATCAGAGGTTGACTGATTAGTGATTAAGTGTTAATTAAAAAACAACCTTCTTAAAATGACATTGATTTTCTTTATTAGTTTGTCGCAATATTAATTATGGATTTCACTGATCTATTTTCTATTTCATATCTAATAATGAAAAAAAAAATGGGCATAAATTAAAAGCAGTCAGTAAATATGTTCATATTTTGGTTCTTATTTCTAGGTCAATAAAGTTTAAAATTGTACTTGTTTTTCACACTTAACAACAAATGGGCTTACTAAGTAACAAGTCTTCTTAATTAGATACAGCCTGCGAATCTCGAGGCTAAACAAACGAGTATTCTTGAGGAAATAACCTTGTACAGCTGGCATGGTCACATGGCAACCTATATTGCATAATCCTTCATAATATTGTTACCTTGAGGTAAACAAATGCAATACGTCAACTTGAAGTTTCGCATATAACTTGCACTTAGATTTTCTACTCTGAAGTAGAACGATTAGTGGTTTCTAGCATTCTACATAAAGAAAGAGGGAAATTATTGACGGAAAGACTACTTACAACTTTTCGTAAATGCATGGCCATATTAGCGAATTCGTCGCTTAATAACCATCTCAGGTTCATGAAAGAGGTAGGATATCCAACTATTTTCTCTGCTTCTCTTATAACTTTTGTCCATTGTGCAAACGGAGGTCTGATTAAAAAGTCTTCCTGAGTTACGTTGGTCATGGTTGTTTCCAGGCGAATTTGATGCGATAATAATGCCGTACGGCGCAAGTGACGTATTAACGCGTAAGACATTTTTGATATATAATATTTTTTAACACTTTCACATCAAAATTATAAAGTTTTTCTGTGGGTCCGTATAATGCACGGACATGATAATGCTCGGACACGATAATGTACAGGCCGATAATGCTAATCAAAACGTTAATGCATTACTGGGCTGTGCATTATCGGGCCGAGCATTATCACCCTGATCAAACTCGGTCCGGGGCGATAATGCACAGCCCCAATAATCCGCCTACACCCGAGCAAACTTGGTCCGTTCGTCCGACTGCTCGGGTTGATAACGCTCGACCCAGTAATGTACAGGCCGATAATCCGAAGCCACTCGGAGAGTGACAGAACCATAGACTTTTTTTTTCTTAAGAGAACTGTCAAAATTACTAGTGACGTTCTGACAGCATTTTGACGTTTGTCTAAGAAAACCGTTTTCCTGGTTCTTGCCGCCAGGTTTTGAATTAGTTTTGACATTGTGTTGTCCTTTGGATCATAAATAAGAGTGTAACTTTGCATTGGACGGTTTTTCTCAAGACTTTCCTGTAGCCTCCAACCTTAATCCTGGCATAATTTTCTCACGGGACAGTAGTCAATAAAACCAAAAATCGATCAATCGAAATTATGGCTGTCATCCTTCTACGGTTTTATCCTCTATCAAGTGAAACGGCAGATCGCCTATGAGATGAACTCAGCAAACCGGGCCGCGGTAGACGCAATCCTGCTGTGCACAAGGAAAGCGTCCTTGAGAGACGAATGGCGATGGATTGTTAAGCTTGCTACTAAACCGACATAACGACCACGACCACTCTATCAAAAGTGAAGCGACTAAGAAGAAGAGTGAAGTATCCAAAACGCACCAGTTACCTGCTTCAGAGACAGGACTCCACTAGTGTTACAGTGCATAACTAGTTATCGGCTTCGTATCAGCAAACTACGCAAGGAGAAGAGATTCAAAGTGACCTGCTGAGAGTCACATTGGCAGCCAATTTGACTGGTAAGTTCACAACTGTAATAACTAAACACTTTTATAACCATTTTTCACATCTTTCAGCTCAATGAACTGGCCAGGTTCATTTGATATGTCTTTTTATTTACATAAACCACAAATTTTCTTTTGTGTATCCTATCATAACACTACCCTATAGGATGTTGGTTGTAGGTTTCTATTACTTGAACTTTATAAATGGGTTCAATATCATATGTTGTGTTTATTCAAGTAAGAAATAAAGAAAATGAATAGGTTTCAGTTTATTGAAATTGAGTCCCAGTAAGACCTTGATTCATATTTATCACATAGAATAAAACACTGTACTGTTATGGTTGGGGTCAGAAGCATGAAGACCGCAGCTAATCAAACTCAAGCTATCAGGACTGACTGGTAAATTTCTATTAATTTATTATTGTTGTCACTAGTTAGGAGACCTAATTAGTTAGAATGCAACATTAATCTCTCACTCATAATTATTAAGTAAATAAAAGATAATATAGATAGATAATATATACAAGATTATTTAATTTAATCTAATACAAGCCCTTGAGGCATTATACTGATGATGCTAGCGGCATTTCCTCACTGTATCCCATATTTTATTGGTGTAACTTAAATTATCAAACAAGAAGAATTCAAGAAGAGTATCATTGTTTATTCAATGAATGAATTAATGTAACTTAACTTTTATTCAAATGATATAACCGAAAGAGCGGGAAAAAATTGGATGGAGAAAGCTAGAGGTAGGGATTTATGGAAGGGAATCGAGGTGGCTTTTACCCATTCGGGATCAGTGATATAATATATTAAAATAATTACTGAATGTAAACCCTTAATAAAATAAAGCTTTATTATTATTACAACTTTTATTCCAGTTTATCAATACACTAACCACCAGTTGTACAGGATATCCAAAGTCCAACAGTGGCTTACCATGTCAGGTAATTAAATAAAAGTACTATTAGATAGAAATAGAATAGAATTATTTTATTTTATTATTAGTATTAACACCAAAGATTCAGAATTTTAATTATGAATTAATGATGGTATTTTTTCAAATTGTTTTATAACAGGTTATAGGTATGTTGTATTTAAATAAGAACGTAAACTCTCTAAGATGACGAGGTTTGTTTAATTGTCGGTAGTATATGGAGCGTAACGTCACATGGCACGAAAAGTTCGAGCCCTGATGGCCTGATCAATAATCGGCTCGAACATCATAGAGAGTTTACGTTCATATTTAGATTCAACATTCCGATAACCTGTTATAAAACTTGAAAGAACTTGAGTTCCTCACATGCTTACAAATTAAAATTCTAAATAGAAAGAGAAATCCTTTAAAATCTTCGGATGAAATAGGCGTATTTGAATAAAATAAAACCATTATAAATGCATGATTAAATGATTGATGATTTATAATTGCTATAACACCAATTGGAATCATCCTATATGCAATTTTACGTCATCGGCACGAAAAGTTCGAGCCCTGCTTATTATATATCTTTAAACAACCAATTCTTGTATATTTATTTATATTGGGGATCTCAGAAACGGCTCTAACGATTTTGATGAAATTTGGTATGTATAAGGGTTTTCGGGGTGAGCAATCGCCGAAAAATCGGTCTAACAGGTACTAGGAAATAATAATAAGCCCTTTCTTTATTCCGTAATAAGAACAAATAACAAAAAATTCCGGCCAAGTGCGTGTCGGACCACGCACAAAGAAGGGTTCCGTACCGAAACCTCCTAATCCAACCACTATACAATACATTGAATTAAAAAAGGTTGTATCTTCATTAGAATTTCACGGCACCCACACTCTTTTGTTTGGGCAAGACTTTTCTTTTGACGGCCTGTTTAGCCTAGTTGGTAGTGACACTACCTCTGAAGCTAGAGGTCCCGGGTTCGAATCCCGACCGGGGCATTATTTGTGCATTTAGCATGGATATTTGTTTTTGGGTCTTGGATGTTTTCTATGTATTTAAGTATGTATTTATCTATATATGTATGTATATTGTCGTCTAGTAGCCGTAGTACAAGTACAAGCTTTGCTTAGTTTGGGACTAGGTCAATTTGTGTAAGATTGTCCCCCAATATTTATTTATTAAGACAGTTTTCCAGCAATAACTCAAAAACCGTTAAACCTGTCTTGTTCAAACCAAAAATCGTTTAAAGGATATATTAATGTACATCATTTAGATTTTTTCAGAATTTTAAACTTCATAGTTTGGTATTTAGAGGGGTGGGGGGGCACACTTTTTACGACTTTGACAGATAATATATCAGCAACGGTTGGCTTAAATGGAAAAGTTTTTTAGAAACCTCTATGTCATTTTTGAAGGCCTATTCATACATAGATACACTATAGTCTCCGAGTAAATCGACTGTAACATACGGACGGACGGACAGACTTGACGAATCTATACGGGTTCCGTTTTTGCCATTTCGGCTATGAAACCCTAAAAAAGAGGTAAGTGATGAGTTTTACAGAATGTGTCTTACTTCGACTTGCCGGTAATGCCGGTTTGCAACGATCTCCATTGTTGCCTGTCTTGGAACCCTTCTGCAGTTTGGACCTGCTCATAATTTAATTTCGTCTTTACTAGTCATTAAATAAGATTTAATTAGTTTTTGTCCACTATCATCACGGACGTGCACGTGCTGGACATAGGCTTCCCCCAAAGAGTTCCACAATAACCGGTCCTGCGTCACCCGTATCCAGCGGACTTCCGGGACCTTTACCAAGTAGATCATCAGTTCACCTTGTGGGGTGCCATGCTTATGTTTTATTATTCATTGAAGAAAGCAGAACAGATAGCTTGACCACATCTATTATTTAATTCCAGGTCTAGCTCTGGAACACCCTTCAGTTCTTCAACAAATACAAAACCTCCATGAGTTGCCTTCCATGTCGGGTAATTGATGGTTCAATATACCACCACCATATCAACTCCAGACATCCACTGCTGGACATAGGCCTCCCCCAATTGATTGGGGAGATGGGGACCCCATGCATTATATATATAGTATATTTATTAACTCATGACATAACATTCTAATTCCCACCATACAATAAATACGTATATGAGGTTCGTCAAGAAAGGCGTGTATAAATTCTTAAAGGGTCGGCAACGCGCATGTGAAACCCCTGGAGTTGCAGGTGTCCATAGGCTGCGGTGACCGCTTACCATCAGTCGGGCCGTACGCTTGTTTGCCACCGACGTGGTATAAAAAATACAAAAAAACGTCGTAGTAATTTGTATCAACTCGTGTAGGAAATAGAGTTGGATTTCCTTTGTCTCTAAAATGAACGAAATAAAACTAATGCTACTCTGCCTCAACAGAAAATTATTTTAAAATTCTTCTGAACATATGTATGTATATGTATAAGGCACCTGATCCTTAGGAGGTAATGTCTCGATGACAGTTTAAGCATTTCATGTCAAAATAGAATAAACCTTTGAATATGGCATGCTTTCAACTTGTTTGAATGTCAGTGTGACTGTAAGCTTCAATAATTCGAACCTTAAAAAAATCACTGGGTACAATCACGCGGCAACACCATACACCAAAGAATAGAACATCGCTGTTCGTTATATTATATTGTTGATGGTGAGTTCGACTTTCGTCAGCCTGACTAGGTTTATTCACGTTTGACGTCTGGGGAGGACATTTTTATTGTATGTAAGCGTAAGGTTAAAAATTAAAATATGACGTACTAGTTATTGCTCGAGACTTCCGCGTAGAACTCGATCATCGCTTTAGATTAAATCGTTATTCTTTTATATCAGGCGCTTACTTAGTTATCGCTCTTACATGCAAACTTCCACTCCCTTATGGGATGATTTCCAGGATAAAAAGCATCCTATGTCCTTGCCCGAGAGTCTAAACTATCTCTATACCAAACTTCATCTAAATCGGTTCGGCGGTTTAAGCACGAAGGAGTAACAGACAGATAGACAGACAGACACACTTTCGCATTTATATTATTATTAGTATATAAGTAGAAGTATGGATCGATACATTTTAGTCTATTTCAGGTTTGACACGCAGGAATTGACAAGAACCAGTTCTACTGAATGCAGTTCTTCTGGCTACAACAGGTTATTATTACTCTCTTAAATCTCTGAACTTCCTGCATCTCCCACCGCTGTCTACTAGCATCTGTAACAGTGAGTTAATTTCGCTTGCACTCACTACCAAATTTTTTTTCGAAGGGCTTCGTTGTTTCTTGAACCCTCATAATTTGAAATTTCAAATTTAAGGGAAAAATTGATTTTTTTTGTGCTCCGAGCAGGATCCCCAAAGCAGATCTAGAGCGGAGCTTGTGGAGCGCATCCCCAAGTCAATAAAGGGTCGGCAACGCACTTGTGATTCCTCTGGAAGCGCAAATGTCCATACGCTACGGTGACTGCTTACCATCAGGTAGGACGTAAGCTTGTTTGCCACCGTCGTTGTATAAAAATATAAAAAGAAGAGTTTCTCATAATTTGAGTTTGTATTATACCAGATAAACAAAATTCTCGGAATATGATGTCAACAGTGGACTTATTATTATTAAACATAGTTTCAATTGCTTAACTCTTACTTAAGATTTTGTTGACATCTAAAATCCCATCAAAAACATAAATGTGAAAATGGCAGCCAAGTTCACTGACAAAAGAATTGAGATCTAAATGGGCGCCAAGTTCCGTAGATTATCTAAAAAGTTGTCAAGTTTGGCACTAGATTGTTTACAGTGAAACTAATTTACTGCGGCTTAATGCATTTTGAGCCTTAACTTGGCAGTTTTCTATGCAGTATGTTATAATACCATAAAAGCTGTTGGATATTTAAGAAAACTGACAAGTTAAAGTTCAAAATGCATTAAGCCGCAGTAAATTAGTTTCACTGTAAACAATCTAGTGCCAAACTTGACAACTTTTCAGATAATCTACGGAACTTGGTGTCCATTTAGATCTCAATTCTTTTGTCAGTGAACTTGGCTGCCATTTTCACATTTATGTTTTTGATGGGATATCATTACTTTTTGTCAAACTTCATCCAATGGTGCTTTCCCAGAGCGAATGCACGAGTTACTATACAAAATACCCAAACCGCTATAGGTGCACCTAAAATATTTGAAGAGTTCCTTCGATTTCTCCAGAACCCTATGATCAGATTCTGACCCGATGACAATGGGATCACCCCGGAAGTATACCGTTTCAAACAAAAAAAGAATTTTCCAAATCGGTTAATAAATGACTGAGTTCTGAGGTTAGCCATTTTTTTAAGTGCGTAAAAAAATAAAAAAACCGGCCAAGTGCGAGTCGGACTCGCGCACGAAGGGTTCCGTATCAGAAATAATAATAATATGGGCGCCTCGCGACTCTCTCTCTCGCCTCGCCAAATGAAATGAAATGAAATGATTTGAAATGAAATGATTTATTAAAATGCATGGGGAGATTGGGTTACAATTGCTGTTACACTTGCAGCTCTAGTAGTCTCACCAAACCCTACCTTTACAGGCGTACATACATTTATCAACTAGGTATGAAACTACTTATTTAAGATAATAATATTACAAACATGTCAGCTTACAAATAAAATAAAAATAAAATAATAGCGCAATACAGTAATTGGAGTTAAAAATTGTCATTGAGAAATTCATTAATATTATAATAACATTTATCAGTAAGCCATTTTTTTACAGATTCTTTAAATACTTTTAAATTATGTCCCTTAAACGATTGTGGTAACTTATTATATATTTTTATGCACATGCAATGCGCATTTTTAGATGATAGTGCTAGTCGTACCGCCGGCGTAAAGAGCTTGTGTTTGTATTGTGCCCGGGATTTACGAGTTCGCAGCTGTTGCAACGTAATCGGTATAGATTCTAAATATTGTAACGTCGCTACTTTCGCAAAATAAATAAATTGCTGAATTACTTTGTAATGTATACTTACTTTAGACATAGCGCTAACGCGACCGTGTTCTCAAAATCAACTTTTGGTTGACTATCGTATACAGGTAGGTAGCATAAATCAAGTGTACTTAATAGTAAAATTATTACCTACGTACTACGAATAGCAGTACAATTGCTGTCCAATATGCTTTAAAAAAAACCGTTTGTTGTATGGGAGCCCCTTCTAAATACTGATTTTATATTATTTTAACTACTTATTTTTAAAGTAAATATATAACCTTAATAATTTGTAATTATTTCTAGCGTCTACGTGTAGCCATTATTAATATAGAGCAAAAAACGGTAAAAAAAATATCTGTGAAAATTTTAACCTATTACGGTTCATGTGATACAGCAAAAAACGCCAACAACTACTCTGTTGTATGGGAGCCCCCCTTAACTATTATTATTATTTTGATTTTAGTATTTGTTGTTGTAGCCACAATAAAAATACATAATCTGTGCAAATTTCAACTGTCTAGCTGTTACGGTTCTTGAGATACAGCTTGGTGACAGACGGACGGACAGCGAAGTCTTAGTAATAGGATCCCGTTTTTACCCTTTGGGTACGGAACCCTAAAAACCGACTTCAATAATTTGCCTAGATGGCGCTGGTAATCCTATAGTTGTGTTATGCTGCACGTGCGTATTCTACTATTTAAATTGCTTGGCACTGACTCCAAATGGTGGTAATTTGACAATAAACATCCGGACGAAACATGGCCGAGAATAAGAATTTAAAAATAAATTAATGAGAATAATAAATGATTTTTTAAATAGTGAGGTGATTTTTAAGAATATTTTGTATTTACATATATGTTGGCCTTTCGTTGCCTGAAGCAAATAGATAAATAATGACGGCTACTTTTTAAAATGATAATAAAAAAAAACAAAACCCTTTTTTGCGACCTTCATCCTTATTTTAGTGAGTGATATAGAAAATGCTACAAAAAACTGAACTTATAGGTAACCAAATTTGTTTATTCTGAGCTTCAATATTGGCTGAGATCCTTTCGCAAGTAACTAGATGGTCATCATGAGACCCTCATCTAGTAAGTGGTTTAGAAAATGCTACTTCTGGCTCTGTGAGCTGTAGCCCTCACGACCATGGAGCGAAACTTTGGTGCCGGTGACGTCACGTCATATGACGTAAATTCACATATAGGATGATTTTTTGTATAAACAACATTGCAACACCAACACCCCAACGATTCTTAATAATGCTATAATGATAATGTAAATATTATTGTTTATTAATAAAAAGGACAAATATTTATATAAAACTAATGTAAATATTTAAATAATAACAAAGACGATACGATCAAAATAAAAATAAAATTTAAAAAAATATATAATAAAATATTTTATTTGGTAATGTAATTAAAAGTTAAAAAAAGTAAAAGTAGTTTATTCTTCAAATTAGGCATATTACATGCACCTATGAACGTCGTTTTTTTTAAATATAAATTTAGTATGAATTTCTTAATTTATTTTCTCTTTACAGATTTACGACCCGGAAAACAAGCACTTCAAGTAATCCCGATGGTTCCCGAGCCCGTTTCTGACCTCAAGTATCGCGTGCAGCTCGAAAGCGCCACCGCTGGCCTTGAGAGAGAGTCGAGAGAGTATCATCACGGCGGGTAACACGCGTACACATAGTCACATAGATTCGTAATGACCCTAGTAACTACCTAAGTCAAAATGAATGTCGTCAGCGTCGAGTTGTGTCGAGTTGAACGCGATCGTATTGATTTCACCGATCGAATAAAAAATTCCAATGGCAGACCGTACCCAACTTTATTTATTTATTCGTATGGCATATATAAATCATTAAGTACGTATATTCCAAATTTATATCCAAAATTCGCAGCCACTCAGCCGCGTCAATTCTGAAAGAGAATAGGTCTTCTGGGCTTCCAGGGTAGGCTCTGAGGGGGCATTCCTGTAGTATATGCTGGTCTGTTTAAGATTCGGTGAGAACCAGTGCATAGTCTGTTTAAATTGACCATTCATGTCGCGGGAGGCTTTCATTTTCACGCCGGGCGAGACAAGGCTACTCAAAGAACTATTTGTCTTTGCCTGCCAATCAGCAGTCCATTTTTCTCCGGATTCTATTAGAGCCAGTGCCAGTTTACCAGGTGGATGCCGGGATTTGAGAGTACCCAACCCCAACCCCAACTAAAACAGCACTAGTAAACACATTAAACTCGGAATTCATAATCGCGGCAAGTAAGTGCGGCGCGCCTGCGGCCAATCGGGAACGAGCGATGTATCGCTGAGGTTATTATCGTTCATACCCAACGAAGTAGTAAACATTCTTAAATATCGTATTGTCTCCAAAAGTAGCACCGACTACCATTGTCTATCAACAAGCCTAATGAAATCCGTTGCTTTACCGTTAGCGACTAGAGTAGACTTGCATGTGCAGCGCGAGCATACGACAAAGGATCATCCCCACCGCACTTAAAAAAGTGAAAATAAGCCCGTTGTACAAGGGGAAAGGTAACCGATCTGGCGCTAAATCGTATCCACCAATATCATTCGTGCCGGCTATGAGTAAAATCTGGTAAAATTGTCAAGGTGGGGCTAAACACTAGAACTATTTTTTCTACACCAGCATTAATGAAATGACAGACGCCGGAACCTCGGGGCAGTGGCTTTTTTGTTGTCTCCATAGGGGTAAATGCCATAATCGCCACTTTTGGCATGCGGGTTGATCGCAGTATATCCACCGCACTCCAGGGATGCTGCTGCCCATATCCCCCGGTGGTTTAATAGTAGTTTAAGGACATACCCTGGTCCAGGACAGGTAAGGAGGATGTCATGCCCATATTTATTAAAAAGGAACTGAAATTGATGCAAATTGGCCAAATAGGTAATGTAACCTATTATTACAATCATTATTATTTCCTTTATTTTTGCATCATTTTTAGTAAGTAAGGAACTTGAACTGTATTTTAGTTAGTTAATTAGTTTTACTTTCCGCAAGTCGACATCTAGCGTGCCTATTTTGCACATTTTATTTAATAGTATTTAAGTAATGACTGCCGCTACCGGTTGTGCGGTTCGGTTAGTTCATATCATACAATAACCACAGCGGCCCTACGACTACGATCTACGTGGGTTATTTCACTGATATAATAGTCACTCGCTTCACAGATATAGTCTCAGTATATATATTTGTACTTTATGGTACAGTCAACAGCAAAAGTAGATGATCACTTTAGTACTTTGTCGCAATAACATAACAATACATTGACAGTTGGGATGCGTTAAAGTAGTGAAAGTGACAAGGTACTAAAATGATCATCTACTTTTGCTGTTGACTGTACATGCCTGTGCATGGGTATAGTTCATCATGAATATCCACCCTTACACAGTTTATCGATATTCACATCTTTAAAAGGCCAATGCTCTTTGTCTATGTCTCTCTCTATAAACCTCGCCTCCTGTGGCGTAGCTCATAATAATATGTAATGTAAGTGTCATTTTAATAAAAGTCTGAAATTATTTCCAAGTGGTTTTAAATGAGCACCCCATTCCGCTTCACCTACTCTGCTCATCATCAATACTCAGAAACTTCTTAAATACATAGTGAAGATACAATACCAAAGATAATATTTAGTTTTTAAGTAGTAGCAGGATAACTTCTCCTATTATTACTTTGAAATGGTTTATTATATCTGAAACGTTATACTGACAATAAATAGTAGATATAACTGTGATATTGACATCTCATGGTAGATTTTACGGAATTTATTCATGGCGTGTTCATGGCGCAAGCTATACTTTTAAAGAGAATAGAAGATTATGAAACAAAAAATCCAATTTCCCTTCCCTCATTCAAATAGTTGACAGGAGATTGAGTGAGATGACACAATAAAGTTTTAGAATACATTAGAAAAATTACATTATCCTGAAATCTTTATTATATACAACTCATTAATTGCCGAGCCATTGATATGTACTATGGCCAGTGGCCACAATGCCCACGCGTCTGTAAGCCGGACGCTCATCGGCATCCGCAAGAGGTAGTATCTTGTTTCAGACTTCGTTCCGGACACATTTCGTCAAACAAGTTTAAATTTCTGATGGGCATCTCGGACTCCTTACTGCTCTGAGTGCGATGTCGTGGAAGACGTCCAGCAACCAGCATGTTTTGATGGGAAGTGTTTGCAACGAGGCCCAGCGACATGAGATGATATTCTCGAATCTAAGCTTTAAGTTCCGTAGATTATCTGAAAAGTTGCCAAGTTTGGCACTAGATTGTTTACAGTAAGACTAATTTACTGCGGCTTAATGCATTTTGAGCCTTAACTTGGCAGTTTTCTATGCCGTATGTTATAAATTATAACATGTAATACCATAGAAGCTGTTGGATATTTGAGAAAACTGCCAAGTTAAAGCTCAAAACAAATGATTATAATTAGTTTCTTAAAATCATTAAATCCAAAAAAAGAGGAAATAGAAGGAAAAGAGGTACACCCAATCTTAAATGGTCAGATGACTTTAAAACGATTGGAAGAAGTATTTGCTGCAAAAGGAAAGGGATCGTGACAAATGGAAAGCTCTGTAATAATTATTGCTATTGTTTTAGATATCCTGATGCCGCCCCCCATTTGTTATACAACTCGGTCGCCCCGTCCATGAGACTGTGGAGACGACAGACGCAACCACGCATACCAAGGACGCTGGTAGATTTCGCAACAGCGCTCTTAGAAGACGCAAACTACCGCAATATGTTTTTGGCCACTGTCACGGCTAATGGAGGCACTGCCGTCATTCTAGGCATGCCGGGTTTCAGGGAGGTACTCCAAGCCTCTGAGACCATAATTGCAGACGGAACCTTCAAAACGGTGCCTGCAGGCCTGCCTGCATATCAAATATTGACGATACACTCAGTTATAGACGGTCAATATTACCACCCAATTATAGCATTTATGAGCAATAAACGACAAGACCTTTATGAGGCAGTTTTTCGCCGTGTATGGGATTTGGCAGAAAATCCCCACCCAGTGCATCTGCTGACAGATTTTGAGATGGGTCTGCAAGAGGCACTGCGCAGAGTGACAGGGCTGCCAGTGTCGGGATGCTACTTTCACTACACGCAGGTAAGAGTGGTGAGGCAAGTTTATAGCTTTAGATGTCAATAAACAAGATACATATTATCAGAAAGACTCTACTCCCTTGCATTACAAGTTTTTATACAATGAGTTCCCGAACGCACATGTATGATAGTGAGGCAGTGTAGGTACATGAGGTACATCATTAATTCCTTTCATCCCTGTATACTGCTTTATAAAAAGTTGTATAGGTTATTTTTATTACACACTCGTTTACTAATTACAGGCATTGATAAGGCAGGCCAGGAGGCTACATATTGTTGTGCGTCGAAATAGCCCGGGCGCCCGGCTTGTCCGCATGTACGCGGTGCTCGCACACCTCCCGCCCGAGCGCGTGCCGGCCGCGCTCGCAGAGCTTCCGGGAGCTGCCCGCGCTCTACGATTACCGTTTCACAATGGTTTTCACGATTATTTCATGGCCCAATGGATGACAAGAGTAAGTTTTTTTTCAGCATACAAGTAGTGTACATTACTCGAGTCACTGACCTTCATTGTATATTCTGTTCTGTTCCATTCCAATGAGGAAGTGTCACAATAGCTATTTTTTATACCACGTCGGTGGTAAACAAGCATACCGGCCCGCCTGATGGTAAGCGGTCACCGCAGCCTATGGGCGCCTGCAACTCAGGTGTTGCAAGCCCGTTGCCTAAAAGCTGTTTTATGTGTTGTCTGAGTACATTTCGGCCTCAAAATAATTTCGGTAACAAATTTCCGTATTTTCGGTAGGTAGGTCGGTTCAAACATTGGCTCACGGAAACCACAAATTGTGGCATAGCAAGTACAAAATTGGAGTCTGTTTTTTTTAACCGACTTCAAAATTTCAAAAGAGGAGGTTATCAATTCGGTTGTATGTTTTTTTTTTTTTTTTTTTTTTTTTTATGTTTGGTACTCTATAACTCCGTCATTTCTTAACCGATTTGGAAAATGCTTTTTTTGATTGTAAGTATATATATCCAAGTTGGTGCCGTTTATGTCAAAACGCAGTTCTGATGATGGGATCCACGAGGAATTGAGGGAACTCCTCAAATCTTTAAGGCAAACATATAGTGGTTTTTGTGTTTTTATCAACAAGTCAAGCATTTGCATCCAAAAATGTGACATTGGATGAAGTGGAACTGCTGATGATGATCAGAACAGAACTCTTCAACGACGAAAAGTTCACGTTTGGCGATTTGTCCTCCTAGCTGTGTTTGTTAAGCAAGTTCTATTTTCACGATTGATTTTTGTCATGCTCGAGTTCTGATGGTGGGATCCATTAGGAATCGAGGGAACTCCTCAAATGTGAAAGGCACACAAATAGTGATTTTAGTATTTTCATGAACTAATCAAGCATTTTCATTCATAAAAGTGACATTTGATTAAGTGGAACTGCTGATGATGATCAGAACGGAACTCTTCAACGACGCGTAGTTCACGTTTGGCGATTTGTTCTCTTCGTTTTGTTTGTCAAGCAAGCAAGGTTTTTTCCATGATTCCATGAGGAATAGAGGGTACCTAATCTTCTACCATTATAAACATACTTATAGCCATATTTATTTTATTGTATGGAATCTAAGAGTGCACCATCTAAGTATAATAATAATCTTTCACTGGCCTCCCCCATTGAAGTCGGTTTTTTTTTCTTAAAAATTATTTGTATAAATTATTGTTATTACGCCCGTGTGCGTATTATTTATTATTGTAGCTCAGTTTTCATGGGGGGCCCATGCCTTAAAACTACGACCAAGACCACCGGGGGATGGGCAGCAGCATCCCTGGAGTGCGGTGGAGATACTGCATTCGCTAACCCGCATGCTATGCGTGGCGATTATGGCATTTACCGCCGTGGACATCCTTCGGCTGATATGGTGGTCGCTCAGTATGCCTGCTCATAATGGCACCGTTTTTTTTTTAACATAAGAGGCAAACGAGCAGACGAATCGCCTGATGGTAAGCGATTAGCGCTGCCCATGGACACTAGCAACACCAGAGGAGTTGCGTTTACGAGCAAGTGTGATGAAAAATATATTTATTCCTCTCAGGTTACTCCAGCATGCTTCTCAGTGCATGGGCTCAAACATCGAACTTCGAACGTCGCAGAAAGCTACCACGCTTTTCTCGGACGTAATCTGGGGGCTGCACCCAATTGTTGGCATTTTACCAGTAAGTACCTAGAAAGTTAGTAGCAGTGTGAATGCGTAAAAACATAGAAATTCAGTCAGTAGTCATTGAATGATCATTTCTAGTTTAGGACTCCCATACTGTTTTAATGAATTGTATTTTCCTCTTTATCACATGTATTGTGCTAAATTATTGTGATATATATATATATATATATATATATATATATATATATCCATTATAACATTTATTTGTGTTACATACCTGATTAATATTATTCACAAATAAATGTTAAAGTGGACCTAGTACGATAGATATTTACGTGTGACAGTATCTTGACTTGGCACATTGTAGCGTTATCATCGATTATATTTCGATGAGTGTTATAAATAATATCTTGGTGCGTAATGTAATTGGACAGTCGAGGGTATTAAACATTTGTGGACCTTATTTTCAATGGAATAAGGTGAAAAATGTTATACTTAGTCGGCTCATAAGTTCTGTCATATACATAGTATCAAATAAAAACAAAAGTTTAAGTTTATTCCGTATAATTTGTACAGCGTTTGAAAGCTTATAAACTAGAGAATCTAAATGTATAACATTTATTCAAAATGACCGCCATAATTATCTACACAGGCTTGAAGTCTGCGTGGCCAGTCGTCAATGGATTCACGCACCACTTTCATGTTGATATTGGCCACTGCCGTAGCAAGGGATTTTTTCAGCGAGTCTAGATTTATATGAGGTTTTGAGCACACCTTTTCCTCTAAATACTGCCATATTCTAAGTCTCAGGTCTTGATTAAGCACTCTTTCCACCGTGTTTCTGCTCAAACCCATCTGGAGGGCCATAACTTTTTGTTTCCTAGCGGGATTTCTGGCAATGCGTGCCCTAATTGCTTGTACAACCGCTGGAGTCCTAGCTGTACGCGGACGACCGCTTCTTTTCTTGTCATTTAAACTAGAGACCTCACTGTATCTTTCTATGGTACGATACACAAATCTTAGAGAGAATTTTAAATTTTCAAGTAGCTTAAAAATTTTAGTCGGTGAGTGTCCACAACGATATAGTGCAATTATTGCGGTACGGCTATCTTTAAGCGTCCACTCCATGTTAAAGAAAACAGAAAATTGCAAAATTATACTACTCAAATATTTAAAAAAGATTCGAAATTCAAATGCACAGCGGTTTTTGTTTTAGGAGTTCCAAATTTAAATTTTAAAGGCCAGTGACAGAACTTATGAGCCGACTAAGTACATATTGGTTTCCTTGACTGTGCTAACATTATCCTAATTTATAATAGTAGCAAATCAACATGTACCATACCACACGCGTAAGTATCTACTTTATGGGAGTCCGGAATCGTATGTTACTAAGTACAGTCAGCTGCAGATAAACGTGACCCCCTCTCTATAGAATTTTGTATGCTGGGGGGGGGGGGGGGGGGGTGGTCAGGTTTCTCTGCAGCTGGTTGTACCTGGGTAGACGATCTAGTAATATGTAGTCTTGGGACTTCGAGTAGCATGCCATGGTTATAAATCCGTAGGTATAATTGATATATGTTAACCTATAACGTTCAAAATTAAATTTTAAAATATGATGTCAAGTAAATATTATTATTATGCTGTTAGAGCGATCCTTAACTCATTCAAATCTTAAGAGATGGGTTCACGAGTCACTAAGATAACTGTTTAAAGGAATAAATATAACGACACTGGCCTCTCAGTATATTTACGACTGCATTATTTATGTTCTTAAGAATATGGACTCACAATCAGTTAAAAGAATAAATAGTTCAAGATATAAACAAAATGGCAATAATTGCCATGAATCTAAAATTGTCATTACTAAAAAACGGACACTGTCGAGGCTGTATCGAGGACTACTTATAAATATTTGATAGACCTGAATCTACCTATTTAAGGTTGTTGTAGCTGATAACGATGCAAAAGCAGTTCAATGAATCCTATTAAAATACAATGAAACGGGTCACTCACATCTTTAAGGTCGAATATCGCTCGACATGTTTCAGACCGGTTCGCGGTCCTTAACGATATTCGATCTTAAAGACATGAGTGACCTGTTTCATTATATTTTAATGTCTCAAACTCACGGGAGATTTCAATAAATTGATTCTTATCTTAAAAGATTTGTTAACGGGTCTAACGCGAAATTTATTTAGTTACCTTAATTACCGACGTTTCGACACTGGTTGTACCGGTCGTGTTCACGGCAGAACTGATGTCCCAGCATCGTCCCAGCAAGTTGTCAACGGAGATACGGAGAGACGGAGACACGGCTTTTAACTACCCCACAAACGTGCTTTTTTTTGTACATTTATTTCTGTTTGTTTCTCCTTAATAAATAAATAAATAAGTGTTCGCTAACCGGCCTAGCGAGCCTACAGTAATTCCAATTTGTACAACCATAGTGTGCTACTGCTAGCAAAAATCTAGTAATCAGTATTGTATACCTAATAGTATTGTAGTAAAGATAGTAGTTTTTTTTCAGTTGCTGTTTTAGACAAGTGTTTCTTTCATACTGAGCAGTGTAGTTAAGGTAAGTCTCAAAAGTATAAAGCCGTTCGCTTCGAGATTGCCGTCACACCGTCACAAGTGAACAATTACTAGTACTGACATGGCGTCACCGGGAAGCGGACGAGCGGGGATGGCGTGAGGTAACAACGGCCTTTTTAAAGCGAACGGCTAAAGTAGTAAGTAGTGCATGTTAAAAATATCAGATTGAGAAAAAGCAACAGATCACCCCAGTAAACTTACCACTGAACAAAACTCACGAAAATACCCTAATAAAATTACGCTTCAGTCTAGCTTATACTTGGTTTTAATTTTATTTTAGTTAATTAGATAACTTTTTAGTCTGAGTTTAGTGTTATTTAGTTTTGTATTTAGTAGGGTTAAATAATGCAGATTTTCTTAAAGTTATTAAAATCCGGCATTATTTAATATTGTTTGAATTAATTAATATTGTCTCTAATTACGATAAATATACTTATTTTCAGAAATACATTGATTTTTTGAGATAATGTTCGATAAAACAAATAAGTAATAATAATTATACCAATTATAAAATTATTTTTTGTCATTACTCCAGCTGTGGAGTTTTATTAAAGTTATAATTATATTATTGTAACATAGTATTTAATGCAGTTTTCAGCAATAGATACAGTGATTCAAGAGGAAGGTTTATATGTATAATACATAGATATTAAAGTACAGAAAAGCACATATTTTTGTGTGCAAACGCGATATTGTATGTATATCTTAAAAAATCGATAAAAAAGTCCGCGATGGTATATGTTTATCTCCTAAGGATAACACACAGTAAAGATATTAATCTAGTCGTCCGTATGATACTAACTCATAATAGTTTTTACTATAAAATAAATCTCATCTACAGGAACACTAGAGAACAAATTTAAAAACTGCTTCTCACGACGGCAAGCACAGCTCGACGGCCAGACTCAGATTAGGCGCAACAAAGAGCAGATTCTGAAGCGTCATGCCACGGTTCTAAACAATAACCGAGCTCTTGCTGCGGGTATCGTCTCCCTACGGGATTACATAATAAACACCAGCGCTTTAATTGACATCTTAGCGCAAGACGTGCCCGAGATGGCCGAAGAAGTTGAAGTGGCCGAAGAAGTCGAAGTGGCCGAAGAAATCGAAGTGGCCGAGGAAGTCGAGGTGCCCCAAGCCCTCGACGAGGAGGTAGTGCCGGCACCTCCTGCCGGCCCGCTCTGCGGAATTTGCCAGGAAGCGCCGCCCACGCGCGTGCTTATTCCTTGCGGTCACACACTGTGCGTCGACTGCCTGCTGGGCATACAGCGGGCCACAGTCGACAATCGAGACCAGTGTCCATACTGTAGGATGCATATCACCTCCTGCATTACCATCTATTTATAAATGGTAAGTCACTATTTTTTCTCATAGTAACTCGTTATATTTTATGACCATTGAGACTAGAGTACTTGAAAAGTCAAATTACTTAATCTACACAAATATCATAAAGCTGTGTTCACATTATCTTTTCCATTGGCTAAACCCTGAATACGACTAGACCTGCAGTGGCTATCAATGATCGTATCAAATAAATGAAAAGTTCATACTTGTTTATTTGATACCTTTTTAGTTAAATGTCAGAATGAAAACTGGTAGTATCTTGCCATTTGACATGACAATTATTAATTATTTATTTATGAGTATGTCTTGCCATTCAGTACGGTCGGCCTTCCTGACAGGCTGAACATCTTTGTACCTTTCGCTTTAACGTTATGTTTAAACTGTCATACTAAATGTCTAACGGGTGAAAGCAACAAAGTCCCAAAGTGTCCAGGTCCTTTGGAGGCCGACATTCCAAGAAAAATCCGCGACATGGCCAGGTCCAAAGACTGGTAGGGCTATATATTCTAATAGCCTCTGTGTAACAGTTGCATATTATGCTGAAACATATTAAATATAGTATCTATTATAAATTATAATATTTATAATCCTATTGTATGTCACTTTCAGATGCGAATTGGGTGGGGATGGTGACGGTTAGGCGCCGTCGAGCCACGGGCTCAAAAGCCTATGCCTTGAAAGTACCCAAATTGGGTAAGTTACTTATTGCTTGCATGTTAAGGGCAAGAAATCGGCACCCTGCAAAAATCAGTGAAATCGAGGGGTGAGTGAGTGGTCAAATACGATAAGTCGCGTAAGATGTTTTGAATCGATCATCTCGATTTATTGGGTTAAACCGCTTAGCCCTTCTAAGTATTATTATTTTATAGTAAATAATTAGCTTTATGTTAGCTAGTTTGATATTAGCTATTACCTATGTCTTAAAAATACTTTTTGCTATTCTAAATCTCCATTAAAATTACAAAGAGTGTTCAGATTTCATGGTTTGTTGTATGGATCCGAAAAAATTAAGCTCACTGCACCACGCGAATATTTGCGACATGTTAAGTCTCAATGGGCTATAGCGGCATTTGTGAATTATAATTATATTCTTCTAATTAGTAGCAAAACTGCATTTGCCATACGCAAAATAAATAAATTATCGTAAAACATCTGTAAACAAAGCTTGAAATTAATCACCTTTGCATATAATGTATTTTAATATTTTTCTTTTGTCTCTTCTCTGAGATTATGCTGAAAGTACCTTCTTTCAAAAAAAAAACTTCGAATCTCTTAAAGTAATAAAGAATTAAATAAAGGGGAAAAACTTAAGAAAATGACCTGTTGTGTAGTTGTGATGTGTTCGAATAGGCGTTTGTCTTGTTTGTGTTGCACATTTTAAATATGTAATGTCTATTCGAACATGCTACATACAACAGGTCATCTTCTTAAGTTTTTTACCCATACTGCGTTATTCGGTCGCACAAATTAATAACAAAATGCGCCGATAGATGGCGCTGTACCCATGAAGTTCAATTTTTATTTTTACATAGCACTACGATTTCTCCTGAATTAATGGGGTCGGGACGGGGATGGGTACACGATCCGTGTAGTTTAATCGATTCGGACTCGCACTTGGCGGATCTATAGTGTAGGTTTCAACTTAACTAATTCTTGCTGGCGTAATCATAATTATTGCTCTCCCATAAAAACTTCTAACCCCCTTTTCATTAATCCTTTTAATGCTTAAGGGATAATTTCTTTATAAAAGCTTATAAAGAATATTATTAATAAAATAATAAGGACTATTATAGCCAACAAACCTGATATCCTGCTGACAGATCGATTGAAGCGCCAGGCAGTGCTCGTCGACATCACCATCCCCCATGATGAGAACCTCGTGAAGGCCGAGAAGGACAAGGCTAGCAAGTAGCTGGCACACGAGGTAACCGCCATGTGGGATGTTGATTCGACGATCATTGTCCCTGGGAACGGTCTAATTGCTAAGAGTCTCGACCAACTTCTTAAGAGACTCTCGCTAGATGGCTGGGTCAAGGGTCAGATACAGAAGGTGGTACTCCAGGTCAAAGGTCTCTGTAGCCCTAACCACCGGTAGCCTAGGCCCCGCCTCGCTGCCGGTAGGTGCACTCTTAAGTTAGGTTTTTTATAATCTTTTTATACTTGGTACATGTATTTTTATATTTAACATTTTATAAATTTATTCTATAAAAACCTAACGGTATAACAAATACCCTGACCGGGATTGAACCCGGGACCTTCGGCTTCGTTGGAAGGGTCACTAGCAACTAAGCCAAAGTGGTCGTCAAATATCATCTCAAGCATCTAGGGTCTTACACCGTCAAATAATAAATTTCATCAAAATCTGTTCAGCAGTTTAAAAGCATGAATGGTTAAGAGACAAAAGGGTTACTTTCGCATTTATGGTATGGATTTAAAATTAAAGATAATATATTGCTTTCACCATCTAAGAATACAACCTTGATATTATATGTGTGTAAGTTAAAAAAAAACTATGTATGTTACATAGGACGTTCTGTTTCAGGTCTCGCAACATGTGACGGCTATAGACTGACCGTCGAGCCACGGGCTCAAAAGTCTAGTAGTTCGTTGGCGTTTTACACTTGGTGCGTATGTGTTCAATTCGTTAAATGACGATTTGAATCTGTGCAATCTATTCTTTAAAGTACTAATATGTATTAACTTTTAAGTATGTAACTACTAAAATGATTGACCAAGTTGGTCTATATATATTTTTCTCTATTTATGTTGTTCTAATTGTAGTTGTTTCATACAAACATTTGATTCTCTCCAAAAACTCCTATTCTTACTGTATATTAATGACATGCCCGAGTCTTATGAGACCCTATTGTTCGCAGATGATACATCTATTATTGTGAAATGTAAAAATAATGTAACGTACAACAATGACTTAAATAGAGCCCTTTCTCAAACTGTTTGGTGGTAAGAAGTAAATAACTTAAATATTAACATAGATAAAACTAATTTTATCCAGTTCCATACACATAGAAGTGCCTCACAACAATTAAATATCAGCTATAAAAATGCATGCATTAAGGAAGTTCAACATACTCGATTTCTAGGAATTCATATTGACAGTCAATGCAATTGAAGAGAACATGTGGATAAAGTATGTTCAAAAGTGAACAGTTTCGTGTTTCCACTAAAGAGAATAAGTCAAACCGTCTCTGTCCAGGCAGCGTTTAATGGATATGTCAATTCTGTTTTACGATATGGATTGGTAATATGGGATAACTGCACAGATAAACATTCTGTATTTATTACTCAAAAACTCTGCATTAGAGCCATATTTAAACTAAAAACGACAGACTCATGTCGTCCATATTTTACGCAAAACAATATACTCACTTTCCCTTGTACGTGCATTTATGAAATTTGCACATTCGTTCATAATTAAAAGTATCTTTTTCTAGCATTTAATACATTGGGTCCTCGCGTGAATAGGTATAAGCACAAACTTCACAAGCCCAATGTAAATCTGTCACTTACTGCAAAAAAATCTTATATTATGTGCATTACTATATATTATTATAACAAATTGCCGGACCCCTTTAAAGACATGCCATTAAATGTGTTTTTCTCAAACATGCAATGAAATATTGATGTTATGTTCCTTATAACAGGCTGCGAAGTATGACGTTTCAGGTGCGGCTAGGACAAGAGGTCGTTAATGGAATTTCATACAAATCTTGCAGGCCTAGGCCGGCAAAGTCCTCTTTTTTAATTTCCATTCCACATAAATTGTGGCATAGGCACCATGACATTCTGCCACTAAAAATAAAACTTTGATTTTATTGTTGTTTATTTCATTGCATTTTTGAGAAAAGCACTATACATACCTCGGCGGGAAATATGGGGTTGCCCGCCTCAGACCTATCCGACCTCGCTACGCTCGGCCGTCTATATATGTCTTCGGCCGGCAACCCCTTACGTCCCGGCCTCTGTAGTAATGTACTATAAAACTAAGCTTAAGAATTGGCTCATACGGAAAAGTTTTTATAGCATTAATGAATAAATCCTGTAGGCTGTAGGTAACACATTATTATTTCTGACAAGGGCACAAAAAATTGTATATACACCTGCAAAGGTAGAGCTACAGTGATAAAATTGTCAAATTGTATAATACCGCCTTACAATGCAACCTGTTTCTCATATACAATAAAGAATTTTGAACTTTGATAACTAAAAATAAATATGCATATTCCCTATTATGAGTTTTATGACCATACGTTACGTTTTGTAAAAATAATTATGATGTACTACTTTTAACCTGTTAGGTGCAGCCGGTGCAGCAGATGACGACAACTACGTGAGCATCGCCAAATCGACAGATCCGAAGACTACTCAACTATGCGTCGAGTGAGTATGCATTAACTTAAATAGCTAGTTGCGAATTTTCTCTAGTGGTTCTATTCGTTTCAATGATTTAATATTAAACTATTTAGGTCTTTGGCTTATTTTCCCAAGTAGTTTTAGTTACTTTGTAGACGAAAAATCAAGAGGACCGTCAACGTTTGTACGAAGTTGCGTTTCTTCAAAATGAAATTCTTGTGGTAGGTAGCTGGTGTCACTATAGAGAAATGCATCTATCTACAATTAATTTCACTTAGCACTTACATGTCAACTTCAAATTCCTTTTATTTTAAAACGCTCATCAATATGATCAATATGTATGCATTGCACGTAAATATGTTGACATGTTCTATTTGCTACTAACTTTGTACAGGATTATTGAGGCCTAATAGGGCCGGTTAGGTACATGGTGATTATCGTCACAATAGTGGTATGTTTTTTAATATCACATCGGTGGCAAACAAGCGTACGGCCCGCCTGATGGTATGCAGTCAACGCTGCCTATAATGGACGCCAGAAACTCCAGGGGTGTCGCATATGTTATTGTAAATTTCTAAATTGTTTGGATTTGCAAATTTCAACTGTCATAAATTTGAAAGCTGTCGTTTAGGTGCATTGTCACTTTGCATGATATATCAGACTTTGGCGGTTAAAGGGTTAATTAAGCACGTGGTAAACTTTCCACGTACCTACCAATTGCTGATTAATCTGTTTCGTTTCAGAAGCTACGCTACACGCTGTGCAGTCGCAGACGTCATCGGGTCATCGCAACAGGCATCTGCAAGCGCTCCACTACAAGCGTCCGAAATATCCCGAAATTGCTTGTGCAAACTGTAGTGTGTTTACACTACAGGGTTAAGCAATTTCGGGATATTTCGGTACACACACTACACATGCTGACTCTTTCTTTTTGTTCACAGGATATGCAGTCGCAGACATCGAGGGGTCATCACTCTACCTGGATTCACTATAAGCATCCGGAACCTCCCGAAATTGCTTAAACCGGTAGTGTAACCAGTTTAAGCAATTTCGGGAGATGCTGGATGCTCTAAGGAGGGGGTTTTAGTCCGTAGGTGACTGGGCCTATTCCCAGTTAAGTCGGGCATGCTGCCAGGTACGGGCCTGGCAGTATACATGAGTATTTCCCCCTACCAACGCAAAAAAAAAAAAAAAAAACTTACATCTAGAAATATCACCGGCATTACATTGTCCTGAATTTAGCATCATGTACAGGGGAGGAGAGTAGAAGCCTCTCGCTCTAACATATATGTACGTCCCGCTCTAAAGGTTCTAAATTCAGGAAGGTGTAATATCTCCTTATGCCTACTGCTTAACTCAGACGTTTTCTTGGTGGGAGCGGGTCAGATCCCTTCTCTCAGTCTGCTACTCTTTGAAGTCCCTTTTACGCCTCACGCCGTTGAGGAATAGTCTTGAGTTAGTTGTAGGCCTACAGTAGATCACGTTTATGTCGGAAGCAAAGTATTCGACTAATGCACAATGCTGAAATTATACTGTATACCTTTTCGCTTAAATCTGTTCGTTATTTACAGGGCCAACTCCGTGAAATCGCAGACTTCGGCGGATACAATACGTATAGTAATAATACGTCTTTAATAATAATATAAATGTTGATATACCTGTTTTTGACTTTTTTATTTATGGCTCCTAGTAGTCTGTCCCAGGTAAATCCTATTTGTATTAATTAAATTCCGAAATCTTTCAAATGAAGAATCAATGCTTGCTAATTCAAAGATACAACCTCACTGTAATAATTACAAATCACGGTTGGATTTCAATTATTCGAAGTAATTTGAATGTGAGGTCGTATTTTAGAAACTAGACACTACCGAACCTAATATATATTCTGTAGTTGTAATATACCTACGTCTGTATGTCATTCTCCTAGCGTTATTCCCAGTAGTTGCATCCTGAAGGATGCCTGGGGTCCGCTACCTAATCCCAAGAATTGGCGTAGGCACTAGTTTTAACGGAAGCGACTGCCATCTGACCTTCCATCCCGAGGGGGAAAGTAGACCATATTGGGATTAGGCTTGTCAAGTGAGTGGGCAACTTGACTGTTAGCCGCCCGGAGGCCTCTAACTTGGCTTAACGACTGCTATCATAGACAGCAACCGGGATCAACGGCTTAACGTGCCTTCCAAAGCACGGGAGCTCTCAGTTAGTAACCACACAAGGACTGACATCGCCCGACATTGCTTAACCTCTCATACCGCACGCGGTACGCGGGGTGCCGCTGGGCCATGAACGCTCCTACGTCTGTATGTAGCCGAGACTAAATCTGGAGATCGTGAGCTCGAAACAGCTTGGATTTTTTTTATAAATGTACGAAATATCAGAAATCACCAAGATGGTCGGAAAAGCTCTTATCTCTTTATGTTCTGTAGCTAAAAATTAGAAATTAAATACACTAGGCTACGATAAATACTAGGAAGATAACCTTCCATAGGCTCATCACCACAGACGAGCATTGCTGTTCTGCTTTAATAACAGAATCCACACAATGCGCCATAATGGCCATGGCCCAAGGTACATGACACACTTCTGCGTTTTCAAAATTGGATTTTGCGTCAATATTCACATCATTCTTTTCTTTCTTTCAATAAAATGCACAATTAATACTATAATTACCAACCGGCATTAATTAGCCAAGTGGCCGAGATTCTCCGGAAACAGTGGCCAGTGTTCTGCTCTGGATTTGGCAATTTCATATAACTAGCCGCTATTTTCCCCGTATTTCCAAACATATTGATTTGTTTTGGCTTTTGCAATTTTCGTTATAAAATCTTATGAAAAAAAATAATTTTGTACGCAACCGACTGTACTCAAAGTTATTGTACATGTTCTGTCTGTTTTAGTTTTTGAATTCATTACCAATGAACCCTTTTCCAGCCCGCACCAATCTAGAAGGCTTTACAAAAAAACAAAATATATACTCAAAATAGTTACGTTATGGTTATTAATTTCAAGACGAGCCACTTTTTACGAAAATGCAATGTAATTTGAGCCTTAAATCAGAGAACTAGGATTGAAGTTCTATTGACACGTATATATGTGGTCGATGAAACGTACTACGCCTGGAACAGGGTTAACGGTGCTCCATTCAAATCGCTTACACTTTTTAACACCAGACTGCACAGTTCCTACATTCGGCATGCACCTATTACGCCGAAGATTACTGATGCCTGAAAACAACAATAGATTTAAAAGGGTAATCTTAACGAGTCTACAATACATTGATAAACACTAACAACTGAGAACAAAGTCTTAAGTAGGTATGTTGTCTAAATTATACTAGTATTATTTTATTTATAACAAGCTGTTACCCGCGTCTTCGCTCCTATTGGTCGCAGCGTGATGTTATATAGCCTAAAGCCGTCCACGATAAATGGACTATCCAACACAAAAATAATTTTTCAATTCGAACCAGTAGTTCCTGAGATTAGCGCGTTCAAACAAACTCTTCAGCTTTATAATATTATTATATATTATGTGTTACATTCATCAGGTGCTTCGTTGAAAAATGTGTTTATTTCGGATAGTGAAAATGTATTCGATTTTTTCGCTTTGTATTCTATCCTTCAGATTTTCTTTTTAAGAAAGCTTGCTATATTTCGATGTCTTTCTTGTCATAAATGTTCAATGTTGATTTAATTATAGAATATTCAGTTCATAGTGTTGATGGGGTAAATTTTGTACTTTTTCTGAAATATAAGTAATGCGTTTTTCATCGGCCGTTCAATAAAATTAGCATAACTTTTGTTGTAAAGTTTTCTCGTTTTCTCAGGCAACATTAAGCGTTGCTTTCTCTGCAATATTTGTGATTTCTTGTGAAGTAGAGGCCAAATGATTCTCGACACTGTCACTCGTTTTAAATTTATTAGGAATAAAGAACACTCACACAAAACTTTCCAACTTTTCAAAGCAAGGAAACATCTCGGAGCCCGCCGTTGTAAAACTATTTGTGATTGGCCTATTACTGCCCAATCACAAGGCAGCAGCGACGCAAAAGCGTGTTTAAGTCACAGACCTACCACAGACCTATTGTTTAAGTGGAGGCAAATCTGCCAGGTAACGCGACGGTGTCAAGTTCCGAAACGCCATCATCAGCAAATTTGCATTGGATCGAGTCTCGTTAAACAAGGTCACATTTTATCGAAATATAAGAAGTTCTATTTTCAAAAATTTTATAGTCGACTAAACTGTAGTTTAAAGTCACGCTTAATATTATTACAGAGTATATCAACCTAATACTGACGCGTAATAATATTTGCGGTGTAAATGCCCATGACCCCTCCAATACAGCTTCAGTACTGACAATGAGTTAAGCCGGGTCCCCAGCGCCATGTTTTTCGTGTTTGCAAACATCAAACATGTTTGAAACATGTTTTGTTGGATTTTTGGTGCAGTGGACCGGCCTTAACATTGACGCCACGCCTATTTAGTGTTCGAAAAACATGTTTGATGTTTGCAAACACGAAAAACATGGCGCTGTGGACCCGGCTTAACCATGCAATAATCCAAACAATTTAGAATACTGCGATAACATTAATACACCAGTATTGTGATAATATTAAGCGTGTAACAGACCCCATTCGCCTAGCGATTCGCATCAAGCTGCATTTACACATTCGAACGAATAGCGCGACTCCACTCTGGCCGGCCTATTATTATTATTATTCACCTTTTTTCACTTTAGTTAGGTTTTTTACAGTAAATTTATAAAAGTAAAACATAAAAAGCATTATAAAAAACCTAACCTAGGGTGCCGCCGGCAACGAGGTGAGCCTAAGCTACCGGTGGTTAGGGGACAGAGAGAGGAACCTCCGGACTATCTGCGCCGAATCCAGGAGTACCGCCTTCTGTATTTGACCCTTGACCCAGGCATCTAGCGAGAACCTCTTAAGATGTTGGTCGAGACTCTTGTTCGCCGAGACGACTATCGGGACAGTGATAGTTGAATCAACATCCCACATGGCGGTTACCTCCTTATTACAAAAACTCTGTGATACGTCTCATGATATGGATCGTGTGATAATAATCACCATGTAAATGGACCAATATGATGAAATATTTACCACACATTTATTTAACAAATATGGTTTGGATAATGTGCCCATAACACCACAGTGTGGCACATTCATGTGATGGCGCGAGTGGTATATGTCAACAAAAGTTTGCAAGCGATTATCAAGGAGAAGTAGAGTACGGCTACCTTAGAGTAAGGATTTCATTATACCGAACCGACCGTTTGTTTCATTATAGTCGCCATCGTGCGAGTCGCCTCCTCCGCCAGGAGGTAGAGTCTCGTCGGCTGTGAAGTTACTTATCATCAGGAACAAACAGATAACACGTTCTTGTGACCAAGTCAGAGCAATCCGTCTTCCTCTCAAAAGCCGCCAAGGAGTTGTCAAAAGTTCTATATTGCGCCGGACCTTGCAACCGGATAGAAAAAGAGATAGAACCCAGTACATTTTTTGTAAAGAAAGCGGAGAAAAGCTTTTTGTACTTTCTCTAAAAGAACAATATACGATATATATCATAAAAAAAACATTGGTCCTTTGACTTAATCCAGAACGGGTATTGTTAAGGTGGCGACCAACTGTGGCGAACGAATGTTGCCGATCCCTGAGACAGTCAGCAATTAAGTAATCGGAGGAGTTTCACCGTGAATCCAAAAGCGGTCAGTTCCTCCAGGAGAATATCATTATCGACACGTTCAAGAGGCTTTTGAAAATCTACTACTACTAGTGGCTCCGTGAGCTGTAGAACTCGCAATACTTTTTTTTTTCAAATTTCAAAATTTCGAAAATCTGGCCCCGACAAAAAATTGTATATAAGTGTAGAACCTGCTCACAAAATTTCACGAAAATCGGTTGAGAAATGCGACCTGTAGCGGAGAACATGCGGACAGACACTATTTTTTTTTTTTTTCAAATTTCAACATTTCCAAAAAACTGACTCGACAAAAAATATCTATATACCTAATTATCGGTTGGGATATGCGACCTATAGAGGAGAACATCCGGACAGACAGACAGCCAAACAAAATAATTTTTGTCGAAACCTGAAACGGAGACGCTTCGCTCGCTTCGCTCGCTCGGTCAACAACATCTACTTGAGAACTGAAAACCTTAGTCAAAATATCGGGATATTAAGTAAGTAGGCAAAATAACTTAAGCTGGGTCCCCAGCGCCATGTTTTTCGTGTTTGCAAACATCAAACATGTTTTGTTGGATTTTTGGTGCAGTAGACCGGCCTTAACATTGAGGCCACGCCTATTTTGTGTTCGAAAAACATGTTTGATGTTTGCAAACACGAAAAAAATGGCGCTGGGGAACCGGCTTTACTTTACTGTTAACCGACCGCCGCGCACGAAAGCCATGCTGACAGTCGATTAGTTACGAGCCTATTTGAAGAGATATTTTCCTGATGCATTACTTCAATCAGAGTGACCGACTGGGAAATGACTTTCTTCATAGCTAGACCAGCCTACCGCGAACGACAAACGAAATTTTCCACCTTTGTCGCATTTGCGAATTCGTACATAAGTGCGACCGGGAGAGAAAATTTCGTTTGTATTTCGCGGTAGGCCCTAGTGCCTACCGCGAACTTCGTCTCGTGCCGTCCCTTTCACTCTCGTGTGTCTCGTGTCTATATGACGGAAAGGGACGGTACGATACGAAGTTCGCGGTAGGCACTCAGAGTCTAATAGTGGTATGTCTGGTGAAAATACACTGGATCAATAGTCCGCAAATGCCAATGCAGCATCCGCAATGCTCTTGTCCCCGTATGAAACAGTGGCTTCGGCAAAATGGCTTTTTTTGATATATATTTTTTTAATTTGGAGATTGAATTTCTTTCGTAAGTCCGTCCAGCCCGGCTAGTATGATAGCTTATACCGTCACATTATATGGCAAAAATGTACTGAAACGTCACATAAAACGTGACGGTATAAGCTATCATACTAGCCGGGCAGATGTTTTACTCTACAGGTCACATTTCTCAACCGATTCTCGTGAAATTTTGTGAGCTAGGTCGATAATTAAATTAAATTGTATTTTTTTTGTCGAAACATTTCTTGGAAATTTTGATATTTAAAAAAAGCAATGTCTACAGCTCACAGAGCCACTAGTTTTATTTAATAAGCACATAAAAAAACAAGACGACGTTGGGGACGTTTACACGATTATTATTATCACGCGACACACTCATATCACGATCCGTATCACGTGCTGTTTGATGAATGTTGACGCAAAATCCAAACAATTTTGAAAACCGCGTTAATATTGACATACCCTTATTGTGATAATATTAAGCGTGTAACAGACACCATTTACAGAAAAAGAAGACAGATCGAAGGTATTGATTTGAATGCTATCCAAAATATTTTTGCACAGCATGATTAAGTATCAGGGAGTGTAAAACTACACTAAATTAGGTACATACATAACTAGTGGCTCTGTGAGCTGACGAGAGAGAAACGTGTCTACAAAAAATCTCTGTAGTTTAATTATCAAACCTGCTCACAAAATTTCACGAGAATCGGTTGAGAAATGTGACCAGTGGGCATAGCATTCGTCCCTCTCGCACTTACATACTTGCCAGTACGGGACGAATGCTATATGTCCGACATATAAGCGATCATACTAGCCTTGCTGTAGAGGAGATCATCCGGACAGACATACGAAAGAAATTTTGTCGAAAGCACGGAGACGCTTCGCTCGCTCGGTCAATAATATATTTGAGAAGCTACAAACAGATAATTGAATAACACATGACTAAAATACAAATACAAATCAATTAAAAAACCAATTCAAGCTAATTTAAGCGGCTGAATACTGTGACAATATATATTTTTATATCTGCCTCCTGAAAATCGTAAGTCGCGAGTCGAATATGTCAATATCATAATTTTTCGGTCATTATATTGACGACACCTTCTTCACTGGGATTGTAAAAATAAGTATTGTTTCTATACACTTGAAGCGCAAATGTTTTAGGAGCATGGGATCTAAACCGGGGTGTGTTAAATGTAACTAGATACAGGATTTCAGGCGAGTTGATTTTGGAATGATAAGTCAAAAAGTAGACAACGTGATTCTAGGGAGCCAATACAAGGCCAAAGAACGCAATCGCTGGTGATAATTGTGATGTATAAGAGCGATAAGACATTATTTTAAGGCACCTTTTCCGAACTCGGTCAATATTGTTAGAGTACAATAATAAAAAAAGTACATAATGAGCCCAAACCGTAGTATTTGGAATAGTTACAAAATAAAATATCTGGGTTGTAAAAACCAGGTAAACTGAAATAGAAATAGAAATAGAAATAGAAATAGAAATAGAAAAGCTTTATTCATGGCAAACAGACCAAATGTTAAAAAGTTTTACAATTTTCAAAGTTTACCATGAAATGGTCCCGCCTCAGCATGGTGCTGACTCAGGAGTCAGCGCTGGTCTTCCGGCAGGACCATTGATGGGTCACGATCTGTGCGGCACAGCCAAGTTCACACACACGTACACACTTCATAAACAATAAAAAATAAATAATAATAATAAGGCACAAATGCGTGTACGTGTAAGTGAACCCGACTGTACCACACGGCCTTATACAAAAATTGAACGCATCCAGGCATCTAGCTCGAAGCTAATCTGTGGCTTAAAGTACGACTTTTTGCAAAGGATGCTAGTTTAACTCGTTTGTATCAGATGTCACTGGGTGCTTCCTCTGTCGCACTTAACGTATTGGAGTGACAGAGATGCAGCTGTTTTCGGACACATGAAATTCGGGAAAAAAAGGTCGAAAGATCAATCGGTTACACTTATTATAAAGTACTTTGACACTACAATAAAGTACACTCCTTGTAGTGTAAAGTTATTTGATACTATCTTATGGGGCCTTTTACACGATGAATATTATCACAATACTGGGATGTCAATATTATGTCGGTTTTCAAAACTGTATGGATTTTGCTTTTTGTATGGATCAATATTCACGTTATACATAATGTGATATGAATGTATCGCGTGATAATGATAACTATAAAAGGCCCCAAGCACACCTACTCACTGACTGTGTATGTACATTTCATACATGTCGTGCTCACTCTAGTCATTGGGGTCTTTTACATGGTAATTACTAGTCGCTCTGTGAGCTGTAGCATTAGTAGCATTAGTAGCATTTTTTTTATCACATTTCAAAATTTTCAGAAACTTACTCGACAAAAAAAACCATATAATTATTGAACCCGCTCACAAAATTTCACGAGAATTGGCTGAGAAATGCAACCTGTAGAGGAGAACATTCGGACAGACAGACATACGAAATAGTTTTTGGCAAAAGCTGAAACGGAGACGCTTCGCTCGCTCGGTCAATTATCATGCGATCTAGTCATACGTATCACGTGAATATTGAAACATTTTGAACACCCCAGTATTGTGATATTATTAACCGTGTAAAGGGCCCCATTCTCATCTCCGTGGCTATCTCGCCCTCCCCTGAGAAAATTTTCCTAAATCCGCCAATGTCGCATAGGTATATAAAAAAGGGAGAAAGAATTATTTGTATCTCATTCCACCGCATAATACTTTCGTTGGGCCATCATGGCCCATTGTGTGGTTCCGGCATAAAATAAAACGAATGAACCAATCTGGATAATTGCAGGTTGCACGGCGTCCAAAACACTTCCTATAACCAAGGTCATAACATAATTGCCGTATTGAAGTCGGTTCGAATCGTAAAAACAAAGACACGTACCCCATCCTTACAATTTCACTCTATGCGTGAAATATTTGTAATCTGTGGTTCGTAGCGGAAGTTGACGCGGATTATCGGTCCGTGCATTATCGGGCTGAGCTTTTTCAAATTTCGTCCGACCCAACAATCCGATCCGTAGGCGGATTACTGGTCTGTACATTATCGGCCCGTGCATTATCACTCTGAGCAAACTTGGTCCGGGGCGAGAATCGGAAGCCACTTTTGTTCGGACTGATAACGTACAGGCCGATAACGCGCGTCAACTTTTTTTGGATTCGTATTATCGGCCTGTACATTATCAGGCTGTGCATTCCTGTCCCCCTTTTCTGTAATTACTAGAACACTGTGCGAGTCGCCGTTGTGGTTATGTCACATTTATTTTGACGTTTCCTTCCCTTGCTACGTCCGGAAACGCGTTCGCTATTCACTGTACTGTCGACTCATCGAGTTGGTTTCGTCCAGAAATTATAAATGTTCTGAACGTTGTGTACCAGTGTCGTTCTAGTAATTTTGTAATGTCTAGATTGAAGAACATAACTGATATGAAGCAAATACCAGTAATATTATTCGTTATATATGCCTAGCAAGGAAATAATTAGCATTATACTAAACTTACGTCTTAACTCAAGGATAGCAAGATTTGCATGCATATAATAGAAGCAAAAAAGTTTTACTTCGAAAATAAGTTGTCATCGTCTCCGAAAGTAAGTTTCGAAAGTAAAATCGTAACGCTGTAAGAAATGTTTCGGTTTTATTTTCGGTATTTTTTTTCCAGAGGGGGTAAAAATAGTGTGACTCAAAGCAGTGTTTATGTACTGCTTACGTGCATACCTACTAGACTACTACAATGTTCATTATTCAACACTCACACCATGAGACCATCTCATGGTACATGAACCGTTTCGAAACTCGGCTAAATCTATTGTTGCCAACCTTCATAATGAACAGTTACCGGCCAATCACGTGTCTGCGCGCCATAATTCAAAAATAGAAGGCCCATCCATGCAGCCCCCGGCAAGACGGTGGCTCGTCCGTAGCAATTAAAAAATAAAAGCGGTGTATAATTTGTTGGCAGTTTATGGTG
The DNA here is from genome assembly GCA_905163555.1 of Notocelia uddmanniana. Lineage (NCBI taxonomy): Eukaryota > Metazoa > Arthropoda > Insecta > Lepidoptera > Tortricidae > Notocelia > Notocelia uddmanniana. The sequence goes on along the minus strand of LR991070.1, from coordinate 22,751,799 downwards.
GTTAGCTGCCTCGCTGCGAAACGACTAAATGTACATTTGCATTTTGATCTGCGCGCTGCTGATTGAGGTCTGTGGACTGTTAAGGGGCATTAGGGGCAGTGTATGGTAATATGGTGTTGTGTTCCTGGTGTTGAGTAAGGTCGCTAGAGATCCCGAGGACCTGGGCCTACCACACGACCTTTTTACGACCTATCGTTCTGATCCGCTACCCGCGGCGGCCAGGCGACCGTCACCTTCGGCGTCTATATGCAGTGTTCGTACCTAAATGTTTGGGAGCGGTCGTTCTCACCCGTGCCACCCGTGGCGGGCCCGCGGCGGGTGAGAACGACCGCCCCCGAACATTTATGAACACTGCATATAGACACCGCGGGCGACGGCCCTCTGCTCGCCGCAGGTAGCGGATCAGAACGACCTGGGCCTAAGAACGTCCATGTAGAAGCGTTTTGGTTTTTCACATATAGGTAATTAAAAACATTTGAATTAACCACCACCACCATATATATCAGCCAAAGGACGTCCACTGCTGGACATAGGTCTCTCCCAATTTCATGGAAGGGAAAATGCCATAATCGCCCCGCTTGGTATGAGTCACTTCAGGGATGCTGCTGCCCTTTCCCCGGTGGTCTTGGTCGTAGTTTTTGGTTCGTACTTCTAGTTGACTTGACCGAATCTTATCAAATTAGTACGTTCAAAATGCGACTTTACAGTTCAAGCAAGAAGGTTCGCAATCTAATTGCAGTTTTTGTTAAAGCCGGACATTTTAAATAATTTCAACTACCTACTCGTACAGATACCTGCTTACTAAAGAAAGCTGATATCTGCGCTTCTCCGCAGGGAAAATCAGGGTGTTAATACTCGTGATCATTTGTATTAGCCGAGTTGTGTCAAAGTACTCGTAATCCGTACAAAAACCGACTTAATATATCCGCCAGCACGAAAAATTTAAACCATAGAGCTCTCTGTCTTTGTCACCCACACTGGGGTAGTGAACCAAATACTGCGGTCGCGTATTAGTCCCCGAATATTGCCTCTACAGTGTCAAAATATTTTATTTTCTGTATATATTGGATCTTTGGTGCAATGTGCAATTGCTCCCACTTTTGTGTCTACCCCGAAGCCTGCTCCACCCACAGGTCACCTCACTCCATCAGTAGTATTTGAAAGTAGGTGCAACGCCTTAACTCGTCGGTCAGCCGGACATAGTCGAAATAAATCGCGCCCGAGTTAAATGGACAATGTTTACGGGTCGCGTGCGTCTCTCATTCAATTCAATATGTATTAACTGAATCTTCCAAGGATAATTGAAAATGGTAAACCGTTCATTGTAGCTGAGAGATGACTGTTAGATTTTTTTAATATTTGTTTATTTACATAAGTAAGTACTATCAACCAGTTTGATTTCTGGGCCAGTTACAATAATATGAGATCTCTAAGATACGAAGTGGCCCAGAAATCAAACTGGTTGGACATGTTTACATAAACTCATGTCATCTTTCTAAAAGGCACTTGAAATTTAAATTCAGTGTCATATTACAGCGACAGGTATCTTTTTTTGTTTTTCAGGTTTGGTTTTATTTATTTATAAGTATTTATTTACGCTAAACCAATATGAAAACCAATTGCCAGGCTCCAATTGTGGCAATTGGAGAGAAATTACTTTGCTCTCGTGGCTTTCGATCCCATCTGAGGTGCTCTGCAAGATTATTCTAGACAGGTTGTCGAGGGCCGTTGAACCTCTTCTTCGCAAAGAGCAGGCTGGTTTTTCCGACCTAATCGATCATGCACGGACCAGATCAATCAATACCTTGCGCATAATCCTCGAACAGGCATCAGAATAGCAGCGGGACATGTATTTGACCTTTGTGGATTTCGAAAAAGTCTTCGATACGCTAAGGTGGAGCTGCATCTGGGACCGATTGCGCGAAATTGGGGTGCACCAGAAAATTATCAACATGATTAAGGCCACCTACGGGAAATATTCCTGACACGACGGTCACGGGTGTATGATAGGGGTGTCTTCTCTCACCTCTCCTATTTCTTGTTGTTCTCGATGGCATCATGAACATAGAAATACTATAATAGAGCTCAATGATCATGAGCGATACAATAAGCAACAAGCGCCGCGGCATAGAGTGGTGACTATCCAGCGTCTTGCAAGACCTGGATTATGCCGGTGACCTATGCCTGCTGAGAGTGCTCAGTCACACACGCGCCGACATGCAAGCCAAGCTAGACGACCTAAAACGAGAGGCAAAGGGGACGGGACGGAAAATCAACACCCGGAAAACCCAGGAAATGAGGTGCGGGGCGACAAGCTCATTGCCGTTGCTCATTGGCACAGAGGCTGTGGAAAGGGTCCACAAATTCACTTACCTCGGTAATGTAGTGTCGGAAACTGGAGGGACCGAAGAGGACCTCACTTTGAGAATCGCCAAGGCAAAAGCAACCTTCGCACAGCTCTGTCCTGTGTGACAGTCGCGGAAACTGACTAAGAGAGTTAAGCCCAAGATATCCAGGTCCAACGTAAAAACCCGTGTTGCTCTACGGATGTGAGACATGGAAGGTTACTAAGGACATCTCGTGCCGGCTTCAAGTCGTCATCAATCGCTGTCTGCGCCGTATTCTCGGTGTTTACGGCCCGAGAAAATCCCCAATATAAACTTGTGGGAACGTTGCGGTGAGACTCCAATCGACCAGCAGATCAAACGCCGCGTTCCGCAAGTGGAACTGGATCGGCCACACGCTCCGAAGGGACCCTGATCACATACCGAGGCAAGCCCTAGACTGGAATTCCCAAGGAAAGCGTAGGCGTGGCCGCGCTAAGCAAACCTGGCGGCGGACGATCATCGCAGAGGCGAAGAACATAGGGAAGACTTGGAGCGAATTGAAGCGCGAAGCTCAAGACCGAACGGAATGGTGGCGCACTGTGGAAGCCCTTTGCCCCATCTAGGGAACACAGGAATATAAATAAACATGAAAAAACTACCCCACAAAACTGTAGCAACTGTAATAACTACAACATAAAAGTTGAAAAAACCCCGAAATTTTCATTTCAAAGCTCAAAATCACAAAACGGCTTAACAGATTCTCCTGAAACAGAGTTGCCACACTCGGGATAAAATTATCTATGACACAAAAAAAACTAAACTAAAATCAGTTCATCCGTTTGGGAGCTACGATACCACAGACAGATACACAGATACACAGACAGACACGCTAAACTTATAACACCCCTCTTTTTTGCGTCGGGGGTTAAAAACAAGTAGGTACTACAGTCTAAGAGGGTTCCGAATTCAAATAAAAATATAGAAACATAATATCTTTTCCAAAAACATCTAAAACAATGTTAATTAACAAATGCTTTTACAATTTAAATGAGTTTTAAATTTGACGATCTCTAGGTGATAAAATTATTTAAATATTATTTTTGCAATCAAAAACATTACAAAAATTTGATATATTATAATGTAAACAACAATGGAGGAAATAATACAAAAAAAAAACAGAACAGAACTAATTATAACTAAATAGAACTAAACAATCTATACTAAAATAAAATATAGTAGTACAAATAGAATATTTGCCCCAGTTCGTCGTCGCTGGGGAACGTACCCAGAAAGCTGGCAGCATTGCCACGATGGATGGCAATGCTTATCCTCTGTGCAAGGCATGGACCAGCCCTCCGGTCACGCGTAGCGTCGGTGAGACGCTTCGAGCACTCCTTGAAGACCCTGTGGGCACTTTCCCCCAGGGTCCCATGGTCACGACCCCAACCGGCTCAAATATGCATCCACTTATGTTTGCATATTTGCGCCGCTTGAGATGCTTGGCTGAATTAGCTGCTGTAGCCTTCACAGAGGTGCCACGGAGATGGGAAGGCGCTGGGGTATCGACACATGTCGCGCCCCATCCCAATGACCGCCCCATCTTCCATGGCACGATGGTTATGCCGTCCGGCCTCTTGCCATCTTCACGAGCAAGGCCGGTTGGTTCTAGGATACAAGGCGCTCCAGCGCTGGCTAGGCCCCAACGGATGAGATCGTTGAGGCTAGCATGTCGAGGTGCATGTCCTGCGCTTCGGCTGCAAGATAGAGCATGGTGGCCGAGTTGGTCGACTTGATCACCACAGCGACAGCGATGTGGAGCAACGCAGGTCACTCCCAGGCGGAGAGGCGAAATGTGCTGTTGGTAGACGTTTGAAATATTCACAGAATATTTAGTTATATATTCACTTTAAAAATAAATAACTAAATTAAAATAAACAAATATTCTTGATTTATCATATATGCGTATGTTATGAACTTATGATAATATAGATATATGTTTTCTTTTCTTTGATATGGCCCACGGAACTGTTAATTTATTTTATAGGATGAGTTTAATAGGTTAATTGTTTAAAATGTAGCGCGTCTCGCCATCAAACATAACATTTATGCGAGAAAACAAATGCATAGTATGTAAGTTGTAATTTGATTATATAAATAAAAAAAAAATTAAGGAGGCATACACCAAACCGTTTTTATAGATAATGGTACGGAACACTTTATGCGCGAGTCCGACTCGCACTTGGCCGGTTTTGTAACATTTTTATCTGTGAATGGCAGATAAAAGGCCACTGATTCAATTGCACATGGGATAGCTAAATGGCAGGGTAAGTATGTATCCAAGTTATGAAAACTCTCAAAACAGCACACCCTTTCCGAGATCTGCATACCATTCGTATCCTTTTGGCAACTTAGGTCTAACAGGAAAAATGACTAGGTATAAAAATGTCTTTGATATGGAAAAACATTACACTCCTTCTTTTGGCAGTCGTGTAAAAATGACAAAGTATTATAGGACGAGGAATAAAAAATGTCGTAATAGAATTTAGTCGAAGTATTGAAATGACTTATTTCACTCTGCCGTAAAATTGAAGGGCGGGGCGCTCTTTTACGCAGTTTGCCGTTCGGGCATCTGCTGTGCTACCGCGAACTTCGAAAATCGAACTTCGTGTCGTGCCGTCCCTTTCACTCTCGTGTTATACTCTATATGAAGGAAAGGGACGGTACGATGCGAAGTTCGATTTTCGAAGTTCGCGGTAGCACCCCTGAAGATACCCAACGAACCTAGCCTACCTAGACCTGTGGGGCTAGTATGATCGCGTATATGTCGGACATATAGCATTCGTCCCGTACTGTCAAGTATGTAAGTACATAAGCGATCATACTAGCCTCTCTGGGGCCGTTGTAGATCAGATCACTCATTGTAGGACTTTTTTTAGAATTACAAATCTGGACATATTTACTTTCGGACCATTGTCAGTTCGTTTTTTCTGCTTCTCGACATTTTTATACTCCATAAATTTTAACTTTGACTTTTTTATTTCTTGACAACAAACATCATTTTGACATTTTTATACTTCGTAATTTTTCCTTACCGACAATAGTTAAATAATAGACTCGTATGTACTCGTACCTAAACTCCATATTCAAGAATGACTTAAGACGGAGTCTCCTGACGCAAGTACGGTCAACCAATTTGATTTCTGGGCCACTTCGTACCTTGTCACAGTGAAAATCAATATGAAAGCTGCTAAAGATCTCATATTTTGTGATTGTGTAGGTACGAAGTGGATCAGAAATCAAATTGGTTCCTGTAGGTATCTTTATTACTTAAAAGGAGACGAACCTTGCTTTTGTTAACCTTTTTCATTATCATCACTATCAGCCTATAGATATTAACTGAAGATGCGGAAGTGCCTGTTGCTAGGTCTATTTGAATAAAGAATATTTTGACTTGGACTTTGACTTATATACGTCCCACTCCTGGGCACAGGCCTCCTCTCATTAACCTTTCTGATTACCAATAAATCATTTTCCATTTATAATTGTCTAGCCTTTTTACAACATCAGGTAAAATTACTAGATAAATTCAATAATACTAGTTAATTTCTTTTAAGGCATCGAATAAGTAACTGGAAGCAAGGGCATCAGTCCGAAACCCTCGGCATCCATCGCGTCCATCTTGGAACCATAGAGAATGAGTATTTTATCTGCGCGCCATCGCCGCAATTACCCTCTAATTGCGGGGCTCGGAGCCCAGTGAGGCCACGCCTCGTCAGCCAACAGCCAGAAGTGAACTTTATATTCTAATATTTTAAATATTTGCTTTGCCGCCTTGACTTGTGGATCAATTATTTTTTGATGTTATTTTATTATGTCCCGTTAATATCGTACATTTAAGCATACATGGGATTGTACATTAATCACGTGATGCTTTTTAGGAAAATTTTGACCCTCCTCCTGAGGTTTGAGATTACCTCCCCCCAATTCAAGATCACGTGTAATATTAAATGTAAAGACAGTCATGAAGTTTGCGCTGTTCCGTTGCGTTTTCAGTGAGCCTTATAGAAATCGCGCAAAAAATAAATACACGTGATATCGCAAGGGACTCCCCCATCGCCCTTGCCAAATTGCTGTCAACACAGCGACACCTTATATTTATATCTATAAGAATCATATAAATATCACACAAACAGCCTGGCACGATCGGGTTTATATTGTCAAGAAAGAATAAGAGCTAGCAGTACCAAAGTGTGACAGGGACGAATGCTATATCTCCACCATAAACCTTCCCCAACGGCCATCGGTTCTACGTGTAATGTGCCCCGCCCACTGCCACTTAAGTTTAGCGATTCGGAGGGCTATATAGGTTACTTTGGTTCTACCGCGGATGGCCTCATTTCTGATGCGATCGCACAGAGATACTCCCAGCGTAGGCCCTCTCTCCATTGCTCTTTGCGTGACTGAGCCTTCTTACGAGGCCTATAGTAAGCGACCACGTTTCAGTGCCATATGTCATCAATCACTAGCAACACACACTGGTTAAAGACTTTCGTCTTGAGACACTGTGGAATATTGAACGAAAAGATGTGCCGTAGCTTCCCTAACGCTGCCCTGCAGAGACGGGCAGCGTTCTTCTATCTAGTGCTTAATGCTGTTAAAAAGTGGCCAAAAACAACACGTGATTTCTTTACGACGTTTCCACTCCCCATGATACTTCAACCGATTCCAGCGCTAGGTACGTACGTATCAGGTGGATTGGCCATTGCCGTAATCACTCACTATAACATACCCCCTTCCGGTATGCAAAAGTGGTAGCAGTACCTAATCAAGCGTGGCGTGGCTTTATTAATCTTGAAAGCTTCACCCAGCTCGTGCCAGTTTGCATGCCTGAACGGATTAATCCATCGTTCTCCTTATAAATCCTTATATCGTTGTTAGAGTAAAAATGTAACAATAACTAGTGGCTCTGTGAGTTGTAACTTCGCATTTTTTTTAATTTTAAAATTTCCAAAACCTGACTCGACAAAATAAAATCTATATAATTATCGAACCTGCTCGCAAAATTTCATGAGAATCGGTATTATCGAACCTGCTCGCAAAATTTCATGAGAATCGGTTGCGACCGGTAGAGGCGAACATCCGGACAGACAGACAGCAACACAGACATACGAAAGAATTTGTGCTGAAACGGAGACGCTACGCTCTCTTGCTCGGTCAGTAATGATTAAAATTAGTTATTCGAATGAGAAAGCTCTGAAACGTATCAAGTTGAAGTTTACTTCAAAATCATCCACAAGTAGAGAAGGAAAAAAATAACGAAAAAAATGGGAGAATAGACAATTATGTTTAATTCTCTAACTGATACGGAAACGGATCGTTAAACAAAACCGTTTACATAGAGCTTAATTTGAAAATTCGAACGCATCACAACAAAGCAGTTAAAATTTAACGCTCAGTTAAGACTCGTCTATGGCCACCGTCCACTTATAAATATGCATAGAGTAATTTTTGAAAAGCGAACACTTAATAAGTGAGGTGCGCTCCTCGGGCGGACGGTAAATTGCTTCTTCGGTTATTATTCTCCCCATCGCCAATCCTATCCATTTAAAACCAATTATGTTTTATTATAGGCAGAGGAGGAAAGGAAATTACCAACACTCCGTCCGAAAAGGACGGACGCATGCCGCTACCACAGACAAGAGAAGCGTAGCGTAGTAAACTTTTTTCGAAAAAAGCGCGCACACAGGCACGGGCGCGCTGTCTTGATGCTGGGTCGTGAATGGAGGTCTAATGGACGCTTGGAAATATAAAATTAAATCGGATATAATGAGTTACATAGGCTATCACGATCGCGCGGGTTCGACGGGTCGCGGAAGGCTTTTGTTCTCGAGTTCGACGACCTGGCCGGTTCCTTCGCGTGATTATGCGTCTGTAATTAAAATCTAACTTTTTGTGCTTTGTTTCACGAGGCTTTTTAATGTTTGACAGGAGATGAAAGCTATACGGCTCGCCGGGGCTATTAAGCCGATATGCTGGTATTGTACAGTGTTAAATAATATACGAGATAGGTTTTAACATAACGGGAATACGTCAAGTTTTGTTTACCATCTGTCATATTGAGCAAAAAGTTTTAACATTAATTCTTAATTTGATGCGCTGGGACTTCCTCGGGTAGAGTCAACCAAGAAATTGGTATATACCACTTTGTAATATTAATGTACAGATAATAGAGTCAAAAGTGTTAGAACACTTTCTTTACACCTATTTTCACGATGTGTTAAAAATGAAATCTGTGCAAGATATATCGCACTGGTCAGTGCGATATATAACATTCCTTATTTCAGTCTCATTAGTCATTACTTAAGTCAGTTTTACATTCCATGTTAATTTAGATCTAGTTCTTGTGAAGGAGTTGTTTTATTATACCTTCCTGAATTCAGAACCTTTAGAGTGTGACACACATATATGTGCTAAATTCAGGATAATGGTACTGCCGGCTTTATTACCTACGAGTGCGGACTCTACTTTAATGCGTATTTGATTTGATGTGGTGTTGAAATAGTTGCTAGGGTCGGTGCGCCGGTTATGCGCCCGGCGTCAGTTTGCGACTATTTGAAGAACAAGGTTTTCTCAAATAAATATACAAATATTTCTAAAAATTCCTTAAAAAAACAGTCTGGCAATGCCATTTATTTAGTAACTGGCTGTTTCCCGCGACTTCGTCAGCGTCTTCGCTCCTATTGGTCGCAGCGTGATGCCACAAATATAGCCTAAAATCTTCCTCGATAAATGGACTATCCAACACCAAAATAATTTTTCAATTCAAACCAGTAGTTCCTGAGATTAGCGCGTTCTAATAAACAAACAAATAAACTCTTCAGCTTTATAATATTACTAGCTTTTTTTTAAAGTACTAAACTTTTTAAATTAAAGTTATATATACAGCTGTTGCCCGCGACTTCGTCAGCGTCTTCGCTCCTATTGGTCGCAGCGTGACGTTATATAGCCTAAAGCCTTCCTCGATAAATGAACTATCCAACACAAAAATAAGTTTTCAATACGAACCAGTAGTTCCTGAGATTAGCGCGTTCAAACAAACAAACAAACTCTTCAGCTTTATAATATTATATATAAGTAAGTATAGATATAAGTTATATATATAAGTAATAATTAAGTATAGATATAAGTTATATCTTATTCAATTTGATGTATGACCATCTCGGGTTACAGAGTTTTAGGTTAGGACATAGATCCGTACGATCATCCTTAGGAGGTAGGAAGACCAACAGCTCGTTGGTGCGATGTCATTCGGCAGTCGGTGGGGAAGTCGTGGATGAGACTAACTCAGAACAGGGCACCTACCACCAGCTCTTAATTCCAGGCAGTTTACGGCGTAAACTGAACTGCCTGGTTTAGCTGCCTGGAATTAAGAGCTGGTGGTAGGTGCCCTGGGCCTTTGGAGGACTCAACAATGAGTACTGGCTAAAGTGTGAGTTGGTTGGGTATGGTTATGTCCAGTGATCGTAACTTTTGTAGCATTTTCGGTGCAGCGCAGTGGTGTTAACGGAATCGGGATAAATGATTTAACTTATTATGATTCATTAGCGTTAATAACGTTAATATTCACCTTAATTAACCGTTTAAATTGTATTTGTCCATACCAATTCCGTTAACACCACTACGCTGCACCAAAAATGCTACAAAAGTAACGATCACTGGTTATGTCAGTGCCCGGTCGCCACTCGCTCATTTGTTGTCTAAGAAGTATTTTGACATAAATCTGTGAGACGACGTTACGTATTCCATCCATCCATGCGCATATTTTTAGGGTTCTGTACCCAAAGGGTAAAAACGGGACCCTATTACTAAGACTTCGCTGTCCGTCCGTCCGTCCGTCTGTCCCCAGGCTGTATCTGAAGAACCGTAATAGCTAGACAGTTGAAATTTTCACAGATTGTGTATTTATGTTGCCGCTATAACAACAAATACTTAAAACAAAATAATAATAATAATTAAGGTGCCCACCTTAATTATTATTATTATTTTGCTCCCATACAAAAAATGTTATATTTTAGCCCTTTTTCATGGCTACCACTCGCCGAGCTAGATCTCAAGAACCTTAACAGCTAGACAGTTGAAATTTGCACAGATTATGTATTTCTGTTGCCGCTATAACAAAAAATATTAAAAACCTGCCAAGTGCGAGTCAGACTCTTTTTATAGATCATGCGGTATGGAACCCTTCGCGCGCGAGTCCGACTCGCACTTGGCCGGTTTTTCATACTACTGCAGTAGCAAACGAGTATACGGGCTACCAGGTGGTGAGCAGACACCGTAACCTATGGATGCTTGCGACTCCAGACCACGCGCTGCCGACCCTGTTTTGATTACTTATGCATATCATATTGGAATAGGCACCAAAAAACTATGTTAACATTTCCGCGTGAATCAAATCTATAATTACCTACGCCTACGTATACAATACAACGAAACATGACAAGTATAATTACTGCTAAGTAACGGTAAATTTAACAGCCAACATTTTGACAACGCTCAACGAAACGGAACTGTCAAATCAACTAGAAACCGAAACAAATGGCTGGTCGCATTTAATTGTTGTTAATTTAAATCGGTTATTATCGCCCGGAGTCAAATTCTGATATGCCCCGGGTACAATATAATTACGGACATCGGCCGCCATTGTAAAAAACATACTCAATTTTTATGTAAATTGTCTCTGGCTGTTTTAGTTTTAATTGACAGCTAGAGGGCTCGTTGTTGATGTCGAGTCAATTGTTAGAATTTTTTTAATGGAGTTGTTCTTAACGTCTTATTGTCGGCATCGTAATGGATAACAGGGTTGTTATTTATGGCTATTTTATTTTGACATTCGTATTAGTCTCTTTACAAATACATAAGTGCACATAAATACATTTTAATCAATGAACAGTACTCGTAATTTGTGTATTTTTTGCAAGATAATGATAATGAAAAAGAAATGATAAGGAGGTATGAACAATTGATTTGCCGGCCTGTGTAGCCCAGTTGGTAGTGACACTGCCTCCGAAGCTAGAGGTCCCGGGTTCGAATCCCGGTAAGGGCATTTGTTTCTGTGGTAAGCAGAAACATTTGTTCGTCAGACTTGGATCTTTTCTATGTATGTAAGTATATACACATGTCATCATCCTCCTAGCGTTATTCCCAGTACAGTTGCATCCTGAAGAATGCCTGGGGTCCGCTACCTAATCCCAAGAATTGGCGTAGGCACTAGTTTTTACGGAAGCGACTGCCATCTGACCTTCCAACCCGAGGGGGAAACCGACCTTATTGGGAATAGGCTTGTCAAGTGAGTGGGCAACTTGACTGTTAGAAGTTCTCAAGCCGCCCGGAGGCCTCTAACTTGGCTTAACGACTGCTATCAAAGACAGCAACCGGGATCAACGACTTAACGTGCCTTCCAAAGCACGGGAGCGCTCAGTTAGTAACCACTCAAAGCGGTCACCCATCCAAGGACTGACCTCGCCCGACATTGCTTAACCTCGCATACCGCACGCAGTACGCGGGTGCCACTGGGCCACGAGCGCTCAAGTATATACACATGTATATCTATTAAATTTATTGTCGTCTAGTACCCATTACACAAGCCTTATTAAGCTTACTATGGGACTAGTTCGATTTCTGTAAAAAACTTGTCCCCTAATAATTATTTATTTATTTAATTTAACATCAAAAATTATACATGAGAATACTCGCCCTAGAACAATCCAACCTTGGTATGTATGTGTAACTGTTTGTTCGGTGATACTGATAACTTCCAAGTGACTGTACCAGCACCAATATCTGACACAATAATAAAGCGCGCATAAATATCTGACATTACTCTATTTGCAGGGCCGTTAGGACGTATCAGATATTTTTGCCGCCTTTTGTTTGGCAGATCTTAATGCTGGTGACTGTACCTATCGATGTTCATACATGAGCCAAATCGGTCTAGGATTTGCCGAGATATAGGGGTTGTAATAATCTTGAAAACAAGGTTTCTCAAGTCTTAGGCTCTGTCACCTATATACTAAAAAATGTACAGTGTTGCCAAAATTTAATCTGACCTTTCGTTTAATTAACGAATGACGGATCGGTTCTCCATACAAACGTATTTAGGCTCTCATTTTAAAACGCCATGCTAGAATAACATGAAACTTTGTATACACAATGGGATCCGGCATACCTAGGTCGGAAATTAGTTTCTGTTGCTAGAAATTGAAAATGAAAAAAAATACAGCGGTTTTTTTAGTTTTTTACGGCTTGTATGAAAACCTTAATAATCGCTGTATTTTTTCGCCATTATAATTTCAAGCAACAGAAACTAATTTCCGCCCTAAACAAGCTGGATCCCATTGTATACAAAGTTTCATGTTATTCTAGCATGGCGTTTTAAAATGAGAGCATAAATACGTTTGTATGGAGAACCAAACGTACTGCGCCCTCTTAAACTGAGCCCTGCTTGATAAACTGTCAGAGTAACCGGAGAGCATATGATAGACTCATCCTTCTTCATTATGCTTATCCCGAAGAAAGACAAGTTGTTCGTCAGTCGTCGTCTGTCTGTTGCCTTCAGACATTTATAGCCTGTATTCTGTACTTCAGACATTTATAGTGGTTCTTTATGTATGAAAATTGTTTTGATCTCTCGAGTTCTAATACATTTTTTATACGAGATATATAACATACTTCCATAAGTGCGCATATCCCGCAGTGTCTCAAGACCAAAGTCTTTGACCAGTGTGTGTTGCCAGTGATGACATACGGTACTGAAACGTGGTCGCTTACTATGGGCCTCATAAGAAGGCTCAAAGTCACCCAAAGAGCAATGGAGAGAGCTATTTTAGGAGTTTCTCTGCATGATCGCATCAGGAATTAGGCCATCCGCAGCAGAACCAAAGTGACCGATATAGCCCTTCGAATCGCTAAACTTAAGTGGCAGTGGGCAGGGCACATAGCACGTAGAACCGATGGCCGTTGGGGCGGAAAGGTTCTCGAGTGGCGACCACGTACCGGAAGGCGTAGCGTGGGCAGGCCCCCCACACGGTGGACTGATGACCTGGTAAGGGTCGCGGGTGTCCGCTGGATGCGGGTGGCGCAGGACCGGTCATTGTGGAAGTCTTTGGGGGAGGCCTATGTCCAGCAGTGGACGTCATTCGGCTGACATGATGATATAACATACTTACCACATTCCGAAAATGGCAATATCTTGTAAACTAAGGCATTTATACTACACCTATAAAAAATAAATTTGCTGATAGGTACAGTCAAGGGCACCAATATGTATACATTTTTTTACCTTATTCCATTGAAATAAGATCCAAAAATGGATACATCTTTATGCCCTCGACTGTACCTATCCAGTAGGTACCTAGCCCTATCCTGTCCACGGTTACCCTCGGTGAATGGGACAACCTGTGTACCAGTCACATTTAAATAGCTAACACGTACTGTACCTTGTAAGAGCTAACGCTTTTGAAAATACCTTATTATACCAGTGGCTCTATGAGCTGTAGGCCTCGCAAAAAAAATATTCAAAATTTAAAAACTGACTCGACAAAAAATCTATATACTCGTAAAAATAGAACCTGCTCACAAAATTTCACTAGAATCTGTTTGTAAATGCGACCGGTAGAGAAGAACATCCGGACAGACAGACAGATAGACATACGAAAGCTGAAACAGAGACGCTTCGTTCGCTTCGCTCGCTCGGTCAACTACTCTCGTTGTAGTAAGTTAGGTCCATTACGGGTAGGAAATTAGTGTACAATGTGCGTACAAGGAGGCTTTGATGTGCCGACGAGACGCACCACATTCAAATTCAAACTCGGGTACAGCTACGGATTTCTGTAGTAACTTATAGCAAGCAAGCTTGGACCCGGGTATGTCCTAAAACTACGACCAGGACCACTGGAGGATGGGCAGCAGCATCCCTGGAGTGCGGTGGAGATACTGCGATCACCAACCCGTATACAAAGCGTGGCGATTATGGCATTTACCCCCCATGAATTGGGGGAGGCCTTTGTCCAGCAGTGGACGTCCTTGGGCTGATATGGTGGTATGGTGGTATATCAAGCTGATTATTATATACAGGGTGATTCAGGAGACGTGAGCAGGACCAACACTACATACATAGTAAATGGCTTTTTCATGTATTTAAATTTTTGTTAAGTTAAAGTTTAATTCTCTACAATCATGGTCACCATACAACAACTGGTTTATAAAGATTAAAAATCTAACTGTTATGACAGCACTTTTATTACGAAGAAAGTAAATTGTCACATTGAGTGAGATACGATATTACAAAAGTAATCGGACTCAGATGACATTCCATTTGACACGTATCACTTGACTGAAGTATTCTAATTGTAGAGTGACCATGAATGTCATAAATAATTTAAAACATTTTGTTTTCAACACCGAAGATAAATGAACGTTAATTTCACTAATAGTGGCACGAAGCAGTAGCTTACGATTTACTGAATCTGTAGTGTTGATCCTGCTAACGTCTCACGAATCACCCTGTATGAAGGATCCACGGAAACATGTCTAGTCCATTTAAATTTCAAAACAAAAAGCAACCTAACTTATAAAGACATAACATAAGGTGCATACTGGCTTTGAAATTCTAAAGGATAGGACATGTTCTTTCCGTGGAGCCTTCATATTAGCTATCCACACATTGCGAAGCCGTTGCGAGGTCTCCTCCTTGTAATTTGGCACGATTGACATACAAGCTACGGACTGTCTCGGTAAGCAGGCACCGTAGCCTATGCCCCATCATCATGTATGTGATTTGTAACGCTCCGTTTTCTCGTGTTTTTATGGCTTATCGGTTTACCGATCCATATTTATCTCATATTTGTATCTTATATTTTCTTCAAAACTAACGGTTTTCGAGATATACGGCAGCAAACTTTGGCAAGTTTAGGCCAAAATACCAGTTGGACGTAACTTTTGTGAAAATAAGTTAAAAATAAAAGTCTCTTTCGTTTTTAGAAACAGCAATAAGGAATATGTAGATTTCATATACAGGGTATGTCCTTAAACTACGACCAAGACCACCGGGGAATGGGCAGCAGCATTCCTAGAGTGCGGTGGAGATACTGCGATTGCCAACCCGCATGCCAAGCGTGGCGATTATGGCATTTACACCCCCATGAAATTGGGGGAGGCCTATGTCCAGCAGTGGACGTCCTAGGGCTGATGTGGTGATATACAGGGTGTGGCCTGTAATAGGAGCAAAAAATTAAACGGTACGCTATGGAGCTAGCTCTTCAGCAATTATTTCCAAGGGATTTCAATTGAAAAAAAAATTTTTTTTTGGATTTTTTTTGCAAATTTAGCTTATATGTACTTTTTTACTCTACTAGAGTGATATTAATAACAATTTATTCAAAAACACTAAAAAAATATAAAAAAATTAAAAAGAAATCCAATAATATTCTTTTAAACCAAAAATGCGACAACGATTATGAGTCATAACTTGAAGCAACCTCAAAATCAGCATTGACTGCCGCTAATGAAAATAAATTAAATTTATCTAAATTATATAATAATCAAACATTTTTAATAATTATTATTATTATTATTTATCTTTTTATTGCTTTTGCCGCCCTATAATCTCTGGGTGCCAAGATCCATTACTTGGAGGTCATAACTTTAGATCAAATTTTTCCCAATTGAAACAAGATATTTTTTTTTTGACACAAGAGGTTACTGTAGATACTCTAAGGAAGCGTCCTTTAAATTTATTGCTCCTATTACAGGCCACACCCTCTATATAAGTCCATAAACAACATACTTATATCGATAATAGAGATAACTTGTCCCATGTTTCAATGAATGACAAGAAAAAATCACTTTTGTCGATAATGAATTGAAGAATCTATAATCGTTGGTGCCATAATATACCTATAGTTTTGACGGTCCAATATCAACTCAAAACTAGTCAAATTATCGATGGACAACGTATGGAGCCTCTTAAAGGCTGCGGTCTTCTGTAAGGCAGTATTTCCCCAGTTGGACTGCTCCAAACTTCCTCGTCACAGACCTTTAGAGGAGATTTTTCACATAGAGGGTCTATAATTCCAGAGACTTAAACCCAAGTGAGTAAACTTGATGTAAATATAAAAATGGGTAACCCGTATATTTTTGTACAAAAACCTTCCAAAGGCTTTTTGTGCTTTTTTGCGTATTAATCTATATTCTTTTTCCCCAAATAAAGACAGATAAAAAGTTAAAGTATTTTCCCATACCCCGCAAGCTGTTTTTATGTCACAAGAAATTCCTTATCTACCGACTTCCTTACCGACAAACGAGTCAATCCCGCTTTACCAAAGAAAATCGAATTAAATTTTATTGCTTTAATTGTTATGAGGCTGTTAATGGGATAGTAATGGTGTGTTAATGACGATTATTATACTATTAATTACTGTATTTATGCACAGGTATGCGGTTTTACTATTGGTAATTCGTTTTTGCAAAGAGCTTTGTATACGTACCCAATTATTAAAGTATGCGGTTAAACTACTAAAAGGTTTGTATAAAATGCTTTTTAAGCCCGAAGACATAAATTTCAATCTCAATATGTACTTACTGTAATTTACTTTGCTAGTTACTTATTTTTTCTTTACCTTTTCGCAAATATTTGATCCGTTAATTAATTACTTATGGTTTGTAAGTATTACAAATTTATCCACTACTATAAACTATTATTTTCTTTTAATTTTTAACGTTTTTTTTAAATTAAACGAAACTTTTGGTTATCCCGTCTTGTAACTTGGAAACAAACCCATCACCGCGCTTTTCATACTTTCATTGAGTTCCGCTATTCAACACTAGATGGCGGCAGGGGTTTCGTTTTAAACTAAATTATTGAACTAGTAGGGTTATTGAAAGAATAAAAATATAACTTGCGTTCTGTTACTAAATAATTTAAAGTAATAATTCGTGGATCTGTTAAAAGTATAAATTAACAAATACACATACTAACAGGTAACATGGTACTTACTAAAAATGCACTCTCAATAAAGTGAGGATTAAATTGGATAAAGGCCAATTTATAGTTTAAATAGTAAGTTATAGGTGATAAAGCGAGAAGAGCGTAACGTTGACAAACTCGGGGGCAGGTGCGACGCCATTTTTATGGGGGTCGTTCCAAATAACGTCCGTTTTATGCTTGAGGCGAAACTACTGGAACTATTGGATAGGATATAACTACTGGAACCATTTACTATATTTGATGTATGATGATTTTAATGATATTGATAATTGAAAAGTTGAATGTTTATTGTAATAATTTGTTTGTTGGCATGACTAATTCTAATAATTAATTTTAAATAACATTTTGTACGCCAATAGGCAAAACACGGAGATCTATATTACTATTTATAAGTACAAAGTCAAAATATTCTTTATTCAAATAGGCCTAGCAACAAGCACTTTCGAATTGTCAGTTATAACATGTATTAACATATATATTAATTAATTATTTAGAGCAATTTATTTAAGAATCTCTCTCAATGTTAGCACCTGTGTCTTACTAATCTAATAAAATTTATTCTATTCTATTCTATTATATTCTACTAGGTTGCTGGGGTCACAAAACCTTAATACACATTTAAGAAAGGGCATGATTTAAAAGAGAAGCAGTCTATTCTCATTTCGCTCAATCAAAATGACTTATTCATCAGCAAGTTATGTTATGGCAAGTACATATTTAAATTATGGTCAGCAATTAATATCATTATAATGCACCTCTATTCGAAGTAGATCGGTTGCAAGTCCGGTTGACCGAACTACCCGAACTCCTGTAAATTATTTTTCACCTCAGCGGCTCAAAAATGGCGGTTTTGCTGCAGGACGAGTGTGTGCGCCTGCGTTTGCGCACCTTAAAATATCCTGCGCATCTGACCGCTCCCGTTAATGGACTCCGGAAACGCAAAAGTCCTGTGGCGATGGGTAGAAGTAGAGAGGTCTATACTGTTTTTCACGTAAGAAGAGTCCGGTGACAGCTGTCAACCCTGTACAAATTATGTCATTATACGTCAAAAATGACATAATTTGTACTGGGTTGACAGCTGTCACCGGACTCTTCTTACGTGAAAAACAGTATAGTTTGATGTAAGCTAGGCTTTGTCTGAGGCTACATAAGCCACCTTCGAGCGCATGAGCGCCAAAACGCTGGATAGGAGTCGGAGTGGTCGCCATGGCCGAAAACGGTCGGATCGATCATCATCATAGTGGTCGGCGGTTAAGAAGTCAATCCTGACACCTGTCATTCCCATACAGTTTATAACCTCAAAGTGACTTTTAGGTTATAAACTGTATGGAAATGACAGGTGTCAGGATTGACTTCTTAACCGCCGACTACTATAGACTTAGGCTGGGTTGCACCAAACAGTAATTGTAAACTGTGTTCGTTAAAATTTGAATGTATGGAAAGACTGACAAGTGTCTATGGGATGACAGCTGCCGGCGCCATATTTAACGTTAATCAGTCTGTGATCGTAAGTCGGTGCAACCCAGCCTTAATTCTGTAGTCATCTGTAGTTAGCTAGCGCAGACTGACGCAGTAAGTCAGCATCGAGCGAGCTCCTTCATTTCGGAATTCCCGCTCACAATCATTGTAGCAATTTTCCGGGGCATCCGTCGCGAGACGCCGAGAGCCAGGAGGCAGTTACTAGATTGAACCTTGTTTTATGAATTACTTACTTTTTCCCGCGACTCCGTCCGCGTGCGACTTGTTATATTGTAGAAATAATTGTTATTTAATTGTTATAGGCGCAGGCTTAAATATCGCTAGCCCATACAATATTCTACCCCAATTTTCCCCCCTTAAGGAATGATTTCCGGAATAAAAACTATCCTATGTCCTTTCCTGGGACTCAAAATATCTCGTTTAAGCGTAAACAGGTATAGGTCGATTCACATGAGCTGGCGCGGAAAATGTATGTAACTGTCATTAATTTCATAGAATTCCGCGCCAGCTCTTGTGAATCGAGCTATAACAGACAGACGGACAAAGTTACTTTCGCATTTATAAACGCTTCGTTACGGATGGAACCTCGTGTGCGTAGTGAAACTTTAAACAAAATGTGTGTATTTTTAAGGTTACGGACCTCTAAAGGAAAAAAACGCAACCTGTATAGCATCACTCGTGACGTGTCTGTCCGTCTGTCACAGACTATTTGCTCCGAAACCACTGTACCGATTGATTTGAAATTTGGTAAGTACACATATGTAAGTCGGTAACCCATTTTATTCATTAAACGATTTTTTTCCTTCACATGAAATGATATAAATTTTAATTCTGACATGAAAAAAATATGTTTCTTTTTTAGCAATATTCAGATATGTCTTACAATGTATTAATTTAGTTTGTGTTATTTAATGATTTTGTAGGTCTGTAAACATTTTTATTTTGCATACAGTCATGGTTAAGCATGGAAACCTACCTGTAATTTTGTTTGTAACACCTGTTTGGTAATGTTTAACGCAAATAAATGTTCTTATTCGTCTTATTCAAAATAGACGAAAATTGACCATTCCACTCCCCTCCTTATCTATAAAACTACTGGTTCTTTTTTTGCCGGTTCAAAATGCTTTATGCATACCCCCAACCCGGGGACGGCCATTTGAGGGGGCAAACTACTGGGCCTAACATTTAGAAAAAGTACACTAAATAGTCCTTTACCAATAGATTACAGGAAAACCTATAAGAAGTGAGGTTTAGTAGGGTACAAATGGACGTAAGAGCCGTGAGTTGCCTATGAAGTTGCAGTGCCTAGTAGGTATGGAATCCTTCTTTAAATGTGGAGTTGCAGTAGTAGGTATTGTATTGAATCCTACATATATGATTGTGGCATATTTTTGTTGTTTTTTTTTCTTTTATGTCATGATTTTTTCTTTCTTCATTGTGCGTAGTCCGACACGCACTTGGCCGGATTTTTTGCCTACAGGTAGCTTCGTGGTCCGCAGTCAGAGAAGTAGAGCACAGGGGAATGTCCAGAACAAGACGAAGGATTTAGCATTGGAGGAGCCTAATTTTCAATTCGATGGAGAGTGGTCGACTACATAGTACAGTCAAATAGTTGGGTACACCATATATTTTGTATGGCTGCCACGAACTATATGACGCTGACTGTACCTACTTTCAGAATGTTCGTAAGTGAAGCTCGAGCTACGAGCACGGATTTCAGTCGCTTTCCCAAGTGTCAATAAGCCATGAATTTATGTAGCAGCGTAACAAGTTAACACAATTTATATGCTACATAAAACTAAAGTACAAAGGCGAACTTATGAGAGATCTCTTCCAGTTAACCTTTAAGGAATTGATTGGAAAGTGGGAGGATGAAGTAGACAACAACAGTGTTGTGAGAACAGCCAAACTGTGCCTTGCAGGAATCCTTGTTCCCCATGAACTACAACTTTACGGTCTTCTAGACGAGTCTGAACCGGTTTTTACTACGTATGCGCGTTCGATCCTAGACCACAACACAACATTGCTAACCATCAGGTTATTTATGTTCAAGCGCAAACCTATCCAGAAATAAAACAAACGATTTTAGGTATAGTAGAAGCCGGCGCTACTACAATACCGCGGGGCGCGAGGCCTCTTCAGCTTATTCAAATTGCAAATACAATAAATAAATTATAAATAAATATTGGGGGACAATCTTACACAAATCGACCTAGTCCCAAACTAAGCAAAGCTTGTACTATGGGTACTAGACGACGAAATACATACTTCTGTAGTAGATAAATACATAGAGAACATCCAAGACTCAAGAACAAAAACCGTGCTAAATGGGATTCGAATCCGGGAGCTCTAGCTTCGGAGGCAGTGTCACTACCAACTGGGCTAAACAGGCCGTCATATATTTGACTGTTTCAGAAAATTTAGGGCCATGGGCCGCCCAATTCAGAAGCAGGCTCTTGGTGTATAAGGGTGGGGGCGCCGATGGGGTGGCGCGGTACGAGGCAGCTTTAGCGTGCGAAAATTACATTCCAAGAGCTCCTCGCATATCTATCACTGGAAATTCGCGCCGGGCTGAAACGCGGGAGGGCAAGAGTGCTCTCACCTCTGTGGTCACATTATTGCCCATGATCAAGGGTTTTACTTTTAATTACTGAATCGAAATTGTGCTTGCTCTTCTCCAATCACCGTTCGGAGCGTGAGATGACAGAACACTTTTTATTTTTAATAGTAGTTTACGCAGCAGCTATATAATTAGGGTTCTCTCGCTACGCTCGTTTTGTTACAGCGACTCGTGAATTTTAAGACCTAATTATGTAACGTTGTACGAGTATACAATAATACGACAGCAAAATTTTGACTTATTTAAGTCAATCAACGAACGAACAACGAACGAACGGGCATTGAAGTGTGCCAATTTAAAAATTGAAAAAAAAAAAAATAGTTCTGTAATAATTAATGATAATCCGTCGGAAATCTCCATTTTGGTACTTTTTTCGTGGTGATGACTATGGTATTTTAATAAAAAAAAATTGTTTTAATACTGCTGTTAGTCATTTACCCGGGTATGTCCTTAAACTACGACCAAGACCACCGGGGAATGGGCAGCAGCATTCCTAGAGCGCGGTGGAGATACTGCGATCGCCAACACGCATGCCAAGCGTGGCGATTATGGCATTTACCCCCCATGAAATTGGGGGAGGCCTATGTCCAGCAGTGGACGTCCTAGGGCTATGGTGGTGGTGGTTAGTCATTTAACTGACAGATTGTAATGCTGGAGAAGAAAAAGGCTTTTATTTAACTTGCACTGTTTGCATGTAAATTGTAAGTATTCGTATGTAAGTTCTCAACAAAATTTGCACACCATTTTCAGACCTTTTACCAGTGGTACCACGGCTTTTGTACCACAGGGGGACCACGGGTATTTTTTTTTACCCGTTGTCCCACCGTTTTAAACAGTGTTCGCCAGTGGGTCTACGGGTAATTTACTTTTTCCCATGGTCCCACGATGCGATGTGTTTAAAAATGTTCGGTTCTGGCGCTTCGCCGGCCGCTGCCGCGGCACGCTCGCATCGCTCGCTTAGCTCGCGCACTTTAGGATCGCAGTTCTACTAACACTCCTCCTCGCTCCGCTCGTCGTCGTACCTAACTATTCTGTAGAATAAATTTAGTGAAAACAAACATTTCAGTAATAATTACGAACATAGACGAACCATGGGGAAAAATAAATTTCCAGTAAAACCAGACACTTTCAAAACTAGAAAGCAATATAGAAATAAATTAGCATTGCCAAAATCCAATTAAGCCATGTACAAAAAAAGTCCGCAGTATAAATGCATTCTAATTTTTAATCATGTCCCAAATGAGATCAAATTTCAACCTAATGATGAGATATTTAAAACTAAATTAAAAAACCTATTAATAGAGAATTGCTATTACTCGGTGGACGAATTCCTCGATGACCATAGTTTAGCAATGTAGGTAGCCTTAGATTTCATAATCATAACATAGTGAAGTGACCTATTTCGACTTGAATGGTAATAACTTGTTGTGTGCCCTAACAGGGTGTCATGGAATGACTTATAATTAAAATGTAACATCTTATTATGTATGCATGACATTACAATGAATAAATAAATAAATAAATAAATTACCCGTAGACCCACTGGCGAACACTGTCTAGAACGGTGGGACAACGGGTAAAAAAAATTACCCGTGGTCCCCCTGTGGTACAAAAGCAGTGGTACCACGGGTAATACACTAATTTTCAGCCACTTGCCGGTATCCGATAGAGCAGAAATTTGGCATACTTGTGTAAGTTCGGTGACTATACAGTATTATGGTAACACGGAGCTGATCTGATGATGGAGACAGGTTGATCGAATCCCGGCAAGGGCATTATTTGTGCATTTAGCACGGATATTTGTTCCGGGGCCTTGGATGTTTTCCATGTATTTAAGTATGTATTTATCGATGTAAGTATATCGTCGTCTAGTCCCCATAGGACAAGCTTTGCTTAGTTTGGGACTAGGTCGATTTGTGTAAGATTGTCCCCCCTATATTTATTATTTATTTATATATCTTCGTCACCCGTAACACAAGCCTTATTGAGCTTACTATAGGAATACTTCGATTTGTGTGAAAAAAATATCCCCTTATATTTATTTATTTAGTTGTGAATAAAAGTACAGTCATACATAAAAGCGTATACTAACAATGAAATTTTTGACAGAAACTTATTAACCTTTTCACCGCTACAGTTTTTTTTATTGAAATAGGAGGCAAACGAGCATGCGAATCGCTTGATGTTAAACGACACCCGCAACACCAGTATAGGGTTGTTGTTGTAATTCCGTAAGTTGTGTCTCATACGGATACGGCAGTCTTTTGTAAAGTTCGGAGCTCTTCTTACTACCCCTTTACATCAAGTCAATGGCGGCAAAAAGGTTAAACGTGGCCTTAAATTAAATTACCATACAGGCACAAAGAAGGATCAATCAATGATCAGGCACAATGAAGAAATATTTTTTTGGCGAATTATGGTAAGCAGACACCGCAGCGTATGGACGCTTCCTGGGACTCCGAAGGATCACAAGCGCATTGCCGACTCAGTATTAACTTAAGGATTTGTAGTGTACACCGCAGAGACACATGCAGGTTCCTCAGTCTCAACACAGCGTATTCTCGGGAGCTCTGGCGACCTTTCTCACCACCAGGAACTCAACACCAATGTATTGGTACCATGCCATGGTAGCAAAGAGATAGTCAGGGGCTACCAATGGTTAATTTTTTTAAAGTTAGGCCCTCTTTGTTGTGTTACCTATATAGGTAGTTGTGGTGTTTATTACACGATAGAATATTAGTACATTACTACAGAGGCCGGGACGAAAGGGGTTGCCGGCCGAAGACATATATATAGGTCTAAGGCTGGCAACCCCAAATTTCCCGCCGAGGTATGTATAGTGCTTTTCTCAAACATGAAATGAAATAAACAACAAAAAAAAACAAAATTTTATTTTTAATACGCATAGTGGCAGAATGTCATGATGCCTGTGCCACAAATTTATGTGGAATGGAATTAAAAAAGAGGACTTTGCCGGCCTAGGCCTGCAAGATTTGTATGAAATTCCATTAACGACCTCTTGTCATAGCCGCGCCTGAAACGTCATACTTCGCAGCCTATTATAAGGAACATAACATCAATATTTCATTGCATGTTGAGAAAAGTACATTACGATACAAGGGTTGTAAGACAAAGAAAGGCCGATATCGCAGAAGTTTGAGGCCCGAGCCGCAGGCGAGGGTCAGAAATATGCGAGAGAGGGCTTTCTGTTTTACGACCCGTGTTTTGTACACAATTTTACGTCACCACTTGGCCAAAAGTGGGTTTTTCCGGACGCGCAGCGTGCGGAAAAGCGCGCTTTTTGGCAAGGTGTGGTGTAAAATACATAATAGTACTGTTGTGTCGAGAAAGGCATGTTAAGGTGGTTTTGACATGTAGAGAGGATGGATGAAAGAAGATTGTCAAAACGAGTGTATGAAGGAAGAGTGGATGGAAAAGTTGGAAGAGGAAGACCTCGGCGAACGTGCTCCGACAAAATGGGAGACATTCAGCAGAATGGCCAGGTCAAGAGTACCCTAATCAGCGCGCATGCATGAAGAATGTTATGAGAGTTCATGAAGCGAAAGTTATATGTCAGGATTGTAGTAAATGGAAATCCGTAATCTCTGCCTACCCCTCTGAGAAACAGGCGTAATTATATGTATATATGTAGATTATATAGTACTGTTTCGTAGTAATTTAACACAAACAAAACAGATGCCTATGTATATGAACAGTCCATAACTACATGCAAGAGGATCTTTGAATGAATGAATGAATGAAAAACAATTAATTCAGATAAAATCCATATTTTTGTTAGTGAGGACACAGTATATATGTATTATATTTGTTAGTAGACAATTGTAAGATGACGTGAAATGATTAACAATTTAAAAATTATTAACATCCGAGGGCAGTTTGTCCCAAGAAATCTGTATAGGGTTGTTCCATACTTAAGTTCTCTCCTCGAGTCTTTACTTAACTTTACACCAATAACCACTTTACACCGAACTAGCTTCACCGACGTCACCTAAAAGCATAAATGTGTCCAGTTAATCAGTGTACGTTTCATCACCTATTTAAAGCAGCCAGCACAGTAATAACTGCATTGCAATCAGAAACGCATTACTGCACCTCATTTGCCGTCGCCACCCACCACCCGTTCTGCTGTCCTGGTAGAAGGCAGTAAGAACCGTTGACTTTAATATGTGGTTAATGCCTTTGCTTCGTTGGTTCACACCTCCCTACCCACCACCTGCATACTTCTGCTGCCCTGGTAGAAGGGAGTAAGAGCCGTTGAATTTTGTATGTAATTCCGGCGTTTGCTTCGTTGGTTCTGAAGTACCTAGTTGAAGTTAAAAATGTTTGTTTCCGTTCTTAGTAAGAAATGTTGGAAAATAGTGGGGTAATTTGGAAACATTGGTTGAGATTGTTTACATGGAGCAGCTAATCAATATTCAGCCTTTGAATCGGCCGCTTATATGTGATGGTTCATAGATAGCTTATGCCTCATCGTTGTGGATAAAATGTCATCTTGTTCATATTTGCTACAATTTTACTGTACATTTAAAAAAATCAACACCACTTTGTGACCTAAGGGCTGGCTCGTTCCTCGGCCAACGCATAGGCATGGCGATGCAACGAAGTAATGCAGCCAGCCTTTTGGGAACCATCTCGCGATCTAGGAGACATAGGTTACTGTTGCAATAGTTTTCCTAACAGGTATTTAGTTTTTTAATATTAAGTTTATTTTGAAGTTTAAGATTTTTTAATTTTGGTAACTGTACTGTTAATTTTTAAGTAAAAAAAGTAAAAAAAAAGTAAAAGTAGTTTATTCTTCAGATTAGGCATATTACAAGCACCTATGAACGTCAATAAACTACCACCGGTTCGGAAAAATAAACCTCTGCCACGAGAAGAACCGGCGTAAGAAACTCGGCGAGGTGCATGTAAGTAATTTGTTTCTAGCTGTTCAACAACCAATCCTCAAGCGAATAGATGCGCAACGTGCTTGTTGAATCCTCTGGAGTTAAAAGCGTCCAAAGGCTCGTCCGATGCTTACCAGGCTTAAGATAGGTCGTATGGTTGTGTGCCATCGCAAACATGCCAATTTATCCTTTGTAATTCGACTTGTATTTTAAATAATGTATCTCGAACACGTCGTCTGTATCTAAATCCGTCGCTTCCCCGCCGATTCCACACAAATTGCCAGGAATAAAAGACTCGTAGGCCCTCACACGAGACCGTAGTGTAAATGCTCGCTTGCCTACATTTTAAGGCAGGTGAATGTTTGATGGCATGCTGCTGCGTGGTTAATAATGCACGGATGTTGTTTAGAACGCGTCTGCTGGTGTATTCAGTGAGGTTTTATTTTGTACTTCCGCTAAGGTTATGGTAGCCTGGTAAACATGTGGCAAAGCTGGGTTTGAATCATCGTACCAAATGAGTTTTTTTTGCATATATGTACGGACTTTCGTTTGCAATTTACCAATAGCTTGTCGGTGGAGGAAAACATCGTGAAGAAACGATCGCTGCAACGTAGATGCAGCTGAGAACTTGTTTAAGATGGCTAATGTTACAAATAAACAACCTAGTATTTATATCAAACCGATTGTAGCGGACTAGACAATAAGGTGAACTTTTGACTCGTTTGGGGGGAGGGGGGTGGCTTGATTAGTGAGATTTTTAATGTAACATTTTTCCCAGAATTATTCATGACCTTAGACTTCCCCAATAACCACATTTTACACCTGCGACTTTTTGATGAGATTTACCGTGGGATCACATAAGGCCCTAAGGTACCTACAATATAATAATGCGTTCAGATTGCTGCTGGGACTGCCGCGATACTGCAGCACCTCGGGGACGTTTGCAGAAGCATATGTGGCATGTTTTAAAACCACGATGGCACTGCGGGCTGCATCCCTCGCAGTGCGTTGTGCGTTGCCGTGCAATGAACAGAAAACGCTTGCTACGTCGTAAATCGCAATTCGAGCAAAGTCGTGGCTGTTAGCCTGCAAATTGCAATTCTAAATCGCGACCACCTAATTTATTGCGATAACTTATAGATGAGTTGGTTGTAAAAGTTTTTTTAGTAGATTAATATTCTAAAACTGGGTCGATTAACTACTTTAAAACTGAGATTTTATAGGGTTTTAATCTACTAAACATGAGTTTTAGCGATGATTTGATAGCGACCCATTCTGACGAGGGTCAACTCTGGAGCATTCTAGAAGTCCATGTTATAACATTTTTTCTAAGAAACTCGGTTACTGTGGTCTCCTCGCTGGTGGTACAGAATAACGACAAGGAAAAAGTTGATTGACTCAACTATAACTGTAGAAATGATACTATCTGTAATTGAAGAAACGTTGTCCTTCGCTGGTCTTCGTCATGGTCGCAAAAAAAATACAACATTTCATTTAAGTAGTATGAAATCTTAACTCATTTCGTTAATTTGGTAACAAGAAACCCCAAAAAATTTTTTTCATATTTTTATAGCTATTACTTTTATAAATATTCACGAAAATGTGAAGAAAGCCCATATCGTAGTAATGATGTCATTACTACGAAATTGTGACTGTCACAGCGCACAAACAGAACAGCAGTTCACTTTCTTTAGTAAATTTGTCTTAGTAACAGTGCTTCTGTATGATTTGTTACGCTGTTACGTCTTACTTGTCACTTACTCTCTTTTAGAATGAGGAACTTTTGAAATTGTTTTATTTATATGTAAATGGGATATAATCGAGAATTTAAAAATGTGGTTTTGCTTAACTTTTTATCCTCTATTTGATTTCATCGGAAAAAAGCCTGCTTAAAAAATTAAATGTTGTCAATTGCAGTTCATCTCGTAACCAGAGCATTGAATTTCCAATTTTAATGCATTTTCTTAACATCCATCACTTAGTTTAACGTACGTTAGCCCATCCCACTCCATTCAATATGCTAGAGTATTGTACCAAGATCTCATATATCACAAGACGTCGATATCTTCTAATAATCCAATCACAGCACTCCCTACCCGAACTAATGTTATTGTCAAACAGAACCATTATCCGGCCAGCGGCTAACTTAATGTCCAGTCACGTACGTGCGACAGCGACACAAACACACGTTACGCTAAAGCTAGAAAGAGATAAATCCAATAAACAACGTGCACTTCAATAATGAAGCGTCGTTATTCATTACTGCAAACGAATTTATGCTTTATGACGCCGTTTGAACCGCTACAATGCTGTAATGCGCCGTTTTTCAAATTTGGAAAATCTGTTCTTTGATTGTGTTTTATTTCTGTTCAACTCGCGACCTTATCTTGTGTTGTTTAAGGTTGAGTATTAGTTTGTTGTTTGTTTTCATTACTCAGTAAAAGTAGTGAAGTGACGACATCGATCTTATTTCTTTTATCGACGTTGCCGTCGCTCGGAATCGGAATGAGGTAATAAAGAATTGCAATTCCTTTTACGTGTCTTTTTAACATTGGTGATGGTCAGTAATGAATGCTACTTAATTGAATAATCTCTTTAGACCCCGCCGCTCCCTTGTGGTATTTATATTAATGTATTTTGTACACGTGGAATTTCAGTTTATACTATTCTAGATGACAGTATGTGAGATTTATTTTGTTTTTATTTTAGATCAGAGCGGCTACCGCGAAATGTGTTCGTGTAGTTGCATCTCTGTCGCACTTGCATATTCGAGCGACAGAGAGGGAGATACTTGAACGAATTTCGTTTTCGTTTCGCGGTACCTAATCCTAACCTACAAGCCTAACTTGTCCCACAAAGGCACCTCACATAAGTATATTTAGTAGGTAAGGTAGGTTTATGCTAGTTCTTCCCTTAATTTAATGATCTTATTTTCCGGGATAAGAATGATTCATCCTACTGCATGCGTAGTATGCACTCCTAGTACTTTTTACCTGTGTTTGTGCGCCTGGTACCGCTTTCTACACGATGATTCATAATCGCCGGTAATAAGGAACCGGAATTAGTAATTCAGTAATCGATCGCAATCTGGCTTGATTCTTGAAAATCTGTGTCACCCTGCTCGAGATTTATTAATTTATTTCCGTTTCAGCTGAGGCAATAATGTTTTCGTATGTCCGGATTTCCGTCTGTTCTCCTCTAAAGGTCGCATTTATGTGAGCATCTTTGACAATTATGAAGATTTTTTGACACGTGACTTTCTGGAAATTTTGTAGTTTAAAAAAAATAGCGATGTCTCCAGCTCACAGATACACTAGTTGTCTTAGTTATTGTGCTTCAAACATGTTTTATTGTGCCACTGGTTTATATCACTTGGCGGTTTTCATTCTCTATAGAGCATGCGCTCCTAATAGTGCTTTGAATATCAATACAACCAAAGAAAATGAGAAACGCCGTTCCCTCATTTATCCTTTTAATTGGACGAAACAAACTTTGATTATTAATTTATTGTTAACTCCTTATTCGTGTGTATATTGTACACTATTGGCTATGTGCGAAGTAGGTGGTGGGGGTAAGCTAGGCGATCGTAGCGCACAACATGGCAGAAATGTGTACTTACCGGGGACCACTGTCAAATTTACTTTCACGTTTTCTATTGGTTTCTTAACGGTTTCCTACGATTCGTTTCGTTTGTATGTATTTATTTATTTTCTTATTTATTTCAGTAAAAATTCCAATACGGGGTCTTTCTCGTTTACAAAAGTAAATAAAATATTCATGTGTCATTATTTGACATCTCTGAGTTTTGACATTGTCTCGGGACCTTTGACGTTTGACGTTTCAGACGTGCACATAGCCAATAGTAGTTGGCGGTTAAGAAGTTAGCCTGACACCTGTTATTTCCATACAGTTTATAACCTAAAAGTCACTTTGAGGTTTTAAACTGTATGTGATGACAGGTAGAAGATAGAATTCTTAACCGCCGACAACTAATACCAATATACGCCTCGTAGATCATAGGAGTAAGTATGGCACATTCATTATTTTTGTTAATAAATAAGTAAAGTATGCGTTCCTAGTACAGTCAGCTTCATATATAGAACGTAGCCAAAGTGTCAAAATAGTTTGGTACACCATACAAGGTATATGGTACAACCGAACTATTTGGCCAATTTAGCTGCTACGATATGACACTGACTGTACATTAATATAAAGTGGCATAATGCTGCGTAGTATACATTATTCTTGTCCGGATATATCTTGGTCGCCAATAGATAATGTATGCTCTCCTAGTCCACTGATATAAAGTTGCATAATGCTTGGCGCCTAGTATAAATCATTTGAGTAAGGGTTGCGGTTGCGAAAGTGGTTGTATCGCGTGGTGGTATAGCGCATATGGGGTTGCCAGGCTATGTCCGGCTTTTGAAAATTAACCATCGACTAAAAATAACAGACATAGACATAATATAAAACAATGAGTTCCACGTCAAGGTCGGCTTTTTTTGAAATTCAGGGCCTGATAATTCTAAGCGCATATAATAGATGAGATATGTTGTTGGATGTGTTACCATCGCACAAATTGCCAGGAATGCGCCCTGTAAGGGTATCGCAATATAATATAAAATAAGCATTTTAAATTAAATTAAAGGTATTAACAAAAACATGATCTATAATTTGTCTATAAAATATTCCTATTTATGTATGTATTGCTTTATTGTACATAAAACACGACAAAATGACAAACAAACAAAAAAATGGAAGTATAAAGGCGAGCTTATCCCTTTAAGGGATCTCTTCCAGCTAACCTTTGAGCAAATGAGTTGAAAGAAAGCAATGGAAGATGAAGATAAACAACCTGTCAATTATGCACTGAAAAAAAAAAGTTTAATTTAATTACGTTTCTAACTTAAAATCATGTTTTAGTAATACATGTATTTCTCTATTAAACTCATATACACCTTCTAAACGCCAACTTTTGAAACAAATGCCACCACTCGCGCGGCTACAGCAGTACGCGGTCAATGTGTCATTGTATCGCGGGACTAAAAGGTCGTATGTGTACTAGACTTGTGTAAGTAACCTGTGACGTTTTGTACGCGGCCTATGCCTCATTGTTTCGTGAAACTGAAAGGTCGTATGTATATTAATTTTTGTGAGCGACTTGTGGCGTTTTAGTTTCGAAATTAGAATAGTCAGCGAGGACTGAACGTTAGTCCTAAACGGAGTCGCGGGTTTCGATCAAACGCGGTTTGCGCTGTTTTGTATGTATTTCTCTCTCTCTCTCTAGGGTGAGATATTCCAGTTGCATTCTAAAGAACGGTTCCGCTTGTTATCTCATAAAAAGATCCCTAAGATTGGTATAGGCACTAAGCTTTTGCCCGCAACTCCATCCGCGTGCAACTCGTTATAAAATAAATAATTGTAGGTATATTAAATAGTTGTAGGCGCAGGCTGAAATATCACTCGCCCATACAAACTTCTACCCCCCTTTTTAAACCTTAAGGAATGATTTCCGGAATAAAAATATATCCTATGTCCTTTCCCGGGACTCAAACTATCTCTGTACCATTTCATCTAAATCGGTTTAGAAGAGGTAACAGACAGACTTCAGATCTTCAGATTTGTAATATAATAATATTAGTATGGATAGTATGTATGTATGATTATGTTAAAGCATAGAGTTTAGAAGAACTGCATATTAGGTACATCTACTACCCAATTTTCCACTACATCATCAACATCATCATCATCACCCCGTAGGCATCCACTGCTGGATACAGGTCTTCCCCAATTCGCGCCACCACAATACCCAGTCGTCAGCTCTCCGCATCCAACCACTTCCCGCCACTCTCTTCAGGTCATCGGTGCACCTGGCGAGAGGTCTCCACTCCAGTTACATCATCATATCAGCCGAAGGACGTCCACACACATAGGCCTTCCCTAAAGAGTGCCACATGACTGGTCCTACGCCTGCGGCACCCGCATCAAGCGAACATCGCGACCTTTACCAGCCCCCATATGATGGTTGCTATTTTATTACTTATCGTCGTGGTTAAGACATTCGTCACGTTCTGACAAGTATGCGAGTGCGAGAGTGACGGGCGTCTTATCCACGACGATAAGTGATAAAATGGCAACCATCATACGCCTGCAGGTCATCAGTACACCTCCAACTAAATTTCTTAACTCGTTAACTACGAGTAATAATATCTACTTAGCTGTGATAGTTTTCCTTTAAAAAACAGTATATTATATACATACCTACCTCGAATTCTCCACATACCCAATAGCAACCGTTTGGTTGGCTGGACGGGGGGAGGGGGAACACTTGACTCCAACAAAAATTTTAACTTTAAATATCACGCAAACGGACTCCTGAATCAATGAATTATTGATGTAGACCGTGAGCCAGCAATAGAATTCAAAGACCAATTTATGGACGGACGCGAATCAAAGGGCACGTATAACGAACACGAACTTACCAAAACAACGTGTAGACAAAATGTAGTGGATTGAAGTGCGAATTTGAGACATAAATGTTCTTTTTATCAACAAAAGGAGCTCATTTGGATGATGTAGCGCGCATGCCGCTATTATTTTCTTGTCCTCTATATTCGTGTGCGAATAAACCCACGAATGTGTGAACACGTGAACAGTAGTTCGCGATATCACTCGTACACCAATGTTTCGTCGAATGACGAGGCGAATAGCGAACACGATAGTAATATATATCGATAGTAATATATAGTAATATATATACACGATATAAATCTAGTGGGGTAATATTTATTCTCATATTTCAAACGTCAAACTAATGCTTTAGACATTTTTTGTCATTCATTGACCGATACCTAGTGGCAAACCTGGCAAACATATTGCCGTATAATCACTTTGAAATGACATTAGTAGAAAAAGATAATCCTCGCTTAAAATTAATAAAAAAATAACCTAGATTGTACGTACGTGCCTGCAAACTATTAAAAAGTTGCTTTAAAAATATTGCTCAAAGGCTTAACCACGAAAACTTGTACCAACCAGGTACAAGTTTTCGTGCGAGGGGAAAAGACTAACAATTTTTGCGCCTGGCTCGAGTACTAGTATGTACTCGTATATCAAACAGATGCCAAATTATATACAGCTTTCTTGTATTAACGGTTACAGAGCTAAGACGCGGTCAGACGGACGGACAGACATGTCGAAACTATAAGGGTTCCTTGTTTACTACGGAACGCTAAAAAGAAAAGATTGCACTACAAACGTAATTCCTAAATATATCTCGCTTCCGTGTGTCTAAAACATGCCTTGGCTTCTAATAAGAAGAATTCATCCAAACCGAAATCCTAGATCAACCTCTGCTTTTAGTTAACTAACAACACTACACTCTAGCCACTGATAGTTATAGGTTACATGATGATTAACGAAATCAATTCGCAAATGACAAAATCGTGACAAGAGGTCAAACTAATAGTGACCAGGGGCACAGAAGCAGGAGAAACTCTTTCAAGCCACATTTGTCATCGCTCATGACGGATATAATCGTCGATGGTATCTACATGTCTAGTCGACAAACAGAGCTATTGGCCACTAATGAGCCGATTTTATCCAGTACACAGGTTGATTTAAAATGGACCATTCAAGTCGTTCGATTGATTTAATACTGCACTTTAATACTTTGCACGACTTTGTATGAAGTTAGCTTAAGTCGTTAACTATTTCTTGAAGATTGCCTTTGTTATCATCATTTCTTGGATCACTTCATGATCACTTGCTATAACCATGATTTTTAATCGTATAACTAAAGTTTTTTTGCCTGAAGTCATATTTTTAAAGTATGTTGTTGGTCCTACATGACTTAAAAAGCGTTCTACACCTACACACCCCACCAATATATCACAACAACCGCCTCGAAACTAACTAAATAAATATAATATCTTTGGCACAATGCCGAGGGGGCATTTTTAGATTTAATTTAGTTTTGTAGTTAATTTTAATTTTGTTACAATAATTTAAATTTTTGTAGGTAATATGTTTATTTGTATTTATGTTAAATAAACTTCCTACATTCTATTAAATGAATGGAATAATTATTGTCACTTTCCTGCTTATGTATTATGTTATATGTTTTTATTTGTATTAATCATACATTGTCAACAACACAACATTAAGTAATTATAATTTTACATAAATAAAAAATAAATAGGCATAGGGATGTGACGACCCCATCGCCCACTGGGTTTCCAGTGCAATCAGTCAACGTAGGGCAGCTTGTTGCGAGCTGTTAGGGAGTAGCGACCCTACGTACCTGAGTACTCCTGGGGGTGTTCTGTGGGTTGGTTGTATGAACAGGCCCCCCGCCTCTGGTTTGCCTTAACTGGCTGTCCAGAGTGGAGTCGCTGGAGCTGTTGCTCGGGGGTGGATGTGGTCACCTAAGTGGCGAGTTGGCTATATGTTTAAAGTCCAGTGCCACCTCTCTTCCCCTAGCCATGCCAGCCATTTTTTAATGTCGCTATTTATAGGGGCCCATCTAGTAGGGGGAGAGTCACCGTCTGCCTGAGATAAAATTAAGAGACAGTTTTATTAAGTAGACATCCGTTGTCCCACTCAATAGCCCAACCATTAGTCCATCATATCATATTCACCAAATAATCCCGGTTCATTTAGATTCCATCAACCAGCCCTCCCCCTGTACACCCTGGCGGATGCTATCTCTGTGTGCGTCCCATGACACGGGCAGGGACAGCATCTCTGCTCGGTGTACCCCTTGCATTTCATTAAATTGTCAAAAGGGCATCTATGTGTTGGCTATGTGGTACTCGGTTGGTACTTCGGTAGCTCGGTACTACGGCTCCGCGCACGCCTTCCAAAGGTCCGGGACACTATTGTCCCGTGAGCGGAAAAGACATATAATAATAAATATAATATTAATTATTATCGCTGCATCTCTTGGCTGTTGTGAAAAAAAGTTATATAGGTGTGTAGAACCTTTTAACATGAGTAATGCTGCTCGCACACTGCCTGCTATAGATGTTATATTATAACAGTCAGTCTTGGAGCACCATAACAACAAGTTATTTAACATTTCTAGTCTATTCCCTTCTGTCAGGATACTTCGCTTTCGGAAATCAGCAGCATCTTTTAGTTTGTCTTCTAGCGATAACGGAGCAGCATAGCATGTCTTCTAGACATCGGAACTGCCCGGAGACAGTCTCTGTGAGTTCGGTCTTTCCAGTAATGACGTCATCAAAATTATCGTCTGTCTGGTTTCCTTTGCCTTAGTAGAAAGTGGCGTGGACATTTGTTATTTGTCATGTAGGAAGTGATTATTTTATACGTTTTTTAACTCGGCTAGGACCAGTAATATAGAAGCTAACGGGCGTCATGATATAATCACCATAAATTATACAGACCGCGGCTTCTAAAATAATGAACAAGACTGCTACTGCAATACACGGTGCACGCAACATAATACCTAAGCTTTATGAGGACAAGAATAGCCATAGCACTCGTAAATTGAAATATCCTTACTCCTCGGTGCGATACTTAAATCAGTAATTTGCAATAAACATAAAAGTTTTACGGAGATGCGTACATCAAAATAGATTGCGCCGTCTAATCTTACCTAGGATCGGTATGTTTTCTGCGTAAATCACGAAAAATAAATGCATCCTATATCATACAAGAGTCGGGAATCGAACCCGACGGTGGGTTTCAAAGCGAGCGCCCCGCTGCGCGCGAGCGTTCGCGACATGCGCCTACCAAGCGCGCAGCACCGCGCAGCGTGAGCCGGCCTTTAAACCGCTGATGCTGTAATAAATCGTATTTTAAAACCTCCCCCCGTCTCTGCCCGCCTGGTACATCGGCTGCAACTATTTCAAGTTAAATGGACCAAATAACTGCTTTGATAGCCAAGCCGGACTGTCCGGCGGCGTTTTAACGATTTTTCGCTAGGAAATCTCCGTTTTCGCTGAAATTATTTTTATTGTTTTCACTGCGGTCGCAATGCTTTATAACGGTTAGTCTCATTTGTTGTCTTCCGCGTCATTTAATTCCAGCAAGCTACGCAAGGACTATTTCAGAGCTATTTTATTTACTTAGATTTAGTGGCCAAAACTGCAAGAATGTATAAGAACTAACAAACGTCTTTCAAATATTTCACGACCTAAATATTTTGTTTGCAAGGTCTTCGCGGGTTCGCCGCAGTAGGTCATCTGTACCAAATTTAGGCCGAGTTCCTCTTACCGGAAAATGTTGGCACTCCACCGAGCACATTCCGAAACATGGGCCAAATTTTCTCAAACTTAAGACAAAATGTCCTGTAACTGTTTAATGACTAATTTGCATTGTTTAGTCAAAAATTACTTAATTATTATACATCATCATCATCCTCAAAAAATAGTCCGGACGAAGCATATAGTGAGATAGCGTTCTCGTATACAACATTCTTGATTTGTACCTATCGGAAATCTTCTCTGGAGGATAATCCTAATATTCTCTATAATCTGGAAAGTTAAAGCTATAAGCTATGACCCTCTTTTTATAAAACTTATTAAACCTCCTCGTGTTGTATCACTCGACGTGTTTATAATAATATGTGATGTGTGTAATGACCGAGCGAGCGAAGCGTCTCCGTTACCGGCGCATTTCTAAACCGGTTTTCGTGAAATTTTGTGCGTAAGTTACATTGAATTACATGGAATTAATTACTCGCGAGTTCTACAGCTTACGTAGCCGTATTTATGCTTGAATCTCACGGAGTTTTCAGCAAGTTATTTTCATCGTGGTTACACAAAACTCCTGCAAGTGCATGCTAGCTCATCAACCAATGCAACCTTACAAAGCATTCCTAATCCAAGCGAAATATAACCAGTGTCCAAAACTAAACAAATCAGACAATTACCCGTTAAACAAAGCAGCCGAGCAACCGTTACATCCATCTAGTGCGATTCCAAACGTTCCATTCTAAATCGCGCGCTCGCCAGTTCATAACGCTTACCGACAATCGACAATACGTCGGTGAACCAGTGTAGGGCTGATCCATAGTGGACGGCGGTTATGAAGTCAATCCTGACACCTGTCATTTCCATACAGTTTACAACCTCAAAGTGACTTTTAGGTTATTAATTGTATGGAAATGACAGGCGTCAGGATTAACTTCTTTACCGCCGACTACTGTATGAGAGAGGGACCTTTCTGCTGGAACTTTCTCAAGTTCGAAACGCAACGAGCGGGCGCGGCGCGGTGCGGGACGGAGGCGGTTTTAAATTTTGGTCTTTCAGAAAATGTCGACTGTCGATTACTGCTTCATGTCACACACGCCGCCTCCGCTCTACCGCGCTACCGAATACCGCGTGTTTTTTGGTGCGACGTGCTCCGGACTGCGTTCGCTTTACCGCAAAACCACCTCCGCCCCACAAGGACGCTGCACCGCTCCCTGTGCGTTTCAAACTTAAAACTCGAGAATATTTGACATCATTCGAGACGAGAGTGTTTTGTTTCCAGACCCAATAAAAATCGAGAAACCGGTGTCTCCATCAGGCTGGTTTTCACTTGTTTTCCAATGGCCTTGATATAAATTAAAATCACCTCCCGATTAAATAAACGTAACGAACGCATAAACAGTAGCAGGCAGTTTATCTTTAGAAAATAAACATCTGCCAGATGCATGTCAGGCCATGCTTAGTGTAGGGTTCCGTAGTTGCCCTATGTACTTCATTTAAAAAAAGGGAACACCTTCGCTATGTTTCATGCGTCTTTTACTTAGGGAAGTATTTAGAACTTAAAATTAAGGGAAGCTTTTTCTGCCCAGTCAGATTGGGAAATTTTAAAATTTAAAAAAGGGAGTTCTACTGCTCACAGAGCCACTAGTATTATTAAGGTACATAATAATTTATAGTAATTACGTACAGAAGGTTATCTGTACGATAAAACCGATGCGTGACAGCAAACCATGGCATCCCGCTCGCACGCGAACGCCGCACAGCACGCTCTTTCGTTCGCACCGTGATCGGGTATATCGACGACCGAGAACTGAGTTTACCCGCAGCGGACAGACCTCAGAACATAAGAACATTTCATCGGCACGGCTAAACTGCGACTAACCGGCGGCGGGCAGTGACACTACTTTTTGAC
The DNA here is from genome assembly GCA_905163555.1 of Notocelia uddmanniana. NCBI lineage: Eukaryota > Metazoa > Arthropoda > Insecta > Lepidoptera > Tortricidae > Notocelia > Notocelia uddmanniana. Next base: position 22,713,294 of record LR991070.1, on the reverse strand, counting down.
CATGTCGCGGCGACATGCGCCTCGTTCCGTTTCAGGGCCTATGCTAGCTGGCGCGGGTGCACGGAGCGGGCGCACGCCTGCGGGTGCTCGCTCTATGCAACCCGCCGCTGGTCAGTTAGCGCCACTCATACTATTTTTCGATAGGCGTGCGCCCGCTCCGTGTAATCCGTGCCAGCTAGCGTAGGCCCTCATATCTATTCCTTTCTATGATCTGAGGGGCATAGGAATAGGCCTGGCTTATGTTCCGGTGGTCACTACACATCGAGATGGGTTGTGAATGCATTAGCGGTCGCGGTGAAAAACGTCCGGCGCGGCGGTCCAGCAAACGATCGTGTCCGGGCGGACGGGCAAAAATGGCTAAATGTCGCAAGTTACGAGCTGACAAGGTATGGACGATATGGGCAAAAGTATAATGTAGGCAGTAAGTATAATGTACCATGGACAAAAAGGTAGTATGATTGTAGTTTAATGGTCGTTGGTCATTTTGAAATATAGCTACTAAAAGTGGCTTTGTGAGGTGAAGACCCAGCAAAAATTTTTTTTTTCAAATATCAAAACTTCTAAAAACTGACTCGACTAAAAAAAACTATATAATTATTGAACCTGCTCACAAAATTTCACGAGAATCGGTTGAGAAGTGCGACCTGTAGAGGAGAACATCCGGGCAGACAGACAGACATACGAAATATTTTTTGTCGAAAGCTGAAACAGAGACGCTTCGGTCGGTCAATAATAAAATTGACTACACATTGGGATGTGTCGTTTGCATTAATTTTTTTTTCTTTCATTCGCTGTATTTTATTTTCATGTCAGTGTTTATTATTCGTCATAATTAGCTAAAACAGGTACGTGAGAAGAACTCCTATAAACTTATATGGAATTTAACCACTGAGTTACGGAATTTCCTGTTAAAAAACCCAAAAAAACTCAATCCACTCACTACTATATAGTATACACCCATCAATTTTCGTCCGACCGCTATAGTTTTCGTTGAATGTCTAATATTAAGCTTAACTTTCATGATATTTTTCATATTGTTTGGACCTAAGTTCAAAGGTTAGGGTGGGGATGAGGGTTGGCCGTAAGTGCGTATGTTTTTTTTAGATTATTTTAATTACTTTATCAGACTTATCCATATCAAATTGCAGCTTTCTAGCACTAACGATCACAGAGCAAAGTCTCGTACAGAAAGACAGATAGACGGACATGGCGAAAGTATGAGGGCTCCTGGTTGACTACGGTACCCTAAAAAGACATTTAAAAAATCGATCCATTTCTCGTGTCTTCATGTTCAGGAAACTAGGACGCAATAGATGTAGATATAGGGAACATGAAATGAGGAGATTCGTAGGAAATCAGGGTTGTCGACATAGCTCAGCGAGTTGCTAGACTCAAGTGGCAGTGGGTGGAGCACATTCCATGTAGAACGGATGGCGTTGTCGCAGAAAGGTTCTTGAGTGGCGACCGCGCACCGGAAGACGCAACGTGGGAAGGCCCCCAACAAAGTGGACTAACGATCTCGTCAAGATCGCAGGAAGCCGTTGGATGAGGGCGGCGCAAAACCGGTCGTTGTGGGACGCCTTTGTCCAGTATTGGACGTCTTTCGGCTGATAAGATGATGATGGTAGCGGACATAAGAGCGAGCGAGCGAAGCGTCTCCGTTTCAGCTTGGGTAAAAATGCTTTCGTATGTCCGGCGGTTGTTTATCCGTCTGTTCTCCTCTACAGGTTGCATTTCTCCACCGATTGTATTGTAATTTGTGAGTAGGCTCGATAATTACATTAAATTACGTTTCAAAAAACTGCATTGGTTAATAAATTAATTTTATTACAAATAATAAAAGACAAACTATCCTGAAGACTACTCATTGACTAATTATTTGTTGATTGACACTAGTTATTGTTAAATTTAAACGTTATATAAATCAAAAATAATACAAATAAATAAATATCATAAGGTATCAGGGCCACAGAAAATATTGAAGTCGCACACGTTACTAGGCGCTCAGAGTCACTCGTCAGCTAAAAGTACCAGGAGTACAGCGCATATATTCCGAAAGCGTACTTCGCTTTGTTACTAGGATCGCATAACGTCCTATATACATAGTTAATTATAATCTTAGTTGGTTTTAATTGGCACAGATATATATATACATTTGGTAGAAATGCCATGGGATTAAGTGCCCTATTTGAGACAATAAAATATAATGAAACGGGTCACTTCACGTCTTTAAGATCGAATGTCGCTCGACATGTTTTACCTAGACCGGTTCCGAACTGAACCGCCGCCGCGATAGGTACTCATGATTAAGGACCGCGAACCGGTCTGAAACATGTAGAGCGATAATCGACCTTAAAGACGTGAGTGACCCGTTTCATTATATTTTAATATGCCCTATTTGTACTATGAATTTTTTTGTGTAAATAAACTTAACCTTCATTTGTAAAACTTAACAAACCTTTGTTAATCTGTATTTTGCACTTTTATCAAATATTCGAATAATATAATTGTGACGAAAAAGCGGAAAAAGACAAACAAATATTAATGGCATTTTATCTAAAAAAGGTTTGAAGAATGTTTCTGAATAAGGCCATTTATGAATAAACAACTATTTAACTGGGTTTACTCTACTCGGTTTTAGGGTTCCGTACCTATCCTCCGGTGGTGGGCCCAGACGGGCAGCTGCTGGCGGGGTCGCGGAAGTGTGCTAAAGCGTTCCCGTGGCCCCGCCGAAAGGTAGAGCGACGAACACCCCAGGGATTTTTTAGTGAGTAAGAATCTTACATATCCACCGCGTCGCCCCGTGGCGCGGTGGAATCTTTCGAAGATTTTTCCTGGGTACAAAAAAAAAGGGTTCCGTACCTCGAAAGGAAAAGGCGGATCCATTATAGGATCACTTTGCTGTCCGTCCGTCTGTCTGTCTGTCAAGAATATCAAATACTCAGGTCTACTGTCCCTTGGAGCTGTGAAAAAAAAACTTCTAAGTCAAAGCAATCAAAAGATACAACCTTTTATGCCGCAAATTTCCGCAAATGTTTGACACTCGCAAGGGAATCAAAACCTACAGGGTACTTCCCGTGAACTCAGAATCTTGAAATTTGGTACGAAGCAATGTCTTATAGCACAGATAAAGGAAAAATTACGAAAACCGTAAATTTTTAGTTACATCATACAATAAAAATATATTTAGCGGAACCCTCAGTGCGCGAGTCCGACTCGCACTTGGCCGGTTTTTTTAACTACAGCCCATAATGTACGGCACGTTCTTTTGTTTTATTTTTGTGTAGAACTTCAAAACGCTCGGTGAGTGTGAAGTTTGTAGGGAAATAAGTATGTACTAGATGAAAGCCCGGCTTCGCTCGGGTGAAATAAATAAGAAAGAAATGAAGTAAACATTTATTCGTGACTGTTATCTTATGCAAACGACGAAAGAAATAGTGTACAAAAATGTATAAAATAAAAACATTACAACAACGGATTATGATGAAACTTCGTATAGAAATATAGTCTGTAGTCTGGATTAACATATGGAATTGGGAGTAAATGATTACGCTGCCGACGTCACGGGCAAAGGCTATAGTATCTTTGCAAGTTAATCCTAAGCATTTTTATAAGGGTAGTATTTAAAGGCACATAATAAATTTGACACCGTAATCAGTACTGATTTGTATAGCTAAAATACTAATCGTTCATTAAAATTCACTTCAGATGTGCAATTGTTAAATATTGATGTGCCAGTCAGTATTTCGGTGCGAAGTCAGAGCTGCTAACGTGATCGAAAACCAATGAAGTTCGTGTATCTCCCTCTCTGTCCCACTTGCAAATTCGAGCGACACAGAGGGAAATACACGATATTCGTTCGTTTTCGTTTCGCGGTAGCAGCTCTCTATTCTCCGCCAAATTCTATTCAGTGGGGCCCTTTACACTCAATATTATGTGTCAATATTATCGCGATTTTCAAAATTGTATGGGGTCTGTTACACGCTTAATATTGTCAAAATACTGGTTTTGAAAAACACGATAATATTGATTATCGTGGTTTTCAAAAACGTATGGATTTTTCTTCAATATTCATTAAACAGCACGTGGTACGTATCGTGATATGAGTATATCACGCGATAATAATAACCATGTAACAGGCCCCTATGGATGTTGCTTCAATATTCAGTGTTTCGCGTGATAATAATAACAGTTGGTAATATTTTCTCCAATTAATAAAAGCTATTTAACAACTTGTTCCGTTTTGCCAAAGGTATTTCACATTCCGATACGCGCACTATCCAGGAATAGGAGCCGTCAGATCAAAGGGCCTACCGCGATCTGAAAACGAAGTATTTCCCTCTCCACGCTCGAATATGCAAGTGCGACAGAGAGGCATATATATTTAGTTTTCGGTTGGTAGCACTTTAGTCCGAGCGCGGCGGATGGTCGAAGAAAGTCAAAGAACATTCCGTGTGTTGTCTGTCACACAATAATTTTTTAACTTCCCTTCGACCTATGAACTTGAAATTAGGTGATAATGTTTATTATGAAGTATATTTTACCAAAAATATCAATATATTGATAAATCACATTTATTTTTTAGTTGTACGGAACCCTCAGTGCGCGAGTCCGACGCACTTGGCCGGTTTATCTTACATTTTGAATTTTATTTCTCATATAGTAAAATACCCTATTCGTTTTAAAGTTGACGCCTGAGGAACTATCTTCCTCTCTGTCGTTCGAATTTACTTGTGCGAGAGAGAGGCAGATACTTCGTTTTTGGTTCGCGGTAGCGCCTCTAACGTCCGAGCGCGGCGAACGGCATGAGAAATTCAAATTCCTAACTTCGTATGGTGCCGTCCCTTTCACTCTCCTGTCATACACTATATGAGTGAAAGGGACGGCACCATACGAAATTCGGATTTCGGAGTAGACCCCCAGTGCCACTAAGTTATGAGATAGAGCGATATAGGGATAGAATTTTGCTAGACGTTTAAAAGCCATAAGTCACCTAGTAGTTTGTCGCAACAAAATAGACAGCTTTAAGATGGCGGACAGACTCAGCAAACAGTGGTGTCCTTTACACGATTAATATTATCACAATACTGGGGTGTCAATATTATCGCAGTTTTCAAATTTGTATGGATTCTGCTTCAATATTCACGTGAAACTTATCGTGATATGAATGTATCACGTGATAATAATAACCATGTAACAGGCCCCATACATTCGCTTTGAAGGCGGTTGTTGTGACAATCAGCCTAGCCAGCACGATATCTTATACCGTTACGTTTTATGTGACGTTTTAATACATTTCGGCCATATAGCGTGACGGTATAAGTTATCGTGCTAGCTAGGCTGATAGGTGTATAGAACGCTTAATAACTACAAAAACAAAACGCTGCAGACGCGGCTTGCCGAATCCAATCTGGCCAACACACCGGACGCAAACACAGTTTACAATTTCCGAACGTACCCTACCCGAAGCTGTCAACCAACGAATTTAATATGGCCGACCTTTTGTCGTAAAATTAACACTTTTAAATGCAAAATACGCGACAATCCGAATTTTGCGGATACATATGTTCAACTCAAAAATCGTTATTTTTATACGTTCTTCAATTTGAGACAGGTCTCGTTCGGGTCTACCGTACCCCTGCACGAAATTATTAATATAGATAATGACGTCACAATTGTCCTATCATCAAACTGCATCCTTTTTTCATGTTTATGTATTTAAAAATCTTAAAAATTTTATTTAATAAGCTGATATTTGTATTTTCCGAGTATATTCGTATTTGTTTTCGAATTGGTTTGTTTATTGGTAACTTGAAAACATGTATTTTTAGTATTGTTTATTACCGTATTCTATGTAGCGGCCTACATAATACATTTCAACTTTGACTTTAACAAACCTTATATGTTTCAAGTAAAATGCCAGTGACATACGCACAGAAAGACGGACATGTCGAAAACTATAAGGGTTGCATTTTTGCCTACTTTAGCTACGGAATTCTTTATAGTTTCATCACGTAGGTGTATTATGGAGACAAATTATTAAAAAAAAAATGTTCGAGGGGGCACTCCATACATGGTCTGAGAGTAAAAAAAAAATTTCGTAGGTCAACAAGCACGCCTGTCGATAGGTTTCTAGAAATGAATGTAAGGTTTCTCAGGAAAGTAATGGTAAATATATTAGGAGAAAAAAACCTAAAATGGACTGATGGATCTTCAAAGGGCCATAGCTTAATCTCTACGTGCCTAGAGGGCTTATAGAGCTGCGTTTGGGCCTTACATGTTGCGAATTTAATAAACTTTAAAAACATCATACGAGTAAGTATAGTCAACAGCAAACAGCACTCTGTCACTTTCACTACTTAGACGCATTCCAACTGTCGCACTATTGTTACGTTTGTGCGTCAAAGTACTAAAATGATTATCTACATTTGCTGTTTACTATATTGCTGTTGAAAAACGCACAGTTACGTATGATACTTTTAGAACATTAAGAGAAAAATTCTCAAAATTTTCTCTCGCTCGAGTTCAAATTTTTATATGCAAATTTGGATTAACACTACCCTAACAGATCAATACCGATAAAAAATACTAAAAAAACAGAATCAAAAATATATACAGTTTATTTAGAACGTTATATAAAAACTGATGTCCGTGGGGTCCTGGGGCTTTAAGCCTCTTCAAGGAATTGTCGAAGAGGCTTATTGATGCCACAGGTGACCGAAGAGCTGGCAGCTACCTCGGCCAAAGAATTAGCTTGGCTATTCAGAGAGGAAATGCTGCCAGTATCTTCGGCACAATGCCGCGGGGGCCATTTTTAGATTTAATTTAGTTTTATTTCAGTTTTGTAATTAGTTTTAATGTTATTGTAATTAGTTTCATTTTTGGTAATTAATCTGTTGTTATATAACGTTCTAAATAAAACTGATTAATTATCAAATATAAAACTATTTATTTATTTATTTATTTATTTAATAACTTAAGTCATTACAGGGTACCTAATGCGACAGACAAGAACGTAATTGGTATTATAATAGTAAAAAATAAACATAACACATAAAACTTCTAAATAACCAAAGTTCCATCATAAAAAATAATATTAACTAACAAACTAAGTAAAACACAATACAGACATAGTGGCCTTTGTGAAATCATTGAGGGAGCATGTAAACACGTCCAACTTTAGCGCAACCAGATTGATAGTGCGTATACTTCTCGTCAGCGGTGCCTCTTGCAACAACTTTGTGCGAGCGGCGGGCACGGCCAGCAGCGGCGGCCGGCGGCGGCGCTGCACAAAGCCGTTGGGTACGTTCAGCGCCAAGGAGCACTGAACCCCTGGGTTGCACAACTCGCCTCTCAGTACCTTAATAACGTATAAGGCGAGGGCCACTTCCCGCCTCACCTCGCCAGCTTATTGTACCCCAACATTCCGAGCAGGAAGAGTGTAGGATACATCAAGGGATATCCAGGATAGACACCGTAAAGCTTTCGGTAAAGGAATTTGATGTACTTATTTTGAATACGTTCCAACGTGAGTTTATATTTGGCCTCTCGTGGACTCCAAATTACTGCGTTGCATTCGAGGTGGCTCCTTACGAGAGCATCGTACAACGCTCGTATCGCCGAGATGTTAGTGAAGCTCTTTGCTACTCGCATCAGAAAGCCGAGGTTACGAAATGCTTTCTTGCACACACCAATGATGTGATCACGGAATGACAAATCGGTAGTTAGACGGACTCCGAGATCATGTACCTCCGTCACACGCTGCATTGGCTTTCCCCGACCACGTACTGGTGGAGCACAGGGCAGCGTGTACGGCTAATCGAGATGATCGTGCACTTGGTATCGTTGAAGTATAGTATATTAAGTTCACTCCAATGCACAACCCTATCGATGTCCTCCTGCAACCCATGACAATCCGAGATGTCCTTGATCACGCGAACTAGTTTTAAATCGTCGGCAAATAAAAGGCACGTTAGGATCCATTACAACATCAGGAAGGTCGTTGATCATGAGGATAAATCCCAACGGCCCCAAATTACTTCCTTGGCTTACCCCTGATCTAACGCAATATGGCTGAGATTTACTACCCCCACAATCCACATACTGTTGCCTATCTCGCATATAGCTTGCAAAAAAATCTAGGGTATGTGGCGTACACCCAGCCCTCGCAAACTTCGTCAGCAGGATATCGTTGTCTATAGTGTCAAATGCCTTACGAAAGTCGAAGTATGCAATGTCAACCTGATGACCGGCGTCCAGGGCTGGGATGATAATCGTCATAAGATGCAGGAGGTTCCCAGTTGTACTGCGCGCTGCTCGGAACCCGTATTGCGCCTCAGATAATTGAGCACTGACCTGCAGGTGCAGGGTCCTATGCAAGGGTGCCTCGAAGACTTTAGCTGGTGCATTCAACACAGCTACCGGCCTATAGTCACTGGTTTCCGGTCTGCCGCCACCCTTAGGCACAGGTACAACCCTGGACACTAATTACAAAACCATTAAAAATAATAATTAATTACAATAACAGAACTAAATCGTGCTTTTCTATTTTAAACTTTTTAGTGTCTATTTCTACTGGGTTATATGTATGATAACTTGATTAGATTGTAATCAATCGTATTGGTTTGTATGATTTCTCTTGCGCCTTTGTCTACGTACGCAAATATGTGTACTCGTATGTCCCAAATGAAACGAAAGTCAATATTAATAATTATTTCGCTCTCTCGGGTCGTAAAGCCTGGTTACCGGCTGTCCATTACTGTTAATTACCAGGCGCGCAGCGTTGCGCGGTGTTAGCGTTAGAAAGTGCGCGTAATCGCGCGAATAAATCGCAAACTCTGCTTATTGTTTCGCGGACCGGCGTTCAGGTGCCGCCCGGGGAGCGACAGCAGCTGCGGGTTGATGTGAACTTAATAAAATTGGGAAAAAGTATTGGTCACACAATAATTCGAATTGACCGAATTGTATCTAATTAGTCCGTTCAAAAAACGACTTTACTGCCCTAGCACGAAGGTTCAAAATCTGATGGCAGTTTTTTAAAACAGAGACTACTGAATATCCATACAAAAATGAACTCATTTAAGTTATTTGATTTATTTAGGGACAAGAACATATAACAAGTAACATAACGTGACGGCCTGTTTAGCCTAGTTGGTAGTCACTCTGCCTCCGAAGCTAGAGGTCCCGGGTTCGAATCCCGGCCAGGGCATTTATTTGTGCATTTATCACGGATATTTGTTCTTGGGTCTTGGATGTTTTCTATGTATTTCAGTATGTATTTATCTATATAAGTATGTATATCGTCGTCTAGTACCCATAGTACAAGCTTTGGGACTAGGTCGATTTGTGTAAAATTGTCCCCCAATATTTATTATTTATTTATTTATTTATTATAAAAACAAAACTTAATGTAAACCTATTATGGTGCCCAGAAGACTGGCAGCGTTACCCCTTTGGATAGCCAGAAGTAGCTGCCAGCCCTCTAGTCACCCGAGGTATCTATAAGGCGGTGAGACCTCTTTATAAAGGTATTTCGCTCATCATCCTCCTAGCGTTATTCCCAGTACAGTTGCATCCTGAAGGATGCCTGGGGTCCGCTACCTAATCCCAAGAATTGCCGTTTTTACAGAAGCGATTGCCATCAGACCTTCCAACCTTAGGGCGAACTAGACCTCATTGGGATTAGGCTTGTCAAGTGAGTGGGCAACTTGACTGTTAGAAGTTATCAAGCCGCCCGGCGGCCTCTAACTTGGCTTATCGACTGCTATAATAGACAGCAACCAGGATCAACGGCTTAGCGTGCCTTCCAAAGCACGGGAGCGCTCAGTTAGTAACCACTCAAAGCGGTCACCCATCTAAGGACTGACCTCGCCCGACATTGCTTAACCTCGCATACCGCACGCGGTACGCGGGCGCCGCTGGGCCACGAGCGCAAAGGTATTTCTTCTTTGGAAAGTTTTGAGTCTTTGAAACGCCGTACTGACCAAATTAGGATATCATACATACATACATACATACATATAATCACGCCTGTTTCCCAGAGGGGTAGGCAGAGATCACGGATTTCCACTTGCTACGATCCTGACATACAACTTTCGCTTCATGAACTTTCATAACATTCTTCATGCATGCGCGCCGATTTAGGGTACTCCTGACCTGGCCTTTCTGCAGAATGTCTCCGATTTGGTCGGAGTACGTTCGCCGAGGTCTTCCCCTTCCAACTTTTCCATCCACTCTTCCTTCATACACTCGTTTTGTCAATCTTCTTTCATCCATCCTCTCTACATGTCCAAACCATCTTAGCATACCTTTCTCAATTTTCGTCACTATATCTTCATTCACTCCACACCTCCGTCTTATAACGGTGTTTCTCACTCTATCTCTCAAAGTAACGCTACACATACTTCTCAGCGCTCTCATTTCCACTGCATTCACTCGACTCTGATGTTTCTTCTGCCACACCCAACTTTCGCTACCATACATTAGTGTCGGCACCAACACTCCTCTATGCACGGCCAGCCGCGCCTTTTCTGACACTTTCTGGCTACTCATAAAGGCGTGAAGTGCCCCATTCACTCGATTCCCAGCTATCACTCTCCTTTCAATATCTCCTTCATGCTTACCGTCTCTCGTGAACAAAGTCCCCAAATACACAAACCCATCCACTTGCTCCAACCTCTCTCCATCTACAGCAATTTCACAAACTGTCATACACTCATCTCTTTCAAATACCATCACTTTCGTCTTGCTTACATTCATTTTCATTCCTTTTCTCGCAAATAATCCGTGCATGCTAGTTACCATCTTCTGTAGCTTCTCAGCCGATGACGCTAATAAAACCTGGTCATCGGCGTAGAGTAGACATTTGATAAGCAACCCATTCATTTCCAACCCACATTCATCGTCTTTCAAATCTTGCAAACAACTGTCCAGAAATAGATTAAACAGCCACGGTGACGCTACACATCCCTGTCTAACACCCTTTTCGATGCTAAACCATTCAGTGTAGGACCCGTTTACTCTCACGCAAGCAGAGGAATCCTCGTAGAGAGATTTCAGAGCTTGAATGAGATGGTCGCTCACTCCATATCCGGACAGTACCGACCAAAGTTCATTCCTCACCACTCTGTCATAGGCCTTCTCCAAATCCACGAACGCGCAATAGACCTTTTGACCTTGGGCCAAATATTTTTCGGCTATGCATCGTAACGAGAAGACCTGATCCGTACATCCCATACCTTTCCTAAATCCCGCTTGTACATCCCATATTTTCTCATCGGTTTCTTTCATTACCCTTTCAATCAACACTTTCGCATATAATTTGCCAACGATGCTGAGTAAGCTAATGCCCCTGTAGTTCTTGCAGTCAAGTTGTGAGCCCTTTCCCTTGTACAGTGGCACGATGACCGCCTTGCACCAATCTTTTGAAACTATGCCGGTATTAAAAAAGTTGAAAAGGCGATACAACTGACTTGCTACGACGCCTTGCCCAGCCATCAGCATCTCGACTGAAATTCTATCATACCCCGCTGCCTTTCCTGGTTTCATTCCTTTCAAAGCTTTTACAATTTCATCCATACTAATACTACACTCCTCATGTGGCAGTGCATTATCATTCACTCCTGACGTATTTTCCTCTTCTCTCTCAAACAAACCTTCAAAATATTCCTTCCATCTCCCTAATATGCATTCGACATCATTCAATAAACTTCCATGCTGGTCTCTAATCGAGGTTAGCTCTGAGGTCTGAGTTTTACCTCTGGCTAGTCGAATGGCTTTCCAGAAAAACTTAATGTTTGCCCGGAAATCCTGAGACAACCTCTGATCCATCTCATCATTCTGTTCATCTTTCTTTCTTTTAACTACCTCCTTTACCAGAACCTTTCATAGTTACCTTCATTCAACCTTTTATAGTTACTTTTCCTTTCACTCACGTCTTCAAGCGTGGCTTTTTGACTTCTTTGGTCAGCTCTTATCGCCAACCAATCTAGCCACGCTTTCTTCTTCTCACTTACTGCCTTTTGTACCTCTTTATCCCACCATACATTCTTCTTCTTCTTCCCTTTGCTCCTTTCTTTCACACCACATACATCCCTGGCTGTACTTACAAGCTTATCTTTAAAACCATTCCATAGTTGATCAATCTCGCATATATCATCTATCTCTCTAAGATTTTCCTTTAGTTTATGAATATGCATATTTAGTAGATGCATAATTACTTAAATATTTATGATTCATGCTCATCACACAAATATTTGTCCTGAAGGGATTCGAACCCGGCGCCCGTCAGCTTCGTAAGCAGGGTTACTGGCGCGCTAAACCGGCCCTCAAACGTGTTTCATGCGGAATATGTATGTGAACCAAAGAAATTCAGTTCACCAGTGTCGTGCACCATAATTTTTTAATATGCGCCTACCAAACAACCCATTTACGCACATATGGTCCTTCGAACCGGATTTCACCGGTGAACAAGATGTAGACTTTTTTTTACATACTGTATAATATAAATGTATAAGTATGTTTGTCCTTTATAAAAAAATGTACCGATATTATCCTTTAATTCTCTGGAGGCATAACTATGGGCTTTTGTCTATTGCGTGTAGCGCCCTGCGAGGAGATTCAGACTGTCCCGAATTGGTTGAGCAACTGCTGCGCCTACACATTCCCTTTCTGTTGAAATCGAAATTCAACCTTCGACCGCGCAAGCACCTCTTGCTGGCAGTACCAGAGGCGCGCACTGTGTCTCGCGCCAACTCACCGCTTGTGTGCGCTCTGAACTACCTTAATACCCTTCTCGTATCAACACCAGACTGTGATTTTTTTGTGAGTAAGTGAATGGATGTATGTGGTGAAAATCTGATGTACTGTGAAACGATGGATGACCGCCCCTCTTCTAATTATGTTTGATGTCAAAATTTTGTCCATATGTTTGTTAATATAGTTATTGTCAGTGTGTGTGCTAAATTCCGCAGTGACTTAGGCTGGGTTGCACCGACTTACGATCACAGACTGATTAACGTTAAATATGGCGCCGGCAGCTGTCATCCCATAGAAACTTGTCAAACTTTCCATACATTCAAATTTTAACGGACACAGATTACAATTACAGACGGTTTGGTGCAACCCAACCTTAGTGTAATACTGTAATGCTCTGTGTAATTAGTTGAAATAAATAAATAAATAAATGTTGTAAGAATTATGTTGGCTGATACCTTCTGGCTGGCTAGAAGTGCTTAGTCTCTATAAAAATGCTGGCCTAGAGTTAATATCGGCCGCCAGATGCGCGATCCGTTAGGACTGAAGTTCCGCAGCTCGAGATATTTTATAGCTGCATTATTTTACAACAAACTGTTGCCTTTAAGCTACTTTTATTTATTACATTTTTCATCTTGCTTTAAATATTTAGTTGCAGTAAAGCACCAGAGCGCTCGTGGCCCAGCGGCACCCGCCTATCGCGTGCGGTATGCGAGGTTAAGCAATGTGGGCGCAGGTCAGTTTTTGGATGGGTGACCGCTTTGAGTGGTTACTAACTGAGCGCTCTCGTGCTTTGGAAGGCACGTTAAGCCGTTGATCCCGGCGGCTGTCTACGACAGCAGTCGTTAAGCCAAGTTAGAGGCCTTCGGGCGGCTTGAGAACTTCTAACAGTCAAGTTGCCCACTCACTTGACAAAGGGGGGTCGAAGTTGCACCACGTCCGTAGGGAGTACCCACCGTTACCCTACACGTGACCCCTGGGTGGTGCTAAAAGTGCAACAAAAACTGGCAGCCGTACTTGTCTTCTCGAAGATCTCACGGTTCGTAAATAAATTCCATACGATTAAATAAAACCAGATAAAACCTATAAAAATATATTAGCTCGAATTCTTTTCGTTCAAGTGCGGTGATAGAGTGGCTGATGCGTTAATCTGGTATACTGCAAGTACCGGGTTCGATTCCCAGACTGCTCCGCTAGCGGATGCGCTTAAATTTATACTTTGACCTTCATTTTGCAATGATTTAGTTATAAATGCGGTATTTTCAAATTATAAATTACGAAACACTATATTATTATGTCAAAAAATGTTATTGTTAACACTTTCAACGCCGAAAAATCGGAGGTTCTTATATTGGTATAAGTACCCGTTATAAAGTTTTCCAAGAACGTTCATTCTTTCAAGATATTTATTTATTTATTTATTTATATAAGGAGAACCAACAGCTATAATTACAATATTGTAGCTAAAATAGTCATACAGAGCCAATTACAGGAACTCACGTTTAGATATTACATAAGAAAAAAACATACGCTTAGGCAATACACGCAATGTACAACAATGCAACAAACCACACTTAAATATACAAAGGTAAGGTTATATACAAAGGTAAGTATGCTTGTTTCAAATATAACAACGCGTGACTATATTACATTTATAGAAAATTGCTTCATCAAAGTCAGTAGTTCCTTCTCGTGATTTTGTCTATGAAAACCATCGAATTTTTTTCATTTTGTACAAAAGGTACACTTTATTTAATGAAACCCATCGAAATTTGTTTTTTATACCACGTCGTTGGCAAACAAGCATACAGCCCGCCTGATGGTAAGCGGTCACCGCAGCTTATAACCCTTAATACGGCTTTAAAGCAGCATTTCACCGACAAATTCCTAAAATGCTATCCGTACTTTGTTTGCCTAATCTCGATTCCTCGATAACTCGTTTTGTATACGCTCCTGAAATCCTGTGCCCCTGGTACCTGTTTGTTTCCGCGTAAAACTTTAATTAACCAATAAACATGTCGCCCGCGGTCCCGTCTTAAATTAGCCCGGGCGAAAATTGCGATACCAGCCTCCTCTGCTACCCTGGTGTCGAAGGTTTCGGATAGTTGAAGTTTCATTTCCCTTCGGTTCAAAAATTCATTAAATTGTTGTGATGTCCACACATTTTTTAACGGCACTGAATTGTTTGTACTATGTTAGTACCTTGACGTTTCTTGAGAAGAATTACAACAAAATACTAGCTACCCGTGCGGCTCCCCCTACTTATTATAAAAAAATCGGCAAAGAGCATGTCGGGCCATGCTCAGTGTAGGATTCCGTAGTTGCCCAATGAACTTAATTAAAAACATCAGATATACAGGCTGATTCGGGAGACGTGAGCAAGCTCAACACTACGGATTAAGTAGATCATAAGCTACTGTTTCGTGCCACTATTAGTGAAATTAACGTTAATTTATCCTTGGTGTTTTAAACTATTTTTGATATTCATGGTCACTCTACTACTACACTAATACTTCAGTCAAATTATACGTGTCAAATTGAATGTCATCGGAGTCGGAGTACTTTTGAAATATCGTATCTCACTCAATGTGACAATTTACTTTCTTCGTAATTAAAGTGCTGTCATAACAGTTAGAGGTTTAATCTTTATAAACCAGTGTTGTAGAGTGACCATGATTGTAGAGAATTAAACTTTAACTTAACAAAATTTAAAATACAGGAAAAAAGTATGGGTGGTGGTTAAATACAATGATGAACGATTCATTGCTATTTAATATGTATGTAGTGTTGGTCCTGCTCACGTCTCCTGAATCACCCTGTATAAGCAAAAGGGAATACCTTCGCAGCGTTTCATACATCTTTTACTAAGAAGGGAAGACTTTATGATAACTCACAAACGGCTTAATTGATCATGTTAGCTATAGTTTTCGTTGAAAGTCTTTATTAAGCTTTACTTTCACGATTTTTTGGACCTACAGAAGTTGGGGGGGGAGCACTATTTTTTTTCATTTCCGAAAATATTCACTTAATCAAAAAATGTTTGATGAATACCTCTATTCATTTTGAAAGACTTGTATAGGTCTTTCAACACCCAACCATAGGGTTGAAGCAAAAAAAAAAAGAATTCCATCCCCACTTTACGTGTAGGAAATGAATTGTATTTGATTCTCACCCTTATTTTTTTTTGTTTATTCTACCACTTTGTCAGATTATTGAGTTATAATGATAACACATAATCGCAATGTGACGAGATGTCAAAACATTGCTGAATACCGCCCCTAGATAATAATGCTGGCACATTACACAAGGACACATCAGAAGACTATGTAAGTTCGCCATATACAACTACTAGGGTCACATAAGTTCACCTACACGTATTTAGCGTATCTTTAAAGCGAGTTGAAGGGCTTTTAGTAAACTATTACGACTTTTGATATCATTGTTTAAATGAATCATGTTTAAAAACATACCTGATTATCACCATAAGACCGAAGATCACAATAAAAAGGAAAAAAGATCCTAAATGTAATTTTAAGTGCAATTGTTCGTGAGCTAAGTAAATCATATCAATCATATCATATCATACTACATGGGGCACATCAGATTCAGATTCATCAAAGGTCATATACATAAATACCAGGACTACATAAATTGGTAAGTATAGCTTCAGTTTCATCTGGAGCTATGTCAATTTGGCGTTTCTTTCGAGCGAGGAGGGCGCGGGCGGGGGGTAAGGTTGACAAATGGGCCGCTCCGAGCATCCGCGAGCGATACAATCGGTGCGTTGCTTACTGTGCTCCGTTGTAGGAAAAAAAATAGGGTTGCCAATTTGTGGGACATTGGATTATTAAAACAAATCATATAAAAAAAACCGGCCAAGTGCGTGTCGGACCACGCACAAAGAAGGGTTCCGTACCGACACCTCCTAATCAATATTTAAAACCACTATACAATACAAAGGTCGTCTCTTCATAGGAAACTTACGGCACTTATACCCTTTTGTTTTGGCAAGACAGTTTTTCAGCAATAACTAAAAAAAACGTTAAACCTATCTTGTTGTTCAAACCAAAAATCGTTAAAAGAATCTATGTACATCATCTTGATTTTTTTCTGAATTTTAATCTTTATACTTTGGAAATTAGAGGGGGGGGGGGTGGGGGGGTGGACACACTTTTTACGCCTTCGACAACTAATATCTCACTAACAGTTGACTTAAATGGAAAAGATTTTTAGAAACCTCTGTCATTCTTAAAGGCCTATCCGTATATACCTAGCCAACACGCCTGTGTGCGTTGAAAAAAAAAAATTACCCCCCTGTTACATGTATGGGGTGCCCCCCTAATTTCATATTTTTATGGTAATTTCACATCATATTTCTATAGCGGTTCATAACATATACCTTTACACCAAATTTCATAATTGTAGTGGCCATAGTCTACGAGTAAATCGGCTGTGACATACGGACGGACACACAGACATGACGAATCCATAAGGGTTCCGTTTTTTGACATTTGGCTAAGGAACCCTAAAAACAATATATTTTTAATTATCTAAATCAAAACAAACTGGTTAAAAACATAGTATGTAGAGAATTAGCTTAGTTATGAACAGTGATCGGAGACAGGTAGCAATTTTAAGACGAAAGTGTAACATGGATGCGATTTAATTTAAATTCCGTGTATAATTTATACATTAATAATCGAAAATTTTAACAAAAAAAAAAACGAGTTGCCAGGCCAATGATTGTATTTTTCGCACCATTTTCATATTCAATTCATTGAAGTTATAGAAGAGTTACAGTATTATTACGGTTGTAACTTGTTCGAATTCTCGGGTTCATTAGCAACAATTTGACAGTAAATGTTAAATGACTCTGGACCTTGCTTTGAATCTAAAAATGTTCAAAGTCAATGATCGCCTTAAGGGCCCAATGATTATACCGCTTACCCTACGATGGGTATGCTTATTTAAACATTTAAGAGTCGGGAACAAATGTTCGTTATTAACAAAATTAAATTATAAATTTACACTCCTTTCTTAAATATCCCCATACTCGGTAGACAACTTGTATTACTACCAACTAGGCCAAAGTCGTCAACAAGGGCATAAGAATAAAGACGCAATAAATATAATACCAAAGTGATTGCAATATATATTATTTATCCGCAGCGGCAACCCTGAGGCACGCGTCACTGGACTCGTCCCAGTGTGCCATTACTCACTGTCGGCCGCCATTTTCGAGGCGCCACGCCCGCTACGCTGCTACGAGTGCTACGACGCTACGCCGTAGCGCACTCGTAACGCTATCTCCTTGCGATTCTTGTTACCCTAGTATTTTGGAGTTAATTGTGATGCTGGTACTTGACAATTACTTGGATAAAGTTTTGGAATTTAGAGAAATGTTCTTGTCAGAAAACGGTTTTTGGGGCCTCCATTTATCTATGTGTCGCTACAACAAATTCCCAGATCGGTAAAGGGTCGGTAACGCCATATACCACCGTCCATAGGC
The DNA here is from genome assembly GCA_905163555.1 of Notocelia uddmanniana. Taxonomy (NCBI): domain Eukaryota; kingdom Metazoa; phylum Arthropoda; class Insecta; order Lepidoptera; family Tortricidae; genus Notocelia; species Notocelia uddmanniana. The sequence continues at coordinate 22,695,032 of LR991070.1, read as the reverse complement.
TAGGCTACCGTCAGAGAGGCCGTATGTTTGTTTATCACCGTCACTGTCTTATTTATAATCACAAGGTTTACACATCCTTCATACATAATTTAAATCCGTAATAACAAAGGAAAAGACGACGTGAAAATTTAAGGATAATCTTGATATATCTACGTAATTTCATACGTCCGAGTTTCACAGAGTTGCAAAACTATTCAGTGTTTGTGCAATGAAACGTCGATTTTAAGTTACTTTCCTCCTTAATTCGATTTAAATTAATACAGCAGAGAGAGAGAGAGAGATAGTGAACTCAGCACTATCGTAAAAACAATAATGATATATTTCCCAAATTGTAAAATAAATCTTAAAGCTAAAACTAAAAAGAATTAAAAAAAATCGCTGTCAAAGTACCAGGAGCCGATATTGCTGAGTGCGGTTATTAGACTGATGTACTAGGCGCACAGAACTATGAAAAGGTAGGCTTTCGTTCTGCGCCTATAGCCCCAGCAAAACATTATGAGCGAGTTTTGATTGCACATTTAATTCCCTGTAAGCTAAACCGAGAAGCATAAGCAAGAGCGTCGTTACCATAAAATCATATGTTCAATCTGTTCAATTTAAATGTGTTTAGAATGGATCCTAAAAATCTAAAACACTATTCTGGTATTACGTAGTTATGATTACCAGGCGGCCAGAACTATGCAGATGTTTTGTGTGGTACTAGGAGCCAATAAAGTAAATCAACTAATACTAGGCGTGCAGAACCATCGAAATGAAACGTAAACTACCAGGCGACCATAAGCTATGCGAAAGTAACAGCCCATGCGAGTTAACAAGACGTACAGAATCGCTACACTACCAGGCTCCCAGAGTCCCAGAAGACTGATCCGGGCAGTTAGTGGTACTAGGATAGCAGAACAAATAAAGTTACTTAGTTTTTTGACGCGTTTTCCTATTGTAAAATTTTACTGAATATTTTTCGGCATCTGTGTGCCTATACTAGCTTTTACCCGCGACTTCGTCCGCGTGGTGCGTGGGACTCATTTACTCGTATATCGTAATTCCATACAAACTCATTCGTGTCATTTTTTGTTTTCCTGTTTGTTTTTTTTGTCACGAAATGATTTTCTTTCTTTCAAACTTACGGTTACGGGATGATTTCCGTGATACAATGAATCCTAGGTCCATTTCCGGGTCTCAATCAACCAAATTTTTTATTATTTAAAAGAGGCACGCATTTATGCCCGTATTCTGCTACCAATTCGATTTTTAATTTTAAATAAATTATTTGGCTGTCGTAGACAAAATATTGTATGCAACGTTACATAATTAGGTCTTAAAACTTGAGTCGCTGTATCCTAAAGACCGTAGCGAGTTTTGTTATTAAAAAAATTAACCCTTATCATGTAACTGTTGCAAAATAGTATTTTACAATGCATGTGCTCGAAAAATCGGTTTTCTAAGCAGCCAAACTGTGCGGAAAGTACCACTTTTTCGCACAAGTGCTTTTTACTGTTCATTTTTTTTAAATATCATACTCCGTCGTCAGCCCTACGCAAAGAGTTTTTATAATTTGAGCAAAGTTTTAGAAATTATTCAATTATGGATTTACATTCTTAATAATGGTACATAAATATTAGTACTTCGTTAAACGTATTATTAATCATTTTAAATTTATATTTTTACCTATAAAAACATTGTAAGTATTCACTAAACATCCCTGGCACAATGGAAACATAGGCTGCGCCTTCCCGCTTTAGATTTTGCACATGCGCAGTAGTAGATATGTTGAGCGCGCATGTATTTAAAACAAAAGGCCGCCATTTTTCATTTTACTATTTTCTTGTTTCATCATTTCAGCCGAATGACGTCCACTGCTGGACATAGGCCTCCCCCAAAGACTTCCACAATGACCGGTCCTGCGCCACCCGCATCCAGCGGACACCCGCGACCCTTACCAGGTCATCAGTCCACCGTGTGGGGGGCCTGCCCACGCTACGCCTTCCGGTACGTGGTCGCCACTCGAGAACCTTCCCGCCCCAACGGCCATCGGTTCTGCGTGCTATGTGCCCCGCCCACTGCCACTTAAGTTTAGCGATTCGAAGGGCTATATCGGTCACTTTGGTTCTGCTGCCGATGGCCTCATTTCTGATGCGATCACGCAGAGAAACTCCCAGCATAGCCCTCTCTTTGGGTGACTTTGAGCCTTCTTATGAGGCCCATAGTAAGCGACCACGTTTCAGTACCATATGTCATCACTGGCAACACACACTGGTCAAAGACTTTCGTCTTGAGACACTGCGGGATATTGGACGAAAAGATGTGACGTAGCTTCCCGAACGCTGCCCAGCCGAGTCGGATTTTCTTGTTTAGTTCGAAGTAAATCTGTGTTATTTTTGTTATTAAATATGAATTGAAAGTGACGAATCGGATTAATTTAACTTCAGAAAATGTTATTCAAGAAGCACAAAATGCCAACAAAGATCACTAGCCGGCTAAATCAACGTTAAAAACCTAAACAATATTATTTACGGTGAAATCTAAAAAGTTTGTGCAATATATTTGCATTTCTAAAACAGTAAAAACGATGGTTTTGAGTAAAATGTTATAGCAATCTATGTCAAGCAGTTTATAAGTGAAGCTCCAGACAATAAGTACGTATTGAGCAAGGTAAATTATAACCTATATATTTAGAAGTAACTTTTAGATTGTATTATTTTGTTTCCATGCACAATACATAGTAAAACTTTGTATGATACGCGCGCGTAAAGATGATTTTTGACTCGTATCGCATTATAAACACGCTCGTTACACTCGCTCGTGTATAAGTATGACACTCTTCGAAAATCACAAACTTTCCGCACTTGTAGCATAAATAGCTATTATGCAACTGTTACATGATTGCAGGGTTTACTGTTACAGGGTTTTTAAAGTTCGAGAGTCACTGTAACAAAACGAACATAGTGAGTTCTGTTATTACTTAAAGACTCGAGAATTTTAAGACCTAATTATGTAACGTTGCATAACTACAATACTTTATTTAGGACGTGCGGTATGCGAGGTTAAGCAACGTGAGCGCAGGTCAGTTCTTGGACGGGTGACCGCTTTGAGTGGTTACTAACTGAGCGCTCCCGTGCTCTTGAAGGCACGTTAAGCCGTTGATCCTGCTGTTGTCTATGACAGCAGTCGTTAAGCCAAGTTAGAGGCCTTCGTGCGGCTTGAGAACTTCTAACAGTCTAGTTGCCCTCTCACTTGACAAGGGGGGTCGAAGTTGCACCACGTCCGTAGGAAGTACCCACCGTTACCTTACACGTGACCCCTGGGTGGTGCTAAAAGTGCAACAAAACTGGCAACCGTAATTATCTTGTCCGTAGATCTCACGGTTCGAAAATTATTATTATTGTATTGCTGACCGCCATTAAGTCATTTTTTTTTATCGATGGGATTTGACAAGTAGACCTCTTGCCACAGTGTCACAAGATGGTCACTCATTGTCTTAAGAACATTCTGGCGCCGTATGAGACGACTGACCAATGCAAATGCGCCCTTATTTCATACACGGAAATGAAACAATGTCACTTTTTTTAAGGTTTTAATATTTTTTACACAATTCGTAGCATTCATAATGCCGACACTGTCCGTCAGTCTGCCCGTCAGCTGCCATACATAATATAAACCAGTTCTATGTATATTTATATTCATATAACGTGTGCCTCACAGAAATTATACAATACAAATATATAATTAATTTCTTCTCGAACCGTTTTATAATAATTGAATCGACTCGACAGACGTACAATGTTCTCGTTATTACTATATTTACAATAACTTGATGACTTTCAAATCAATATGTATAATGTACATATACATATATAATAAAGAGAAAAATCATAATAAAATTCTCCAATTAATACATTAATATCTAACAACTATTATTTAAGATTTTTCTCTTAATAAAAATATATTACACGCAACAATAATAATAATAATAGGGCAATATCAACAAAGGCAGGTTGCAAATGATACCGAATATTATTTAATACTGAAGTTGACTGAACAGAAAATATAATACAAAAAGACATGACGTGTAATTTATTTGATGATATATTTACAAAAGTTAACAAACCCTTTTACTAAAATGAGATGAGACAGTGTGGGTTCAATGAGGCGAGCTACTGGCGGCGAGTACACTTGCCTATTGTACATCTCTTTCTTTATAGTGTGTTACGAGAGATGTCGCTCTCGTCCAAAAAAGTTTGCACAGTTTACTTTGAGAGGATATTTGACAAAGCGACTCTTGCTATAGATGTCATATTGACACGTGATACGCCAAAGTAACAATGATTAGAACTATCTAAAGCCTCAGTAAAACCACAATGTCTAATCCAAATCTGTCATACCAACTGTTAGAAAAATCACTCCTTACCCAATTTCACTTCCTGCCAGTTAAGCCTTGTTTACACGAAGCAGGAACGTAAAGTGATAGTAATAAATTTCTCGATGGTTTAGCTCAATTAGTAATCTGTGAGTTTCATTCCTTACGAGTACGTACCTTTTTATCATTAAGAGCAGCGTTCCCATGTATATCCTCCTTAAAATATTTGCACCTCAAGTCATCGTAGCAAGGTGAACATTTGTATACAATTATGAAACTGTTTGTGAATTGGATAGAGAGTATTTTTCTATCGTTGGTAGGACATCTCCACAAGTCTGGTAATTACCCTAGGTATAAAGCTTGTTCCGGATAACTAATCCTACAGTTACCACGGCCAGGACCAATTTGACGTATATCCCGTTCGTATACATGCATAAGGCTGTAATGCGAGCATTACTTAGTGTTCTCATCGTTACGTGTTCCATTTGATATAATGAGGTTTTAGTCTTCAACAGAACAGCTTAGATAGCATGATCGTGTATACACGTATGTCGCGCATATAGCACTCGTCCTATGAGCCGACATATAAGTAAGAACTTAAATAAAGGACTTGTCGTATGTGTAACGTGTGCGAATAGATATTTAATTTTTGAAATTTGTAATATCTTTCAAGTTATATTATTGCTGTCCAACGATTATTCTATTGTCATGATGAGATAAAAATAGTTCTCAATGTCAAGTAACATCTTAGTATTTTTTGCGTCGTTCATGAGTGAACAATACAATACAGTTTTCCACAGATAAGAATTTTAAAACATGTCAATGTCAAGACTCACAAATGAATGCAATGTCGGAGAGTTTCATTATAAGTCATTCCTCGGAAGATAATGACAGTGACATTGTTTCTGTACAGTCTACTCATGGAAACGAGGATGACGAAACGGCGAGTGATAGAGGTAAAAAAATATGTCGAGGAAGGTATTTTATTAATGTCTAACTCATATTAAATATTTAAAAAACATATTATGCTTAAGGTGTTTTTTTGCAAACTGTACACAACTATACGCAAAAGGTCCTTTACTTAAGTTCTTCACCTATACTTGCTAGTGAACGATAAGTGTTTTATGCCCGACATAAAACAGGCTTTCTTGCTAGCTAAGTAGGAGATATTATAGCTTTGCATCTCTTTCATTCACCCTGGAAATACAATCTGCCAAAATGACACTTCTACAGTTAGTTTACACGAGTTAAGTTTCGTACTGGCTGTTTAGTTTCAAACTTTAACATTGTTAGCGCTTGAAGTATGACACCAAGACAAGTGCTGGACTCGTCTAAACTAGACTTTAAATTGCTTTGTATTCAAAACTGAAAACTACTACCATTTCAGGTCATTTTGCAGTTCGTAGGGGTGTCAAGTAGCAAGTAACGAGTAGTTTATTTCTTTATTATATCCATTATATAACTTGATAAATAGCAGGAGCTAGTTTTTAAACCCGGTATGAGTGAATATTGTATTATCTCTCAGATGCGACTAAAACCTTCAAAATCACAGGGAAAGGTTTAAAATGAATTGTTTACGTTAAAAAAAACGGAACGCAAGAGTAACCTATGAGAAGCTCTCGTATCAGTCGAGGGTCACACAGTTCGGATACAGTCAACCATTTTGTATGCCTCTATGGAACCTTATCACGCCAAGTCATCTATTAATTCTGACTTGTGTTTAAGTATACGACCTATTGCTTCATTTATACAAAGTTCTGAAGTGGCTTTATGTTCAAATTGGTGGACCATACTTTAATTTCTTAAATACCACTTTTGGGGTCACAATTAGGAAAGCGCAATTTTGATTTAAAATTCCTCAGTTTATCAAGAGCGTTGCATTTCCACTTGTAGACCCTTGGTCTGGTGAAGGCATAATATGTCAGGTATCCACTACAAGACAAAATAGACGTAAAATCTCTTTGTTCAACATCGTAAAATATATTTTTGTCATCGTATACATCGGTTACAAATTGTGCTACATTAATGAACACCAAGGCAAGGTGAAACAATCATACCCGAACCACAATATCATCACAATAGTATATAGATAGGTATATATATCAAAGATATGTATTCAACCTGTAACGCAAAATCACGAAAAGTTTCGATCGCAATTAAAATTTATTTGGAGAAATTGACGTTACTAGAAGTACGATTGAGCGTGATGAATATATAATGGGATGGTAACAGACGCAACACTTCTGGCATGACGTCGTGTACAAGTTACACGGTAACCAGCGTGCGGGAGGGTGAGCGAGTGTAGCGACTGGGATACACGAGCGAGTAGCTCGCTCAAGTTGTCGATCGAGCGACTTGAAGGATCTGAAGACGCGTCATGTTTAGGAGAATCCAACTCGTATGTGCCAGTCCATACACAGAAGGGGGGTTTGAAATAATAAATAATCTATTAATTACATACATAACGCCTTTACAAAAGTACCATTTCTATTATCATTCGTCCTCCTCGACCCAGTACTTCCAGTGATAGTTACATTACAACTTACAACTAATCAATTATTTATATTTACGTAATAACAATACACAATTAGCTATAAATATTTATACGATAACTATCAAACCATTTTTTATTGTTACATTCATCGATCCTCTATGCTCCGAGTGATAAAACCGTTGTATTTATTTATATTAGGTGATTGCACCGTTTCGTATAGCGTCCTTGTCGTCACTTTTAATTTACATTTATTTAAACATTACAGTTGACTTTAAATCTTAATTTAGGAGATCGTATACTGTTTCAAATATTACAAAAATGTTTTCGCTTTATGTACACGTAGCATCCGTTCTCCTGTTGGTGCGGCGTCATCCCGCGTCCCGTATCACATGAGGCCGCGCTGGTCGCCGGACTCGCCGGCCTCGGCCTCTCGCTCGGCCTCACGCTCGGCCCCGGCGAGCGAAGGCCGAACTGTGCGAGAGTTATTCATGTCTGAAACAATTTGCATAGAAATGTAATTATGTGAAAAGCGTATTGAAGTTAAATAAAAATGGCATCAGAGTCAAAAGGATTTAACACTTTGAACGCCAAGAACCTATAAAGTGGTCGTTTGCCGTTGTGCCCACCACGCCAACAACCACTGAAAAGGTCGGAGTGAAGGTGTACTTTGATCATGAAAAAAATCTATTATGAATTGTTTATATTTGTTTTTATTGGTTTAAACGTTACATTAATTTTTGATACCTTGGCGGCTGAGTGATCACTTCATTTAAATATGAAAGCGTTCAAATGGTTAAAAGTAGTATGTCCATTAAATAAAATAACTCAAGTTTACTCTTGCGTACCTACACCTACTCGACCACTTACTGTCCTAGTGTAAACGGTAGGGCATGCAATTTCCCGGGAAATCCCGGGAATTCCCGGGATTTTGAATAGAAATCGGTACCGGGACTGCAAACCCTAAAACGGATCATATATTTTTAAATATCGAACTTTGTAGCTTTGGACAGGATTTGTTCAACTTGTTTCAATAGCAGCTCGTGACATGGCCACCATGCATTTAATTATAAGACTTTTTGAATTCAAATCAAGACAGTTAGGTGATACTTCGCGTGTCATTCGTTATCATCTGTCAGTTGTTATTAAAAACTCTTGCGCGGTCCATGGAGATCATTATCTATAATAATATTATAAAGCTGAAGAGTTTGTTTGTTTGAACGCGCTAATCTCAGGAACAACTGGTTCGAATTGAAAAATTCTATTTGTGTTGGATAGTCCACTAATCGAGGATGGCTTTAGGCTATATAACATTCCGCTGCGACCAATATGAGCGAAGACGCCGACGAAGTCGCCGGCAACAGCTAGTCCAATAATAAAAAGTAACAATCGCATACTTACATGTACAAAGTTGCTGTGTGCATTAAAGGTGGTGTCCATAGTACTCCGCCGGGTATTGCGCGTAGCCGTGGTGGAAGGCCGGGTCCGTGGGCGGCCTGTGCATCATCTGCTGGCCGTCCATCATGTAGCCCATGGTCGCCTCGGGGCTGTAGGCGCCGCTGGGGCCGGCGTGCGGAAACACTGCGGGGTAGAACACTGGGCGGTTAATTAGGCTGGCTGTTTATGCTCCTGGTGGGTTATGCGGCCCTGGTACTTTGATGGTGGCAAGAAGAGAGACGAGAAGCAGTCAAGAGGCGGTTAATTCTTAGGCTAGCTGTTTATGCTCCTGTTGGGTTAAGCGGCCCTGGTACTTTGATGGTGGCAAGAAGAGTGGGCGCTTACAAACGCGGGAGTCGGGAGACGAGAAGCAGTCAAAGGTGGTTAATTAGGCTAGCTGTTTATGCTCCTGTTGGGTTATGCGGCCCTGGTACTTTAGTGGTGGTAAGGAGTTGGGCGCTTGCAACCAAGGCGGTGTCGGAGCAATTATTTTGTCGGAGACGAGAAGCAGTCAAAAAGGTGGTTAATTAGGCTGGGGGTTATGCGGCCCTATGCGTATGATGGTTGCCATTTTATCACTTATCGACTTGGATACGACATCCGTCGCTCTCGCACTCGCATACTCTCACGCCGTCTCTCATAGAATGTGACGAATATATAACTTATCCACGACGATAAGTAATAAAATGGGAACCACCACCAACCAACCAACCAACCACCACCACCACCAACCACCATACCGGTACTTTGGTGGTGGTAAGAAGAGTGGGTGCTTGCAACCAAGATGGAGTCGGACGACGAGAAGCATTCAAAAGATTGTTAATTAGGCTCCCTGTTTATACTCCTGATAGACTATGATGTTCTGGTACTATAATTGTGATTATCGTAATCGTAAATAAGAAGAGGGCATAAAGGATTATTGCAACTAAATTTGTTAATATTTGCATGTTGTAGCTGAAATGAATTGTAGCAGTTACTGCAAACGACATTTTTATTCGTACGCCGGAAGACGAGAACGATTCCATCCGAAACTTTCAATAGCCCAATTTAAACTCGCGCTACAAGGATGCAAAACAAAAAAAACGTTCCGATTGTCATTCGGAATCGTAGGAATTCGCTCAATTTTACCGCAAAACTGTTATGTCTTCCGATTGCAATATTTCGCTGGGGATTATCAATCGTAAAGTAATGGTGTTCGTCCATTATAGACGGCGATTTCCGCAATCCTCGTGGGGTCTTTATGGTGGCACGCGCCATTGCTCCAAGAGAGTTCGGGACAAACACGCCATCGATCGATCTTGGCCCTCAGATCACATAATATTTGGCGCACAGGTTTTTCTGCTTTTAGTTCGGTAAGTTTTTGTGCCCTTCATTTTCCTTATGAGCCATCTAGATATCTCTGTTTTTGGTCCTAACCTGAATGATACATTGTCTTTATCGCCAGTGGACATGATCGATTATTATGACTCGTTACGAAAGTTCGGTGTCACGCTGAGCTTACAAAACCTTTTTCACTGTCAAGAGTAAATTGCAACTTTTAAGCAACTCAGCAAAAGTATTGGCAGTGGTCGATACTGAGACATAGGGCCGGTAAACCGTAGTTCCTGGTACGGGGACAACAGGAAGCAATAACGGAGCCCCCGAGGAGGTCGGGCGGCCGCCCGTGTACCAGGAAACTATGATTTAGGATGCGATAATCCTCAGGACGCGTCCTTGATGACGTTATTGTTACGGCTCAGCGTCAGCCACAATGGAAACTAAGGAATTATGGCTTGATACCTTAGATCGAGACAGCTATTCGGGCTCTGATTTTTTACTGAATGCTGTCTCGAGTCGCGACACTATTCCTGACGTAGACATATCTAACGTAACGATCCAATTTTCTAAAGTACCAGGGAATCAGAATTCTGGCGGCGATGCTGCACTTTAAAACAGGCGCAGTCGACGACATAAAACAGGGGCGAATTCTAAATTCTCCCGGCCAGCCAAGCTGGCGGATGTGGACGCCGCCAAGTTTGCCGACGACGGAAAATGGAAAAACCGGAGGGTGGAAGGATAGATAGAAAATTGTTTTGGCAATGGACTAAAGAAAATGGCCACCGCATTTCCTGTGGTCAAGCCAAAAGGCGCTTTTCCAATCACTATATTATTCGGTGTGCGAGCGAGTCGCGTTTATTATTCGCGCTGCGTGCGCTGGGCGGGCCGCGGCCGGCCGAGCGACGGCGATGTCTCAATCAATCGCTTTTTGTTTACGCGCCACCATATGTCAATAATGTATTGTTCGAGGCTCATCTTGAGCGAAAAAGGTAGGTGGTGCCCGCTTGGACACGGTGGTTTATTAATAGGAGTCGGGTAGGCGCGTGTCCGTGAGTGGTTCGACGGGTACCTACCGGGTGGCTCGCGCGGACAGGCTCCGTGTTTCAGCGGAACGACGGCGTTGGCTAATGAATTTATTATAAGGGCATAAATTGCTCTCTGATGCGACGCCATTACCGAGCCAGCCTGTAAATTACAATTCGTTCGAGTGCGGCCATCGCACGCTATTTCCGACCGATCGTTTATTGAGCTTTTCGCAAGGATTAAATTGTGTTGCTCTCATCACTCCCCGTTCCGCTCGGCTTATTGAAAACGTGCACTACGAATTAAAAGACGATATTGCGATTTATTCACGAAATTACAGGCAGACAAAAAGGGAGAAAGATCTGTAATCCCGAATAGGCAGGCCCTCGAATACATCCACACATCTAGATAAAGGTACCGGGCGAGCATACATTGGCGATAGTCGCCGGAGGGGCGAGTGATGGATCGCTCGGGACGGGTCAACGAATTCGGACATTATTCTTTTTTACCCTTCTTGCGTTCCCGGCGTTCGCAAGAGTAAGCCCTTTTTCTGCGATGTCCTTTTTTTTCCCCGGGTAGAATTTTTGTTAGCTGCGTGCTCCCCAGGAACATTCTATGGACTGTGCGCGACCATTACAAAGTAAAAATAGAATTGGCCGCTTGTAATTCCATTCCGTATTGTGGGTAGCGACGGTTATAAAAGGTTCTCGTCATAAATTGAGCCCGTTCAGTTGCTCATTTTATTTTCTCGCAACTGTTTTTAGTCCGGCGGTGGTGCGGCTACCTACATACACCTACACAGTTATTTTGTTTAATCTAGTCATTATTTGAAGTGCGCAGCTGAGCCGGGTACCGGGAGCGCATAACTCGCCGCCGGTCAGCGCTAAAAGCCGAGCAAGACGCCCGGCCCCGCGGGACGTTACTCAGGTGCATGCGCCTGCATACTGTATGAACCCACTCCACTCTGTGGTCAGCAAACTCAATTTTCGACTTCAAAGTCGTTTTCGAACGTGCGGCTTCCAATTTCAAACGAACGTAATGGGTATTGATGGGGGATTGGAATTATTGCCTTTGAAAGGGTCAAACGTGCCACCCCTTTCTTAGAATTGTGGTCTTTTGATGGTACGTTTTAAATTGAATACTAGTTTAGAATAGTTTAGAATCTAAATAGATGTACAAGAAATATGTTACCTGCTCTATTTGACTGGTCTATCATTGGCTGCACTATCCTACGTCTCGCGTTGATGAACCTGAAACAAAAGAAAACAATTACTATAATTAGGTGCCAGGATGTCAGGAAGTGTTGGAGTCCTTATAAGTGAATCATGGAGTTTATATTGGTATCAATTATTAGTGCAATATGTTCCGTGTCTGCTGAATAAGTAATACCCGGACAGGCTGCGCCCCTGGTAGCGGATGCATTTCCAAATTAACTGTCATTATGAATTTTGCACGAGTTCCCAGATATTCCTCTGATTGCTTTGTGATTCGATTAGTTTTTCGCGTAATTACTGTAATTACATTGAAATTGAACTGATGAAACGCATTTAAACTAGAATAGGCAATAAAAGCAAGAAAACTTGTTGGAGACCCAAAACGGTACTCGATTGTAATAAACATTTGAAATTATCTCCAATTTAAACTTCGTAACGAAATGGACATCGGCAATGTGGAAGGGCCCACTATCCCTATCCCTCGGTAATTACTTACAGCGGAACACGCCGATGCGACTAATGTATTGTTAATATCAAGATTAGTTCATTAACTCTTCATCCGGGGCCCTTGCACCCTTTCGCACACGTGTTATTTTTAGAATGGCGTATCAACAGTGTGGTAAGATTGCGAGTTATGGCCTTTTATGTTCAAGTGCGATTTTACGACGCTTGGGATATGTTAAATTGTGCTTTGTTTTAATTTCGCTCTGTTATGACTGGATTTCTCTTTTTATACAACGGTGGTAAGCGAGTATATATACGGCCTGACTAATTTTAAGCAAGCACTGTGGTCGCGCTTTGTTCGTCGATACTTTTGGTTTGAGGATTCATTGTGTTTGCAACTAGTGGCTAAGGCTGGGTTGAACCGACTTACGATTACAGGCTGATTAACGTTAAATATGGCGCCGGCAGCTGTCATTCCATATAAACTTTTCAAACTTTCCATACATTGAAATTTTAACGAAGACAGCTTACGATTACAGACGGTTTGGTGCAACCCAGCGTAAATGTAGGTTCCAGTCTCAACATGGTGGATCCTCGGGAGCTATACGGCAACTTACCCAATCACCAGAAAGATACCAAAACACAAGATGGATTTGAACATTGAATGTATATTTTTAGGCTAAGCCCTGATGCTATTGTGACGTAGTTAATAAAAAAAAAAACAAAAAACGTAGATTTAATTCGTGAAATGGCTCGTGAACTTTGTTAGATGTCGCTCGCCATACATTATTAATGTGAGGTTTGAATAGTCATTGTTCTCAAAACAGCAATTTAATTTTAATCCCTTTTATCTCGTAGATACACCACGTCCATAAAGCGACTACAAAATGAAATAACAGATCTACAAACGCAACACAAAATTTACATTTGTATATTATTATTTTATTTCAAACATAATGGCCGACCCCCGATACCAGGGTCTCATAAATCATAACAACTGATCTGGATTTGTTAATTTTGCCGCGGGGGAGGGGGTGAAAGCCATGGTGTCAAATGGTCGCAACGTAATGTGTCGGTGCATTGTCCAATGCACTCATGCACATGCGTCATGATACATCTGTTTTCTATGCAAATTCGACTAATTGTAATGAGATTTAAGCATTACAACGACACCCTACTTGAAACTTATGTTGGAAGCCATTACTTCGCGCGCGCCAGCGTCAATCCATTATTATTATTGTGAGATTTTCTTGGCTTTCCCTAAATAGGAAAAGTTAAAAAGGTAATTTGGTTCTGGGGACACGTCCGCCACGCCAGCAGGGCTCGCGCATCCGCCTCGGTCGGGAGCTAGCTAAGAATAAAATTTAATTTCGACTCGCAAGTTTTTGGATTTTAATTACCTGAAGGCAAATTAAATAACGAGCGAGGGCTGAGGAATTCCGTTACAGTAACGCTGAGAATTCTGCCGAATGGGGAGCTCGAGTAATTTAAAATTTATTGTTTCTTGTAGAATGTGTCACGTGGAGCGCTAGGTTTATTGCGCAAGGCTAAAAGGTTACGGCTGTCGCTCAACCTGATGTAATTATTGCACGCCCCCTTTCAAACAAACAATAGTGTGAGTGACACGGTGTACTGAAACTAAATATTTTTACTAGCACATTTTCGCCGTTCGGCCGTTTGGGTGAGTAAACAGAGGGCAGGTGGGCGAAAGTGAGGTATTACCTAAGGCAATAAATTCCGTTTTTCCCTAATTAAGCTTTAATTCCTTGTGAGTCGACTCGCCCGCTGCTCCCCGCCGGCCGCGTCCGGGGAGCCATGCCTCACCTGGGGCTCCATTCTCGCATCGCTAAACCAAATTTCAATTGGATAAGAAATGTATCTTAACGTACGTGGATTTCAATGAGGCGGAGCACCTTTAAATGACTGAATATGAATTACGAGTACATTCTTACTGCAGAATGGAGCAACACGCTACTTATCGTAGTAGATTATGTTTTTCTGATCTTTTGATAACGTTTATTTTTATCTCAGAACGACTGATTCCGTTTGCATTTAAATTAACCGAATTAATACAAATTGGCATTACGACTGCACTGATTCATGTTTTACGTGAGATTTCTTAATCAGTGCTGCCATAAATGTAAATTTTATGCGTTCTGATTAATCTTAAATGCCTGTAACGTAACCCAAATGTAGATAAACCTACGTTCCCAAATGCTCTTAACGCCTAATTCAAATCATTTAAATTACAAACACGAAGTGGACCTGAAAGTTTTTATCTCCAGCTTCGTCCGGCCAAATCCCGAATTCGTAATCCCGGATACCAGGGTGACATAGCTTATCGCCGGTGGCCGGAGTCGCCGCCAAATGAAGGCATTAGTTTTCATAAAGCCGCCCAGAGATAGCCCTCGGTCAGTCGCCCTTCTTACCTACTCTGGGGCTGCGAGCCTGGTATCTAAAGATTGATAAATTGACACTAATATTAAGGAGATTCCTTGGAAATCTTCTTAAGAAATACAGAGATTGGGGGTAGGTAATGGAAAAAAACTTGAATTAATCGTAATTCATAACATAACTCACAACACAACAAGTTCAGTCAATAACCTCATTTTCCATCCATATTTAGCAACTACATAGTAAAATATTACAAATATTGATAGGTAGATAGAAAAGTAATTGTAGATTGTATAACTAGGAGTTAGGGTCTAGAATAAGCCATAGCCACGAGATGGTAATATGGTTTTTAGACCCGAGTTATACAGACTTTTCACTTCGATTGCGAGAAAATAAACAAACAAAGACTATCCACCCAAAATATTAAAATCCACGTAGAGCACATGTATAATTTCGTGGCAATGGCGGCACGTTATTTGTGACCGAGCGAGCGAAGCGTCTCTGTGAGCAGGTTCGATAATAACATAGTTTTTTTTTGTCGAGGCAGTTTTTGGAAAATTTTAAATCTGAAATAATTTTTTTTGCGAGGTATACAGCTCACAGAGCTAGTTTTTTTTTAACTTACAATTTTATTCCAATATGTTATGACACATGAGCCAATATTTAAAACTCGAGGGTTTATATAATAGTTGGGAGATCGCGCGGTTCATAGTAGTTATAAACTGCTTTGACATGAACACTTGAGGAGTGTCTTTTCAAAAGGGCTTATTTTTATCTTAGCGGCACTTCTAAAGATAACCTTGCCTAAGAAAACTTAAGGTCCAATTTAGAAGTAGAGTGACAGAAAAAAGTAAACCCTTTTGAAAAGACACTCCTCACTTTACAAAATATAAACACCGCGAATAAACGTTGCTGACCTTATACAGTAGTTCTTGAAGAAATATACAATAATTATTGCAGTAACGAAATGGCCAAGCCACATATTTTGACTGTTGAAGTTTTTGAAATTAGGGCTTGTAGAGTTACGGCGTGTAGTGTACGTGTATAAGCTTGCATCTAAATGAGATCTGATAACTTTTTGATAGTGCGAGCCATATGGGACGGCACTTCTTCTTGTAAGTTGCTTATGACAATGACAATTTTTTTTTGTTCGAAACCCATACACACTTCCATCCCCTAATTAATAGGGTGTAGGGTGATTTACTAAAAAATCGGAAATATACATTTTATTATTTAATCTCTGTTTAATTCTTTACTCCTCGGATGGACGGTTCTCCCTATATACATTTTCAGTCCTTTAGCATCGAAATTTGCGGAAGTCTCATACAAACTTCCATAAAATAAATAATAAATAAAAGTTTCAAGTTGTGTGGATGTTTGTGTATTAATACTAGCTTATGTACCAAATTTCAGCTTTCTATGTCTTCAGGAAGTACCCTAAGAATTTCGATGATCCTCAGTGAGTGAGTCAGTGACGAAATCAGGGTATTTTAGATATCTATAAAGTCTAAAGTATAAAGGCTATTCAATTGAAACTTTATATGTTTAATAAGTCTACTATTGACATCTTATCCCAAGAATTTTGATTATCTGGTATAATCCAAACCCAAGTTATGAGGGTTCAAAAAAACGACGAAGCGCTTCGACAAAAGGTAGGTAGTGCCCTTGCGCTTTGATTGGCTTGTCTTGGCAGGGGACCGATTATCATCATATTTATTCGAACGAAAAAAACAACGATAAAATACATAGATATGTATGAGCTCAGGCCCAAACTGGAACAAAAGATAGGAAAACTCACCAGAATCAGAAAATACAAGTGCTCGTAATTGGAGGTCCATGGGGTCCCAGCGCGCATAAGTTATTTGCAGAAATTGCGAAGCGTCTGGTTGACGTAACTGGTGACCGAAGAGCTGGCGGTTTCCTCGGTCAACGTATCAGCATTGCGATACAGCGAGGAAATGCCGCCAGCATCCTCGGTACAATGCCTCAAGGGCCCGTTTTAGATTTAAGTAAGTTTTAATTTTCTTTATATTATTTTGGTTAAGTATTCTTGTATATATTTTCGTTGTACATAAATAAATGATTATCATTTACAAGTGCTCGTAATTACAACTTGCGTTCAGGCGAATAACGCCATGAGAAAACCCTGCGCAGGATCCGTTCCCATAACTCATTATTACAAAGTTGTTTTTCCTGTCCCCGCGTGGTCGTGACGTGAAACTGCTTTAGTTTACCCCGCTGATATGTTTTGCGGCCAAAATGTATTCAGTTTTAGTGCCCAATGATAAGAAACTGGCTTTTAGCATTTTTTGCTACTACAAAATTTATTGACATGTGAAATTTAAGCTGAATTCTCGACTTGTTTGTAATTTACAAAGTTAAAGTCGTGGTGTAGAATACACAATGAAGGATCGACAGACAACAGCGGGCAAATCTCTCAGATTTGTAACGAACTCCGTCTATAGAAATCTCGGACCGTCAAAAGGGTGAATAATTCAAGGGCAGTACAAATGTTCGCGGATCTACTAAATCCACTCCGGACAGACGGACAGATCGCGTTTTGATGTCTTGCTATATCTGCTGCTGCCCTGGTGATTGATTGAGGTTTCTAATAATGTTTTTTTGAAATGGCATTTCCCTGCCAGTTTAGAAATATTTCATTGATTTTTCTGATACATCGTTTTCACGTCTCAATTCGAATTGGGTGGAAAAACAAAGGTCCGTAAAGCGATATCACGTACAAATTCATCTAATCCATACGGGATCCCTTGGTGGACAATAAATATTTTTCATGAAATCCAACGGTTGTGGCGACGCATAGAAACTGCCCTAAATCAGGCAATTATAGGTGCGACCAGTAAACACTATAACCAGGGGATCAGAAGTAAAGGACGGTCAGAATAAGGATTGTTAGGATAACGCCTGGGGACTTCGTTATTCGATGCGAGCTTTCCTTCACTGACAATTATTCTTATTAGTTTTGATAAAGCCACACTATAAATTGTTATGGCCATATCTCTCGTATGATTGCCAATCTAGGGTTGTCAATAACGTCTATCAGCATAGTTGTTCTGTTTTGAGACAATTTTTTTCTAAAATCATACATACGTTAAATACAGCAATCTATTTACGAGAGCAATATATGAGTAAATACGAGTATATAGAGTGGAAAGCAAAAATCGCTCTCATAAATTACGCTAGCGGAAAATGCTTCATTTTAAGGAGTAAGGCTCCTTAATCCGCTGTCCGCCTGGTAGCCGGTGGGTGTAATTACTGAGCGCAATATATCGCCGCTTCGACCCCGACCTCTGGGGTCCTCTCATCACTCGAAATGAGTTACGCAACACATGCTACTCAGTTAATTGTTGGGGCAATCGCAATACAGATTTGGAGTTTTATTCTAATATCTGGATGGGGGCGAGGAATCGATTTTCATGTGCAGTCATGTTCTGCGGCGGGTCATTTTATGACTTCGCTGAAAAAACGTGAGTACATGAAATGCCGTGATGCAGTCTTTACAGATTAGACTCTATTTCTATTATCTAGTTATTCATCACTAACAAAAACATTATATTTGCCTGCTGCACAGCTACACTCTTCTTTTATGAAACGAGGTAGATATACGATGTTAGACTAGGTACTACACCCATTTATTTATATGTACCTAGAATATGTTGTAATGACATTTGGATTACTTTGGAAGTATGTTTTCTTTTTAATGTTTACCTAAACATGTTTAATTCAATGTTAATTTACATCTAGTTAGAGAATATAACTCCCAAACTTTATTATCCATACAGACATCAAAATTAATCCAACCTGGTGTATAACAAATTAACGCGTGCCTAATTAGATACCAAGGCGGCATAAATCGGCAGTAAATATCTCACAGTGTCGCAGATGGTGTCAAAACTGGTGCGGGGCCGCAGAGCCGGCGGTCCGGCCGCGCCAGCCGCGCAGCCAGAGACCCTAGCCTGGTCCCTTCAGTTGTTCATTTCGTGGCCCACACTTGAGACAGGGTCGCGCATAACATGCAATCCTGGTAATAGGTCGACCCGGCGCCATATTGTGTTGATTGCTTGACGTGCAAAGGGCGATTTTATTTCGTAGCAAAACAGCTTTGGGAAGGGTTGAGGTGCGTGTATTATTTACGACAACAGTTGTGCTTCAAAACAAAATTGAGCCTTACGATATTGTTGGTAATTTGATTTAATTAGATTTAGATGCAACCGCTAATGAAGCCGGTGGTGCCACGTGGTGGAGCGGCGGGCTTGATAACTAATTTCCAGCGGTGATGGATTGCAATGTAGTTGCCAACATCTACCTATGTACTCACACGATGTTATGCTAATATGATGACTTGGTAATTATAATCGCTAGCTTTTATTGAAATCGCTAGATTTTATTGAAAGAGTATTCCACATTTGATAGCAAAAATCCGTTAGCAGTTACAAATGCAAACAAGCTAATCGCGTTCTAAATCTAAATAAATTGAGAAAGGAATGCGCGTAAGCTCACACTGGGCTGCGTTCCATTTGTCACTTTAACGACGCGGGATCAGAATTGGCCACCTGACATAGACAACGGATATCTTTATCAGAGTATTTTTTTAAATTTTGTAATGGCGTGCTCGCGTGTAAGCCACACGGGAATTAGCGGTGCGCGTAGCGTAATCGCCGTGTCGCAATCGGAACTAACAATGCCGAAGCGCGGGTTTTTTGTTTTGGAGCCGAAGGAGATAAGGCGGTTGATTATACAGCGTTCCTAGTGTGAATCTTTGCTTTGGATTTAACGATGTCGTTCACATGCGATGTGTATTTGCATTAGTAATCTTGGGAAATTGCGTTTGAACTTTATGAACCTCGCTCTGGCTTTCCGGGTTAAAAAGTTATTATAAACCTTACGTGTCCATTATGCGGCTGCTATATCCGCGGCTATTTGCATAGAAAGCTTTAGTTTTTTTAAAGTTTGCGTGTGAAAGTCTATTGTACACGTATGAGTATGTACAACATACATGTCCCTATGTATGTAGACATATATTAGAACGGACGTTGCGCAATGTAGATGGAATAAAAAACAAGGGTTTTTAACTTGTAAAAACGACAACCCTAAGTAAGAGAGTAAGTAATTTATTGTCCCGTAGTTAGAATGCTTCAGATAAACAGTTGATCGAAGACGCTCTCAGTTGTATCGCGCGATATCGTGACGCCGACGCCGTTTTAAAACATACATTATTTTAATGGACGCGGTGACGACGACACCAGATAAATAGTTTATTTTAATTATTACTAATTTCCCGTCCATTCATGATTCTCTGATCTACGCCAGATATTGGAATAGCGTATGATTAATTTATTGCAATATGTTATCCATCCGAATCTCCTGCTGTGCATTGGGACACTTGTCCAATTCCTTATTTCCAGTAGATTTAGACGTAACATGATTATTAACGTGTGTCTCCTTGGACGTTCTAATTGCTGGTGAAATATAGCATTCACCGGCATCAGCAAACTAGACTAATGATCGTCGACGGTGACGCGAGATGCGGCGATAGCGGCTGACAACCCTGTCGTCGACATAAATCATGTGGCAATTAAGCTTTTTAAACGACTCACAGATTTACGACAATTTCCTAATGATTTATTTAACATGTAATTTGAAAAAGGAACATATACTTACTTTTTATTTAAAATAAAACGAAAGTGACATGCACCGTTCGATTTATGAAATATGGAAACAACTCTAAAGGGTTGTTTTTTTTTATTTGTACGTGACTGAAATGAAATAGGAACGCGCTTGTTTTCCTTTGTAATTTGAAAACCGAAGCGCGGAAAGCGAGCTCGAAATCATAACGAATAGATTCCTCCGCTCGATAGCTGTATCGCGCGAGACAAAAGCCACCATAAATAAAAGGATGGTTAAAATTTTAAGGGCCGGTCGGGTTCAGGCGCGGCCATTAGAGGCCCTTAGCGGACGTAACGAATGTGTCTCTCGGCTCGAGATGCCAGCACAGATCGGACAATTGTTACTGGCCAGCGTGAAATCCGCCATAAGGACTTATAAAAGAAAACCGATTTGATTTCCGAACGTATGAATGAACGCGGCCGTTTTGAATCGACTCGATTACGCATTCAACTCCACATTCGAGTGGCATATACTTATAAGCTATTAAATAAATTTGTTTTAGAAGGGGTCTATAGTATTTATATTTAGATATGACCTAGACGCCATCCATATATTAAGTCTTGCGTTCCGTTTCACGCTTGCTTAACGCTGCGACCGGTTGATATTAAATATATCTGAAAGAAAATAAATAACTATGAGGCGAACACCGCTGCGGCTCTTTATGTAGGTAACTCTAATGCGATGGGAGCTGCGACCGGATGGCTTATTATGACAATTTTATGGCCGAATATTTAATTAAATGTTAATCTTGACACTTATTAATTGTTTTACTATTTTATAAGGTTTTAACGACAAAAATACCGAGTATCATCTCCATTATACGAACCGATTGCTAACCAGTTCCGTATGACAGGTGATGCTGTTTAAGTAATCGTTGTCCATAAATCAGTTACGTTTAGAAACGTATAAAGTGATTAGAGCATTTTTATGTCGTCATGTACATGTGAAGGTGATGACGCTCGTGTCTGGGGATACGGTATCTCGTGTCAGAATATGTAAAATATGTAGCCATGACTTCATTTGCGGCGAGGAGTATAGTACGGGATGTCAATGTGCACTGCGTACGTCTGCTGTGCAGTAACGGAACGCAGCGTGGCCTCGCGTCTTCCTGTCACAATTAATTTTCGGGCGTGGAAATTGGCGCGAAAACTGTCGCGGCCGGGACGGGCGCGGGGCGAGACGCGCGGGGCGGGGGTGGGCACCACCACCGCGACTGGAATTTTAATTACGCACTCGTATTCCGAATACCAATGTCGTCTTGTTTAAATTAAATATAAATTATTCGCTCCTAGGCCCCGCTGCACTCCTGGTATTGTAGGTACGAATTGCGAAACGCTGAACCGATTTAATTATTAATTTGCTCCGCTATTTTAATAACGACATGCCGTTTATTAAAAATTAATGTCGCCCAAAAGATTCAAATCTCGTTTGTCATTGCCATCCAAATATACAAACTAGGAGCGATTACCGAATGGAAACTCTGAACATAATTAGACGGGGACGAGAACCGCAACGCAGACGTGTGCACTTCCTACGGCATTTAACAAACTTTGATAAAAAGATTAAGTATGACAGTTTGAAATATAGCCACCGCAGTAAGAAAAAAAAACAGTGCAAAAGTTTCTCGGCGGAGCGGAGCTCAGTCTCCATTGTTGGCAACTACGCCGAGTTAATTTTGTAGGAAAGAAACAGAGGCGAGGCGCAGGTGTGCCGCCGCCCCCGTTGTATTAATTTGAGCGTCCCGTCTAATACCTACGTATGATTGCGTTACAACAGACGCAGCTGAATTTATAAGCAAAGTTGCACGCGTCTGTGTCCTGGTGCTCCGCGCAGATTATGACGTCTCCTGTGACAACTCTGAACGCACCCATTATGCCGCTAGTTCAGGACGCCATTACTGAACGCGTCTTTAATTGTAAATTATGGCCGGCGTCGCCCGCTCAACCAGCGTCCGCCATTAACATAATTGTTTCAAAAGAATAAGTAAACGATCTACTAGAGATCGTAGTAAAGATATTTCGAGTAATTAAGAGGTATATTTGCATAGTGATGCGGCCGCGGCTGTGTGACATTTCCCTGATTCGCCATTTTATTTTTTATCTCGATGTCTGTTATCATCTTCTCAGAATAACGAAATACGAGGGCGGTGTTCATTAAATAGCCGGTAATGTTTTTTTTATCGTTCGCATCTTAATTCCGGTTTACAAGATAATAATTATGGAACACATCAAACGCCTAAAGCACGCATTCTTAGTCGTAAAAGTGATCCTAATTACCATTTTGGAAGTAGTAAGTATTCGTTTATTACATGTAGTACTACACAGGGTTTCTATGCTAGGTTGAATTTGATGATAATAGTCGATTTTAATTAGAGCATCCTCGGTTTTATAATCTTTATAACAATTTTATTAGGTGAGCGACTCTGACAGACAACACGGGAGCGCGCGCCTGCTAATAGAGGCGCTCATTAATTAGTTAAAACATAATTACTCGGTTATAAGTTTACTTAGTTTTTACACATGTTTTTGTAACTATTTCCTAACATAGAGCCTCGAGACCGCGACTGCGAACCGTAAAGCGCAACCATAGAGATTACAAGTTAACTTTTCCGATCACAACACCACAGACAAAAGCTTAAATTATACACGGGTGGATTGGCAGACGGATCCACCCTTTGACAGAGCGCGCGGATTGGGGTGACAAATTGTTGTCTGTTATTTCACTGTTATCTACCATGAAATAACACTTGCATTCATTACAACTTTGATTATATTAACTTTCCGTGCGTTATCTAATCTACGCAGTAAATGCGATTATGTAACCATGAGTAGGATTTATTTACTTCACGCCTTGTGAAACAACTTATTCAGTTAAAAATAAGATTAACCATAGATAAGATTGTCTTACTTTATTTTGCAAGTGAACTTTAGCTAGTAAAATATACAAAATCTAAAAAATAAAGTTAATTAAGGGCAAAGTTTCAAGCGTTGGAGCAGAATCTAAACAAGCGACGGTCATAACTCAAAACGAGGAGGCCTTAGGAGGCCGTTGATAAGAAAGTTTCATTACCCGAATGTTGAATTTAAAACCGGGCTTAATCAAGTTTATGGGAATTTTGGGGCTTATCCGAAATCAAGCACCTGTGTGCTTAGGACAATTCGTTTGTATTGGATATTAGATTTTGTGCTGCGGATTAAATTATGGGATGTAATTAGAGAGGGTGGAATGCAAGATTGCTTTCATCTTTGAAACCTGAAGTTCGCAGGTTTCAGTGGAAAATTTGCCAGTGTTTTGAATTGACGCTTAGGGCTCGCTGTTTCACTCCGGAAGCCAATTTCATATTTAATATTAGTGAATTTAAAATACTATTTTGTGAATAGTAGCGATGAGTCAAAATTTGAAGTTACTGAGGATGATATTATGATAAGTTTGATAATTTTCTGATGTTTCTAAATCAGCCGTACGAGTCAGCGGCCCCCTGTCCCAAATATAGGTAGGAGATAATTTCGTAAAATTATATTTTAACAGTGGCTGCATAGTAAGTACCTTGGGCAAATTTTTCACAGTTGATTAATTTTTTAGGTTTATTTATGACATATTGAGATAAGATTTTGAATGGTCATTTTCACACACGTTTCTTCTTATCCGGATATCATAGGATCTATTTTTCTAATTTCAGTAGATTATGGCATTACAAAGTAACTTCTGGACAATCTTATATTAGTCTTGGTCAAATCTTCAAAATGTAACTAAACTTTAATTAACCTTTTGTAACGGTGTTTGATTCCCGTCGCCGTAACCCGGACTGCTCGAAAGGCCTCCGGTTTAACTATAGATTAAAGTGGAGATTAACTGTATCTGCGAGTGTGTTTGTTTGTTTCGTTAACTAAGTCGTTTTCTGTCCGCCGACAGGAGTACCAGGGCCGCAGCGCAGCCAGGAGCCTTCCCTAACCCCTTCGCAGTTTGATAAATGGCCAATTACAGCGCGGCCCGCCCCGTCCCTTCTGTTAGCTTGTTGCCTATTTTGAATTGCTTTTGCTTTTTCGTTTAGATTAATATCTAAATAGGATAGATACGGATCCCGCTTAGGTATTTATATTTACGTTGTTTTTAAACGTAAATTTCGGGCACAAAGCCGGCCGTCTTTTGTCTGCGGCCTTTTTCGCACGCGCCTTTGTTTTAAGTCTTAATGCGCATCTTTGTTCCTCTGTCTTGCTCTGTAATACTTCTTTGTGTTTTGAGTTAATGCAGGTCGCTTATGAAGACCTGGTAGATTATTTCAAAAAATTCAGGTTGAATAAGTCATTGTTTTTCTGAAAATGTTTACGAACACATCTGAGGGAAAATTAAAAAAGAAAGAATGAAGTATGATCGGTAGATTGGTTAGCGACCAGCTAAATTTTACACTCAAAATGTTAAGTTCATAAAAGTTTTGTTGGTCTGCATCTTCTACTAGTCTATCCAAAGTGAAACATTTTATAAATTCAAAGGCTCAGGTGTTAAGCGTTCGTGAATTCTTAATTCCCGTCATTAGATGATAAGGGTGCGGTCCCACGACCCTCTGTTTATTTTTCCTGTATTCAAATTCGAGAGTGGGCATAATTGCACAAGACTTAAGCCTATTTAATTTTTTTATCTCGGCAAAGCCGATGCGGCTCATTTGACCGCGAGTCTATGCGTTCATTTATTTAAATTGTATGCTTTATTTTTATCCTCCGGCTGAATGTTTTGATGATTGGCGGTAAAAAGTAGGGGTAAGGTTTTTTTTTAAATACAGTTTGTAGTTTTTTCATGAATTATAGTGTAATTTTTTTAATATACTACTCATAGGTCTGACAAACTTCTTTTAATGAGTAGTATCTAGATGCTGCCTACAAAAAAAGAAAAAAAAAGGAAATTAGCTTTCTAACGTAAACCAGTTTGATTTCTCACTTCGTACCTTGTCACAATAACAATAATATGAGATCTCTAGCAGCTTTCATATTGATTTTCACTGTGACAAGGTACGAAGTGGCCCAAAAATGAAATTGGTTAACCGTACGTATACTTAGTGTACGACAGTACTGAGTACATACAACACACTTTCCACAAAACATCCAATACCGTGCTCTCATGTCATATTATATGTAATAAACTTGCATAAGTACAATAGTTGAAACGAATCCAAAATGACGTCCAATCATGGGCGAGTCGCCGATTAAGCACCACATACAATGGCTCGTAATAACCATCATTAGCTTACGCATTGTGATAGCAATATCTGTTTCAATTGCTCAGTGGAACCAATGAGTTTACACTTTTCTTTACAACACTACGATCCGAGCCGTGGCCCGTTTCACAATGCTACCTAGAGTTACAATTGACAATATTTTTTTAAGTGGGCTTTTTTTTTCAATTAAATCAAATAAAGGATAAAAACTTAAATATAACCGAATTTTTCAATTCTCGAAAATATCCCAATTTCATATAAGAAAATCAAGTTAAAATTACTCATTCTAAAAGTGGGTAAGTGACGCGAGTAAGGCGACAAAGCGTAAAAAACATACAGGAGTACTATTAATAATATGGCGAATTTACTAAGGAAAGTGTACTGCTATGACTAAATAAACTAAACTAATCTTTTGACCCTGGTTGATTCCATTTCTGATCATTTGGATAGCGGAATTCAGGTAGACGTGTTGTAGTTCGACTTTAAGAAAGCGTTTGATCGCGTAGATAACGATGTTCTCTTGAGCAAGTTGTGCAGCGTTGGTTTTCACCAAAAATGCTCTGATTCTTTGCTAGCTATCTACGCGACAGGCAGCAGTACGTGCAGCACGGTTGCTTTGTTTCAAAGGCATACCTTACTCGTTCTGGAGTCAGCCAGGGTTCGATATTGGGCCCGTTGCTTTTTGGAATTATGGTCAACGATTTGGCTTCGGTTCCAAAGTGCGCCAGGTGTCTACTTTACGCCGATGATTTAAAGCTAATCTATGGTGTGCAGGATATTTTAGACTGTAAGTCTCTCCAAAATGACGTCGATAGACTGTATCAGTGGAGTATCAACAATAGACTTCTTTTCAACGTTGCAAAGTGCGCGCACGTAACGTTTAGTAGAGCCCGAAATCCGCTCTATTACAATTACCTTTTAGATTCTGAACCAATCGCCCGGGCTGATACCATTCGAGACTTAGGCATTATTTTGGACACGAATCTTAACTTTCATGAGCATATCAACTACTTAGCTCGTAATTGTTACAGAAGACTAGGTTTCGTCATTCGGAATGCAAGGGACTTTGTCGATGCCAGGACCATAAAACTTCTGTACACCGCTCTTGTTAGAAGCAAGCTAGAATCGGCCGCTGTTGTACGGAATCCCCATGAATCATCTTATATCTTGCTTCTGGAAAAAGTACAAAAAACGTTTCTGCGCTTTTTCTATAAAAAAATATATCTATACTACCCATTCTTATATCCCACAAAGTTTTTGCTGGGCGTTTTGGGCTATAACTCTCTAGAGGTGAGGCGTAATCTGGGACTTCTTACAGTAGCTAGCAATGTTTTACGTGGTAATTCTGACTGTCCTGAATTAGTAGCACAGTTGGTGCGCTTGTATGTTCCTTCGCCCACTAGATTTAATTTTCGACCGCGTTGTCGCCATTTGCTAGCGGCGCCGGCTGCGAGGACAGTGTTTCGCAGAAAATCCCCGCTTGTTCGAGCTTTGCACCTCTTAAACTCGCTGCTTGAATCAGCACCAGACTGCGATATATTTGCTTGTAGATGGATAGATGTGTATCACGTATGCTTGAAGTTCTGTGAGAGGATGGATGCACGACCTTCTTCAGTGTAAATAATTTATTATTTGGTTACTCCGGTGTTCTTGTTTGTTTAGTTTTTAATTTCACAGTGCATTAGTATTACTGTAATGCTGTGAAATCCAACTGTTATATAAATAAATAAAAATAAATGACTGTCACAATTCAGCATTGTGATTGTGACGTCATATAGGCAATGGTAGGCTTTCTTCACATTTTCATGAATATCTTGAAATGTTGTACAACAACAAGTCTACAAGTGTAAGTTCACGTTGAGTCACCTACCTCAGTAACGTCATGAACCTGTACCCCGGTCCATTCCGGGGAAGTCCCGGAACACTATTTCGACCTATTTAAGAAGAGGTTCGGCATATATCCTGGACAGCGCATCGCACCAACGTGTCTATTCTCGAGCACAATATAAAACGTGCCTCCACTAATCAGTCTCGGGAGAATTCTCAGTTTCTTCGGACACTTGGCGGCGTAAGTCGGTTTGTGAAAGCTTGTAGTTTGGGAAAGCTGATGCTCGTCGGTCAACTTGAAGGCAAGAGAAGTAGGGGCAGAATACCCACCCTTTAGTTTGATGCAATCGAGGAAGTTACGCAATCGAAACTTGACGGTTCCTTGAGGAAGGCAGAAAATTGGGCTGTCTGGAGAGCATGCAGACTGAATCGACTTATGGTGGTCAGTGGTCACGGCGCTCAGTCATCAGGTCCCGACAAGAAAGACGATAGGTACAGTCAACCAATCAAATTTGACTGGGCCACTACGTACCTTGTCACAGTGACAATAATATGAGATCTCTAGCAGCTTTCATGTTGATTTTCACTGTGACAAGATACGAAGAGGCTCAAAAATCAAATTTGTTGACCGTATATTCGAATGCTGCACTCATACTGATACTGAATGGCAATGAGATCGTGGCCTTTGATGCATTTATTAACTCCCTAACAAAATTTCGTCCGCTATTTACACCACTTACGGAATGGAACTTTCAAAAGCAATATCTTAATTCTATGGTCCTTCGATATCCTACGAGTTTGTTTTTATTTCATTACAAATAATATCAAATAGTGACAAAAATAATTGAAAGATTGAGCGGAGACTCTCTGTCCAGCTGGGACAAAAATGCTTTCGTATGTCCGGATGTCCGGCGTCTTTCCGGATGTTCTCGTCTACAGGTTATTCATTTCTTTGTGATTTCTCAACCGATTCTCGTGAAATTTTGTGAGCAGGTTCGATAATTAATATATTAATATGTCCGGCTCCGCCATTAAAAAAAAAACATAACCTGAGTCTACAATGCCATTCCGACTCGCGAAGTTTACAGCTCACGGAGCCACTAATTTTAAACCGTTTTTACTTATAATACATATGCATGCGTCTCACAGACATATGGTAAACCACACTCAATCGTATCGTAGCCGTGTCGGCGTCGTAATGTATGAAGCGGCGCTGGGTGCGCCCGCGCAAGTGGCGCAACCGAAACAATAGTGAAAACAATAGAAAGACGCCATGAGAAATGGCCGCGGCACCCGGGAAATTGATGGGTAAGGTGTAATTTTATTACGGTTTGGGAGCTCAATGTTGGCCGTATAAATATATAGGCGTGGTTTTTTTAAAGGGCTCAACGCGCTAATCATCGTTTTTTGACGAGTTTTGAATTGATATTCCTCCGTCAAAACTCTGGATATATTTATGGCACAAATGGTTATCGGTTCTTCAATTCTTTATTTACATTTGCAAAAGCTAAATAAAAAAAACAACTTTTCTTTATGATTTGACAAACATGGTCCAATAAAGCTCTATTTTGGATATTAGTATATTGTTTGTGCATTAGTAACCTGTGGGACCCGGGTATGCCCCAAAACTACGACCAAGACCACCGGAAGATGGGCAGCGGCATACCTGGAGTGCGGTGGAGATACTGGGATCGCCAACCCAAATGCCAAGCGTGGCGATTATGGCATAACTAAACTAAACGAAATTGGGGGAGGCCCATGTCTAGCAGTGGACGTCCTTCGGCTGATATGGTGGTGGTGGTGGTGGTTTATGCATTTATATATAAGATATGATAAGTATATATGAAATTTACTGTCTCTAAAAATGTAAGAGAGATTTTTTTATTTTAGGAATTTTCACAAAAGTATTTTTGGTTAGTTTTCACCAATTTTTTTTACCGTAACTATTCATTGGAAGTTTTTGCCCGCTCACTTTTTTTAATATATTCAGTGTAACATGAACATACAGTCTCATAAGCGCGCTTTTATAACATCTACAGGGCCTGTAATAAGAGCAATAAATTAAATGGTACACTATTGAGCTCTCCAACAATTATTTCCAAAGGGTTTCAATAAAAAAAAAGTTTGGTTTGTTTTTTTTTTTTTGATAAAAATAGCTTACGTGTACTTTTTTACTCTACTCATCATCATCATCATCATCATGTCAGCCGAAAGACGTCCACTGCTGGACATAGGCCTCCCCCAAAGACTTCCACAATGACCTGTCCTGCGCCACCCGCATCCAGCGGACACCAGCGACCTTTACCAGGTCATCGGTCCACCGTGTGGGGGGCCTGCCCACGCTACGCCTTCCGGTAGGTGGTCGCCACTCGAGAACCTTTCCACCCCAACGGCCATCGGTTCTACGTGCAATGTGCCCCGCCCACTGCCACTTAAGTTTAGCGATTCGGAGGGCTATATCGGTCACTTTGGTTCTGCTGCGGATGGCCTCATTCCTGATGCGATCACGCAGAGAAACTCCTAACATAGCTATCTCCATTGCTATTTGGGTGAATTTGAGCCTTCTTATGAGGCCCATAGTAAGCGACCACGTTTCAGTGCCATATGTCATCACTGGCAACACACACTGGTCAAAGACTTTCGTCTTGAGACACTGCGGAATATTGGACGAAAAGATGTGCCGTAGCTTCCCGAACGCTGCCTAGCCAAGTCGGATTCGACGATTAACCTCTTTCTCGAAGTCGGACCAACCTAACTGTACAGTCTGTCCTAGGTATATGTAATCGTCTACAACTTCGAGCGTAAAGTGTCCGATTGTTACGGGAGTTGGTGTGACACGGGCACTTGACATGATCTTCATCTTGTCCATGTTCATCCTTAGCCCAACTCGCTCGGAGGCTCTCCTGAGGGCATTGAGCATTGTACTTAAATCCTCCATGGTCTCAGCCAAGACTACTATATCGTCAGCAAACCGAAGGTAAGTGAGGTACTCGCCGTTTATGTTGATGCCTAGCCTTCTCCAGTCCAGAGTCTTAAAAACATCCTCCAGTGCAGCGGAAAACAGTTTAGGAGAAATAACATCTTCTTGCCTGACTCCCCGCTGCAACGGAATAGGCTTTGAGTTCTGGTCCTGGAGTCGAACTGACATAGTGGCGTTCTCGTACAAGCACTTCAGCACTTCGATATAGCGGTAGTCCACTTGGCACCGCTGGAGAGATTGTAGTACATCCCAGGTTTCAATCGAATCGAAGGCTTTCTCGTAGTCCACAAACGCTAAACAGAGGGGCAGGTTATACTCCTCAGTCTTCTGTATAACCTGACGGAGCGTATGGATGTGGTCTACGGTACTAAAGCCTCTTCGGAAACCGGCTTGTTCGGGAGGCTGGAAGTCATCTAGCCTGCGTGCGAGACGGTTCGTAATGACTCTTGAAAACAGCTTATATTAGACATGGCTCAGAAGTGAGATGGGTCGGTAGTTCTTCAGTAAGGAGTTGTCACCCTTTTTGAAGAACAGCACCACCACACTTCTGTTCCATGCCTTGGGAGTTTTCCCTTCCAGTAAGACGGAGTCGAACAACTTCTGAAGGGTCCTAAGGACCGGTTTTCCACCCACCTTCATGAGTTCGGCTGTAATTCCGTCTTCACCGGGTTTTACTCTACTGGAGTGATATATATATATAACTATTTATTTAAAAAAACATTAAAAATTTATAAAAAAAAATAGAAAAATCCCAAAAATATCCTTTTTTACCAAAAATACGACAACGATTATGAGTCATAACTTGAAGCAACCTCAAAATCATCATTGACTGCTACGCTATAATCTCTGGGTGCCAAGATCCAATACTTGGAGGTCATAACTTTAGGCCAAACTTTCTGCCTATTGACAAAATATAATTTTTTTTGGACACAAGAGATTACTGCAGATGCTCAAAGGAAGCGTACTTTAAATTTATTGCCCCTATTACAGGCCACAGCCTGTATATGTACTCGTACTGGAATGTGTTGTGAAGAAGAATATCGGTAGCTTGAGCACGATCAGAAACAACACGTGACACCCATAAGGGGTCCTTAATGAGTTAAAAGTACTTATATATTTAGTTACGCTATTTTCTGTGTGATTTGAATCGTATCTTGATATTTTCTCTTTATTACTATCTAGGACAGAACTATCACGGCCTAATGCTATAAATTGTACATGTATTTATTGGATTAATTATTAAAAAATATCGTTTCAATTT
The DNA here is from genome assembly GCA_905163555.1 of Notocelia uddmanniana. Lineage (NCBI taxonomy): Eukaryota > Metazoa > Arthropoda > Insecta > Lepidoptera > Tortricidae > Notocelia > Notocelia uddmanniana. The sequence goes on along the minus strand of LR991070.1, from coordinate 22,663,396 downwards.
CAAACATCACACTACATCCAACATTTTCAAGTCAATATTTTTTAGACATAGACATAGACATAGAATTTTTTTATTTAACACCACATTGAAAAATGATTACAGACAATGCTACAGAACATTGCAAGCCTTAAAATAAAACTTAAATAAGCACAAATTTATATGTTGACATCAACAATTATGATGTTAAAAAGGAGCGAACCTCAGCATGTGTTGCAGCAGGCTTATCTACTACAACGCTGGTTTTCAGGCCGATCCTTCGTACAATACAGATTTGCTTGCTGGTTGTCGGAAACTGTATGGCTAAGACTATTATAGTTTGTGTAGAAAATAATATAGGTATGAATATATATGTTTATGTTCATGGACGTATTATATATAAAATTATACTGTATGATAGTATGATATATGTGAAGATAGGTTTGATGTGTAGGCTAAATAAATACGTTGGGTAATAAAGTACATATTGAGGAAATAAATAACATGAATGTAATAATTTAAAGTTGAACGGCGCATATTACGATTTCGACCACTATAGATATGACGGTTTTACTCTAGTACCAGGAGGTAACGTGCTTTGAAATTCTAGAAGTTGTTGTTTGAGTTTCAATTTAAAAGTACCAATTGTATTTAAGTTTTTGATAGGTGGCGGTATGTTATTCCAGCATTTTGCTGCTGAGTATTTAAAGCTACCTTTGAAAACGGAAAAGTGACAACGAGGTAGTAACAGATCTTCGCAAACCGATCTGATTCCATACAAGCTTGACCTGCTATCGCGAAATTTAAACTTATTAAACAGATACTCTGGTTTAGACGTTTTAAAAACACCAAATAACAGAGATGAAAGATGCAATTCTCTACGTAGTGACATTTTAAGAATACGTGCCGAGTTCAAATATGGCGTCACGTGCTCTCGTGGGGCGACTCCAAAGCAGTAACGTGCGCAGGCGTTTTGCACTCTTTGCACCATCCGGTCTGTACTAGCTAATAAACGTGGGCCATATACGACATCTGCATAATCAAACTTAGAAAGTACCAATGAAAGACAAAGCTTAATTCGCAAATCAACACTTAGGAAATCGCGAATCCGATAAAGTATTTTAAGTCTGTAAAATGTGTTCTTCGCAATTTGCGCTATGTGACCCTCGAAACGCAATGACTCATCCATTAATACTCCCAGATTTCGCGCCTCCGATACACGTTCTACCTCATTTCCCGAGATAATGATAATTGGGTGATGGTTTTCTACCTCTTTAATCTATTTCTTGGAACCAAAAAACATAACTTTGGATTTACTATGGTTTAACACTAAAGTGTTTGACTCGGACCAGGCTGTAATATTCTCAAGATCTTTGTTTAATTTGTCAACAGCATAACTAGTATCAGTTGGGTCGAAAGAGATGTAAATTTGGATATCATCAGCGTAAAAGTGAAAATTACAATCCTTAATGATACCACTGACATCAGCTGTGTAGAGAATGAAAAGGAGCGGACCCAAGATTGAGCCCTGTGGCACACCTCTGGAGACAACAGATGGCTTCGATTTTTCATATAAACTAGTATTATTTGGGATTTGAACTACTTGCGTACGGCCACTAAGGTAACTAGCAAACCATGCGACCGTATTTGATTTTCTTTTCATATTTAATAAAAGCAAAGTATCCTTAATCAGTTTATGGGAATGATCTGAGTTTAATACCATTTAATATTTGTAAGGCCGTTAAACCTTTTCGCCGCCAGTGACTTGATGTCCGTTTTTCAGTCTTGTGCTATAAAGACTTTGGCGCGTGAGAATTCTACTGTGGCGGCGAAAAGGTTAAACTTGCCAGCATCCATACGCGGTGTTCGATTACCAGGCGGGCTGTACGAGTATACTTATTTGCCACTATCGAGATATAAATAGATATCAACGAGCATTAGAACATAAATTGCTAACGGTTGTCTTAATCAAAGATAAAAAAACACTTTTGAGCGTGAAGTCCCATATACCTTTGAAGCAATTTGGCTTTATGATTGATGGTGTTGGAAAAAGTTAATAACCGACATGGGAACAGGCATTAACGCGTTTAGGCTTTTTGTTTGTGTGATTATGACACGAATATCGGACCCGTTATGGGTCATATTTTGAGTTTAAATAGCTACTTGATTGTCTATGTAAAATACGCGCTTAAGTAAGCGATAAAAAAGAGCCACGATGACGTTCGTTTACAGAACAGTCCAGCTAGCAGAGTTTTTATCGTCACGTTTTACGGCTGAAATGGCCTAAAACGTCACATAAAACTTGCCAATAAAACCTAATCGCACTAGCTAGAAAGGTGTAGCTAGAAAGGAGCGCTCGTGGCCCAGCGGCGCCCGCCTACCGCGTGCGGTATGTGAGGTTAAGCAATGTCGGGCGAGGTCAGTCCTTGGATGAGTGGCCGCTTTGAGTGGTTACTAACTGAGCGCTCCCGTGCTTTGGAAGGCACGTTAAGCCGTTGATCCCGGTTGCTGTCTATGATAGCAGTCGTTAAGCCAAGTTAGAGGCCTCCGGGCGGTTTGAGACCTTCTAACAGTCAAGTTGCCCACTCACTTGACAAGCCTAATCCCAATAAGGTCTAATTTCCCCCTCGGGTTGGAAGGTCAGATGGCAGTCGCTTCCGTAAAAACTAGTGCCTACGCCAATTCTTGGGATTGGGTAGCGGACCCAGGCATCCTGCAGGATGCAACTGTACTGGGTATACCGCTAGGAGGATGATGACTAGCTAGAAAGGTGCACAGATTTTAGTCTCCTTGCGGCTAGGGATATTCCAATCCAATTAGTGTATTATTGTTAGTATTACGATATGACATTATTATTATTTGAGCGATACTCCTGTAGTATCACATTTTTAATATTGCATTCTGACATATGACTTATTTTCATTCATCCTTCATTATTTTATTTATACTCATTTGTTTCGACATTGATTTTCTGCGTATACTTAATATTATTATTTTATGTGCCGCAAACTATAAATTATTTTCCATTTTTAATTTTTAAGACAATTATTGCAAATTATTATTGTAAAACGATCGCTATATGACCAGTAGTATAAGCAAAATGTGTTGTTTTATATGAAAATTGTATAATGAGATAAATAAACTAAACTAAACTAAACAAGACGTCAGAAACGTTGATGTATTTATTTTAAAGATAGGGTACGTAACGAGCATCTACGACAAAAGCTGAAAGTTGCCGACATAGCTCGAGGAATAAGCACGCCGAAGTGGTAGTGGGATGGTCAGGTTTGCCGTTACCGACAACCGTTGGCGTAGACGAGTTCTGGAGTGGAGACCGCGGTTGGGCAAGCGTAGTGTAGGACTCCCAGGAACTCGTTGGACTGATGACCTTAAGTGGATTGCTGGCAGTGGCTGGAAGAATATTGTGGCGCAAAAAAATGGAGATCTACGTTCAGCAGTGAACGCACTATCGCTGATGATGATGATGACGATTATCACTAAGCTATACGCGATTAAGTCTCGTTTCGTAATAATGTGAAAATCGTGGGAGATTCTTTTAATATACACCTACGTACGTGTTATTCGACTGTCGATCTGTGATCACAAAACCCCATACATTGTGCGTAAGGCGTGTTCATTTCATTTTACGCAATGCATTTAAATATTCGTCTAAACCAGATTTCACAGTAAGTTATCTTATTGATCAGCAGCCTATTGTTACCGTTATTTATTGATAGGCGTAAGTACAGTTAAAGAAAGTCTGTTTAATTAATCGACTCAATTTATCTTAGAGATAATAAACTGATTGACATCAATTTAGAATTCGACAGGTTTCGGACACACCAATTGGTATGGCACAAGTGCACAAGATTAATATTTTGTACTTAGGCGTGTATTATTATTGCTTTTTTAAAGTACGATAACCCTGCTGAAATACCTAAGTATAATTATTTTGATGGTTTTTGTAGTGAAAAAAAAAAGAACAGAAAACGCGTCAAATGTCGGTCGATGTTTTACTCTAAAAACCCAAACTAACGTGTCTTTTTTGCCAACAACACTAATTAAACTAATTTAATGAACAAAAAACAATCAGCTAAGTACTAGGCTCTCATGAGACGCACGTGGGTAGCGAAGTCGACGACCTCCAAGATTGATAGCGCGAAACCAGCATTTACTTATATCGGGACAAACATTAATGAGCGAGATACTCTTCGGTTAAAATTAAAAATGACCGTATTTTATACGGATAGGCTTAACAGTATTAACACCCACAGCTGAGATATGCCCCCAGCGATAATGTCCTACTAATAGACTCCATCGATCACTCGCGACAGTTAGGTGAGGACGTCAATGGGTATTGTGTGACATTTCGGCCCGTTTAAGACGAGATTGCGCTTATGAAAGCCATTGATATGCCGACTACTTTAGTTTGATAGTGTTACCATCTACAATATCATTGTTTATGGCCCACCTAGCAATGGAAAGGGAAATTAAAGCTGTACCTACAGCAAAATTTATATTTGGCACTTACGTATACTCAAGTTACCATATATTCCCACCTCTTTATTTTATGGAAAATGGAACTTGGGAGATTATTAGGTTTCCTTAGTCTGTTAAATATAATGAAAAGGGTCACTCACGTCTTAAAAGTCGAATATCGCTCGACATGTTATATTTAATATGTCTCAAACTCACGGGAGTTTTCTATATAAAATTCCTTAGTCTGGTGTTCTGTCCACTGTCGTCATCAGTGTTCGAATAGGTCTTATTTATAAATTATGACTGGTATTTCTGGTCAATTGCTATGCAACGAAAAATAAGATCAATATGACTGAAGTCAAAAGATAATTAGGTATTACTAGGTGGTTCTGACCATTTCAGAGAAGTTGTACTACACTATTACTGGTCCAAAAGTATTGGCACCATTGGTATTATGAGTTTTAAATTTATTCAATGCTTGCAAATGACGATTCTGTACAGATTACTGTTAAGAATCGTCATTTGTTTTATACCCCTAGCAAGAGTCAAAAAAATATCACGAAGTCAGAGATAGCAAGTTGGGGAGAACGAAACGTCATTTATATTTTTTTATTTAATTGGGGTATTAACGGGGCACAGATAAAGTCAGTCAGCCTCTTTTCTTTTTTTTAATTTTATCAGATGGCTTACCGTTTGAATTTAAAGGTGCGTCAAGTTGTAGGAAGTTTTAATAGACTTGTTACAATCAGATTGTAGGATGGAATAAGCTGGGCCTGCATTATGGGGTTCTTATTGTTGTCATTTATTTGTGGTTCAGGTTATTTCTGTAAGACTATAATCATCTCTCCCTGAGGTAATAAGATTATACTCTCATTGTTTTTCTCAAGTTTTCCAGGTTATTAATTACAGAATAAAGCATTAGTTACTTTTAAGGACATAACGTGACTTTTTCTACTCATTTTTCGCTAAGAAAAGTTGACAGCGTGCACCAAACTCGTGTATTGGATCACATGGATGTTCAATGTTGATGGTGATGATGCACCTACACGATAAAATACATCATCACTACGATTAATATTATATGAAGATCATGATATCAAGTTTGTTATATTAAAAAAAATACCATGTTGGTGGCAAACAAGCGTACGGCCCGCCTGATGGTAAGCGGTCACCGCAGCCTATGGGCGCCTGCAACTCCAGGGGTGTCACATGCGCGTTGCGTACCCTTTAAAAACGTATACACTCATTTCTTGAAGAATCCCATACTGTATAAACTTCAAGTAAGACCTAAATGGCAAAGTAATGACTAAATAGCGTAACAATGATGTCAAACATCTAACAATGTGCGAGGAAACCATAAAGTCACATATCAAATCAATACAGTTTTCCTTCTTCCGGGGACAAACATGGAAAAGGCAAAAAGAGAAAATTTGGTCACTGCGACCGACCATAAATCCAGCTCGACTGGTGCGAATCGCTCTAATTCCTTTGTTTGCTAAAACCGAAAACTGCCACGGACATTCGGCAACCGGCAATACAATATTTTACTCTTTCACACATGACCGATTTTTCTACGTTAGAAAGTGATAGACGTACACCTATTTTCCGTTGTACAATGCTTATTGTGTGCGCGTTAGGGTTGACGATCGCTTGCAATATCAATCGGGAATAAAAGTTATTGGTGATACTTCATATATTTATGTGATCCCGGTCTTATTAGGGTGTAGGTATTAGGTATTTCATTTCTATATTTGCTGGGGTTTCGTTTCTCTTTCGGCGGCACATGTAGTTGCCTGTCGGTTGTTGGAGTGATGCCAAGTGCTATGTTAAAAGCTCGCAGTCGTGAAAAGCTTTGTCCTAAAGCTATGCGCTTTATTTGGTGCTTTTGGATCGGTATTATTTAAAGTGTGGCGCAAGCCGGTGGGATTATGTTTATTACACTTAACTGTATTGAAGTCAGCCAGGTCTAGGGCTTGCAGTCCCGGTACCGGTTTGTATGAAAAATTTGCATGCCCTAGCCAGGGTGATTTTGAAAATTATACCCAAACTCAAAGTACCAAAGATCATGTCACTTCAAATCAAATATCAAGATTTAACAAGTCCTCTTGATGGAGCAGTAATACAACAATACGAATAGGGTATTTCACAACACAAAAAACATTACGTTACCAAAAAACAAATCATATGAAAATATTTCGAAAAAATCAAACTTCAGCTATTTATGCAATTTTGAAGGTTTTTTAAATACATAAACATGTAAACAGGACGCAGTTTCACCATAGAAAGTTGTGACGTCATACATACATACATACATACATACATATAATCACGCCTGTTTCCCATAGGGGTAGGCAGAGATCACGGATTTCCACTTGCTACGATCCTGACATACAACTTTCGCTTCATGAACTTTCATAACATTCTTCATGCATGCGCGCCGATTTAGGGTACTCCTGACCTGGCCTTTCTGCAGAATGTCTCCGATTTGGTCGGAGTACGTTCGCCGAGGTCTTCCCCTTCCAACTTTTCCATCCACTCTTCCTTCATACACTCGTTTTGTCAATCTTCTTTCATCCATCCTCTCTACATGTCCAAACCATCTTAGCATACCTTTCTCAATTTTCGTCACTATATCTTCATTCACTCCACACCTCCGTCTTATAACGGTATTTCTCACTCTATCTCTCAAAGTAACGCTACACATACTTCTCAGCGCTTTTACATTTCCCTACAAACTTCATACTAACCGAGTGTTTTTGACGTTTCGTAAAAAGCTGCTGAATTGACTATACGAGTATATATATATATATATATATATATATATATATATATATATATATATATATATATATATAATATACTGAAATACCGTATTGTGCTTCTGTTTACAATTTAGCTATGTACATACATGATTGATAAGCTCCAGAATTATTACTTAAAAATTGACAAGCTGTGTTCTTCAACCTCACCATAAATTTGGAAGCAAAAGACTTCCAAAAAGCATATGAACACATCAACATCGGTCATGTCTACCAATAAATCCTGACTACCCCCGCCAACAATGCCAGCAATAATGCCTTGCATTAGCCACCGGCACAATGGCCGCTGATTTATCGAGCTCGGATAAGATGGGAAAACGATGGATGGAACCAGGACTTCAGGACTCTAATGGAGTTTGAATGTTTAAAATTCAGATCCAGGTTTTAGTTGGGGACTAGCGGGGAAGGATTTTCTTTAAGCGCGATAGATTACGATGGCGCGATAAGATGGGAAAACGGTTTTCGCTTCCTGATAATAATGGAAAACTTGTGTTTCCAGTGGAAGTATGGTCAAATTAGATGAAAAAAAAAACACATTAATGTCTTCACTATTGAAAAATGTGTATGATTTATAATGACTAATGCTGATTGCAAATATGTGACTCTGAATCAGCGCCGGATTTCCGCCTTGATCTTACAACAAGTCAGCTTAGGGCTCCAGTGGCAGAACATTTCCAAAATGGAACGGTTTTAAGAAGGAGGGTTTAGGGACCCTGGGTCTCTAATTACGAGGGCTGCTTTGAGTGCTTCCGGCTTTACGCATACGAAGCCTATTGGCTTCGTATGCGTAAAGCACTTATTAGTGTATGCACTACTAAAATCTAAGAGCGACTAATTTTCAATATTATAAAAAGACGAGTAAGTAGAAGGCTCAGAGAAGTTAAATATTTCCCAAAACTCGAAGTCTGTAACCCTAGAAATAAGGTTCTCCACTATCATGTCATAACGTTAAACTTTTTAAGCGTAAACAAAGCCTGGCTGGAAAGCCAGCTCTGCCGCTATATTTACACTTCAGCAGAGATATTATCCTCATTAGGTATTCTGCAAAGACGGGCAACAATTATTGTGGCATATTATAACCTAGATTTAAAAGAGCCTATGTTCAAATAGATCGTATGTGGTTAAGCCTTTCAGGTTTTAGCTGGGAATGCACGGCTCACTTACAAGCCTGCATTGCAGCCGCTTGCCAAATTTTTAATTATTCAAACAAGCTCCAAAACTTCATGAATAACCTACATACTCGCGCAGCCTTCGCAATAAAAGGGATCAAACGTGAAACTAGGACCCTTTGTCACCGTTTGACAGCCCAGAATGTAGTCTATTAAATTTTAACCGTCCCTTCTCACCTTGGCATTTTTATTCAATGTAACTCCTAAACAGAAAGGATACATTATAGATACGCGACGAAGCAGACACGTACAAAATGAAAATAGGGGCGCCGAGCGAGGGTGGTATGGAAATGTTGGTCAAATATATCATCCGGTGCCTGACAGGCCAATTCTCTTATCGCGCGCGCCCGCCGCCGGCGCGATCTAAGCTAGCTTAGCTAATATAAAATGGTTTTAAATTCAAGTTTAATTCGGGCTATCTCCAGCCTCCCGCACCGTCGTAAATACGCCCGCCACACACAAAAGGGGCGATTTACGATTTTGACGGATTTCGAATATTTTAGCACCAGGATTCCAGGATTAGGGAGAGTTACGCGACCCGGCCGCACGTCGCCTTACACCGGCCTGTCATCTTTCCAGATTTGGACGATAAAGATGGCTTGGGAACTCTATAGAAAGGATCGTTAGCAATTCCCCTGGAATGAAAAGGAACGTCGTTGTGGCCGCTGTGCATTCCGATTTTAATAAAGAGATGATTATTTAAGTGAACAGAACTAGTCGTAGTCGTACTAGAGTTCTTACTCGGCAGCTGTGGCGCTCGTTAGCGCGCTTAATATCGGCTGCCGCCGCCGCACCTACGCTACGTTACGACTTCGACCAACTTCAAGATTGCAACTTAGAGAGGCTTTTCCGATTATACCTACCATCGCCTTGTGTAGGTAACCTAATTTGATCTGTGTCATACTTTCTCCCGGTTAGTCAGGCGTTACAAAATAATCTGTTTGTGTTCATTCCTCTTTTCGGCAGAATAATTCTTTGTTAGCATTGCGAGGGAGGGCGGGCGAATCTGCACCGCATCAGTTTACAGCACCAGGACATCATAAAGTGTAAACAATGACGGCGTTTTCCATTACAATATGTTTACCGATCCGTGGAGCGGCGCATTATGTATGTTATCCTGGTGGGACGCGCGGGGCGCCGCTGAATTTATGAGACTCTGGCAAATATTTGGCGCTCCGAGTTCGGACGCTCCAGTGTCGGCTGACACCGGGAAGATTGTCGGCAACTGTTTACACAACGGGATATGGTAATTTTTCAGTCCTTCCTTGTTGTAAGTGGATTCTGTTCACGTTACACTTCTACGTCAACTATACAAACGTACCCCCCTTACGTGCCTTGGTACAATTACATCTTTGGCTTACACGGGTCAAGAAGGTTATCCGGTGACGAATATCTAAAACAAAGAGCCCTGACGTCTAGTATCATTAAATTTCGTAATAGGATATCATAAATTGCAGTAGGTCGGTACCAGGCTGGCCGGGCGGCTGTCATCGTTTGTCAGAGCATTTCACGCATTGTTGGACAATAACGCAAGCCGGGGCGGGCGAGTATTGTGCGCGCCCGCTCGTCTGGACGCGTGACGTGACGCGCGTGCGATATGCTGACCGCTGCGATCTATGCTGCCCGGGTACATGCCGGGATGCCTCTACTATGTCACACTGACAGCTGAAATTCTAAAGCACTAAACCAATTTCAGTTAGCGCTGCTGCCATGTCTTTTCCGCTTGCACTTACGTCGCTTGTGATTTATACGGACAGCTGGTATTGCGTAATTTGTTTACCAAAGAGATCTATAAGCACTTTAAGGCGGAGTTGAGACGGGATTCCCGGAAATTACGCTTGAATCAAAGCTATTTATTTAGGCTCCGTTCGCGACTTAACGATTGTAACTGGCTGTAATTCTCACTTGTTCTGACTCGTAAAAGGGCCGCACCCGAGTATGTGGACTTACATGCACCACAATCAAATTTATATCGCCGGCCGAAAAAAAACATCAAATATGTTCGGTATGCGACGTCCATGAGATCAAATCAGAATTTAAAGAACCGGCTGGTTGAAAAAAGAAATAAAGAAGTAAAACCCTCGGACGCTGGACGCGTAAATTCGAATCAAAAGGAATCAAATGTCACTTTATTAATATTTGTAATTGTGTGTCACTTTTTTTTAAATGTCGTTTTGTTATTATTGGTCTTTGTACGGGTATTAAAATATAATGTATGACTGGCGTATATAAATGAGCGAATTATTTTGATTCTCTGAACACATTCTGTCAGAAATCCTGAAACTTGTGAAAAATAAACAGTACCGTTTGACAGACGTTGGAAATCTTTGTTCGTTTGACATCTGCCAAGAAGTGCAAATTCATTCTGACTGTGTTTTCAAATGGGTTGTATACAATACACAAAGTTTCAGCCCGCGACTTCATCCGCGTGAAGTTTTCTATCAACTATCATCCCCTGGGGGTTAATTTTGCGAGATAAAAAGTATCCCATGTTTTAATACAGATTATAAATTATAAGTATATTAATGGCAATTTTCATATAAACCCGTTACAAAAATAAATAAAAAGTATCCCATGTTTTAATACAGATTATAAACTATAAGTATATTAATGGCAATTTTCATATAAACCCGTTCAGCCTTTATTGCGTTATTGAGTTACAAACATTTATAATCTAAACATCCAAACCTTTGAATTTATATCTTATAGTAGGACTATAACACTTTGTTTAAATCAGAATATAGCCTGAATTAGGTATTTTTTTGAAGTCTCATTATTCTGAAACTATGATGGTCTATAGGGATGTATACTGAAACCACTTAAAAAGGCAACTTCTTGATTTGTCGACGCGGAGGCGGTACGATAGGCTAAAACAGTCTTCTGTCAGTGTCAACCGATAAGGATGCAGTACTGGCCCACTTCTGCGCATAGTATCACTACTGAGCAAACGTAATACTGAGTACTGACAGTATTTCGGCAAGTGAGGAAATAAATAAATATTGGCGGACAATCTTACACAAATCGACCTAGTTCCAAACTAAGCAAAGCTTGTACTATGGCTACTAGACGACGATATACATACTTATATAGATAAATACATAGAAAACATCCAAGACCCAAGAACAAATATCCGTGATAAATGCACAAATAAATGCCCTGGCCGGGATTCGAACCCGGGACCTCTAGCTTCGGAGGCAGAGTCACTACCAACTAGGCTAAACAGGCCGTCATCTCAAATCTCTAAGTTCACTTCAAAGAACAAAACACCTACAACATACCGATCCCACTCCGCCAAGTCATGAAGTCGCCTAACGCTGTGTCATACGTACTGGGACCCTAGCCCAGTGCAGCCTAAGTATATACTACAGGGTCGGCAATTTTTTTAACCAAAGAGATAAATTCTTACTACTCATCTTTTGGTAACCTCAAAGAGCCAAACATGACTGTTTTAGGTTTTTCACTATATTTTTGAGGAGACCCCGAAGAGCCACAGCCTGACGCGACTCGCGAGCCTCGGTTGCCGACCCCTGTACTAGGGACCAGCCCAACCAGAATCATTTTGGTTTATAATAATAATAAATAATAAATATTGGAGGACAATCTTACACAAATCGACCTAGTCCCAAACTAAGCAAAGCTTGTACTATGGGTACTAGGCGACGATATACATACTTAAATACATAGAAAACATCCAAGATCCAACAACAAATATCCGTGAAAAATGCAAAAATAAATGCCCTGGCCGGGATTCGAACCCGGGACCTCTAGCTTCGGAGGCAGAGTCACTACCAACTAGGCTAAACAGGTCGTCAAGTTATAGAGTTTGACGTGACGTTTCCGACGATATGGGCCGTAAAACATGACCATAAAATCTCTCATGCTAGCTGGGCTAGTAAAATTAACATGTTTCCATACGGGCAACACAGTTTAGCAGCTTATCGTTACACATATACATATGTGTATTAAATATATCATCGTTTAGTACCCATAACACAAGCCATATTGACCCCCGACGCAAAAAGAGAGGGGTGTTATAAGTTTAACGTGTCTGTCTGTGTATCTGTGTGTCTGTGTGTCAATGTATATGTGTATCTGTCTGTGGTACCGTAGCTCCCAAACAGATGAATCGATTTTCGTTTAGTTTTTTTTTGTGTCATAGATAGTTTTATCCCGAGTGTTCTTAGCCATGTTTCATGAAAATCTGTTCAGCCGTTTTTGAGATATTGAGCTCTGAAATGAAATTTTCCGGGGTTTTTCAACTTTTCTAAGTTGTAGTTATTGAGCTTACTTCGGGACTAGTTCGATTTGTGTAAAAAAAATGTCCCCTAATATTTATTTATTTATTTTATTAATCGTCGTCGGATTTATATGAAATCATAGCTCATCTTAGTTTCGGTGGAAAACTGTCAAATTTTCACATTTTTTTCATTTATCGCTGCAGATAAAGCATCTTTCACATTCCAATGAGTATGTAAGTGTGATAGTGATAGATGTAAATCATACACTGCGATGTAAACGACAACACAAAGCCGCCATACCCCCCCCCCCCTGCTATTGATCATCAAGTGGCTATTACTTTCATTCTAAGTAACTGTATATACGATATCAAAACAAACTCTCTTATTCTAAAACCAACAGCAATAAGTCAGCCGAACAGACAGACGGACAAATGAGTTCTCACATATCGAGATGGTATCGCGCGGGTTCGATTCCCGGCGAGGTGTCGGTAACGTAGTTTTGCGTTACTATAATTTATTATCAGTTAAAGATCATGTTGGTTATTTTAATTGATTTTAGAAAGTATCTACTGTTGGTATTTCTTTTGTGTTGGAGGCTGATATCCTCTTTGTGTCGATGAAAACTATTTAAATCCATGAGTAACTGGGTTAAAATCTTTCGTTACATCCATCTCTATAACACTTGGTTATTGGTATGATAGAGAAGGAAATATATGAACTTCGATCTTCGGGTGTTTGGGGTAGACACCCTGAAAACCAGCACTGTCACTGTTGCAGGTGACACAGTTGCAGTATAATTTAAACTTTTAATACTTATCGGCACCATTTTTCTTATACGAGAATGTTACATACATACACATACATTTTATGTATGAATTTTATTTAACATAATAATAATATAATTTATTTACCATAATGACTTTAACACATTTCATAGATGATATTTCAATAAGTTTATTTACTAATGTAGCCTTCGATAAAATTACCTATTTCGTCAAGAAGAGTCCTATTTAAATACTTAGGTAATTTTATCGAGCAACTTTAAAAGTTATCAAGTTGACTGTACTTTATTTTTGGGTAGGTAAGTACCTAGTTTTATCAAACGCGTTGTTTATAAGATATAAGGAGCGTGGCCCAGCGGCGCCCGCGTAACGTCGGCCAGCTTGAGTGGTTACTGAGTGCTCCCGTGCTTTGGAAGGCACGTTAAGTTAGTTACGTTGAGCCCGGCCTCTGTGTTTTTTTTATACCACGTCGGTGGCAAACAAGCGTACGGCCCGCCTGACGATAAGCGGTCACCGCAGCCTATGGACGCCTGCAGCTCCAGTCTATGACAGCAATCGGAGTGCGCAGTACGTTCGGTTCTCCATACAAACGTATTTACGTTCTCATTTTAAAACGCCATGCTAGAATAACATGAAACTTTGTATACGCAATGGGATGGGTCAGAAATTAGTTTCTGTTGCTTGAAATTATAATGGAGAAAAAATACAACGATTATTAAGGTTTTCATACAAGCCGTAAAAATCTCAAAAAACCGCTGTATTTTATTTCTTTTACAATTTCTAGCAACAGAAACTAATTTCCGACCTAGATATGCCGGATCCCATTGTGTATACAAAGTTTCATGTTATTCTAGCGTGGCGTTTTAAAATGAGAGCATAAATACGTTTGTATGGAGAACCGAGCGTACTGCCACGTACTGCGCCCTCTTAAGCCAAGTTAGAGGCCTTTTGGCGGCTTGAGAAAGTTGCCCATTCGCTTGACCAGCATTATCCCAATAAGGTCTAGTTTGTCCCTTGAGTTGGAAGGTCAGATGGCAGCAAAAGCGATTTCCGTAAAACTAGTTCCTAAGCCAATTCTTGGGATTAGGTAGTGGACCCTTCATTCAGGATGAAAGTGTACTAGGATACCGCTATAGAATGATACGAGTAATGGTGTTGTTCATAAAATGTAAAAAATTGATCTCACTGTTGTTCTGATGAGGTTATCCTTACCTGTAACAAAATAAATCACAAATATAGTACACTAGCATTTGCCCGCGGCTTCGCCCGCGTACTAAGCGAAATTTTTAACCGTCTACAAAAAACAGGTTCGTATGTTTGTCCACGATTATCTCGCGTTTGGCTGAACCGATTTAGATGCGGTCTCCAGAAAAGTAGTTGTTACATTCTGGGGTTTCGCTATACGAAGTTTGGTGATTGTGATTCATTAACAGATGAACAGATAAAAAGTCAGTATACATTCTGAGAACCGGCAAACTGTTGAATTTCATTTGATTTTGGCAAAAATAAGGATCAAAAACTATTATCATACATTTCCGAGAGGCCGAAGGGGAAAGGGCCGATGAAATAAAAGCATGCCTTAACTGGCCCTTAGTATCTGTGTACTACAATAACACCAGTAGGTCTGATAACGACCAAGCAGCGCGCAGCGGTCATAAACTCTGGTCCTTTGAAGTACAGAAATACGGCTAATTTAATATCATGTGTAACCCTTATTTTTCCTACAATGAAATTTATAGGTAGGTTTTGCCAGTTACCATTGGAGCATCCAAAAAGAAAATTTGGCCTCACTTCCATTCGCACTCCTTACTGTCAGTCCGTCTGTTACAACCAAGTTGCTTTTACTGGACCTATTGAATTGCAATTTGGCACAAACTATCAAGAATTTAGAGCGCTCGTGGCCCAACGGCACCCGCCTACCGCGTGCGGTGTGCGAGGTTAAGCTATGTGGGCGCAGGTCAGTTCTTGGATGGGTGACCGCTTTGAGTGGTTACTAACTGACTCTCGTGCTTTGAAAGGCACGCTAAGCCGTTGATCCCGGCTGCAATCGTTAAGCCAAGTTAGAGGCCTTCGAGCGGCTTGCGAACTTCTAACAGTCAAGTTGCCCACTCACTTGACAAAGGGGGGTCGAAGTTGCACCGCGTCCGTAGGGAGTACCCACCGTTACCATACACAGAACCCCTGGGTGGTGCTAAAAGTGCAACAAAAACTGGCAACCGTACTAGTCTTCTCGAAAATCCCACGGTTCGTAAATAAATGCCATACGATTAAAAAAGAATTGAAGGTTGATTTAAATGGAAAAAATATCGAAACCTCTATGTCGTTTTTAAAAGCAAATCCATAGATACCCCACACGCCTATATAGTAACATTAAACTTTTTTGCATATAGGTATGAATGGAGTGCCAAATTTTACCTCAGATTCGCATTAAGAGACCTCTCGGATGCTCAGATATCGATTTTGAACGGAATCGGGACGAAAAAAAAAGAAAATCAATATGGCCGCCACTTTCACAAATTTTACCTCGAATTCGTATTAAGAGACCTCTCGGACACTCAGATATCGATTTTGAACGAAATCGGGACGAAAATGAAGAAAATCATAATGGCCGCCACTTTTTTCAAATTTTACCTCGAATTCGTATTAAGAGACCTCTCGGACACTCAGATATCGATTTTGAACGAAATCGGGACGAAAATGAAGAAAATCAATATGCCGCCACTTTTTCCAAATTTTACCTCAAATTCGTATTAGGGGACCTCTAGGACGCTAAGATATCGATTTTGAACGAAATCGTGTTGGAAATGAAGAAAATCAATATGGCTGCCACTTTTTCCAAATTTTACCTCGGATTCATATTAAGAGACCTCTCGGACGCTCAGATATCGGTTTTAAACGAAATCGGGACGGAAATGAAGAAAATCAATATGCCGCCACTTTTTCCAAATTTTACCTCGGATTCGTATTAAGAATTCTCTCGGACGCTCAGATACCGATTTTGAACGAAATCTGGACGGAAATGATAAAAATGAATATGGCCGCCACTTTTTCTAAATTATACCTCGGATTCGTATTACGAGACCTCTCGGACGCTCAGATATCGATTTTGAACGAAATCGGGACGAAAAAAAAAACTATATGGCCGCCACTTTCACAAATTTTACCTCGGATTCGTATTAAGAGACCTCTCGGACACTCAGATATCGATTTTGAACGAAATCGGGACGAAAATGAAGAAAATCAATATGGCCGCCACATTCACAAATTTTACCTCGGATTTGTATTAAGAGACCTCTCGGACGCTCAGATATCGATTTTGATCAAAATCGGGACGAAAAAAAAAGAAAATCAATGACTGCGACTTTTTCCACATTTTACCTCGGAGTCGTATTAGGGACCTCTCGGACGCTCAGATATCGATTTTGAACGAAATCGGGACGGAAATAAATAAAATCAATATGGCCGTTACTTTATTCAAAGTTTAGGTACCTCGGATTCCTATTAAGAGTCCTCTCGGACGCTCAAATATCGATTTATGTCGAAATCGTATCGGACGGCACTGATTAATAAAACCATCTACAATACATTGAATCAAAAAAGGTCGTATCTTCATAGGGAACTCACGGCACTTCATGCACCTTTAGACCTTATAAGGAACTTACATGCCAAATTTGGTATCTCTCGAACCACCAGTTTGCGCTGTGCGGTGATATGTCAGTCTCTCAGTCAGTCAGTTATTTCTTGATATTTGGCACAATTTTTCAAAAGTTTTCATGACCACAATATTAAATTTCAAAACCGATGCCATTTTCGTAATTAACGTCCCAAAAAACCATAAAAACGACACCCATATTGATATTTAGACATTTCATTCCCCTCGGACCCCAACAGCCCCTCACTTGTACACAATGGTATTTCACGTCATCCACGTGGGATTTTAAAATCATTGTTGTTTTCGTAATCAGCGACCCAATAAACCATGGAAACAACACCCCATATCGATTTTCAGAATTTGTCACTAGATTTCCCCCTTTTAGGGGTTGATTTCTCAAAAAACCTGAAACACATGTTTACTCATTTATCGTTAGAAATACTCCTGTGAAGTTTCGAATAAAATAATCCAGCTAATCTTGATTCCCCATACAATCTTCGGACCCCCATTTCACCCCCTTAGGCGTTGAATTTTGAAAAATCCTTTCTTAATGCACCTCAAGACCTTATATGGAACCTACGTACTAAATTTGGAATCTCTAGAACCACCAGTTTGCGCTGTGCGGTGATATGTCAGTCTCTCAGTCAGTCAGTTATTTCTTGAAACTTGGCACAATTTTTCAAAATTTTTCATGTCCACAATATTCAATTGCAAAACCGATGCCATTTTCGTAATTAACGTCCCAAAAAACCATAAAAACGACACCCATATTAATATTTAGACATTTCATCCCCCTCGAACCCCAACAGAGGGGATGGTATTTCACGTCCTCCGCGTGAGATTTTAAAATCATTGTTGTTTTCGTTATCAGCGACCCGGTATATCATAAAAACAATACCCATGTCGATTTTCAGAATTTGTCACCAGATTTCCCCCTTTTAGGGGTTGATTTCTCAAAAAACCTGAAACACGTATATAGCGTATTTATCGTTAGAAATACTCCTGTAAAGTTTCGAATAAAATAGTCCAACTAATCTTGTTTCCCCATACAAACTTCGGACCCCCATTTCACCCCCTTAGGGGTTGAATTTTGAAAAATCCTTTCTTAGTGCACCCCTAGACCTTATAAGGAACCTACGTGCCAAATTTGGAATCTCTAGGACCAGCGGTTTGGGCTGTGCGTTGATATGTCAGTCAGTCAGTCAGTCAATCAGTCAGTCAATCAGTCAGTCAGTCAGTCAGTCAGTTTCTTCTTTTATATATTTAGATTACTACAGAGGCCGGGACAAAAGGGGTTGCCGGCCGAAGACATATAGACGGCTGAGCGAAGCGAGGCCGGATAGGTCTAAGGCCGGCAACCCCATATTTCCCGCCGAGGTATGTATAGTGCTTTTCTCTTAACATGCAATGAAATAAACAACAAAAATATCAAAGTTTTATTTTTAATACGCATAGTGGCAGAATGTCATGATGCCCGTGCCACAAATTTATGTGGAATGGAAATTAAAAAAGAGGACTTTGCAAGCCTAGGCCTGCAAGATTTGTATGAAATTCCATTAACTGCCTCTTGTCCTAGCCGCACCTGAAACGTCATACTTCGCAGCCTATTATAAGGAACATAACATCAATATTTCATTGCATGTTTGAGAAAAATAATTATCTCTATTATCAGTAGTACTTGGGCCGATCAAGCTTTTTACACACACATTTATGTCCGTTGTACACCGTTCAGTTTAAAAAAAAAACTGGGGACTTCTTGTTAGTGAAATTAATTTAGTATTTTTTTTTTCAATGCTAATAATATTTATTGACACATAAAATGCACATCTAACGAAAATATTAATTTTACATTGTAATAATATCCCCCGGTGGTCTTGGTCGTAGTTTTAGGACATACCCGGGTCCAGGTAATAATATCATTACCTTATATTAATAATTATATTATAATCTATTGTTTACCACCACCACCACCATATCAGCCCAAAGACGTCCTCCACGTAAATGCCATAATCGAATCCGCGCCAAGCGTGGCGATCTATTGTTTAAATTGAATCTAAAAACAATATGGTAAATCAGTAGATAATTCACTACTTATCATAAAAATCCGCGGACAATACGAGTAACTCATAGACACTTTTACCCAATTTTCACACGTTTGGGAAACTAAAATATTGTTCAAAATACTTGGCAAAGATCAATTGATAATCTAGTAACTTGACTACATCATCGAAAACGAAAATAAGCCGTGATATGTAAAAGCCGTGTTTTAAAAAAATATATGTTTGTTGAAGTCCGGTATAAATAATAAATGTCGGTCAAAAATTTGATTGGCCCAATTACATGTTGAAAATCGTTTATTTCTAAATAATCAGAATCACCATTTCGCCATCGTGAGATAAGGCGCGGACATGGGTTCCACCCTTATATATTGTTGACATGCCACTGATACGCACGAAGCGCTTTGCTTCTAGTTTTCTTGCGAGGGCAGCTAAGGAGTGGTATTATCTTCCGGATAACCTTTTCCCACATACTTGTAACTTGGATCTTTTCAAGACGAGAGAGCAATCTAGGTACGAATGTAAAACCCTCGACCTCACTTACAATCAGGTGAAACAGTGGTGAAATGCTTACCTATTTAAAAAAAAAACATTTATCACGCAAACATATGCCGACATTGGTATTTGAACCCCGGACCGCCAGTTTTGTTGAGTCACTCCTCACAACAACTAATGGGTTTCGAAAAATACTTAGAAATTTGCTGCAGCCGAAGGGAAATCCCACACTTTAAAGTAACAACTTAAACTTGCACCTTGCAACCCCCAATTCCAAGTCAATTGCACGCAAATTGCACCCCCGCATATGTTCGCAAATTATCATCTAATCGAATCAAAGTTAAATTACTGGTTGGCTTCAATCAAACCGCTGTTGTCGCGTAATTGTCCTATAAAAGTGGAATAACATGCAATTTAGCTGTTTTCGCCTAGAAGGGGGTCTAATTGGCTAGAGCTAGTCGATTGGAATCACGTTTACGTTTGTCATATTCGCTTCCAAACTGAGCTGAACAGAAGCTAGAAGGCATTATAATGTATGTGTATAAGTATGTGTATGCATGTACGAGTATATGCATTTTATTCATTGTACGTATATTATAATGAATAATTAAAATGATTTGTGTTTCCTTTCGCGTCTCGGCGTTTATGACCCTCTACTGTTTATGAACGCTCGTGTCGTATTGGAGCGCTCGTGGCCCAGCGGCGCTCGCGTACCGTGTGCGGTATGCGAGGTTAATCAACGTGGGGGCAGGTCTGTTCTTGGATGGGTGACCGCTTTGAGTGGGTACTAACTGAGCGCTCCCGTGCTTTGGAAGGCACGTTAAGGTATTGATCCCGGTTGTTGGCTACGACAGCAGTCGTTAAGCCAAGTAAGAGGCCTTCGGGCGGCTTGAGAACTTCTAACAGTAAGATGCCCACTCACTTGACACCAAGAAGCTCGAAGTTGCACCACGTCCGTAGGGAGTACCCACCGTTACCCTACACGTGACCCCTGGGTGGTCCTAAAAGTGCAACAAAAACTGGCAACCGTACTGTCTTCTCGAAGATCTCACGGTTCGAAATGATTGCTTTACGATATAATAATACTGTTTATAAACGTCTATTGTTTCTGTTAGGCCCAATGGTTGACTGGTAGAGAATGCCTTACGGCATTAAGTCCGCCAATCGTACCGTGTGTCTTTTTTTGTGTCTACATGCAATAAAATTAAAATAAATAAATAATAGCCGAATGGTAAGCGCCCGGCTCGTACCATCGCCCACACAGTAAACTGACCATTTATGCACTTTATTCTTGTTGTAATAAGGGTCATGAATAGTCAGTTTAACTGTGTTGGCGCTTGTACCAACGGCGTGGCGTGTGTACGAAAATATAGTTTAATATTTACCAGTGGCTTTTTGGTGAAGGAAAATATCTTGAGGATACAGGTCTTTTTTTTTATTAAAATTGCTGGGATTGCTCTTGGCCAGCATCTAGCCAGGGGACGATAGATGAGGCTGACGATGAAGCGAGCTCACCGAGAAGGTGCCTATTCAGTCGTGCCTTAAAAAGGTCTAGGTTATGTGAACTCGGAAATACAAACGCCGGCATAGAATTCCAACTTAGAAGTGCGCATTATAAAAGATGATTCATAGCGCTTGGTTCGAATTAGAGGAATTTCGACCAGGATAATTGCATGAAGGTCAAGTTTTCTCTCTCATGGTCGGATGGCAGTCGCTTTCTTGACTAGTACCTACGCCCAATCTTTGGATCAGTTGCCAATGCAGACCTCTAGCTCTTTTAGCATAAGTACTTATACAGTGGGGTTCAAAAGTACATGGACATGTTTGAACCCTAATTCTACAGCAATACGGTCGAACTCGACTGTACATCTGGAAAAAAGTAGGAGGATGAGTACTTCGCTTCAACTCAAAGTCAAATTATTTCATTGACAGCAGCTGTAAAGCCAAGAGGCTTTCGGGCGGCTTAAAAACTTCTAACAGTCAAGTTGCCCACTCACTTGAGAAACCTAATCCCAATAAGGTCTAGTTTCCCCCTTGGGTGAGTTCAGATGGCAGTCGCTTCCGTAAAAACTGCCACAAAACGCAAATTCTTGGAATTAGGTAGTGGACCTCGGGCATCCGTTACTGTGCTGGGATACCTCATTTTTTGAAAGGCTTCTAAAACTTATGTGTGAACAGGTGCCCGCAATAATTGTAAATTTGATTTAAAATCAGCACGTTAAGTCGAATACATCATCGGTTGCCTTTAATCAAAACTTTTTTGTCATGTAATTGTCGTATAAAAGTGGAATAACATGCAATTTGGCTGTTTTCTCGTAGAAGTGATTTTCGTAATGCCTGGGTGGGTGACTCTCTATTACTTAATATGAGGTATTTCGACAATTCGTCATACATAAGTTGTTAAATGAATTGAGAAATACTCAATGACTATGAGGGGACCATTTTCTTACCTATAGTAAGGCGACTTCCTGACTCGGTGCGGAGGACGTACAATAAATATCATAAGCCTCTTTTTTATTAAAAAAAAAAGGCTGTCAGTGTCAACTGTCAGTCGTTTCAGTTTTTTTATT
This sequence comes from Notocelia uddmanniana, assembly GCA_905163555.1. Classification (NCBI taxonomy): domain Eukaryota; kingdom Metazoa; phylum Arthropoda; class Insecta; order Lepidoptera; family Tortricidae; genus Notocelia; species Notocelia uddmanniana. Next base: position 22,641,159 of record LR991070.1, on the reverse strand, counting down.
TAAATGAAGGGTTCCTGACTGGCGCGGGATGCGCAGAAGTGGGGTGATACGAATGCAGTAGTACTGTTCTGCTCCCGCGCATGATATGACTACTGCGCAAACGTAAACTGACAGTACCCTCCTATCAATATTCTGTCAAGAGAGGAAATCTATACGACATTATTTGTTGTTGCTATATCCAAATATAAGTGTCAATTACGGAAACATAATAATTACATAGATAAGACAGTGAAAACACGCCCAACCGTTTTCCATAAATAAAGATAGGACGAGTAACGAAGGCACTTTTAGGTTACATTGTGTTGTTTCCTATTACGTATACATAATATAATTTATTTTTAACCAGCCAGCGTAGACAGTCACTAGTTATTCTTAGAGTGTGTAGCAATTCCGTTGCGCCATGGGCCAGTCAGAGCGCGCCATGATATGTAAATTGCCTTAATTGTCCAATTTGTTCCGTTTGCAACTAATTCAATTGAATTTTGTTTACGTGACCGAGGCATTGTTGTTTTTAATGCACGTAATTTTAAATCGTACAATTTGTACGCTATTATTAAGTATTATTACTATTGTTGGTAATGTGCTGTGATTTTCGCTTTATGGTAGTAAATTGTATAGATATACAACAGATTATGCTATGGTGTGTACTGTTATTATTTAGGTAATTGTATAAAGATAATTTGGTAAGATTTTCTTTTGTACGTCTGCTGGTTTCTAAATAAGAATTGATGCAATCAACAGGCGAAATAATAATCCAATTTTGGCTAACTTGTCGTAATTATGAATGGGGCAGGGACCAGGCGCTCATAAAGAATAATGAGTGGAGCACAATGCCGGCTCTAATTAACTATGAACGAGCGATGCCTACTTCCACGTTTTTCTTCAGATTTCCCGACAGCCTTAACCGTTATAAAAAAGGAATTCATCCCATCCCATTCTCTCAACTTGCACCTTGCACCAGGTTATTATTTCCTTTTCGCTCTTTTGTTTCAACGATGTCGACATCTCGCTCCGCGCCCCGCCCATTTGTAAAATCGACTGCCCGCGCCGTCCTTGCACCTGTCTCTTTCGCGTCCGGCTGATTTATGTGAGAGTGAGCGGGTTTGATCGACGCTTTGTTTTTCCGCTTCAACTGTCGGACGCGTTAGTTTTTTTTTTCGAAAAAGGCGCGCACTGACCCAAGGATTAGGTTATACGTTATTACCGGGTGTAAATTCAGATAATGCGTCGCGATTGCGACGCGAATTCCTGCGGCTCGGGTGTCGTTAGAGCTTTTTTTTGTAATGCGCAGTAAGTGCGCCGTTTTGTAAAACTATATTTACGATAATGTTATCTCGCGCGGCGTATTACATTACGTACCTACACCGCGGGAACGATCCCCGTGATTAATGATTAACTCGCCCGAGGCGGCTCGAACACCGGCAGAGAAAAAAAAATCAATTCTAAGAAACGGTGCACATGACGAGCTACAGTTATAGGCAGGCGGTGCGGGACATAATCAAGCCATTAGGCGTTAGCATATTGTCATCGGCGCGTCTATAAATCGGCGATTGTTTTCCCGAAAAAAAGCGCGGAATTAAGATTTTAAGGCGGGCCGCGGAATGGCCACAAAAAGCGCGGGAGAGTTGACAAGTTGAAAAATGTTGCGTCGGCCGCGGCCTTTTGGCGGGAATGCCATTCTAATCAAAATAGTTTACGCGTCGATCGGAGCCATCGCTCGGCCGGCGTGGGAACGCGCCATTTTTTTCCCCAACATCGATAGTCTTCGATTTGTTTTCGTATTTAAGTGACGGAACCAAGCGAGCATTTTTGAAACAAAAGCTAGACAACCCAAACGCGACGCGCGACAAACTGTTATAAATCAAAAGAGAACAAATAAAAAAGCCCGGCGAGGTGAAAACGTTATTATCTTTATAATTGCACGTCAAGGCGGGAAAAGTGGGGGCATTTGGAGCGTTTTTTCTTCCGCGCGATGATATATCGCCCATGAATACGGGATACGCGACACCTGCGAGGCGAAGCTTCCTTATGAATCCGAAATTGCGACTGTGTCGTGTTTATCAACTAATATTTAGACTGCCAGCCCGCGCTGTCGTCCAGAGAATAATGGCACTAAGGACGTATGATTCTCGTACATTTTTACAGCGATTTTCCCTCGTAAAGTCTCTCAGCGCAAACAGCCCGCAATTTATTTATAATCTTGACAAATAGCCGCTTTATCTTGTCTGACTATTGCATTGTCTAACTCACCTACACTCGAGATCGGAATCAGTTATTCTGTGGCCCAAAAATGCGGCCTGTTATCGAGGCATCACAAAATAAAACACACGATGTGCAACAATGAACTTACAAGGCTAAAATCAAACATAAGCCAACAATATACGATGTAAGTCGTCTGTGGCGCACGCCGCCGCCCCGCCTCGAAGGTAACAAAGCGCCTCACTATCGATGTCTCTGTCAAAAACTGTCAAAAACCTGACAGGCGCCGTGTCAGGCTAACGAGCCGTGCTAGCCCGCCGCGTCACGGTGACGACGCGTATTCCGCGCGCCGCCATCACCATCTAGCGGAGAGTAGGGGAACTATCCACTCGGTTTGAGGCGCTATTGAGTGATTATTACAAAAGAAAGGTAACAATCGCGTCTGGATATAGAAATACATAAAGATGCAAATGAAGCGCGCCCCCGGGCGGCGGGCGGCGGAACGAATTTATTGCGGCGCGCGCACCTCATTATCGCTAACAAGCATTCGAACTCTTTCTTTACCCCATAAATATTATATTTTACACCTGCGCTATGCCGAGACAGTGCGAATGTTCGCTCCTCCCGCTCGTTAACTGCCCCATCTAATCGCTCCCCCTTTGATCCCGAACGTCCAAAACCTTAAACCTTTACTAGTCGTATAAAATGGAAATAAAACCCGATGTGAGCGGACCGCTTTTTGCGAAATGAACTCATGTGCAATTAGTGCTTGTACCGACGTATAGATGTCACTGGTTGTCTGCCTGATGCCGACCGCTTATAGGTAATTGAATAGTTTATTTATGAGATCAAGCTAAAAAGGACAGCGTGTGAGGTCGTCTTTTTTACTTAAATACACGGGCAGAAAAATGCCTTATTTTCGTGTTTGGTCGCAATAAGACAATAAGTAATTTTCTCTTCTATATACGGTTCATTGGTCTTTGCGAGTAGGTGGTCAATTGGGAGGTACAAATAAAAAAAAAATGATTTACAAATGAAACGTTTGTATTAGGTATGTAAGTATTTTTTGCAGACTATTTAAATGCCCGTAGTACCGATGTTCTCTATAATTATACGTTATCGACCTTTCAATATTACAATGATTCAAAGTATATGTTAGGATATTAACACAGAATTAAGAGTCATATTTTATAGGAACATTCCATGCAAATCCACTTTAAAACCGTTTCAATTTATATATCTACCTATATTGGATGATTCCAACAAAATTACTTCTATTACTGAACATAATTTTGTTAGATAGAAACCTATTTTGTTCTGTTAACAACTCGTACAATTGACAGTATAGGTATATATCATAGTATAAATGGAATTGACCTTAGTATATTTGAGCTTACTATGGGAATGGTTAGGTTTATACATATAAGAAAAGTCCGCTATCCTGTGTCAAAGTTTCAACGAGATGATCATTCCTTCTTAACTTTACATAGACGCTGCTAAGAAGTAGATGGCCACTAATAGAAGCCGGTGGAAAGTGGGTGGTGGTGATAATAAATTGAACAAAAAAGAAGACGTAATATCCAAAAAACGTCAGATGATCACGATTTTCAGTCACGAAGGAACTATTACAGAGAGACAGAGGCCAGTGCTATGTAGAGTTTAAATATAAACAAAAGCTTATTTCATAACACAAAAATATTTTTTTTTTCGTTACCAATACGAAATACGAAAATACTGGGGAATAATCAAACCTTCATTTTTGCAATTTTAAGAAAAAAAAAAGGACGCTGTTTGACCATAGAAAATTTCATTAGGAATATTTTCCTACGAACATCAAACTAACCGAACATTTTTGACGTTCCGTAAAAAAATGCTTTTTCGACTATCAGTGAAATACCGTATGGGAACAAAAACTTTTTATTTCATTAGTATTTATAAGGATTCTACAAGTTCTACTACATATAGGAAATAGTTATTTGTTCAACAAGAGAGCAAAGTATATTTTTGCTGCGAGTATTGATGTTGAGTCCGAAGCAAGCGAAAGATTTTATAATTGAATCGCGATCATAGCGAGTGATTAAAAATTAGAATTTTGAGCGTAGCAAGGCACTCAAAACACACGAGATGCAAATATCTTTGCTCTCGTGTGATACATACAACTTTTCACCCCAGCGGCGAGAACATATAACGCAAAGGAATAGTGATAGAGAGAATGAAGTTACTTAAACTAACCTACAATATGAAAAAATAAAAAGTAAGTTTTTTTCACACTCGCAGTAAAATTGCATTTTGCTCAGTGGTTTCAAGCAGCAAAACCGCTATTTTCGAGCCGGTGAGGTGAAAAGTAGTTTTTTTATGCAGTGCTAGCATGAATCTAAAGTTTTAGTTAATTTAAACTGATACCTAGAATTACTAAAAGTTGCAATCAAATTAATTTTCGTGTGCTCTGCCTACCGCTTTTGGGACTATAGGCATGAGTATCTTTGTATATTTAATGCAAGCATGCCAGCACATAGAAATTAATTAACTAGATTTTATATGGGTGATACTTCTAGCACAGGTTGTGGTTCGATTTACTAAGTTATGTACTTACCCTATGTTTTTTATTTCAATTTTTTGGTAATTGTCTTGTATCAAGTATCCTTATGCTGCAGGTACTTGTGTGTGTGATTTAATTGGGCTAAATTGGTTAGCTAGAACTAACGATAGTTGAGAGCTTATAGAAATAAGCGAGAACCTGTAATTGGCTTTGTAATTCTATTGTAGTTTATAGACATGTATTACGCTGTTGGTTTCCATGTCTGTATTAATAATAAATAAAAATTGCATATTGCGTGTGCTCGCTATATTGTTTTGCGTGACGAACTGTGCATAAAATCAGTTTTGTATCGAGCAAAAAAGTGTCGCATGCCTTTGCTAAGAGGTATAAAAAAAAATATTTATGTAAGTATGTCAAACTAATAAAATGGACCAGTCATGCACTTACGCTTGTTATTCATAAAGGAAACATAATGATGCTAGAATCCTCTAGAGTCTAATCTCAAGAATCATGCATGACAAATCTAGAAAGTCACTTCTCCTGCCCTGTTTAAACATGTATGTGGTATTATATTGAAATCCGAACACCACAGAAATCCAATACGGGAAAATGAACAGTTGTTTTATTCGTTTCCCAACAAATAACAAGAACACCGCGAGATTATTGTCAAGATAGGAGCAAGGAATATCGCCGATTGATACCGCGATGGGGTCCCCGGGGACCTTATACTGGGAAAAAATATCAACCAACTACCCGTACCTATACATATTTAATGGAGCGGGGCGTGGCCACAATATCTCCAGGAGTACCAAGCGAGCAGACATTGAGAAGCGTTATCGTATCGAAATCCACCGTATCTGGGCCGGCGGTCTCCGAGGAAATCATTGGGAAGGCATCCGGAAAATTTACCGCACATTCCGGCTCATGTGGCGTAACACACCTGCCTCTTGCTTATGCGAACCTAGTACGTGATCTATTTTGTTCGCCCGATATTGCTCTCTGAAAAAAGGATACGGTCTCGAATCTCGTACCTATTTTTATTTACATGTCTACATTGTGGTACAAAAAGCTATTAGGCGGCCATCGATTGGAACCCTAAATATTCATAAAGAAAAGGGGTTATTTACTGAATGTCTAGCAATTTCAGCTGGGGCGCCGTAATGGAAAGTCTTGTTAATTATTCAAAATGTCGACACTATAATGGGACGTGCGTTTATAAATATTCAATAGCCGATCGGTCGAACGCACGTTCTGCAAGGCAACATACCTATCGTAAAAACAAATCCCAGTTATCCGGGACAGTAAATACATTTTACATACGGATAATTTTAACAAAAGTTATTAGGTCTCAGAAATTGAAAGTAAAAAAATCGGAATTTGTGTTTCAAATTAGGAATCTTGATTTAGCAGTCACACGACCGGAACTTGGTCAATTAGAACACATTGTCAAACCGAAAATGTTGAATCAGGAACCGCAACCGCAGCGTGCAAACAAGCGGCGTAATGACGGCGACGCCGTTTAAAAAATTCACAAAACGACTTGACATTTGGCTCAAACAGAACACTATTCGGGTAATAATCGTTGCGGTCCCGCTCCGGGTCAAAATAGGCCAATTTGTGGTCGCGCTGAATGACTTGAAAACATCGTGACATTAACGCAGGATCTCCGCTGTTCGCACGCTGATTGGCCAAATTGTTTTTGATTACGCACGCGTTTTGGTTCGTTGTGCGCCAGTAATTGCACATAATTTCGCTTCGGATAGGCAAGAGTAACGGGAATTCGCGTTTTCGATTAGCCGTATTAAATTGCTTAAGTTTAAAAGCGATGGATGATATTTTTGCCGGCCATCTTGAGGTTATGGCGGCGGGGTGTAATGGTACGTCGGAGCGACGGTAATCCGTGTAATCGGCGTAATGAGCGTAATTCGTGTAATCGCGTAATGAAGGCGGATCGCGGATCGCCAGGGCCGGGCCGCCGGTGACGTGGTAATGGCGCGCTTACAGCGCCCGACGTGACTAGCCATCTAATTGTTTCGCTTTTAAAGTGATGCCAAATACGTATCACAATACGTACTTGCAGAAACCAAGGCCTTACGTTTGTTATCGCTTTTTTTAATAAGTACAAAGTAGTATACAAAAGAAAAATATACGCTTATTTCACATTACCGCCACCACACCCAAAAGTTCTCTGTAAGAGATCGCTTACTATGGTGCTAGATGTCTCTATTTTAAGGTTCTGTATTTTAGTTTATTTTTTTGTAAGTGAATATTAGTATTCTGTACTTTAACTGGACATTGCAAAAATCTAATGTAAAATGGTGGAAACGGCTACAATATTAATCATATCGCAGACAATAAGGGCCAGCATCACATTAGCATACGCAATTACGGGGGAGGTAAGTGTTGTAATCTGTAATTTGCGTAATTACGGTAATAGATCCGGCTCTGGTGAGCTCTAGGGCCCTGATTGGTCTCCGAGATGAACTTTGTAACTGTTCTATTGTAATTCGATTTTGAATTATTAGACATGTTTTAGTTGATCAGGCGGGTCGTCTTTGCCACCGACGTGTTAAAAAAATATCAGAGGTAATTTCTAGTGATAATAATATAAAAAAAGTCAAGATCAATGCGTAGTCTAAGATTTCGTCTAATATCGTCTGACGCTGTTATGTTTTCTAAACAAGTTAATCAAAAAAACTCCGACTCCAAACTTTTCCAGATCCCATCCTCCTGCTATATAATTTGAGGAGAACCCTCGATTTTTCCAAGATCCCGTCATCAGATCCAGACTTCGTGACAACGGGACCAACTAGAAAACATACCCATTTAAACAAAAAAAGAATTTTTGAAATCAGTCTACTAGTCTTCGATCGGTGAACATACAAAAAAATGTTCCGACGAATTGAGAACCTTCTCCTTTTTATGAAGTCGATTTATGATCATATTTTTTGAATGAAAAGAACTTCTAAGTTTAGTAATAAAAGATAAGTTCATTTGACATATTAAATGATTTATCTATATCTAATACCAGGTTAACATGGGTATGTAAATGCATAGACAACCGTAAGGGGACATGCGCCGGTACGCCATACAAGGCGAGCCCCGCTGAGCTTGCAAATTGCGACAACTCATTGTTCTCCAAATACATGCTTGCCTGGTATCTGGTGTACCGAGTACCGGGGTACCTGATACCGGAATGAATAACCGAATAGATAAGCATCGGTTGAGAAATTATCGAGATAACTTAGCGATTTTAATTCTCAGAGCGGTTATATCTGATGTTATGTAACGTTGCAAGTGAAGATTTCTTGTTGATGAACGTTGCAAACAAGTATGGAGTAAGCTGATGGTAAGCAGACATCGCTCCCTATAAACTATGAACACTTGCGTATACAGATAAATATGGTTGACAGATGAAGACAAATAAAGGTCGCTCAGTATCTACACACCGCATCCTTCGGGTTGGACTTATTGTAAGTGACAGTAAGGAAGCTGTAAAATTAGGATCAAAGTATTAATGACATGTGCAAAGTATCGTAAGTAAAGTGAGAAAAATACTACTCTGCAATAAAACCAAATATCAAAGAAACGTTGATGTCCATATATCAAGCCCGGTAGTTAACACAATATTGTCTCAACTGACGGTCAAACGGCGTCAATCCTGCCTTGTCTCAAATAAAATTGATTTTAACGGATTTTTTAATGCTCGACATAAATCAGTCAGTTTAGGAAAACAATGAATCCTTTGTAATAGTATAGCCTATTAAATTTAGGGACAATAAAACGTCTCGTATAAGCGTACGAATGTTTTTCCAGTCATTTTCAGCCTGGCGCTAGTTTGGGAATAATTTTAGAATGATTTACAGCTCGTCTTTATTGTGAATGACATTTTATTTGCAGTAAATATTGTGGCGTTCATACGTCGGAAGTTTTTTAATTATTTGTATTGTGTTTATGGTAGCTGTCTTTTTTTAATCCAGTCTGCTTTCAATTTTACGTACGAAGGTTTGGTGTTATAAAACATTATCAGAATATTCATATGTATACTTCGTTATTTATTAAAAATAAAAACCACGATGACAGATTTCAACCCAAACCCAAACCAGACACAAACCCTGCTTTTATTGTGTTCTTGTTTCAGCAATATGTCTGCACTATTTTTAGATTCGGCATGTTACTCAGTGAGATCACTGTTAAATTACCAGGGCGACCGGGAGAACATAAGCGCGACGTGTTTTACCGTAGTTTCGGATCCCATGTGGGGCATTACGCTCAAGACGAGTATGGTCATTAGGCAGCGATATTAGCTATTAACCGGCGCCCTGGCGGGCATAAGTTACCTCTTGCTGTCTCTGCGTACCTAGTGCCCGTTTGTCTTTCAATGGGTGTGTTGGTAATTACTTATATTCTGTATCATCATTATTATCTTGTAGCGTACTGGTTGGTTTCTAATAGCTAATGGTCGAACATGTAGTAAAGTCGTGCTTCAATGGACCTCTGGCTTAAGCTTCATAATAATTATATTGACACCGTGAATAGTAAATTCGAACTAAGCAAAATATTGATGTTACCTATGGTGTCAAATTTTGCTAAACGAAGTGATACACAGTTCAAGTAGACATAATGAATTAAGTAATGTTACAAAAGTGGTGATCACACGATCTATAAAAATGCAGTGTGGAATTGAGCCCCCGTACGTTGTAAGTTACTACTTGTATCAAATATCATGCATAAAAGACTGTACGAAGACACTAACAGTTACTAAACCACTTTCTAACCTACACGAACCAAAAAATCAAATTTGTAACGCTTGTCAAATCCCGGCGCGCATTCTAAGCCCTCCGGCCTACGTAATAAGTGTCACCGACTTTGACAGTCGAGTCGGTCGTAAACTCAACAAGTGAACAGAGGTCGCTTTATGACATCGTAAACGTCTGGGTGACGTCTCACTGCGAGCATCCTCGATCTGACGTTATGCTTTACGTCTATTTACACTCTTTTATGACAGTAGTACAACTTAGCCGGCTGTAAAGTTCTGGTGCCTTGGTATGTTTTTCGCGATGAGCGGTTTTATAGACTTTTGCGTAATCTGTATCAAGTATTTTTATGTAGCGAAATTCGTCGGTTTGACGAATCGTGACGTAATCTTTGTCAATATAAGAAAATCTGATTGTGCGACGTTCTCTCTGACTATCTTCAGTATCATTTCGGTGTTGAGCAGCCCCAGAAAGTCTCAATTAAGTATTTCCAGCACGAAGTCTTTATGGTGCTGTAAGCGTGTCGACAAACATTCTAATTATAACATGTTACGCGATCTTGTATTTTTACTAACAATATAATTATGTATTTAACAATACTTACCAGGGCATCAGAGCCCTATTACAAGTGAAAACAATCCGCTCCTGATTGTTTTCGCGCAAACAGAGGGCGGCTTCTGCTGGAGGGCATTAACTCTAAGTACAGTCAGCATTTACACGCAGAATAATACCCAAAATGATGCCTATTGACAATCCAGTCAGGGCCTTTTTAAGGCTTTGTCTCTGTAAATTATATTATAGTGAAATATAAATTATCTTCAAATGAGACATGTACTAATATAGCATACTTAATTTTTTATGCGGCCCAAAAGTATCTAACTATTTGATTTCTAGGTAAATGTCAGTTTAAATTATGTTTAGTGTAGCAATAAAATTTGCAGTCTACACATTTGAATACATTTCCATAGTCTTGATTGCTGATTCTATGTACATGACTATTCTAGTCAACTATAGTTTATAATGTATTTTTACTCATCATAGTAAACATTGCAGTCCTTCTCCAGTGTAGTATCTGCACAAAGAATCAGGCGGTTCCTACGCGGCAGCGGCGCATCAGAGAAGACGCGACGGAGGAATGGGGCAGGTCCCTGCCGCCCGTATAATCACGCGCCTTAGGCGGCTTGGGGGTGCCAGTGCCAAAGGATCAGTGTAACTTTCTATGTCGTACAATACAAATATTACCACACATAACTTTTAATCCACACAAGGCTTGATTGAAACGGTTGACGAACAACCATAATTCAAAAATGGAACTTTCTTCTAATTACGGCAAAGATAACGGTTTCCCCACCAACGCACTATCTGCACTATGGTCCCCCTGGCAATTAATCACAGAGCCCGCGGCTTGGGGTTGCCAGCGCCAAAGGAACGTGGCAAACTATCTCGCAATACAAGAACAGATGATGAAAACAAAACACAGTCGGGAAGAAATAAATTTGAAAATGGAATTCGAGTTGAACTCGAGTAATGTTGGAGGCAGTTTGAGTTGATGATTGACGTGAAGTAGTTCAAGTCTTCAAGGGCGTCCCGGGATTACTCTGTTCTAGGGGCTTCGAGCCCACCTGCGATCAGATATCGTAATTTAACTAGATTTATCACCAAGTATTTTTTTTAATACCACGTCGGTGGCAAACAAGCGTACGGCCCGCCTGGAGGTAAGCGGTCACCGCAGCCTATGGACGCCTGCAACTACAGGGTTGCATGCGCGTTGCGCGTTATGAGTGTTGCGTTATGCGTAAATCTGGTACATAATTTAACATCATCTTGCTAGTGTTTGTCTGGTTGATCCCAAGATTTGGGCGTAGGCCATTTGGGATTTGTTTTTCGAAAGCAAATGCCATCGGAATTTCCAACCCCGAAGGAAAACTAAAGCTTATTGGGATTATCCCAATACCCTAACGATGTAGTTCTTGTTTTCATTCTAGTAAATGAATACGATATCAAAAACTCAAAGTTCAACAGTTTTCCTTAAGTTGTGAGGAACAGAGGCACAGGAAGGGTTTTGAAATTTATACTAAATAGCGATTAAAGGACAGTATTAAACAATATTAAAATCCAGCGAGGTCATTTCTCACGTCGTAACGGACCCGGTCCGAACTAATTAAACTGAGACAAATTGCTCACAGCTAGTTTTTGCCTAATTACCCCTTAACGCCGCCATCTTGTTTTTACCCGCGCGCGGAATCTATACGGCGTGCCAGGTTAGCCAACATAACTAGAAATGGTCAACGTATTTCGCGGTATTCACATAGTTTTTCCGTTTTCTCCTTATTGGTCAAGCGATCTTTTTTATATTAAGATAATAAATTAAAACCCTTTTTAGCCAAAATAAATTAATTTAATTTAGTTAATGCGTTTAAGTGTTATTAGCTAAAAAGAGGCGCGTACTTCATACCATAAACAACTCCCATTTTATAACGACGGCAAAAATACCACGGCAATTGCTCATTCGGCCACTTAACAAAAACTCAGCTCTCGACGTAAACAGACAATTGAGTCGACAAAAACAACTCGCCTCAGCTTATTTCTACTCTTCTATACTGTAATTAATTTGTCGATAAGTAAAAAATACGTCGAGAGTCCCAATGTTTCTACGTTCCTTCCAATTCCGCACATGTACACTGGACATACGGCATTTTTTATAAAATCGAAAAACGCCTTAGCGAACTTTTTTAAAATTACGGCTTGGATACCAGTTTTTTAATCCAACGATGTACTAACGACTCGATGGCGTATTGCAGCGTGTCAAGACATTCAAGTTGAAAATGGAACACAATCGGGAAAGTTAACAAAATAGAACACAATTCAAAAATGGAATTCACAATGAGCGACGCCGGAACTCGCCGATGCCGCGCGAGCGCCCCCGAATGCTTCCGAAAATTGTCGCGAGGGGCGGCACAGGAAGATGTAATGATGTTTGTCAAATGGAAAATGAGATAGGGAAATGTAGCGACGGGCTGAATTTGCGACCTTTACGCTTTACGTACGGCGCTCCGCAATTTAGCTTCGCTTACGTTTCAACCTTATACTTCATTCCCTCAACCTTTGATAAAAAACGGCCCGATAAATGATACAGATTACGCTAAACGGTCAAACTGTACACAGAGTACATGGGAATTAATTAAATGCTCTAATAAGCTATGCCCTTTTCAATAAGGAATGTTGACATTTAATTAAAACGAGCCGCTCCACTCTTACATGTTGAATTAAGCGGTTAAGATACCGCGAGATATGTGATATTAAATGGTCAGATTAGCTTTACTATAAACGACCACCGCGGTAGTTTTACATTACATAGTTTACGTGGTCTTACAGAGCACTTTATGTTTAATCTACAAAAGTTTTAGTTTTCATTGAAGTGTAATTTATTAAAAAATACAATGACTGTGCAAAAGTCGGTGTCTACATTTTTATAAAATAAACTTTACTATTCTATATTTAAGTAAGCAGATTCGAAATTTAAATGTTTGCCGAAAACGTTGACGTTCCATATTCAAACAAGCGACGCTCATCATAAATCTCTACTCAGCTGATGTTCGAAATTCGAAACAGCGTTGCTATCGTTTCGTCGGAGGTCGACGGCGTGCGGTGCTCAGATAAAATAAATGGAGGCGGTGAAAAATGATGACGCGCCCGCGCGGAAAGACATCTGAAAGGGGTCGCTACCTCGCAGCTCCACTGGGTCAAAATGCTTTTTGTGTTTTCCTACAGTAGCAATACCGAGAAATATATCTCAATGGAATGTTCGATAGCAACGGAAAATTCTCAGTGGAACTAATTTGTTATTTTACTGTCACTGCCATATATCTGTTAGTTTACGCATTCCTTTACGTGTTTCCTTTTTTCGGAAGTTTTTTTTTGGTTTTCTCCTGGGGCGTCCGTTCCGAAGTTACCAGGGTCGTAAAGACTGTAAGAGGTCGCTTAATACGCCGTTAAGTGGTCCGGATCTCCAGCGTCACGCCACGCCGCACCGACCACTCTTATTTATTTAGAAAATGCTTTAGGGGCCCCTTTGGCACAGACATATACCTCAGTAGCTTTGTACACAAGATGGGCCCTGTAACAGGACCAACTATTTAAAAGAAGAAGAGTATCTGCAGTAACTCTGTGTGTCCTATTTATTTTTTATTTTTTTAATTCGGAAGTAAATTGGTCTAAAGTTATGAGTTATGACCTCCGAGTAAGGGATCTTTACACCACGGGATTATAGCGCATCAGTCAATGCAGTGTCTGAGATAGTATCAAGTTATGAGTCATAATTGTTTTTGAATTTTTTATTTTCTAGGATAGTCTTGGTCTTTTTCTGTTTTATTGAGTTTTTAAAATAAACTGTCATTAATATCACTTCAGAAGAGTAATAATAATACACGATAACTATCTTCAAAGAAAAAAATAAGAAATATTTTTTCAACTGAGACCACTTGGAAATCACTGGCTCGCTAAAGTCCATCGTTTAATTTTTTGCTCCTGTTACAGGGCCCGCCCTGTATATACCAACCATTTTAATAGTGCTGTTATTAGGACGTCACCTCTGCCGGCGTCTGTATTTCCGAGTTCATATAACCTGGACCTTTTTAAGGCACGAGTGAATAGGCATCTTCTGGGTGAGCTCGCTTCATCGTCGGCCTCATCTTTGCCCCCTGGCTAGATGCTGGCCAAGAGCAATCCCATTTTTAATAAAAAAATAAATAAATAAATACCTCATGGATACTGTATGGAGCAAACAGCAAAACCCACTTACCTGTAAAAGAGAGAAAAATATAATTAACATTACAAAAGCGGCTGCCTTTTAAATTATTTATACAGAAAGCCTTAATTAAAATTAATATTTACAAGTCAAGAAAAATACAGAGGACTTTAAGAAGATTTCAGCTTGAAGACCGCGTACTATGAAACCAGGGATGAGATTGATATCGTTAATGCACAGAAAAAAAAACATTGAATAAACCCTGTAGGAGAATAGAAGTCAAAAGTTATTAAAACACAATCATACAACAAAGCATCTTAAATGAATAACTTGTAAGTAATTGCGAATAATCCTTGCAAATTGTAATGTTTTATGGAAATGTCAAATAGCACATAATCGTTCGACGGGGAGCCGAGGTCTCGGTACGGGGGCGCGGCAGTAAAGGGTCTAGAAATAAGAGCCTTTAAGGGACTCCCCGAGTTATCTCGGGTAGTACCATCGTAAAAATAAAGGTTTACTAGCCCGTAAAGAAAATTAAAATGAATTATTTTGACGAGTGTAAGGGGTTTTTTGAGGCTTAGCCCCCTCTTTATGAGCGAGAGGTGAATTGTTATGGCGTCATGAAGCGTAATTGTTTTCCTTGTGTTTAATTCAAGCTTGTTTTTGGCGTAATTATTCTTCGGTAACTGCGGGATGCGCCTCGTAAAATTAGGGTAACGCTGCTAAGCTGGGTTATGGCATGTTTGCCAGGTTATTGGTGATAGTGATTTGAATGGCGTGTGATAGTTTATGCTAATTTCTAACCTGTTACATGTTTATTGAGCTGTTTCATCGTCATAATCGGGATCGTTTCTGTCATCAGGTATTTGAAATTTAATTACTTAGTTATTAGTAATAAAAATAATCTAACCTATTACTTAGTTCTACAGTTTAATGTCACGTTTAAGAGGACGTTGGTTGCTTTGAATCATACGGCTGATGTCAAAAATGTAACCGAAGCGGTCGTCGTACGAGTAAGTTACGCATTACTCCAATCAATTTATATCATCGAGTGCAAGTCATTTTAGACGTCAAGAAAATTTGTAAACGATATCTCCGAGTATGTTAACAACGAAAACCACCCCCATCGTAATATTATTGAAAAATCCCCAATAAAACCAATAAAAGTGCAAATAAACATTGACGACACCGAAAAAATCAACTAGGATCGCAGGAATAGCAAGAAATGTCCCATTGACGCGCTGAATGGGCCGATACGCATCGCGGCTAAAAATTCAGACGATTACAGAGGGAAACGGTTGTTTTATCACTCCTAGGAGCCTCGTGGTGATTTCGGCTGAGGGGACCAGGCGCGCAGAGGTTGGGAGATATATAATCTTTTAGCAGTAATTTTAAAATTGTGTTTATTTGCAGACAGCTTCATAATCTTAAAAACGGAAATACACTTGGACGGAGGCAAGAAAATTGTTCGAATCTTGCCGAGTGAAAAAGTCGATAAGACTGCCCGAAGTTGTGTATTTTAAACGGCGCTGATATTTGAGATCTTAATAGTTATACACCAAGTTGAAATTCTTAATCTACGCATAAGAGTAGTAATAGATTCAATGAGTTCCACCAATGTTAACTTAAAATTCTCGAAGATTCAAGACTTTATATTCATGTTCGATCATGTATCAACCCTATGTTCCCACATATTCCCCATCTCGAGGATTACAGTCCATGATTACCATGGAAACGGCACGGGAACGGGAATGGAAACACCAGGGGCGCATAGACCGAGAGCTCGTAGATGCCAGATAGCGTAGCAGTGCTACGTCGCTACGCCGTAGCTCGTAGGTGTAATAGGGTTGCAATGAGGGTTAAACGTTTTTATGGTTTAGATTTATCTGATGGATTTCAAGGTTATATACGCTACTTAAGGTTTATTTTATTTACATATTATTTTATTAACAAGATAAAAACAGATATACATTACGGGTTTCGCATTCACTTGACAAAGCTAATTAGAAATATGTAGACGCGTTTCTCTTTTGGTTTCGAAGGTAACTTTGGTAAAAACTAACGATTACGAGTACCTACACCTAAGCCCGTACTTAAGCCGTACTTGGTATTTACTAACCGACTTCAAAAAAAGGAGGAGGTTCTTAATTTGACGGAATATTTTTTTTAATTTTTATTGTTGTTCACCGATTACTCGGAGACTAGTGGACCGATTTCAATGAACTAGATAAAAGTATTTTCATGGCGCAAATTTAAAAAAATGCGATGCAGACGAACTCAATTTTAAACCGGAGCTCAGTAAATTTAAATTCATATAAAAGTTGTAAAACAAACGACTTGAGACCCACTAAACGGGATAGTATACAAAAATCCAGAGGTATTAAACCTAAGTGTCGTTCGCGAGTTTTACGGTGCAGGGATCGTAAACCGCGGGCCGTGATTCCTGATGGACAATTTGAGAGTTGCAGGGGCGCTCAGGGCTGGTTCGGCTTCAAACCCATTTTCGGCTACCGACTTTATCAAGTCAATATTTTACTGACGCATCACTTTGAATTTTAAACTTTATTTCGTTGGTCACATGGTTGTTTTTTGGATTACACGATTCAGTAGATAGGTGGTTGGGGAAGTAAATGATGATTTTGTTTTACGCTTCTTTTGTGAGATGTAAATGTGTTTATAACCTTTTGTTGGAAGGTCTTATGGTTATAGTTGTTTTATCAAGATGGGCTATCGTGAGATGGTGAACAAGTTGTCGAGGTGTTGTCATCTTGGCAAGATGATTATTAGGCTGGGTTGCACCAAACCGTCTGTAATCGTAAGCAGTGTTCGTTAAAATTTCAATGTATAGAAAGTTTGACAAGTTCCTATGGGATGACAGCTGCCGGCGCCATATTTAACGTTGATCTGGAGTATGAGTATCTATGCTCATTATTTTGTGATGTCACAATAGGAGCATTTACTGCATGTCCTGCTACAAAATCCACTCGTGAACGTAGATTATGTTTCTCTAACTCCTTCTTTAGTACCAGGCGCGCAGAACAAAGACGGTGGTCGCACGTTCCGAGCTCTGAAGTATGTGGCCCTGGTATTTCATCCTAACGGAAAACGTATTCGTGCGACCCTAGTCTCACTCGATTGTCTTTTTTTATCTTCACTAACATTTCTAATTAGCAAATATATATAAAAATTATATGAAAATTGACGTACTTAGTAAGTAGTATGTCTACTATCTTTCTTCATTCATGAAAATCATGAGTGACCTAAGTAGGATATAGCTATTTGGTACCACAATTTTAGGACACTACTTTCAAATAATAGCTACCATTCTCTTTGATGTCACCCTGGTAAATATATATTATATATATATTTTGAGACGTAGGTGCCGTTAAAAGTAGCCTTTGTCTTCTAGATAGATGTCGCTATACGCCTAATGGTCGCGTACGGTACGGTTGCAGAGGAACTTCCTCCCTCGGACGCTCCGGATGTGGAATGCGCTCTCTGTCGCGGTTTTCCCTAGGGACTACAGTATGGGGTTCTTCAAGAAAGGGGCGTATACATTTTTAAAGGGTCGGCAACGTGCATGTGACACCCCTGGAGCTCCAGGCGTCCATAGGCTGCGGTGACAGCTTACCATCAGGCGGGCCATACACTTGTTTACCACTGACGTGGTGTAAGAAAATATTCATCATTTTAGGCAGTTTTTTTAACAGCGATATCATTATTAACTATATTTTTAATATCACAATACTAGTACATACTTACTCGTACAAGCCTTTACTGCATATCAAGTAAGTTATGCTTTTTTTAATACCAGGCGCGCAGAACAAAGACGGAGGACGCATGTTCCCAGCTCCGGAGTATGTTGCCCTGGTATTTCATCCTAACGGAAAATGTATCCATGGTACCCTAGTATGTCACTCGATTGTCTTTTTTAACCCCCTACACAAAAAGAGAGGGGTGTTATAAGTTTAACGTGTCTGTCTGTGGTATTGTAGCTCCCAAACGGATGAACCGATTTTCGTTTAGTTTTTTTGGGTCATAGATAATTTTATCCAGAGTGTTCTTTAGCCATGTTTCATGAAAATCTGTTCAGCCATTTTTGCAATATTGAGCTTTGAAATGAAAATGTCGGGAGTTTTTTAACTTTTCTAAGTTGTAGTTATTTGTCGTCACTAACATGTCTAATTATCAAATATTATAACATATCACTAAACGTCACCATCAAGAGTCACCTAAAGTCGTGAAGTGTAAGCTCGTAATGTCAGATAACTGTAGCTGCCAAAATTCATTACACGGGAACGCAAATGTTTTTACGGCGGAGGTTCACTAGGCCCGAATAAAGCGTACCCTCGTAAGAATGTACTTCAGTTAACACTTTATTGTTACGTTATGAGTGATGCGGACCCGCCTGGGGTGTGGTTCAGTGAAAGCGATTTTCAGCGTACAGCTCACCAACCCACACAGAGGACGGGCGCTTTGGGAGGGGGTTGGGTCGGGAGTACGGCGAGCCTATGCACATATATGTAGTCCTATATGACAGGTCTGTGTGATTTTCATATACTCGTAGAGCTATGTGAATAAGCCTGCCGTACTCCCGACCCACGCCCGTCCTCTGTGTGGGTTGTTGCGCTTTATTTGTATGTAATTGTTAGCCAAAGTGACCGATGCAGCCCTCCGAATCGCTAAACTTAAGTGGCAGTGGGCGGGGCACATAGCACGTAGAACTGATGGCCGTTGGGGCGGAAAGGTTCTCGAGTGGCAACCACGTACCAGAAGACGTAGCGTGGGCAAGCCCCTCATACGGTGGACCGATGACCTGGTAAAGGTCGCGGGTGTCCGCTGGATGCGGGTGGCACAGGACCGGTCTTTGTGGAAGTCTTTGGGGGAGGCCTATGTCCAGCAGTGGACGTCTTTTGGCTGACATGATGATGAATCATCGGCCTTTGGCGGTGGCGAGCAGGCCTCCCTCTTGAAGGGGTCTCGCGTACATACTCATGCAACTACCCGTGATAAAACGCGGTACTAATAGCACAAAGACAAGGCAAAAATCGGGTAGAAGAAGCCCTCGCAATGGCAAAAGCCGCCGTTGTATGCAATGTAATCTTTCCGTCCGACCTCTGTGTTTCGCGGTTAAAAGCCACACCGCTTGCGATTCGGTGTGGCTCGGCCTTAAATATAAAATAATAAACCGTTTATTGGTGACCACAATAATATCATAACATTATAGTACAACTGACATGTATTGTCACGAAACGGTCCCATCTCAGCAAAATGCGGGCATTGCTGCCAGCGCTGGTCTTCCGATGGGACCGTCGAGTGAAATCACGGTGGGCAACAGGTTGGTCTTGCACCAAAAAAAAAGGAGAAGAATATATAATAATAATAACATAAAAACAGTCAAATAAAGTTTAGACAGGCAGAACGAGTGACAAAAAAAGAACAAAACAAAGGTTAACAATTTAAAAAGAATATAAAATACGACAAAGGTGCGGCCATTTACATATCCTATCGGTGTGCATTATCCGCTAGCACCGGGGACTCGCGAGTTTCGTTTACGAGCTACGTTTTACGGCCTGCGAATTACGCGTTGGGACAGGTCGGGTCTTTTAAGGTCTTGCTACTCCGTCGGCCTCTGGCAGATGCTCGTCGTGTTGAGGGAACGTCTAGTACGTGGCTTATGGCCTATGGGTCAACAATGAGAAAATCAGAGGAATGAGGAAGGTATCGAAACTTTTTTTATACTACGACGGTGGGAAACAAGTATAAGGGTTGCTCGAATTTATACCACGTCGGCGGCAAACAAGCGTGCGGCCCGCCAGATGGTAAGCGGTCACCGCAGCCTGCGGACGCCTGCAACTCCAGGAGTGTCACATGCGCATTGCCGACCCTTCAAAAATGTATAAATACATTATTTTCTTGCAGAACCCATACTGTAGTCCTTTGGTAAAACCTCGACAGCTTATTCGACAACCAGAGCCTATGGATACTTGCGAGTGCAGAACAATCACAAGCGCGGTGCCGACCCCTTTTTGATGTAAGGATTCGTTGTATTGACAGCTAAAGACAATACAGGTCCCCCACTTTCAATACAGCACAGTCTCAGGTGCTCTGGTGACCTTAATTTCCACCAGGAACACAACACCACATATCAACAGAGCAAGCAGTGGGTGGTTGGTATAGACTGATATTTGTTATGGAGATACATACGAGCGGGTTACTAATGAAATTCATAATTGTATTTGCCATAAATGTAACGTTTGCTATAATCATCATTATCCCTAAGTTGTTTTTCTCAGAAATAGTTAATTTTATTGTTACCAAACAAACCTAAAGCTGACCTACAGGGCTCGGCACATAGTTTATTTCAAATACCCTGAAAATTTTACGGATTCACCTTTTGAGCGCCAAAGACGGCAAACCACACCATCGGAAATTCGTGCCACCGACGTCTATTGACATCCGTTCATTTATAATAATACCACCCCTAGAACCGTATTACTTCGCCAGCTGGCGCTCAAAAGGTTAAACTATAGCTATCGAGTGGCTCCGGATAAGAGCACATATTGCACTTGATGGAACGTGGACTCAGAAACCTATAAGACATGTGCAAGGGTATTATTTGCTGATGAAAGATGTCATCATCACCAAAGTGCTTTAAGAAATAACGGTATAGATTCTCCATGTTAATCTGTTAAGCAGGTAATTAAAACAGCTAAGCTGCCAATAATCCGCCGTTATTGTCACTTAGCTGTGTGTGTTGTGTCTATATGTGTGTGTGTGTTGGGTGTAATCTAGTCTAAGCCCACTAATACCGCGGTAACTTGCGTTCCGTTGTGGGACTGTGACTTATCAAGTTTGTGGAAATTGGTTTCCTGTTTTAAACTAAAATTTTATAATTGCGTTGATTGCTGTATTCATTATTTCTTCCCAGTCATCTCGAAAGTTTTGTGAAAAACTATTTATGGAACTGAACTTTTATGGATAATATAATTCCTCTAATTCGAACCAAGCGCTTTGCATTTTCTTTTATAATGCGCACTTCTAAGGTTTGGAATTCTCTGCCGGCGTCTGTATTTCCGAGTTCATATAACCTGGACCTTTTTAAGGCACGAGTGAATAGGCATCTTCTGGGTGAGCTCGCTTCATCGTCGGCCTCATCTTTGCCCCCTGGCTAGATGCTGGCCAAGAGCAATCCCATTTTTAATAAAAAAATAAAAAATAATATGCAATACGATTTGAAATAATGTTGTATATAACACGTTTTTGTTAATGTAGTACAAGGCGATTTTCCCTACTATATTAGAATGTTATGCTGTAGAAAATCATATTCCTTTGAAACCGTTAAAATAATTGTATATAATAAGAATATATCTGGGTTGATTTTTAAAAGAATTACATTAAATAAGAAATACTCGTGAGTAGGATTGCGTGAGAGCAATGCTTATTACGAGTCCGCCTTTCGTACGCAACTTTTATTAGGTATGTAATGTACGATACATAGCTTCGGAGGCAGTGTCACTATCAACTAGGCTAACCAGGCCGTCAATATGTAGAATAATAATTAATAATCCGTGTTCAAATAATTTCACAAGCCTTCACTAGGTGAATCCGGAACTGCCCAGCTACCAGGCTAGCAGCCTATTGTAGGAGACTGTCCAATTCCACATGAGATGAGCCCATTGTACACGTGAAATGGCTATTCCCAAGTAATTGATAGTGTATTGTGCCTTTGATTTAGTATCGGCTAGTTTGTTACTGTGGTGATGCTTGTATGTAAATCCTTGACATACACATACGTGAAATAGGGTAGCCATTAGGTATATGGCGTAGTAGGTGCTACATTGTAGTCATCAGGGGCCTCGTATCCTTAGAACTTGATACCTACCGATATACCTATCTGAGCATCTTATTCTATAAGCTCGTGAAGGAAAAGTAAGGTAAATTATTAGCTGCAATATGCCTATGGATTTGTTGGACGCATGCCACTGGTTTACCAACTATTAATGCCTCCGAAATCGAATTCGTATACAATTTTCTACCGATGAGGATTTTTAGGATAAATATATAATAGTACATTTCGATGCTAGTGCGGAAAGTATTGAACGACGTTTTTTAATACAGTTGCGAAAAAATAAGAGAAACAACAAGTAATATTTATAAAAACAATATCGAATGTTGCCTTTAGAAACTTAAAACATGCTTGCAGTAAGTAAAAACGCCTCTTCTTTGACAGGCGTTTCGGCAGCTATTCCGTTCCACTCAGACAACTTATTAAGAACGGTTTTTCAATATTCAATATTAAAAAATAAACGTGTTATTATGATGAAGAGGTAAGTAATAAAATATGAAATGTGTATATTTTTCGTATTCTGATATTAACAGTAGGTTTTTATGTTGATTACGACGTTTAAAGGAAACTAATATTTAACACCCAGCAATAAGGAGTCATGCATTGGAACAAGCATAAATTTAAAAAAATTGGAAAAGTGAAAAGCACTAGTGCGCGAAAACCAACTTTCCGCACGCTAAACAGCTACGTAAACTAGCACTTTTTGAGCAACTGTATTAAAAATGCTTTTTCCTAATTCCATATTTCATCTAATCCGTTCAGCATACAGACTAAAAAGTTACTTCATTCATTATATTAGTATAGATTCATTTGGTGAAAATAAATGGAAAAGAGGGACATTACTATCAACAAACTCCGATAATTCGAAAATACAATCAGGAGGGATGAGTTGAATTTGAAATTTAAATGTCCCTTACATTTTCTCCAGGCGCCTTATCAATTACAAGTACTAGGGACCCAACAATAAGAGGCAGCGACATTTCCTTATTCCAATTCTTTGCCGAATTTACATCTCCATACAATCGCAATTAGGGGCGCGCTCATTAATTCGACAAGGTCCCAGAGGCGTGACGCCTCCGCAGTCGTTTCAATTTGATAGAACTGGGATACTACCTTGTCGTTATATAATTATGGAGCATTTGCATCAATGTTATGTGAGTCTGGTAGCTAACTAACCGTTACATTCAATATCGGAATAGAATAGTCTCTTTAGAGGAACGGACGAGCATAAGTTACAATCTACACGTACAAGGGCTTATTTTCTTTAATTATTTTAAGTCCTATTAATATTCTTGTCTGGCGAAGTCATTTGGAAACTTTGCAAAGTAGAAGCAATTAAATTGAATGTCCTATGTATAAGGAAAATAATTTTTAATTCCAATGTGTCACCGAGAGATTGTGACATTCGTGTGGGCTATCGTTGGATAGCTTTTTTAAAAGCCCCGTGGGTTTCCTGTAACCATTTTTTGATTCGACATTAAACTTTAAAATGCTAGTTTTTGTTGAAGGCAAGTGACAAGTGTCAAAGATTAAAGTTTGTGACATTATAATACCGCATAATGTCACGAGTACAGCTACGGAACCCTATATTGCGCGAGGCCCGCGACATGCACCGCTTTTTTTGCTTTAAATACGATACCGCAGAATACTCAAACTAATATAGTTTAGAGCCCATTAAAATAGTTTGGCAATCTACTTAGTCGGCTCATAAGTTCTGTCACTGGCCTTTAAAATTTAAATTTGGAACTCCTAAAACAAAAACCGTTGTGCATTTGAATTTCGAATCTTTTTTAAATATTTGAGTAGTATAATTAATCTGCAAATTCATAAAGCTAAGATGACACATTAGGCAACCACAAAATAGTTAATTTAGTCGAGATACGACACCAGGCTAACATAAATCGACGGTAGCATTAATAAAATATTTACACTGTTATTGCTCTCAGGAGGCGAGAGCAATCAGCTAGGGATCCTGGCCACCTGTTTATACAAGGGGCTAACCTAACCCCTTCCTTAATGGTTTTAGTGTACGTAAAAATGTTTAACTCGGAATTAATATTTCGAGTGTTTGAACGGGTGTGAATTCTTGATTTACGAGTAATAGGATTTTAAAAGGGTTAGAATTGTTTGATGAAATTTGTACTAGCTGAGATTGAATTTGGATGTTTTATTACGTTTTGGAGTAAATGGATGAATACACGACTTTTAACAACTGTAAATTTTAATTTATGCTTATAAGCTACAATATATTTGATGCGAGATCATCCTCAAATATTTTCGGTATGGTCCTAGTAGGTTTGTTATGCCAGTTGCGCGACCAGCAGCGTCAGTCTTCGACCACAGATGAGGTTTTTTATTATATTAACACAAGAAAATATTGAAATTTCTGCAGACGCTAAATAAACAGTGAGTCGTATGAATTTTGTTTACGAGTAGTAGCTGATTTGAAGTCCATTAAAAAACTAAAGAATACCATTTCAGTTCACCGACCGAAATGTCGCAAATCGGTACACTAAAATTAAAGTCGCTAACCGACTTAAAAACTCTTTGTAATGTATACTTAAATAATTTTTAACCCAAAAAAACCAACTCCAATTTTGTACTTCGCCATGCCACATATGAGATTTTCACATATCCTTCCCACTTCACCACATGTACTGCTTTCCGATAGCAAATGAGATGATTACTACAGTAAATAGCCAAGTCACTTTATATGGTTCGATGATATTTCAGGAGTTTCAGTTCCTTGTCATAAGTTCTACTTCAAAATGTGTATTTTGACGAGCACTAGTTGCTACGTCGAAATCTTTGGACTGCCTGCCTTCCATACGTCATCTGTGGAATTCATCACCAGTTCCGCTTCACCAAATTTGTGGTTTCCGAAAGCCAGTGCCTGGTTGTCTACAGAAAATACCGAAATCGGCATATGCTTACCTATGAAATTCAAGGAGTTCCCTCGATTCCTCTTAGATTCATCATTAGACCTTCACGAATTTATATGACCACCTTGACTATACTTTGAAACAAAAAAAGAATTATCAAAATCGGCAAACGTGGTGAAGAGTTGTCGGGGAACAAACATACATAAAAATAAATTAATTAAAAAAAAAACAAACACGGAGACGAACCTCTTTCCTTCTATTAAGGTCCGTTAAAAAGGCTCAACTCATAGTGTAATATCACAACATAGGCAGAGTGGATTTTTTAATATAAATACAGTTTTTATCGCACTTACATTATAGACTTACCATTAGTCATTTTGACATAATATTGCAAGTATTTACTGCTAAGAACATTTTATTAAGATTGACACCATAGAAAGGCCATAATTATGGCATTAATGTTATAGCGGTACCAGGCGCCCATAGGCGAGAGGAGACAAAGCCTCCGATGACCTGTGACCCCGTCACTCAAGTAACATTCGTGAGCTGCCCAAATCATATACTTTAGATGCGGCAATGTGATTAATATCTATGGGTTGGGATGCATTTTTAAGTTGACTGGAATAGTGGGATTTACCAAGATTTATTTTATCTTTGTTTTGATTAGTAATTGATAAGGTAGACTATTTTATTCATTAGAAAAAAACCCGGTAGAGCTAATTTTACTTATGACAAATTGTACAGTCAAGATCAAATAAAATGACCCGTTTAAATTGCTCCCGAGTGTACGAGTATTATGCGGGGTGAAACGAATATCCAAATCACTTCATAGCAAGATAACTGTAAAGGATTTCTGAGAGGTCTTTGGACAAGTGTCTTATGTTGACTTATGACTATTAGCTCCAGCCCTAGCCCTGGATCAGGGTGGAGCCATAGTCCGCGCCTGGCACCGGTAGAATTATATCTTTACAGTACATATGGTTCTACTTTACCGCACGAGTGCGGTAATCAGCAGATTACGTGCATATGTCGAAACTTTAAAGAGCCATATGTACTGTAAAACGTTGTACGATACACGTGCGAACAGGTAATTCGCAACTCGTGTCGATTTAAAACACTCCCTTCGGTCGTGTTTCGATTTATGACCACTCGTTGCGTATTTCCTGTTCTCTGCACTTGTATCGTCCCTTGATAATGGCATTAATGTTATAGCGGTACCAGGCGCCCATAGGCGAGAGGATATGACCTGTGACCCCGTCATTTACTCATTCGGCATTTAGGTCTTGAAGATTAAGATGGTATACCTAAAAGTAATCACCGGTTTCTTACTCCTACGTAAACCAGAAAACGCTAACGGTTTTAGTCCTTACTTATATTTAATACCGCAAATATATCCTACAATATCTTACGTATATTTTGCATCAAGTAGTCAACCTTCTTCGTTACATGTCAGATACCACATCCAAAGGCACATGAAACCAGTTCTAACCTTTTATATATCTATATAAGCGCCCACGGCGTTGTCCGACTCATTAAAGCATAATGGACATCTAACATAATAACGTTATCTATAGATTTGTATGCTGACAATGAGTGGGGTTCATTAACTTTGTATCAAGATTTATCGACGTTAATGTTAGGTATTTATGTGTTCCTGGTATAGCTTACGTGCAATATCCTGGTAGGTAACAGTCATTTGCAATATCTGACTTGACTATCTCTACACGTCTTGTCTATGCACTGGCGTCTAGAGATTTTCACTAGAAAATAAGATAGAATAGTCATTTTAAATTAAAGAATTGATGGAATCTGGCGTGGCTTTGCGGAATTCCGTGATAAGTTTCTAGAACAATATTCCTTTTCAAACTCGCTGTGCAGTTAAGAGCCATTGACGACCTGTTTAGCCTAGTTGGTAGTGACACTGCCTCCGAAGCTAGAGGTCCCGGGTTCAAATCCCGGCCAGGGCATTATTTGTGCATTTAGCACGGATTTTGTTCTTGGGTCTTGGATGTTCTCTATGTATTTAAGTATGTATTTATCTATATAAGTATGTATATCGTCGCCTAGTACCCATAGTACAAGCTTTGCTTCGTTTGGGACTAGGTCGATTTGTGTAAGATTGTCCCCCAATATTTATTTATTTATTTTTTATTGTTGCCCTCGAATGAGGGATTAAAGTCGTACTTTTCTTTCCTCATTTGTGGGCAACAATGATTCTTTCCTGAATAGAAGGTGTGAAAAGCAGTATGTGCTCGGTAGCAAAATTATTTTTAAGATATTTCATGTTTTTAGTAGCGGCCCTCATAGGAGGTGTGAAAAGCAGTATGTGCCACATGATAGAAAAATATTTCTGTTTTAGCCGTAAGCACTTCAATCCCTTACCACGCTTAAGATTTTACTTTAGAATCCCTGGCTACGCGCAGAATTCTATTCTAGAATCTTTCGCTTCACTCAGTATTCAATATACCTTCCCTTGCAGGAAATAGGTATATAATTTTGCTTCCTTGAGACAATCTACAATTAATATAAATAAAAATATTCCGCTACAGAGCATCTTTAACGGAATAGAAAAGGAATATAGTTCTAATCAAGGGGGCCTATTTCAATTTCCCATGTTAGGTCCAGAATTCACTTTGGGCCATCATGACTAATGCCCATTCCCTCTCATCCCACCATATCAGCCGAAGGACGTCGACTGCTGGACAAGTGGACAAGCCTTTCCCAATTTCATGAGGGGTAAATGCTATAATCGCCACGCTTGGCATGCCCCCTCGTCCATTCGATGATAATTTCATTTAATTCTTGACACACTCATACTAAAACAGAATTGTATTTTTGAGCAGCTTATGTCATCAGTCTCATCACTCTCATCAGATATTTTTACCGACTTCAATAGAAGGAAGGAGGTTCTCAGTTCGTCTGCATATTTGCTTCTTCTTTTTTTTATGTATGTATGTTCCCCGATAACTCTTGACTACGTTGGCCGATTTTGATAATTCATTTTTGTTTCAAACCAGGTACCCCGACATTTGTCCCACATAAATTTGGTGACGGTCTGATGATGGGATCTAGGAGGAATCGAGGGAACTCCTCGAATTTGATAGGCACGCATATGCCAATTTCGGTATTTTCTGTAGGTAACCAAGCATCAAGTACAATATTGGAGTCGGTTTTTTTGGTATAAATTATTGCAAGTGTATCAGAAGCAATATCTAATCAAAGCTAGACAGAACCCTACCATCTAAAAAGTTTATCTAATTGGTATCGTTTGGCCATCGAGTCTAGAGCCACTCGACTGCAACAGCTACTTATGAGTGAGCACTTCCGATCAATGGACGCTAATTACAATAATATTATCATTATGATATTGAGAAATCAGCCTAGAGATGTAGATATGTCTATAAGTATTGCCAAGTTCGGTTAGTGAATAACGCTGGCAACCCAATTTCATTTTCTATTATCTACATTTTTTTAAACGGATTCTTCAGATGTGACGTTGTAGAAGCACTGGCTGGTTTTATCGTCAAAACAGTGTGTAATTTCCACAGAACTGCCTACGTATCTGACATACATTTTTGTTTCATTAAATATCATGATTCATGACATATTTTATACATGCTTTTCTGTTTTGGGTAAACCTTGGCCTATAAACCTTTTTGTCGAATCTTTCCGATATGGTCATTGAACGGTCGACAAGGTCTCCCCTTTAACAAAGTTCCCTATAAAAAGGACTTTTTTGAGGTCCGTATAAAACTCAAGTAAATGCACTGTTGCAACAAAGCCTGGCCTTTTTGTCACTTGCAGCAAAAAGGCGACCTACACGCAAATTCACTCATACCCTTCATTTCCCTAAACAGATAAAATCTCTATGTCCTGGTCGAAAAAAAAGAAAAAAAAGGCGCGAAATGTTGAAGTCGGCCATTTTAGGAACGACAGTGCATATCGTGGGCCATCCGTCCGACATTTTACGGCCGTGCGGCACAGCGTGACACCCACACACGCGTATATGGAGATGTTGTCCGTTTGATTGGTAATTTACTACTGTAATTTCATGCGGCCCTGGTACTTATAGGTTTAAGTGGCTGGTTAAAATTAATAATAATATCGATTCGATATGAAATCGTTATCGAGCTAGCAATTAAATTTAAGATATTTTCATCAATTATTTATCCGTATATATTTTTAAATTAGTTTGTAATTGGAATAGGAATTCTGTAAAAAAAAAGTGGTGGATAACCTTTTACTTGTTACTGTTACGTTACGTTACGACACTAACAGTGTTTAAGCAATTTAAATTCGTCTTTACTGTCATAAAGTTTGTTTCCGAAGCCCTTTAGAGGCATTACTCTATCGTTATACGTATAATATGAGCTGTAACATATTATTTATATTTCCCTGGGTCTGTGGTCCCATGTTACAAAATTTGTCATAAACCTTTGATTTCGCACATATTCCTAGAATCTTGTCAATCTCGTCACACATCTACGAGTATTGTTAATACCTAGATATTCCTCGGAGTATCGTCAGATATTATAATAGAAATCATATTACAGAAATCAGGCCCGATTGCAGTACCGTTCATTACTAGACGCACTAAATGCCATCGGCTGCGCTCGTAAACCGCGTGTTTTACGCTCGGCAATGATCACCTCAAGAATTTTAACTGGGGCCGGGAATAGTTGGCATTTGACAATATGCATTTGCGCTAGGCGTTTTAGGAATTCAGACGGGATAATTGATGTAAACTTGAAGACCAGTGTCGTTCTTGTTTTAAAAGAGTTGAAAGAAAATCCCGAGTTTGCGAGGGGTTCGAGCCTATAGTAGTCGGCGGTTAAGAAGTCAATCCTCACACCTGTCATTTCCATACAGTTTTTTTTTTTATATTAGGGGACAATCTTACACAGATCGACCTAGTCCCAAACTAAGCAAAGCTTGTACTATGGGTACTAGGCAACGATAGACATACTTATATAGATAAATACATACTTAAATATATAGAGAACATCCAAGACCCAAGAACAAAATCCGTGCTAAATGCACAAATAATGCCCTGGCCGGGATTCGAACCCGGGACCTCTAGCTTCGGAGGCAGTGTCACTACCAACTAGGCTACACAGGTCGTCCGGTTTATAACCTAAAAGTCACTTTGAGGTTATAAACGTATTATATGGATATGACAGATGTCAGGATTAACTTATTAACCGCCGACCCCTAAAGCACTCATATGAAAATATTGATAATATTTGAGAAAACGAATTATTTCGAAGTTTTATACGCTGTTATAATAAGCAATGTAATTTATTGAGGTGCGCAATAAAGAGTTTTTGTATTGTATTGTATTGTATTTCTACGAAATTATAAACTTGGAACTGCAAGAAATAACAATCAAACTAAGTACAAGAACTGACTAAACTGTACATACTAACACTCGACGTTCGAGGAATTCAGATGTGGTAAATTGATGTAAACGTCACAGCAGTTACCTACCATATTCTTATTATCTTGAAATTAAAGCCCATTTCCAAGCAAACGGCAGGTTAAAAACTATTAATGACTAACATGAAATACTTGGAAATATTTACAATATTTTTTAAATCCTAAGTATTATGTATGTATTGTATCTACACCCTAGGCCGAAAGTATGTAAACTTTATTTTTCCAACACAAAAAGATTTTTTCAAATCGAACCAGCAGTTCCTGCGATTAGCGCGTTCGAAGAAACTCTTCAGCTTTATAATATTAGTATAGATGTATAATATAGATTGGTAACCAATTATTAATAATACACCCAATTTATTAACACATCCCAGTAGATTGTAAAAAAACTAAATAGCAGATTGTGAACTAGACTTTTTTTAATTGCCTTTTTACAATATGTTGTACCGACAATTTTCATAAGCAGAACTAGGGGTATATAAAATGTTCTTTTATCATTTTTATTGGCCTATGTCCAGCAGTAGACGTCATTCGGCTGACATGATGACGATGATGATCATTTTTAGGGTTCCGTAGTCAACTAGGAACCCTTATAGTTTCGCCATGTCTGTCCGTCCGTCTGTCCGTCCGTCTGTCCGTCCGTCCGCGGATAATCTCAGTGACCGTTAGCACTAGAAAGCTGAAATTTGGTACTAATATGTATATCAATTACGCCGACAAAGTGGTAAAATAAAAAGTGGAAAAAAATATTTTATTAGGGTACCTCCCCTATACGTAAAGTGGGGAGTGATTTTTTTTTTCATTTTAACCCTAACGTGCGATATATTGTTAGATAGGTATTTAAAAATAAATAGGGGTTTACTAAAATCATTTTTTGATAATGTTAATATTTTCGGAAATAATCGCTCCAGAAGTAAAAAAAAATGTGTCCCCCCCCTCTAACTTTTGAACCATAAGTTTTAAAAATATGAAAAAAATCTCAAAAGTAGAACTTTATAAAAACTTTGTAGGAAAATTATTTTGAACTTGATAGGTTGAATAGTTTTTGAAAAAATTACAAAAATATTTTCCGGATCTAAGTTTGTAATTTAACCGTATAAACAGGTGTTTATTGTACCTGTCATTTCTACAAAATCACAATGAAATGACGTGCTTTCAAAGGTTTTGTGTTTCTGTACTTAATATGTCAACTTAATGTGACGGACGGAAAACTACGGAACCCTACACTGAGCGTGGCCCGACACGCTCTTGGCCGGTTTTATTGCTTTGTTTTGAATTGTCAAATGAGTAGTTTAAAAGTCCATAACATAAAAGCCATTTTACCAAACATGTGAATAATGTCAAGAAATTTGCATCATAGTCGTCTAACATAATTAATATAGTTAATGTAGTAATAATGACAATATTTGTTTATATTCAATACAAAATACATAAGCATGTTTCCAAACTTTTAGCCTGGGGTGTATGTACTTCGAAATAAATATAAAAACTGGGAACTTTAAGAAGTACTAATCAAACTAAGTACATGAGCTATAGTGATAATGTCACTATGATACTCGTAGTACTAATAATTAAAATAAGCAGCCCAGAAAATACAGAAGTGTTAAGTCGTTTCGATTTTTTTACCACCCAGACTTTTAGTAAAAATAAGCTTCCTGAAATGCCAATAAAGGTAATGTGTCATAACAAATTGACGACCAGGCTATCATGAACAAGTAAGATGTCACTCATCACACTTTATAGACGTTGCGGTGTCACCGTGGAGTAACAACCACAGCTGCAGTCTCCACGGGGAGCCACTTTTCCGTACGTTTCGAGTTACCTCGGCAACTATACTGTTTTTTTTTAAGTTTTTTGACAGCTCGTTGTCATTTCTGATATTGCCAAACTTGTCTGACTCTTACCGGTGGCAAACAAGCTTACAGCCAGCCTGATGGTAAACAGACTGTGGACAACTTGCGGCGTCGCCACATACAGCTTGAAAACGACTTGAAGGGCGTGAAATGAAAAAATCGTGTTCTTTGAAAGACTGTTATGGACGGACGAGGAAGCAATAAGGATAGATTTTCTAATAGGGTGACATCGGAGACGTGATCAGAAATTATTTGACTCGATGAAGTATTGAAAGACAAACTCAATAAAGATGATATCACAGTTACTACTTACAATATTGACTATAATTTCTCAAATTACTAACAGAAAAAATAATGTTTCATACAACTTGGTCACACTACACCACACGACGTCTTGTCATCCCTCATACAACATGTGTCAAAAGTGATAGGGTGACCATGATTTAAGTATGGCGTTATTATTTTTCTAGTAAAAATTTGAAAAGTTAAACTTGTTTTATTCGATGTAACAACTATTGCATTGAAAAGGCGATCATGTGCAGAGTCTGAAAAATTAACTTTTGATTACGTCTCCGATGTCACCCTGTACTAGTATAACTGTTTCTCTAACAATAGGCAAAACATGATTGTTTAAAAAAAGCTCTGTAGTTAAAATCCAATGTTGAGTTTTCATTTTACTTTGTTTCCTCAACCCACAAAAACAATTCATAATTTAACCACACAATCATCTCAAGATGATGGTAAAATACCATATCTAAATTGCAACAAGTGGAAGTATGAATAATACTTCACAAATTCTGATAAGTATTTGTCGAAAAAAAGTCATTTCCTAGGAGTGATGGCATCCATTCTCGGGTGCGGAAGACATAAGCGCGTCTCTTGCACGAAGGGCGTGGTTTGCACAATCAAGGCATCCCCTTAATTTAAGAGGGCGCAGTACGTTTGGTTCTCCATACAAACGTATTTATGCTCTCATTTTAAAACGCCATGCTAGAATAACATGAAACTTTGTATACACAATGGGATCCAGCTTGTCTAGGGTGGAAATTAGTTTCTGTTGCTTGAAATCATAATGGCGAAAAAATACAGCGATTATTAAGGTTTTCATACAAGCCGTAAAAAACTCAAAAAACCGCTGTATTTTTTTTCTTTTTCAATTTCTAGCAACAGAAACTAATTTTCGACCTAGGTATGCCGGATCCCATTGTGTATACAAAGTTTCATGT
The DNA here is from genome assembly GCA_905163555.1 of Notocelia uddmanniana. Lineage (NCBI taxonomy): Eukaryota > Metazoa > Arthropoda > Insecta > Lepidoptera > Tortricidae > Notocelia > Notocelia uddmanniana. The sequence continues at coordinate 22,607,671 of LR991070.1, read as the reverse complement.
TATTCTAGCATGGCGTTTTAAAATGAGAGCCTAAATACGTTTGTATGGAGAATGAATCCACACCGATCGTACTGCGCCCTCTTAATAGCGTGGATGTGGAAATCGGCAGCGTGCAAGAAGTTTTGGCAAGAAAGATCAGTTGGTACAATCATTTATATGAAAGTTGTATAAGGTGACTCACCAATTATTTACTTGTAGTATCGTTAACCCTGTGTCCTGTGCTAGCTGCTTCTTTTGGTCTTCTGAGGGATACGGGTGCTGCAACAAATGAAACATTTCACTTCAATCAGAGTGTCTTATTTTTTTTAAACCTAGAAACACCTTTTATAAGCTTCATAATGTTTTTTATTTAATCGTATGGCACATCGCATCGTATTTAATCGTATCGTCGGCCTGTTTAGCCTAGTTGGTAGTGACACTGCCTACGAAGCTAGAGGTCCCGGGTTCGAATCCCGGCCAGGGAATTATTTGTGCAAATAGCACGGATTTTGTTCTTGGGTCTTGGATGTTCTCTATGTATTTAAGTATGTATTTATCTATATAAATATGTATATCGTCGTCTAGTACCCATAGTACAAGCTTTGCTTAGTTTGGGACTAGGTCGATTTGTGTAATATTGTCCCCCAATATTTATTTATTTACGAACCGTGAGATCTTCGAGAAGACAAGTACGGTTGCCAGTTTTTGTTGCACTTTTAGCACCACGCAGGGTTCACGTGTAGGGTAACGGTGGGTACTCCCTACGGACGTGGTGCAACTTCGACCCCCCTTTGTCAAGTGAGTGGGCAACTTGACTGTTAGAAGTTCACAAGCCTTCATAATGTTGATCGCTGCAGATAAACACACGAAATGTCTTCATCATATTTCATTCCAAAAAAAATGGTACTTTTTGTTACTACAAAGGAAAGGGTCTGGGTGGAGTTAAATTTTTTGGACCATATGCACGGTCACCCACTTTGATTTCTGGGGCACTTCGCACCTTTCTCACAGTGAAACACAATATGAAAGCTACAAGAGATTTCATATTATTGTCACTGTGACAAGGTACGAAGTGCCCCAGAAATCAAATTGGTTGAATGTATATCCGTTTACTCGGAGGAGCACTGGACGTGCGGTATAGGAGGTTAAGCAATGTCAGCCCGGGTTGATTCTTGGATGGGTGACCGCTTTGAGTGGTTGCTAACTGAGCGCTCCCATGATTTGGAAGGCACATTAAGCCGTTGATCGCTGCTGTTGTCTACAATAGCAGTCGTTAAGCCAAGCTAGAGGCCTTCGGGCGGCTTGAGAACTTCTAACAGTCAAGTTGGCCACTCACTTGACAAGGGGGGTCGAAGTTGCACCACATCCGTAGGGAGCACCCACCGTTACCCTACACGTGACCCCCGAGTGGTGCTAAAAGTGCAACAAACTGGCAACCGTACTTGTCTTCTCGAAGATCTCACGGTTCGAATTCGAATATTGATGCCATACGATTATGATTATTATGATATTGCTGTGTCCTACAGGGTGTCATATTGTAATCCTTATATTATTTTATGTTATAGGTTAAGATACAATGTGATTGGCAATAAAGATATATATGAATATGAACCCGTAAACGAAAATTCTCGGAAAGTCTAAAAGTTACTACCGTTTTTACTATTTCTCTTTTGTTGTGTTGTATTTTTGGATTGTACCGAATAAACGTTTTCTATTTCTCTTTATATTCTAAAAGTAAAGTACCTAAATCCGTAGCATTCAATGAAAAGGTCGAGCAACAAAACCTCAGAATAAACCTTAAGTGTATACAAATTCGATCTAATGCACTAATTACGCCAACCTTTTTTTCAACAATGTTAAAAAGTTTGCGAGCACTCAATGTCTAATGAGCTAATTCAATTGAGATCGTGTTGGATGCAAATAGGATTGGATGGGAATGGAGTTGAGTGCGATGCGGGGGGAATCGAGCTTTGATTACATTTGGTTTTTGTAAGGATATGTTTGTTGAACAAATAGATTTGGTAACTTTTTACACAACGGCTGTGGTAAAGTTTACAGTCTGATTGATGGCAAGCAGACACCGTAGCCTATGGACGCGTGTCACTCTAGAACAGTCACTGTGCTGGCGAACCTTTCTGGTTTTTCAAGACGACGTTGGAGGATCTATGTTGATTTATATTCTGTCATAACAGAACATAGATTCTGCACCGTACTATCAGTGTCATTGTATATGAGTTACTATTTAAATGACAAATAAAAGTACAGATGTAGAAAAAAGTATATAATGAAATTAATTTAATAGCCCGGAGATGTAGTATATGGTCTTGGAGCATCCGGATAAGATATTGTACGAGAAGATGTATGTGTATGTATGTATTTGCTTTATTTCTCTTATTCTTATTCTTATTATTCTTATTTTAACACGACAAGATAAGGGTACAAGAGATTTTAAGTTTAAGTTTGAGTACGTTGAAGTATTCTGTTTATACAGATAAATTTATTCTTTGGCACCATGATGACCACGTTTTTCGCGTAACAAAGAAAAACTTAAAGTTTACTCTTTCTGCAACCGCCTTTTAAAATGTTTTTTTTTTTATTATCAAAAATGGGATTGCTCTTGGCCAGCATCTAGCCAGGGGGCAAAGATGAGGCCGACGATGAAGCGAGCTCACCCAGAAGATACCTATTCACTCGTGCCTTAAAAAGGTCCAGGTTATATGAACTCGGAAGTACAGACGCCGGCAGAGAATTCCAAACCTTAGAAGTGCGCATAGAAATTGGTTCATTTTGGTTGTGACATAGTGATAGCTAGGATTATTTCCAACTATAGGTAATACCACCAAAGATGTTACCACAGTTAACTGATAATATTCACAGCTGTTAAGCCAACAACACTGAAGTGTTGGTGATAAATACCTTTAGTAGGAAATTACAGCTAACACTACATTACCCGAATTGTGAAATGATTTTACTCAACAAAGGGTGAAAACCTGCAAAATGCGCACTTCTACATACCCCGTACATGCGTATATTAACTTTCTACAAAATTGGCATGTTTACGAGTAAATAATTCCAGTCACCTGACTCATTATCTGGCGGACCGTTTTATGTTCCTATAAATTGCACACGAGGACGGGTACATTCATAAAATTACTTTATGGCCGCAGAACTGTGTGTCATCGTTTAAAAATTATAAAAGTCTTGATACCTGCTTGATTTCATATAATATGAAAAAATCTCCATGATGTTGGGCAGAGTTCATTCTGATGCTCTTACACATAGTTTTATCTTATCCCGCCTCCTAGATAACGATATAGTTTTGCATGAAATGATACTTTTCTTCTAGCATATGTGGATATCCCACTGTTAGGCAAAGGACTCTTCCTTTGATGGTCTTGACTCCACGACTAACAATTCTTCTTAAATCGAGTTAATGTCACCAATCGCATTTGGAAAACAAATAAATAGTACATTACTACAGAGGCTGGGACGAAAGCTCGCTTCGCTCGGCCGTCTATATGTCTCCGGCCGGCAACCCCATATTTCCCGCCGAGGTATGTATAGTGCTTTTCTCAAACATGCAATGAAAAAAACAACAAAAAATCAAAGTTTTAATTTTAATACGCATAGTGGCATAATGTCAAGATGCCTGTGCCACAAATTTATGTGGAATGGAAATTAAAAAAGAGGACTTTGCCGGCCTAGGCCTGCAAGTTTTGTATGAAATTCCATTAACGACCTCTTGTCCTAGCCGCACCTGAAACGTCATACTTCGCAGCCTATTATAAGGAACATATCATCAATATTTCATTGCATGTTTGAAAAAATTTCTTTATTTAGTACTATTGGCTATTAGTCCTAAGCATAGAACAAAGCATAGCAAAACATGGTCATCATCTCTCTTCCTCCACTCCTGGCGATCTCGTGCCCGACTCACCCGGTTCTGACCTGACCTCCGTTTTCGCAATAGCAAAGTATTTACGACCTCACTTGGTGGACATGCCCTTTTACAAATTCTGTATTTGTCGCTATCAAGCAAAAGGATACCTTTTAGCGATGTGAAAAAGGCGCTATTTCCGTCTAGATACACTTAGACAATGTAATTATTGACAACTATAAAGAGACCTTTGCTCGAGAATGATCTTTTGAAGTGAGACACCTTTATTGTAAGCGACACCGCCGGGAATCGAATCTGGCGTTAATAATTTATACACACGTGACTGGGTAGTGGGTACCAGGGCCGCATAAAATAGAAGAGGTCTCCCGGGCCCGCAAAAAGCGGATATTAGACACGTAGCGCAGGTAACTCGGAGTTGGTTAGACTTAGGTATTTGGAGCGACCGCGAAACTTTCAGAATAGTGAATAACTTTTGGCTCCTAAATTACTGGCTATTAAAATTACATACGTGTCCTTTTAACTTAGTTAATCGAATTCGGTGAGAAGGTAATGTTGGTTGGTTATTTGTTGTGTCAAACTTACATATGGAAATTCATTAAAACCAGACTTTTACGACCCCTATACCCTTTGACATTTCAAGTAAGTAGCCACTGGAACATTCGATCTTAAATATTATTTGTTGCTTAAACCTACATTAACGAGTTTGTTACCACAAAGTTACATTTTAAAAGCTGCGAAATAAAGTCTTCTGATAAAAACAACTCAAAAACTGACTGTCTTCTCTTTAACATTATCTTAAACTAAAACAAATTTTGAAATAAAATAACACAAAACCTAGCCTAACCAAGAAATGATAGGAAAACCGTCATCATCATCATCATCATCATTTCAGCCGAATGACGTCCACTGCTGGACATAGGTCTCCCCCGAAGACTTCCACAATGACCGGTCCTGCGCCACCCGCATCCAGCGGACACCCGCGACCCTTACCAGGTCATCAGTCCACCGTGTTGGGGGCCTGCCCACGCTACGCCTTCCGGTACGTGGTCGCCACTAGATAACCTTTCCTCCCAAACGGCCATCGGTTCTGCGTGCTATGTGCCCCGCCCACTGGCACTTAAGTTTAGCAATTCGAAGGGCTATATCGGTCACTTTGGTTCTGCTGCGGATGGCCTCATTTCTGATGCGATCACAAAATTCCCAGCATAGCCTGTCCGTTGCTCTTTGGGTGACTTTGAGCCTTCTTATGAGGCCCATAGTAAGCGATCACGTTTCAGTACCGTATGTCACCACTGGCAACACACACTGGTCAAAGACTTTCGTTTTGAGACACTGCGGAATATTGGACGAAAAGATGTGCCGTAGCTTCCCGAACGCTGCCCAGCCGAGTCGGATTCGACGAATAACCACTTCTCTTAGGAAAACCGTACATTAAGACAATGTCATAAATCGAATAACTCGAAAAGCGTATGTAAAATTACAATATCCTTCGATCGCCGCCCGCGCAGGTCGCTTAGATGCCCGATAGCAGCTCCTGTCCACAACATTTATAATTCACCTCAGGAGAACCAGTGTAAACTGTAAACCTGACCTCCAAACACACATAGTGATGGTGTTTGTAGCTGGACGGAGTTCAATTTTTTTTCGCCCTTTAATTCGTCGACATCTTAATTGACTCCGTTGTGACACAAAATTCGTCGTACAATTCAATCATAAGAGTGTATAAATTTTTAAAGGGTCGGCAACGCGCATGTGACTCCCCTGGAGTTGCAGGCGTCCATAGGCTGCGGTGACCGCTTACCATCAAGCGGGCCGTACGCCTCTTTGCCACCGACGTGGTATATAAAAAAACATATCATCATTATCCTAGCGTTATTCCCAGTACAGTTGCATCCTGAAGGAGGGGGGGTCCGCTACTTAGTAGCCACAAATGTAATCCAGAAATTTAACTCAAACCAAGTATGTGGTGTTGTGTTCCTGGTGGTGAGTAAGGTCGCCAGAGCTCCCGAGGATGCACTGTGTTGGGAGTGAGGGACCTTCATGTCTCTAGCTGTTAACAAATCCTCATCTCAAAAAACCAAGAGCATGTCGGGCCATATATTGATTTAAACTTGCACGATTTTTACACATTATTATTGGTAAACGGAACCAAAAAACTTCTTCCATTACATTAACGGATGTTGTTAGTGTTGTGTGTCGGGCGAGTGACAACCCTTGTGTAAGTGTGAATAATAAAGACCAAGTGCGGGTAGTACAGAAAACCCGTGCGGCTAGAAGATGTTGATACCCGCTGAAGCCAGTCAGCTCGTGACCACGGATGTTGCGATACATTCGAAACGTCGGGTACACCTCAGGTGATTAATTTTTGTACGCGATTAAGTCCCGTTTACCAATAATAATGTCGGGCCATATTCAGTGTAGGGTTCCGTTGTTGCTCAATGATTTTAATTTAAAAAATCACTAACCGCCTGTTGTTTACCTCTGCTTGTATCTTTACGTATGCTGTTTCTATCTGTAATTCTTTTTTGAGGAGTGCAATAAAGCATATTGTATTGTATTGTAACAGCAAAAGGGAATACCTTGGCAGCGTTTCATGCGTCTTTTAACAATAAGGGAAGACTTTTTACGATAACTCAGATACAGCTTAACTGATCAGGTCTGCTATAGATTTTTTTAAAGTCTTTATTAAGCTTTATTGTTGTGATTTTTTTCATATTTTTTCGACCCATAGTTCAAAATTTAGAGGGGGGACACATTTTTCTTTCTTTTGGAGTGATTATTTCCGAAAATATTCACTTTGTCAAAAAAAATTGGATGAAGACCTATATTCATTTTGAAGACCTATCCAACAACACTCTAAACCATAAAGTTGAAGCAAAAACAAAAAACATCCCTACTTTACGTGTAGGGGAGGTACCCTTAATTTTTTTTGTTTTAGGTTTTATTTTACAACTTTGTCAGATTTATTGCTTTATATTCATGCCTAAAACACAGATTACAACTGTAACCTAGTTTAGGCAGCAATGTGTATATTAGCCCCGTAAGAACATTTATCTGAGACGCATTGGCGTATTAATATTGTATCCTAATTAACTTAAAACCTGCTTTGTTGTTAATAGCTTATTAAGATTTGTAGCCACTTATTGTACTATTTTACTCTGAATAAATAATTTATTATTATTATTTATATATATATATATCCATGACAAATTGCAGCTTTCTAGCATTAACAATCACAGAGCAAAGGACAGACTGACGGACAGACAGACAGACAGAATGGCGAAACTATAAGTAATACAAATACAAATCATAATCATCCTCCTAGCGTTATTCCCAGAACAGTTGCATCCTGAAGAATGCCTGGGGTCCGCTACCTAATCCCAAGAATTGGCGTAGGCACTAGTTTTTACGGAAGCGACTGCCATCTGACCTTCCAACCCGAGGGGGAAACCGACCTTATTGGGAATAGGCTTGTCAAGTGAGTGGGCAACTTGACTGTTAGAAGTTCTCAAGCCGGCCGGAGGCCTCAAACTTGGCTTAACGATTGCTATCATAGACAGCAACCTGGATCAACGGCTAAACGTGCCTTCCAAAGCACGGGAGCGCTCAGTTAGTAACCACTCAAAGCGGTCACCCATCCAAGGGCTGACCTCGCCCGACATTGCTTAACCTCGCATACCGCACGCAGTACGCAGGTGCCACTGGGCCACGAGCAATACAAATACAAATATTTTATTCAAAATAACTTAAGGTAAATTTAACATACATCGGGGCTAACATAATAAGGGTTCCTAGTTGACTACGGAACCCTAAAACGGGTCGCTAGCGTGCTTGGGATTGTTAGAGTCGCATGAGTACAGGCTACGGCGTCTGTTTACCACCAGGCAGGCCGTATGCTTGTTAGCCACCGTTGTAGTATTAAAAAAACACATAGTGATGACGATTAAAGGGGTCATGATATGCTGGGCTACTGGTGAGGTGAGTGAAGGCTGGTTGGGATGCGCAAGCGCAATTGATACGTCAAATGAGCGCGCTATTATGCGGCGGCTTACGAATTTGAATATACAGTAAAAGCTTGCAATTTTTGTTGATCTTTCAAATAGTAAATAAATAATTATTTGGGGACAATCTTACACATATCAACTTGGTCCTAAACTAAACAAAGCTTGTATACTCGTACTATGGGTACTAGGCGACGATATACATACTTATACAGAGATATATTTATATATAAAAATATAATACATAAAAATATCCAAGACTCAGGAAGATTTATTCATGTTCATCACACAAATAAATGACCCGACGGGGATCCGAACCTGGGACCACCAGCGCCGTAGCCAGGGTCACTAACAAATGGGCTAAAGTGGTCGACGATCCAAATTTTCCATCGATTACAGTCGATGTTTGCGTCCACTCTTGGTATATGTTATGGGGTCCTTCAAGAAAGGAGTGTATACATTTTTAGAATGGCAGGAAATTATATACAATACAATTATATAAAATTTAAAGTTGTGGGCGTCCATAGGCTGCGGTAAGACCAGTAACTTAATTGTCACCGTCATTGTATAAAAAAAAATACTACTGGGAAAGCGCCGAGGCAAGGCAATGTTGTTCGGTGGACTTGTTGACTACAGGCGGCTTCTTACAAGGTCACAAGTATAAGCTCGTTTATGATTAGATCACTCATACTCATACTCACATATTCGTATACGTATTGAGTACTCATATTTGCACACCTTGCAGGCGTTAGGGACGCCGGTGGTCGCCAGTGAAATTTGAATCATTATTACTTTGAACATATTTTTGGAGCCTTTAAAAATCTGGCATTTTGAGAACAAGGGCCGAAAGCTGTCTGAAGTGAGGAATCAAGACGTTACCCCCTCGCATTTACATATCCCCATTCCCGCACCCCATAGATTTAGGTGCCAACAAATGGATTGTTTCTCCACATAGCGAAACAAAATTTATAGTCTGAAACGCGAATTTTTCGCCCCGGGCTTCGCTCGTGCGTTTTTCCCATTTCGATTTATTGCAAACTTATGCCCGGGATAATCGTGATTTTAATGTACCAGCTGATTTATAACGGTACGCTGGGATTGCTTTTCGAAATTTGATATCTCAATAGTGACGTACGGAACCGGTGAAATTAAAAATAATTGGTCGTCCCGCAAAAACGCAGTCCCGTATAAATTTGACAAATCCTGTTATGCGGCAGAAGGCTTATCATTTTTCGGTTTCCGTAATGGGGTTCATAAATTTTTGATATCGCTTTTTGCGATGAGCGCGGACGGGCACGCGTCGGCAAAAAGTTTAATAAACCTTTAGTGTTTAAGGTTTTGTACATCGTAACGGGAATGTGCTTAAAACTATCTAAACAAGCTTTAATGTCTTGACAATAAAGTCGTATTTAATCTCTTAATAAATATATTTAATAGGGACTTCATTTGTCCATCATCAAAACCACAGATAAATACAATATGAAGAGACGTATAGTCGAAATCGAAAATATCGACACGGATAAAGTGCCAAAATATCCAATGCTGGCCTTCATCATACTTGTAACAGCGTCAGAGCCTAAGGTTTTATTTAACGATACGAGTACAAAAACCACAGCACAAGTTACCGCAAAATTTCAGAAAAGGTTTCTTCTTACTTTGCCATTGTCACTTTGGTACCTTCCTATTTTTTTGTGATTGACTGTAAAAACAAACTCCGATCTGATTTTTAAGTGGAAATGTTTAGAATACAATAGAATAAAGAAAACTTTATTTTGACAACATGCTAAAATTACTAACACTCACTACTCACACTTCTACTCTACTCAACTACTCACTTTTACTTTTTTTTACTTTTACTTTACTCACTCACTTTTTCTCACTCTCTCTGCGGAAAACCTAACTTATGATATAGCTAGTTCCAACGGTGAACGATTGTTGTCATAGCGTGACCTGCATTGACAACATTTTTGTCTGTCTACCAGAAAGACACATCATTTTCATTAGTACTAAACGACACAAAGACATGTGAATCATATTAACTAGATCCCAACTCAAATTTGTCATGCTTTTAATTGAACAAGCATACATCAGGTAAACACTGCAGTAGGTATTGCATTAGATGCATTAGTGCTGCAGTAATAACAGACCTCCCACGTGCCGTGTCCGACATTGACAGGTTTACACAACGTCTGACAGAGTAAAACAATCAGAATGAACATTATACAATTGAGGCGAAGGAATGGTGAAATTTATTTGGATTTTTAATAATACTGTATTTTTTGAACCACGTCAGTGGCAAGCAAACAAGCGTACGACCCGCCCGCTTACCATCAAGCGGTCACTGCAGCCTATGGACGCCTGAAAATCCACGGGTGTCACGTGCGCATTGCCGACCCTTTAAAAATTACCACTTACATTTTTATGGCATCTCAAATCACATAAAAATAGAGTTACATTCCTTTGTTAATCAACATTTCCCCATTCTATAGAAATGCTTTTTCCTAGTGAAATTGCGATTTTCTCACATTGATCTTGAATACATATTATCATTATCTTTTACACCAAGTTTTTACAACACTACAACCTACATGTACATTTAGATAGACTCAATATTGAGCAAAAAAGCAATATCTTATATCCTCTTTTTTAGTCTGTATAAAGCACAATTTAAATAACAATATAAGTAGCAATAACTCTTGTCAGACGCCGCTGTAAATAAATAATAAATCCCTATGCATATGCGATGAAAAATTCAGAGCATCGCAGAAACCGAAATTCCCTAATGATATGCTCTAGAGGAAATTCCCGCGAAGTGTATGTCGTATTTTACAATTTTCCCAGCGTTCGGTGTTGCCATAACAATAATAATATATTCAGGGCCCCGGTGATTTCCGGACGTGTCGTAAAAATCATAGCGCGCGTCTCCGAGGAGGTATCCGCGTTTCTGAACGAACGCCGAAGACACAGCGAACTACCGTATATGATGGATTAAATTTTTCTCTAGTGCGACGTGACGTTTTCGGATTGAGCCTTAAATTATGCACGCTGCTTTGCGTTGCGTGCCGCCGCGCAAAACGCGTATGAATACACAACAATATTCCCTTTGTAATTTCTTGCGAAAATAGTAAAAAACTCGAGGAATATTTTCGCATTTTAAATAAACTATGAAGCCTTATTTACTGAATAGTTTGCCAGCGCGTTTGAGGGCAGGAGGCCGACCACAAATAGATGTCAAAAAAGTAGGGTCCCCGAGTATGGGGCCTTTATTTCTCACCAGGGACGCATAAAGGTGCGGAGGTGGCCCTAACCCTATCGAAGCGATGTGACCGGCTGATGGATGGCACTATCGCGACCCTCCTTGAGTGTATCCTTCTGTTCCGTGCCGTTCGCGTTTCTTGTTTATTTATCTTGTTTATGTGCGAACGAGTGCGAAACACCCATTCCATCTGATTCTTAAACCTTAAATCCTTTTTGTTGCTTAAAACATGTCGCTTTTTTATTTTCTTTATCACTCCATTGGATTCTATTCTTGCCGACACGCGTATGTGCAAAATTGGCGTTTTTCAAACTGCTTCTTTTTATTCTCGTAATAGTAATTGACTTCTAAAATTAGTGTCGTAAGTGTCGGACAGTGTGTTAATTCTGGCTGGCCAATTAACTTTAAAACACTTAAAATTAGGGATAGTGCGACTGAAATATCTCGAAGAGCTGCAAGAGGCGACTAATTGAACGACACCTGCCAATTTTTGCAAAACTCCGTATTTTTTCAACAGGAGCGCACAATTCAGCAAGATATAAAGAATTCAAAGGTCCAATTCGGGAGTTACCGCGACAGGATAGCTTTTAAATTATGCAGATCTGTAATGGACGGCGAGCGGTCCTGCATTTTAGCGAACGAAAATAGTATCCGAGCGTGACTACACGCCACCGTTTTAAAACCGGAGTGATTTTAATTTGACAGTTTCATAAAAACAAATTCGCATTTCATATTTAGTAAATCCTCGCTGCAAGCGTCCATGAATAGGGATTACGTTCGTTCGAAAATCAAAATTGAAATTTGAGAGGCAATGACGGCTCGGGCTGAGTGTGAATCGACCAATGGAAACAAAAGCACCAGTGAGACGGTAAATGGCGTCGATACTAATCTCGGAGCCGGAAGAGGCCGAGCTGACGGCCGTTCGGAAACCACAACTGGGCTAGGAAATGAGATAGGTGCGCTCACAACTCCTAGTGTTCTCTGTTAGCCTGGTACTGTAATGTGACGGTTGTGACGGCTTAATGGAATTGGGACAAGACACGCATGACGCTTCGCTTCAATCAATAGGGGCCATCGTGTTAACAGAACATTTGTGCGATTCAGTTATCAAACGTGCAAAACTATCTGCTCACGGCATCTACAACAGTACTCATGTTTATTCCATACCAGAATGTTTACTTAATTAATGTACGGCGGAACGTATTAATTATTTCAAAGCACGAACGTAGCGACTTTTTCCGAACAGTTGCAAACCAATTATGGAGTAAAAAATATTCGCTACGTATACAGAAATGTTGGGGGTTTGCATATCAATCGGCTGGAAGAGGCGGTATCATTAAATACGGCAAAAACGATTGTGTCGGGCGCATCAAAGGGGCAAAGAGAGGACTTATTCATGAAGCTTCGGAGGCTGAATGAAGCATGGAAATGTCCAGGGCTACATGCGTTCCTCGGTAGAAAATGTTTGGCATTAAAAATAACGACTTTGTTTTAAAGGAATTAAAGTTAAGTTGCAAACTAATTGAAAAAAGAACATTAAGCCAGCTCATGGGCTATTGTATCTACGAATGTTTAATTTCAGTGTTTGTAGTCCTTCTACGGGAAGGAATGTAATATTTGTAGTAGGGAACAAGCAACGTTAAAAAAAGAGAAATATAGTTGCTAGTAAAATAGGTACATACACATCTTTAAAGTTCCTGCTTTAAATATTCCATTCGTTTAGAACCTTGTAACCTTATTTTATTATTGGGTACAGTTCTTTGCTGTTCCTTGCTTCAATACTTTTCATGATTTAAATACATTAATATTTTCGTATATATTAATATTGTCGTATTAGATATATATTATATTTTCGTGTCAAAATTAAAAGCCTCTTTTGATGTACATATTATTATTAATATTTTATTAAAAATGGGATTGGTCTTGCCCAGCCAGCTAGGGGGCAAAGAATAGACTTCAGTAATATTTTAGGTCACTCAATGTACTCGTATTTGAAATCTCAATAACGCATTCTTCTTAAGGTTTTTGCCTTATTCTATGTTGTAATTATAAAATGAACTAGTTTTTTATATTCAATGAACTAAAACTACAAAGTAAACTAGTTCGCACTTTGCACACGCAACCCTACGCTGTCAATGGCGCTTTGCTCAGAGCCGCTCGTAAATAAGGCGACGATACGCGGCTTAGATAACCGCCTAAAAACTCGCCGCTGCCTGCTTGACCTGTTTGTGTACTTGGTATGTAAAATTTTAAACGTGGCACTATAATTGTAATTCAGCTTAAATACAGTGAAAAGCAACCAAAACAGATAAGTTATTAAAATAGTATTTATTAAAAACAAGTTTGAAAATGGTTGATATAGCTTGATTTTAGTGATCCGTACCATACCTCAAAAGGAAAAACAGAACCCTAATAGGATCACTTATGTGTTTGTCTGTCTGACCGTCCGTCTGTCACAGCTAATTTTCTCCGAAACTACTGGAAATTTGGTACACACATGTAAGTACCCTAAGACGGACGCGTAACGTTAATTAATTAATTTAAAACATGGACGGCAAGTTTGGTAGATGAATCCGTAAATAATAAAATAAATTTTGAAAACTATATGTATACTCAGTGTGACATATCAAATCATAAGAAAGGGGTCCTTGTGGGAATATACTTTTTTTGTAATTATAAAAAAATGAGTTACTATTATACAGGGTGGCCCATTCAAATCGGTCAGTATGGGAAAGTCTAAAACTATAAGACATACGAAGATTTGTTCTTAGGAACCATGTCACCGATTTTACAAGTAGAGAGGTACAAACAACCATAGAGACAATTTTACATGCCTGAACTTGTTGAATATTGTAACGGTGGTCACTTTGAACACCTACTATGATAAATTAAAGTATGTGAAAAAAATGCATTTTATTCATTTTAGACATTATGTTTCTTAGAGACATTTACTGCTTAAGACCTACACAAACGATATCTGAATAGAAATAGTGTAAGTTTATTTTTTCAAAACAACCGGGTTCGATTCCCTAGCTGGGTACAGTGTTTTTTTTCAAATGTATGAATGCAGTTTTTCTTTTTATCAAAATCGGTGACATGGTTCCTAAGAACAAATCTTCGTATGTCTTATAGTTTCAGACTTTCCCATACTGACCGATTTGAATGGATTGATTGACCATCCGCTCCTCCCTCCCTTTTAAGTATTATCAACGTACGGAACCCTTTCCACGGGTGTTAAATTCGCGCTTTTCCCATTTTTTTATACTTTCGATTCTAATTAATACTGTTTTACTAAAACGGCTGTAAAAAATCATACGTCCTACCTGATGGTAAGCAGACTGAATACTGATAATAATATCGATTACAGGGTTGCACAGCACTATTTTAGGAATTACTGACGCGGTGTCGACTCAGCATTATATCGCCCTGGCGTCACTCGCACTAGGCTGAACGTTATGAGATATGAGGAAAAGCAGCGGTGTTTCGAACCATTATTGGAAAACGAGCCGGGAAATGCCTGTATGTATTTTTTATACCACGTCGGAGGCAAACAAGCTTACAGCTGGGCTGGAAGGAGACACTGTGTACAGATAAATTACTTTCGAGACGTTTTTATTTGTAGTAGTATTTGTATATTTACAGGGACACACGTACAATTTGACGTACACAGATACACGTATGTGTGTGCGTGAGGCTGGCTACAGAGGTCCCAACTACAAATGCAAAAACGTCACATACTTTTAAAATATTGTATCGGATATACGAAAATGTTACAATTTTCTATACAGATGCATTTTTTTTCACAAAAACCCGTTTTAAAAGAGAGTTTGTTCACATTTATTATTATCATACCATACGTAACTGCTTTCGACATATCTCCTACTATGTAAAACATTTCATCACATTTTCTCCACCTTTAAAACCTTCAATTGCTAGAACAAGCAACGGAAATTTAATCGCATTTGCTCTGCTTACCCCTTTTAGGAATACAAGCGTGAGCTTGTGTGTGTAAGTGCTACTAATCCCTACACTAGCGGACGCGGGCGCGCA
The DNA here is from genome assembly GCA_905163555.1 of Notocelia uddmanniana. Classification (NCBI taxonomy): domain Eukaryota; kingdom Metazoa; phylum Arthropoda; class Insecta; order Lepidoptera; family Tortricidae; genus Notocelia; species Notocelia uddmanniana. The sequence continues at coordinate 22,592,487 of LR991070.1, read as the reverse complement.
TAAACAGGCGATGCGATATCGCGCGTTTGACAAATTCCGTATCTAACAGATATCGACGTCGCGTAAATCATCGCTGCCTTCAGCGCGGCGTGAGTTATCGGTGTGAACGCGGCTTTATTTTATGTGCGTGAACGTAAGTGCGATGCGGTTTTGTTTTTCTAAGGGTACAGTGAACTATAAAAACCGGCCAAGTGCGAGTCGGACTCGCGCACGAAGGGTTCCGTACCAGAAAAAAAAACGCCAACACCTACTCTGTTGTATGGGAACCCCCCTTAATTATTATTATTATTTTGATTATAGTATTTGTTGTTGTAGCCACAATTAAAATCATTTACATTAACATATCTATATCGTATCTTTGGCATTAAATCCGCCATTTGTACATGTATTTTTGTGCAATAAAGCTTAAATAAATAAATAAATAATCTGTGAAAATTTTAACTGTTCTACTATTACGTATTACGTAACTATTACGGTTCTTGATATCTAGCTCGGCGAGTGGTAGCCATGAAAAAGGCTAAAATATCACGTTTTTTGTATGGGAGCCCCCCTTAATTATTATTATTATTTTGTTTTTAGTATTTATTGTTATAGCGGCAACAGAAATACACAATCTGTGAAAATTTCAACTGTCTAGCTATTACGGTTCTTGAGATACAGCCTGGTGACAGACGGACGGACAGCGAAGTCTTAGTAATAGGGTCCCGTTTTTACCCTTTGGGTACGGAACCCTAAAAATGAACTATCTACTGACGCGTTCAAAATATATTGACATTGACACGACGTGCGAACTGGCTTAATCTAAAGAGTTCTCATGAATCGTGTTTTAATAAACAATATAGGGAACATAGTAAAAATATTAACTTTTTATGATTTAGGGCGTTAGCGTGGTCTGTAGTTAGCTTCTAACAAGTTTTTATGATTGATATGGGGAATGTTTATTTTAATATTATTGAAATATCCAATTAATCTCATCAAAATTGTTGGTACAGTTAAGCGAGATAAATGAATGCTATTAGATTCCTAATCCAGGTTTAACTCAAACAACCCGGAAAGCATAAAAGTTGGAAGTTAGTGAAGGAGGCACCCAGCCGCTGAGCCGGGCAAATATTTGAACAACACATCCGTTCCATGTTTGCCTGGTACATAGCTGTGTTAGCTATAGCTCCCTGCTACCCTGGTATTCCAGAAAATCAAACATTATATGGCGTCGAATAACTGCCTCCGTTTGATAAGATAACATTTTAAGATTTCGTTTTTTAGGATGGTCTTACGTTTGTTTGTCGAAGTTTACAACGGAAACATATGGTCAAGAGTTCAAGCTTTTACTATTCAAATTAATCTTCATAAGTCAGCACGACAGTTATAATTATATGAATAAATGGTCCATCCCCGGTTGGATCCGGGTATGTCCTTAAACTACGACCAAGACCACCGGGGAATGGGCACCAGCATTCCTAGAGTGCGGTGGAGATACTGCGATCGCCAACCCGCATGCCAAGCTTGGCGATTATGGCATTTACCCCCCATGAAATTGGGGGAGGCCTATGTCCAGCAGTGGACGTCCTAGGGCTGATGTGGTGCTGGAATAAATGGTCATTGTTAAAATGTAAACTTCGGTTTTTGTTAATTTACTGCCCGAAAAAAATACTTACGTTCACAATCTAATCTTATTATGTGCTAGTGTTACAGGCCACACCCCATATCCATAGTAATATTATAAGTGAGAAAGTGTGTCTGTCTGTCTGTTGCCTCTTTACGCTTAAAACGCTGAACCAGTTTAGATGAAATTTGATATAGAAATAGTTTAAGTCCCAGGAAATAGTTTTTATCCCTAAAATCATTTCTTAGGGGGTAGAAGTTTGTATGGGAAAGCGATAATTAGCCTGCGCGTACAATTATTTAATAACAATTATTTCTCTAAGAGGATAACGAGTTCACGCTGACGGAGTCGCGGGCAAAAGGTAGTATAATTGACCGAGGGAAACGAAGGTCTCCGCTTCAGCTTCAACAAAAATGATTTCGTATCGTATGGCCGGATATCCAGATGTACAGGTTTCCAGTAGTTCTCCTCTATAGGTCGCATTTATCAACCGATTCTCGTGAAATTTTGTGAGCAGGTTTGATAAATACATAGTTTGTCGAGTCAGTTTTAGGAAATTATGAAATTTGGAAAAAAAGAGATCTACAGCTCACATAGCAACTAGGTTACCTAAAAGAAATGCACGTCACCTCATCATCACTCACAACCTTTCTTATTGATATCTCTCACGCAGTATAATATAATTCGAGTTATATTAGCTGCATGCAGACACAGGCTGTTTACCTACAACTTTTAATCGTGTGTTTTGATGTGTTTAATTACATTCTAGGGTAACACGAGAAGTTATTGCGTTAACTGAAGTCTGAACTTCTCTAATTAGTAGAGTTGGAAGATGGCTGCATAGCGAAGCATGTTTGCTGGATGCTGGTGTTGTTCAATACTTAGCATTTCATTTACCTAAGACCTAGGAATTTATGCGAGAGAGACGTATGTATTAAATATAATGAAACGGGTCACTCACGTCTTAAAGGTCGAATATCGCTCGACATGTTTCAGACCGGTTCGCGGTCCTTAATCATGAGCACCTATCGCGGCGGCGGTTTTCTTAGCACACATATATTAACCTTCAGATATTCGACCTTTAAGGCGTGAGTGACCCGTTTCATTATATTTAATATGTCTCAAACTCACGGGGGTTTCTATATAAAAGAGACGTATGTCCTTTAAAGAAATGTGTAAACGGAAAGGGAAACGTAACAATACTGCGACAGTTGGGATGCGTCAAAGTAGTGAAAGTGACAAGGTACTAAAATAATCATCTACTTTTGCTTTAAGCCAGGGCTCGGAAACCGGTATTCTGTCCATACAAAAATACCGGTATTTTTTTAGTTCTTATCGTTCTTTCGTCTACTATTGCATGTTTAATCAGGCAATCTAACAATATGAAGTAATAACTAATAACCCAAATACATTATTGAGTCCTACATAAAGAGCATAAACTAATTAAAAATATTTGGCTATTTCAGGATTTTGAGATTAACCGGTTCCGAGCCCTGCTTTAAACTGTAGAACCACCACCACCATATCAGCCCTAGGACGTCCACTGCTGGACATAGGCCTCCCCCAATTTCATGGGGGGTAAATGCCATAATCGCCACGCTTGGCATGTGGGTTGGCGATCGCAGTATCTCCACCGCACTCTAGGAATGCTGCTGCCCATTCCCCGGTGGCGGTAGAACCACATTTTAAGCGAAATAAAGATATTTGTATGAATTTGTTAATTCGATATGTACCTGGAATAATTTAATTTACTAAAATTTTAATGTTGATAGGTTCGGATCCTACCGACTGCGCCAAATGTGTGCACCGGGTGTTAAGGAAAAGAGGAACTTACTTCAGTAATGGCTTGATAACAAATAAATGGGTCCATGACCAATGGGTCAAGCACGAACGCAAGCATCACTAGGTATTAAGAGGGCGCAGTACGCTCGGTCTGGCTCGGTTCTCCATACAAACGTATTTACCCTCTCATTTTAAAACGCCATGCTAGAATAACTCGGAAATGGACCCGGGTATGTCCTAAAACTACGACCAAGACCACCGGGGAATGGGCAGCAGCATTCCTAGAGTGCGGTGGAGATACTGCGATCGCCAACCCGCATGCCAAGCGTGGCGATTATGGCATTTACCCCCCATGTAATTGGGGGAGGCCTATGTCCAGCAGTGGACGTCCTAGGGCTGATATGGTGGTGGTGGTGGCTAGAATAACATGAAAATTTGTATACACAATGGGATCCGGCATATCTAGGTCGGACCATAGTTTCTGTTGCTAGAAATTGTAAAAGAAAAAAAATACAGCAGCTTTTTGAGTTTTTTACGGCTTGTATGAAAACCTTAATAATCGCTGTATTTTTTCTCCATTATAATTTCAAGCAACAGAAACTTATGGTCCGACCTAGATATGCCGGATTCCATTGTGTATACAAAGTTTCATGTTATTCTAGCCTGGCGTTTTACAATGAGAGGAGCGTTCGTGGCCCAGCGGCGCCCGCGTACCGCGTGCGGTATGCGAGGTTAAGCAATGTCGGCCGAGGTCAGTCCTTGGATGGGTGACCGCTTTGAGTGGTTACGCTACTGAGCGCTCTCGTGCTTTGGAAGGCACGTTAAGCCGTTGATCCCGGTTGCTGTCTGTGATAGCAGTCGTTAAGCCAAGTTAGAGGCCTCCGGGCGGCTTGAGAACCTCTAACAGTCAAGTTGCCCACTCACTTGACAAGCCTAATCCCAATATGGTCTAGTTTCCCCCTCGGGTTGGAAGGTCAGATGGCAGTCGCTTCCGTAAAAACTAGTGCCTACGCCAATTCTTGGGATTAGGTAGCGGACCCCAGGCATCGTTCAGGATGCAACTGTACTGGGAATAACGCTAGGAGGATGATGATTGATGATGATGTTTTAAAATGAGAGCATAAATACGTTTGTTTGGAGAACCGAACGTACTGCGCAGTCTTAATGAGTAGTTTGCTGTATGGTGACGATGCTGTCAGATCTCGCAATAGTAAGCGTTATAGCATGGGTAATTACATAAACTGACGCCTGTATTCCTAAAAGGGATAGACAGAGCACAATGAAATTGAATTTTAGTGCCACTTTTAGCATATGGAGAAAAGTGGTATTGAAGAAAGAAGAAAAAAAATGATTTATTCCATAAAACACACAAAACAAGACTTATATAAATGCTCTAGACACGGTTTGGGTCGGTCAATGTCGAGTACTATCTCCATTCCGTCACTCGCCAAAGGCTTCGAACTAACTATTTGTGCATATCAGCGTGTTACACCATCAACGCAGAAGTATTGAAAAGAAAAGTGCGTAAGACCGGCAGCCTTAACATCTCGCAGCCAACGCTACGATTCGAACCAGGTACGCGTTTTCCACCACTTTCCCTTTTGCTACTCCATTTCCTGGTCTATTGCAGTGGTAGGTTGCTAGCCCATCACCCACAACTACGATATCCATGGGAAGAAGAGGGTGGTGCTGTTTTAACCGAGCAACGCATGTTGAAAAGTTTGTAGAGACGTAGAATACCACTTTAGCTTAGTTGCCCTGCCCTGCCTGCCTGGTGATGGGCCTAGGTTCGAATCCCGGTCATGGTTTTTATTTGTGTGATCAATATGAATCATCAATTCATCAACATTGTTCCGGTGTCTTAGATGTTTTCTGTATTTAAGTATATGTATTTATTTATACGGCCTGTTAAGCCTAATTGGTGGTGACACTGCTTCCAAAGCTAGAGGTCCCGGGTTCGAATCCCGGTCAGAGCACTATTTGTGCGTTTAGGAAGGATGTTTGTTTCTGGTTTTTGGATGTTTTCTATGTATTTAAGTATGTATTTATGTATCTATATAAGTATGTAAATCGTCGTCTATCTAGTACCCATAGGAGCTTTGTTTAGTTTGGGACTAGGTCGATTTGTGTAAGATTGTCCCCCAATATTTATTTATTTATATAAGTATATACCTTTGTAATTGCCTCTAGTACCCATAGTAGAAACTCAACTGCTTAGTTTGGGACTAGGTCGCTTTGTGTAAGATTGTTACAAAAATATATATTCGTATTCTAAGCTTCGTTATATACATCACGGTCCATTTTTTAATAACAGTCACAAGAGAGCTCACACATCAAAGAACAATCGAGTTCTAACTATGCTTAATCTAAAGGCAGCTTTACACTGGTCGACGAGCGAGTTGTCGGCGTGTCGTGAGCAGGGCCGTGCCCACCTGCCCACACGATCGGAGGTGACACCGGACACGGCGTACAAATCGACGGGTACGCCAAAACAGTGTCGCGCGCACGGGGCGGGCCCGACGTGATTAATGGACGGGCGCGTGGTTAAAAACTAGATTATGATGGGAGTTGAGATGTGGAATGGCGGCAGTATTGTTCCCTTCAATTTTACTTTTGAGTAAAGACGATTGAATATGAAATAAGAGGAAATGGAATGGGAATATCTCTAAAATTACGAAGACAAAGACGTTTTTTATAATTTAGAGAATGAATGCCCTAGAAGAAATAGTACATAACGGTATAATATACAGGATGTTTTTATTACACATATAGTTATGTATAGCCAAAGAAATGACGTAGCATATTTAATTTTACAAAATCTAAGAACGTTTTTTTTTCTATACAAAATAATTAACGAAAGGCAAAAGTGAATGTCAAGTATGACAATATTCGGAATTAGAATAACACGCACGTCAACATGGTTTAATAGTTAAGGATCTTTTATACTATACTAGGGGTGTTAATTAACCAAAATGAATTCTTGAATATATTCGAAATGGTACGAAATGGGATGCTAGTGTCTTAGAGAAGATTAATTTACTTCATCTCACGAACTTGCCCTCGCAATTAATATAAACAGCCTGTATATTCGACCTGTATATTGTTGTTTTATTGAGGTGTGTAATAAAGAGTTTTTGTATTGTATACTCTAGCTTTGAAAATTTTGCTAACCTCACCTATGTTTGGTACCAAAGATGCTATGGGTACTAGGCGACGATATACATATTTATATACTTAACTTGGATATTTTCTATGTATATAAATACATACATAGAAAACATCCAAGACTCAGGAACGATTTTTCATGTTAATCACACAAATAAAAACCTTGACCGGGATACGAACCTGGGACCATTAGATTCGTAAGCAGGGTCCCTGCCAGCTAGGCTCAAGTAGTCGTATACGTCTCTAAAATTTCCGTGTGTTGCTGGGTTGAAATATCACCACACTTTTCTTCCCATGGATATCGTAGTTGTGGGCGTTGGGCTAGCAACCTATCGCTGCAATATCACATTTTCTCCATTTACTAAAAGTGGCACTGGAATTCAATTTCAAGTGCTCTGCCTAGCCCTTTTGGGAACACAGATGATTGATGGATATGATGTATGTATTTACGTATATCATAACGGTTACTATTCGTCTGTGTTACATGTTCGTCTTACAGTACCTACACCAATATCCCGCACACCCTCGGTTATGGTCCCCTGGTCATCCCAACCCGTCGTGCTATTGTAGAATGGCTAATCCCTCGTAAGACGGCGTCCGATCACGCGTCGGGTCGATAAATCAGCCCGACGACCGACCGGACGATAATTGATGTTTCATTGTAAGGACCCGGTTCACGACGCCTGACGGTTGCGAATTTGCATTTGGTTTTCGAACGTCCGAATTCGAATTTGCGAAGAGGCTAGTTTCCTAAAAATATTAACGATGCCATCCGAACCAGTTTTTATAGGGGATTGAATGTCTGTATGGGGCCAACTACGATTAAAACACAACAAAAGCCGCAAATGAGGGTCAAAGGTCGATATTGTTCTCGGACACCAAAAACGCTCCATACTTATTGACAGAGAATTATGACGTCACAACGCACGAGCCCCGTACTAACGTTGTATGGAATAACAAGAGAATTGCTATTTTAATTATGAAATACTGCGACTAAGTAGGTACATAGTTGTTATACAATTAATTTTTTATTGAATTATGTAAATTCTATTGGTAGCCTTTATTTAACTTTTAGATGATAAAAAAATACATCTATTTTAGAAACTTTCGAGTCTCATATCTTTATTATTATTCTGATTTTATTTTTTAATTGTCATTTTATTGTGTTAATCTGATCTGATGGTATAGTACACTATCCATATAACGGCAATAGGAAACTACCCTATTGATAATGTGAAAAGTCGACTAAGCGAAGTACACTGAAGTGCAGTAAAAAAGCTACTTTTAGTAAAGCTCTTGGGTAATAAAAGAAATCCCGATTTTCTTCCGCAGCAATTGTCGACTTGGCTTGATCAGCTAGTAAGCCCCTTTGGGGAAAACTAAAATTGTAACCCGAAGAGCAGTACCTAGAGAATACATAAAATTGTCCAATTTAAAAACGACCAAGCGTGCTCTAGAAAGAAAATCTTCCTTTCTATCTAGCGTTGAGTGCGACAGGGAAAGTTGGCGTCGCCATTTATTTCTATGAATGGAACATAATATGTATAATTGGAACATGTCGTGGAACAACTTAGTTTGTTCATCGCGAATCTCACACGAGTTTAGCACTCCACCCCAATTAAAGAGCACGAGCGCCCAAACATGAGTTTTTCTAACGATTCCCACGAGCCAAGCACGCGTAATTATAGGTTCAACTTTGTAATAACATATCACTTCAATAAAATTGTATATCATTCGGTTCCTTTCCCGCGCGGGTGATTAGAGCGGCCATCTTGTGGGCGGGCACACCCGAAGGCGACACGATCCCTGATTCCATTTTCAAAAATAACACTAATCGGCAAATCGAGCACGCGCCCTGACTCGGAACGTGTGTTTTTCAAATTGGGAATGTCCTTTACCGTTATTACTGGGCGGGATTTGACTACTGTCACTTTTGACAGCTGTGATTGACATTTATAAATACCGCGAGTCAAGTGAGAGCTTGTTATATTCCGTTCAGAAATTTACGAAACGTTTTTTATTAAGACGAAGAGCTTTTGATGTCACAGCGTTTTCTACGATCAGGTTCAGCGATCCTGATTCCTATCTCTATTAAGTTAAGGTCGGAAATTGTAGACGAGGTTAGATTTTAGAACGTGTCTTCGAGGTATAATTTTAATTAACTCCCCGTTTCGCCGTACCGCAGATGATTGCATATTGAAACGTCAAAAATCAGTGTTTCTTTTTACTTCTCATTTTCGGCAAATTCCAATATCCTACACGTCACGAGGCGCGGACAGCGCCGGATTTGAGAGACGTAATAGAGAACAGACTGTTTTCCCAGGAAATAGACGTGAAATTGGAATTTTCAATTTCATTTTTAGTTGTCTACGTACTGAAGAGCTGCAAATGGGCGAGTTGATTACTCGCTGGGAAGATCCCCCAAGTGACACATGATATGCAGTTGGGAATTCGGTTCGGGGGAATTTCGGTGGAAACCCCTTTACTACGATTTCACTGCAAAAGGAAATATGAACTTTGAGCTGAGTTCTCGTTACATTAAGAGCGAGGAAAAAATCTACATTCGCAATTTCCCGAGCGGAAGTCGTTTTGCATACCACGCAAGGATGCATCTAAAAAGTTTAATCCAAGAAACGGATAGAAAATCATTCATTCATATTCATAGTGCAAGCGAAGCTTTCACGAAAACGGCTCGTGTTCCTACCACGCGGATGAGATGCATGAATATTAACGCAGCCGGCTACCAGGGGCTCATAACTATGTTAGAGCTGGCGTACGCTGCATTCCAACGGTAGGGGCACGTTTGAAGTTGCTGCGCTACGTTCTGAAATTTGACATTTTGACAGCTCTCCGACGTCGGCTGCCTTGTCTCCCTCCCACTCTTCGGGGTGGTCTCCCCGTCCCACTCTCGCAATAATAACATTACGTATATGAGATTCGAGTTTCTGCTACGTCTGACTTCTGATATGAATTGTTAATGCATCGGTAATTGATATTATAATTTGGATGGTTCGTTTTGTTCTAATGCTCTTAGCATCTTAGTAGGAATGGTTCTCAGCTCGTACGATACCCGATTGCCTTCACAAACTGTTATTCATATCATATACCAAAGTAAGTATTACATGAATGGCAACAAACTTCGACATAAATTGAAGTCGAAAACTTTCCACTGTTTCTACTTTTCAGCGACTTACACATACAGGAGGTACTTGTTCAGGATTTCATGTTATTATTATGGAAAAGTAATCCTAGATTTTATTAATAGATACAAGGGTAGATAAGCCGTTATTTAAACAGGAATATCAGTGGAAAACCTAACGAATACCGTAAAAATATAAAAAAGAAAAACGTCCGTCCGTCAGTGTCTAAATGTACACTATTGGGAGGAAATGGGAAAACCGCGTTAGTATCGTTGTTCGGGCGAGGATGGGATAGCTTTGTCTATGGAATTATGGATCCATAGTTTTTGTTCTCGCCAAAGGTATATAGACAATTTTACTCTCTATACAGGGTGTGGCCTGTAATAGGAGCAAAAAAATTAAAGGCTGCTTCCTTAGATCATCTGCAGTAACCTCTTGTGACCAAACTAAAAATATATTTTTTCACTTGGGAGAAATTTTGATTTAAAGTTACGACCTCCAAGTGATGGATCTTGGCACCACGAGATTATAGCGCGGCAGTCACTGCTGATATTGAGGAAGCATCTAGTTATGACTCATAATCGTTGTTGCATTTTTGGTTTAAAAGGATATTATTGAGATGTTTTGTGTTTTTAAATAAATAGTTATTAATATAGCTCTAGTAGAGTAAAAAAGTACATAGAAGCTATATTTGCGAAAAAAAATCCAAAACAAAACTTTTTTTTTCAGTTAAAACCATTTGGAAATAATTGCTGGAGAGCTCAATAGTGTACCGTTTAATTTTTTGCTCCTATTACATACCACACTCTGTATATCTAAAGGAGAGAGCCGATACTCGTAAGATAATAAATCTTGCGGAGCACTTGCTGTAGCAGGCTGAAAGGGGTAGGCAGTCTTATAACAAAACTTCAAAGACCAAAGAAACTACGATGTAAAAGAAACGAAGTTTCTTAAAACGGCCATTTTCATCTTAATTCCAAAACACGCATTAAAACAATAAACAAACACGTCTGTGTACCAGGGGCGCATGAAGACGTCGAAGGCCAACAATGGCGCACAATGCCCGCGATAACCGCGCCACTCCGTCACGCCGCTGACAGGGTTATCGGACGCACAATGAGAACTTGCGAGGTACGGGAAAATGGAAATGTTTTGTTCGAAAAGCGAATGCAAGTATCATTATCAGTATTAGGTAGACGTTATGGCATTTTGTGTTTTAGGTAACGTCGCTAGCTTTCTACAATGCCTACGTTATGTAGGTAAGTTTTGGGAGGAAGCTTCCCGAGAGAGCTTCCTTTCGAAAATTGCAGTTAAATACACTACTGTATGTCTGCTGTATGCACTTATGAGTAAGATAGCCAGAGATCCTGAGTACGTGGCGTGGTTGCTGACGCAAATATGTAATCTTTATACTCGTAGGATAGTGAAATAATCGGCATTTCATTTATGCTTCTATTACCGATAGATAATATCAGTCTGATCTGAGTGTTTTTTTTAAATCACTAAAGGATAATTGACAAAATTTCATTTTTTAAAGCAGGCTTTTTTCCGATGAAATCAAATAGAGGACAAAATGTTAAGTAAAACCCACATTTTAAAATTCTCGAAAATATCCTAATTTCATATAAATAAATCAATTTCAAAAGTTCCTCATTCTAAAAGAGAGTAAATGACAAGTAACGCGTCACAGCGTAACAAAACATACAGAAGCACTGTTATGTACTTGACAAATTTACTAAAGAAACTGCTGTTCTTTTTGTGCGCTGTGACTGTCACTGTGCGATGTAGGCTTTCTTCACATCTTCGTGAATATTTAGGAAACTAATAGCTATAAAAAATATATATATTTTCAGGTTTCTTGTTAACAAATTAACGAAATGAGTTAAGATTTCATACTACTTCAAAATTTAAAATGTTGTCAATTCTCAGGAATTGGGTCGAGAATCCAACCCGCTTTTCTTTCATGACTTGGCACGCAATCACGGTGTATTGTTGATGCTCGTGAATTTTGAGTTGCGAGCACGCCTTTATGCATTTGTCTTTTGATTGCGTTTATCGACTCCCGTCGCGATCGATATACGGCTAATTGACTCGCTTTGTCGTTTATGATGTGGAAAACCGTTTTACGTCCAAATAAATATTTAAGTACCGAGTTTACGAATTAATTTCGTATGCTAATTGGACCATAAAAACAAAATAATTAACACTACTTATCATACAAAACCGACCTTAGACAAAAACACTGAATCGTCCAATCCCGCTGTAACGCGTAGCACGGGTTCAGTTGTCTAGTTAGGGGTAAGGGTAATGTCGTTTACGCGTCAACGTCGTCCCCTAGTAACAGGTTAACACAACCTAGTTGGACGATGGTGTCATTGTAAGGCGCTCTCAGCAGAATTAGGGGTATTAGCACCCCGGGGATGTGTGGAGCCGAGGATAGGTAGCCTAAGTGGCAAGAGGAACAAACAGGCCTGCCATAAATGAAGAATAAATAGTGTTGTATTCTAAGATTAACACTAGTACACATATATATGTTTGTAACTAGCACTTATGGGTTCTGTCCGAAATAAAAGATTATTATTATTAATAGCCGAAAAGGTTCTTGGAAAACTAAACGAAAATTCTTTGATAACTGAGCCATCATGTCACGCGGTACCAGGGCATCATATCTGTAGCGGAGCTTCAAAGAAACTACAAACAAAGTGAAAACAGGACTTTGTACGGTTGATTAGGCGTTCTTAGCATGCGCGCCTCGGGGCCCGCTTTGTTACCTTTGTTACAAACGCAATCAGAACGCTTTGATATCGTTTACATTCAGCCAGTCGTCGATTTCGGCTCTTCAAGTGGTCTGACGTGAGGATATTATATAGGAAGTTATTGAATTTGGAAATGAAAACAGTTTATGAAGTGGATACTTCTTTGTTAGAGTTAACTGCCCTACAGTCAACGTTTCTAATTTTAGTTTCCGTTAGTAACGCAAGATAGCGCTAGCATAAAAGTGATGGTATAAATATATATAATTAAACAATATATGTAGAAGGAAGAAGATACATGTTCCTACATATTTAGTTTTTTTTTATGGTTACTTTATTTAGATTTTGTTTTGATATATTTGTGAGGCAAATCACCAACCCGCACTGGGCCTAAAGACCGATTTAAAATGCTTTTGAAAATAATGGTAAGTAATCAGTAGCTACCTACTACTAATGTAATCTTGGTAACATGAGTACCCACCTACCTAGTTTGATTTGAGTTCATACATTATTTTTCCTTGAAACTAAAATCCGATTGACATACAAATAATAGAAATTGAAGTTCAACGGGAACTCAATATAAATCTTGCAGGTTTTCAAAGCCACAATGTCATGCAAAAAACCGCGCGGACGGTGTCAATAAAATTTGATGATTACGCGCGCGATACCCCGTGGTAACCGGATAACCACCCGCTTCGCGCCCCGTGGGTTCGTAACAGTTCTATAGTTATGATGTCCTGGTAGGTATTTTTTTATTTGTCAAATAATAGTGTTTAGACATGGTAAGTTGGTATTTTCAAAGTGAAACATTGAAGGATACACATTGGTGGTGATGGTACCTTGTACAAATTAGAAGTTCCATTTTCCAAAATACATTACCTCCCCCTCCCCACCCCGCCATATAAGGAAATATCTACGTCATTTTCTTTATCGTATGATGTAAGCATGCTACGTGCTAGGGCGTGCTGCAGTACAAACAAATGTGGTATCTATCGCCTTCTTTATCCCACTAATAACGTTAGAATATCATTAAAATCGAATAAGAAGTTATTTAATACCGATGTTTCTCTCTTAAACAACTGTTTCAAATAGATTTGTTGTTAGTATAAAACCTGAAATTGTATGTTTAATTTTGCAATACTATTAGGTATAAGGGATTACTGACACATTTCAACAACTCTTTTTATAAAACGAACAAATTACGAAAGTTCCTAGTAAGTTAGCAATCGACAACATTCCGTGTCCATTTATTCTGCCGTCTGTAAGGAAAGCGCTACCACGCGCAAGCGTAATCCAAAAATGGTGTGAAATGGGTATTTACTTTTATCACTGCGTTCTACAAGACCTAAGATAGCGCCGTAAACGGCACGAATTACTGATATAACTGCGATCTCGTCTACTTGAACACGCCTGTTTTCGGGTTCAATGTATAGATTTCCCAAGCCTCCCCGTGATTGGCCGTGGAGACAGCTGTCTTAGTTTTGATTGGTGTACACGTTTTGTTGTACAATTATACCGTATTGGGCGGACTCTGTTATGAATTAAGCCATTTGGTATTAAGTTATAGAAGTGTTTTGCGAATGATTTTCGTGTATTGTACATAGTTGATTAGTCAGCTGTTGCAGTAATAGCTTACTTAACTGATGCTTTATTATCTTAACAAGTTAAATAGTAAGGTCCGGTTGTTACAAACCCTCAGTGATCTTAATTACGTTCGTTAAAATCTGACAAGTAGTTTGACAGTTTTCTACGGGAAGACAGCTGCTGGCGCCATATTTAAATTTAACCGACCCGTCAAACGTCGTTAGTAAAACTCACTCTGTTCAGATTTGCAAAGCTCATCAAAGGAGCATACGTCTAAATTGTCCTTAAACCAACAAAACTGAGAGTTGGGTCATTAAACAGGTCTTTAAATCTACTATCAGCTCGTATTAATACAATCATAATAGGCAATAATTTATATGCAATGTTGAAATATATGTTGATACGATTCGTTTTATGTTCCAGATTTTTACTAAGTGTTAGATAACTTATGATTTATCAGGTGCCTTTCATGTATACAAATTGCATTTATTAGTATATTTTCTCTTTGCCTGAGATACAGGGTCATCCTTTCTCAGGCAATTTCAGGCAATTGTAATAATGTATGAACTGTGTAATACCTGCGCATGCACAATGTTAACACAAGGAATATGGTTTTCAATAAATCAATTTATTTATTTATAATTTATTATTCACTCTGACTAAAATATGAATCAGAATGAATCAGTTCTGCAATGGAGTTCAACTTTGTACCCATAGAACGAGATGAAGTAGATTTCAAGACCTTTTTAATGACCTAGGAGCAGACTTCATCAGTCATCCGAAGTTGCCCGTGGTCCTTTCAAGTCATTTTGCTGAACTATCAACAATTTTTTTTACCTACATTGGAAACTTTTTTAAACATTTTTTTGGCCAGACAACACTAAGAAAGCTCTGGCAACCTTCAGCACGTGCTCTATAAAGCCGTCAGTCCAGTATCGGGCATCGCGATGCTATCGCCGTGAGCTATGGGGCTTTGTGGCCGAATTGCTGAGGTGAATAGAAGGCGTCTAAAGGCATTAATGATGTTGTGAAAAACTGCAATGGATTTCCCATAGGTGGCGCTCAAATCACCTGGCTTTCAATGTGGATATCGGGGGTTCAAACCCGAGCCCGCATCATTGGGTTTTTCAAAAACACTTATGTACGGAATGTCAATTTGAAATCCGGTGTAATTCCAACAATGCAAGGTCTAGTTTTCCCTGTGGGTTGGAAAGTCAGATGAAAGTCGTTTTGTAGAACTAATGCCTACGCTAAATCTTGGGATATACAGAGCTCTTTTAAGATACAAAAAGGGGAAAACACTTGTAGGATGATGATATCAAAATTTTAAAAGAAAAACAGCGAAACATTAAGAATACCTAATAAGAATATTGAAGTCAACATAAAGCATAATGACTTATTGCTAAATATCACATTCTACTTATAGAATTTTATAGGCAATATAATTAATCATCTAGCAAAACGCAATTTTTTATCATAAGTCGCGTTATTATCTTTCAAACTTCAAAACATTTTGGCCTGTTTAGCCTAGTTGGTACTGACTCTGCCTCCGAAGCTAGAGGTCCCGGGTTCGAATCCCGGCTAGGGCATTTATTTGTGCATTTATCACGGATATTTGTTCTTGGGTCTTGGATGTTTTCTATGTATTTAAGTATGTATTTATCTATATAAGTAAGTATGTATATCGTCGTCTAGTACCCATAGTACAAGCTTTGCTTAGTTTGGGACTAGGTCGATTTGTGTAAGATTGTCCCCATTATTTATTTATTTATTATTTATTTATAGCCACAAAAAACTTATACTAGAACATAACTTCTATCTATAATCTTGCACCATATTTCAACATATGTAATTATACTTTCTACAGTTTCTACTAATTAATTCGTGTAACAAAAGATTCGGTGTTTAGTTTTGCATGTAAAAAGGCAGAAATACAACTGACTACCGTCTGGCTGTATTGTCGAGCCGTGAAACTCCGCAATTGTGGCGACCTGTCAACTGTCAACATGCTAGACAAGGTATTTGACAGACAAAAAGCAAGAAGACCACCCAGGGTCAATATGAGAAAGCTACGCCTCAGAATTTGCCAATCTAAAATTTGGATACTGTCATTGAATTTTAAATACATACTTAGATAAATCTTGTGCTTTTTTTCAATACGTATTAAAATGTTATGAACGGGTCATGAAGTTAATCAAATATCGCTCGACATGTTTTGTTCAGATTTTCGTGTAGTTTTTCGTAAATGCCTATCAATAACCGATTCGGAAGGATTCCTCCGCAATATGAATCAGTGCAATATAAGGGTAAACATAATACTCGTATGCAAAACAAAAACATATTGTATAATCAAAATGATTTTATGTTAACAACATTTCAGTACTTTATTTTTTAAAATTTGATTTAATAATCTTTATTTATTTGAACACATGATGATGTGCATTCGTGTCGTCCGCCCTTCCAGCTACAACAGTCACCGACCATCTATTGCTGATGCTGTTTGTAAGACGGCGCATCAGGGATGTTGTTCTTTTGCGTTTATAATACACTGGAACGAGTCTATGTTTGCCTCGACAAGCATTCCTGATGCGATGCAAGTACTACATTTTATTACTAATGACCATATTTTTATGCTGAAATATGTCAAAAACTGAACAAGAACAATGTTTGGAATTCTCTGCCGGCGTCTGTATTTCCGAGTTCATATAACCTGGACCTTTGCAAGGCACGAGTGAATAGGCATCTTCTGGATGAGCTCGCTTCATCGTCGGCCTCATCTTTGCCCCCTGGCTAGATGCTGGCCAAGAGCAATCCCACTTTAAATAAAAAAAAAACAAGGTAGCCTGATGACCTGGTAAAGGTCGCGGGAGCCCGCTGAATGCGAGTGGCGCCGGAAAAGTCATTGTGGCACTAATTGGGGAAACATATGTCCAACTGATGTGCATGCATATACATAATAATAGCTGACTTGCGTTCGTAAATAAGCTGTAAACAATGTACAGTTTTCCAATTGGCAATATTAACAGGACTAAGCAATATTGCCGAGTCCGACAGCCACCTGGTCACAGCAGCCAATTATTTAAAGTACAAAGTTTAAAGAACTCACAGTGCATTATGAAAATGGCTTTCCCCCTGCACCCCCTTTCAGCTAAGTAATTGTTTTAGCCTTGTCTAGATTCATACTTTGGAAGACTACGATTCGTTTAAAGTTAGGTGCGAATGTTTTTGTGACAAAATAGTGCCAGATTAATGGCCTGTTTTAGGTAACTCTTTTTAAGTCTTCATTTTTTTTTTATTAAAAATGGAATTGCTCTTGGCCAGCATCTAGCCAGGGGGCAAAGATGAGGCCCACGATGATGCGAGATTAACAGAAGATGCCTATTCACTCGTGCCTTAAAAAGGTGCAGGTTATATGAATTCCAAACCTTAGAAGTGCGCATTACGAAGGATGATGCAAAGTGCTTGGTTCGAATTAGAGGAATTTCGACCAGGTAAGGATGGCAGCCAGCCGTACGTCTGGATGTCCGAAGGAAGAAGGGGGAGGGCGGTATGAGCTCATGGAGCTCCTGAGCACACTCACCGAAGCACAATCTGTAGAAGAAGCACAGACATGCTACTTTGCGTCTATGTGCGACTTAAACGCGTATCACAAACTGGTTAGGTGCAATTGCTTTAGGATGATTCATCATCATCATCATCCTAGCGTTATCCCAGTACATTTGCGTCCTGAAGGATGCTCGGGGACCGCTACCTAATCCCAAGAATTGGCGTAGACACTAGTTTTTACGGAAGCGACTGCCATCTGACTTTCCAATCCAAGAGGAAAACTACGCCTCATTTATTTATTAATTTTTGGAGTTCCAACAGCTTTATAAATGTGTTAACATTTTAAATGGAACATATTTTTTATTTTTTATTGGGATTAGGCTTGTCAAGTGTGGACAACTTGACTGTTAGAAGTTCTCAAGCCGCCTGAAGGCCTCTAACTTGGCTTATCGACTGATGTTATAAACAGTAGCCGGGATCAACGGCTTAGCGTGCCTCTCAAAGCACGGAAGCGTTTTGTTAGCACTCCTAAGCGGTCACCCATCTAAGAATTGACTTGGCCGAAGTTACACCTTGCATACGCGCACGCGGTACACGGGCGCCGCTCGGCCACGAACACTTTTCGCTTTTGAATGATTATCGAATTTAAATCGATGATTATCGAAAATACAT
This sequence comes from Notocelia uddmanniana, assembly GCA_905163555.1. NCBI lineage: Eukaryota > Metazoa > Arthropoda > Insecta > Lepidoptera > Tortricidae > Notocelia > Notocelia uddmanniana. The sequence continues at coordinate 22,574,242 of LR991070.1, read as the reverse complement.
TCCGCTACGTGAAGTCCGCTGCAAATGTAGCTGTCAGGACAGGCCGCTCAAAAACACCTGTCACGCGCTATCTGCTATACAGGGTGTTTTATTGATTTCCGTTCCTACAAGCATATAGCCGTATATAGCCATAGAAACGACGTAGCATATTTAATTTTTAATTATTCATGTAATAAATTCTATCACTTAATGAGAAGAAAAGATAGCAATATATGTAACAACTGTAGCAGGGTGGAGGATCTAGTGCATATTATAATTGAATTGGACAAAAAGAATTGTCGGTAATCTTTTGGATAGTGCAGCGTCTATAAATATCATTCTTAGTAAACCAGTGTCCGATGAGGCGGTGAATACTTACAAATTTTATAAAAAATGCATGGAATTAAGACCTCACTGAGAGTTACCAAAAGAGATCGTGGGTTCCTATGAGGCTGGCGTTGTCACAATGTGTGCAAAAACCTCTTTAAAAACTTTGATTAAAAAAAAGTTTTTTTTTCTTTTTCATACAATATAAATAATTATATCACCAAGGGTGAATGAAAAACGGCCTTAAGAGTTAAGCAAAAGTTAATTTCAAGTATGTTAATTCGCAATTCGAATGACGCGCGTCAACAGTGTTTAATTTTTAAGGATCTTTTATACTATACTAGGGATGTTAATTAACGAAAATGAATTCTTGAATAACTTCGAAATCGGGATACTAGTTTCTTAGAGAAGATTGCTTTATTTCATCTTAGGATTGAGCCGTCGCAATTAACGGAATTCAATAAAAACACTCTGTATAAATGTGCATTTAGGGTGCACCTACATTTTTTGCCTTTGCTTTGCCGGTTGACAATATTTTGTCACGTAAATGGGGAAAAACTCGAATCAAATATTTTTGAGCTACTTGTCTTGTCAGCAACTTTTGCAGCCGTCTGTCCCATTTGCGTTTACTTTTTGCAACCATGTAATAAAGACATATTTCCGACATTACGGTCCGTACTTAGTTCCGAACGACAATATATCCGTCGGGCCGGGCGCGGGCGCGGCGTAAATCCGAACTGACGGGGGCTCAGACCAATTCCGCTAATGGCGGCTTAAACTTTACTTTATTCCCCGAGTTATGAACCGCTTTAAAAATACATAGTGCAGTGTTTTGCCATATTCTTGCAATTCGCGCTGCTTTTACCTATGGTTTTGTCCTTAAGAGGCCGCGCCGTACGTTCGACCGAACTCGATTCTCCATACAAACGTAGTTTCGTTCTCATTTTAAAACGCCATGCTGAAATAACATGAAACTTTGTATACACAATGGTATCCCCCAAATCTAGGTCGAAAATAAGTTTCTGTCGCTAATTAGAAAAGAAAAGAAAATACAGCGAGATTTTGGTTTTTTTAGTTCTTGTATGAAAACCTTAATAAACGCTGCATTTTTTTTCCATTATAATTTCAAGCACCAGAAACTAATTTCCGATCTAGATATACCAAAGTTTCAAATTATTCCAACATGCCATTTTAAAATGAGAGTGAAACTACGTTTGTATGGAGAACCGAGCTTACTGAGGATTCTTAATGTCTCAATAGGTTTGTCTATCAATTAGACTGTGCAGTGGTGGACCAAGGCCCATTAGCTTCCCCCCCTGGGTTCCTCCACTGAGGACTCCTACTGAAGACGGTGTATCCTTTTTTTGCAAATTGTCTTACCGTTTGCTGCTAATTTGACTGTTTTGGTTGGGATGGGAGGATAAAATTTTCCTAACACAACACAAATATTGTCATACTCTCATACTTACCTTGAGAGACCGGTAATATTCACAAGTATGTTACGAGTAAGTTACCAAATAAGTATATTTGACTTTAACCCGGAAAATACGTACCTGAAACAACAAATAAATAACAGCATTAAATTTTTTGCAAATTTTCAGAATATTTTAATAGATACAGGTAAGTATATTCTGGTAGATAGGACGTTGATTCTGACACCTGTAATTTCATAAAAAAGTGAGTAAAGCTTTTAAAATGCACTGGAACAAGTGTCACGCATAACGTAGCTAAGCGAATAGTTATTCAATTTCCTACTGGTAGGTAAACTACTGACTTAGTTGCATGAACCCATAATAATCGTTCACGTCAAATACACTTGATCGCTGTCAAAACGAAATTGTCAAAAGATAACCTTCAATTGTTTTGCATGATACAAAACGGGATTTTATGCGCGAGCAAACCCAATCCTGTAACGGACACCAGGCGGCCAGGAGTCCCGGGGTGGTCAGCGTGCCTAATCGCGCAAGAGGCATTATCGCGCAGGCAGAGTTAATCGCCCGCCGGCCCTGATTAGCTAAGCTCCCGGTCTCTATGCCCCCCTGGTAGGAATTATGCAGGCACGACTTGCTCCCTGACCCCCGATGATAGCGTGATGATAAAAGGGATAGAACTAATTTTATGACCTTAGTTTTGTTAAGTTTAGTGTCTGCATTGGGTTCTAGATTTTGTGGTTTTGATGTGCGTAATTGTTTTTTTTTAATCTCTGACACACACTCATATTCAAGAACCATCTCCACAAACAAGAATGCCACAGACAGATACACATGTTAATCTTATAACACTCCTCTTTTGCGTCAGAGGGGTCAGTCTGTTTAAAAGTAGTATAAGCATCGGGAGATTGTAGAATTGTTCGTTTACTCGGATTTTAACTAACTCAAAATGTCATCTCACACGTTTGCCATCGTACTCTTCCAAAAGCCAGATGAAATTCATTCTTACGTCATTGCCATAAAAACTTCCCTATTATTGTTAAAACTTATCAAAACACATCCCTTCAGTAAATTATTTATTTAGTTATCATTTATTTAGTAAAACACGTTTTGTTCCTTTCCCACAAACACAAATGCCAAACTGACGGATAAATACAAAATTAATTTAGCGATATTTTAACCAAATAATCGGCCAAGGGCATGTCAGGCAACATGGCCTATAGGGTTCTGTAGTTTTCCCAATGAAGTTAATAAAAAAAAACAATAACAAGCGAAAGCGAATACCATCGCAGTGTTTCATACGTTTTTTACTAAGAAGGGGAGGCTTTTTACGATAATTCAAAAATACCTTAACTGATCATGTCCGCTATAGTTTTCGTTGAAAGTCTTTATTAAGCTTTACGTTTTTTTTTCTTATTTTTAGGACCCAAAGTTCAAAAGTTAGAGGGGGGGAAACATTTGTTTTTCTTTTGGAGTGATTATTTCCGAAAATGGTTATTGAAAACATCTATTCATTTTGAAAGTCCTATCCAACAACACTCCACACCATAGGACTAAGCAGAAAAACAAATTCATCCCCACTTTACGTGTAGAGCAGGTACCATTATTTTTTATTTTACCATTTGGCAGGTTTATTGACTTGTATGTCCATGCCAAATTGCAGCTTTCTAGTACTAAAAATCACAGAGCAAAGCCTCGGACAGACAGACGGACAGACAAACAGACAGACAGATAGACTGACGGACAAGGCGAAACTATAAGGAACCCTAAAAAAGGTTATGAAATAGGCATTTGACAGGTAAATACTTTACTCTTTTTATCTTCAATTTTTTACAACAATATTTGCTATTCTTCTTTCTACATGCATAATAATGAGATGTGCTTTGCATAATTGCGTATTTTTCATTATCATTAAGACCCACACATGCTTTAGCAAAATCAAAGAATATTGTTTTCGAAATTTATTTAATGCATGTCTTCATCAGTTGCTGCAGGTCGCATGCACGCATGCTAGCCAGTACCCATGCTACCCTTTTCATTTCCAAAGGTTTAAACAATTTGGACGACTAATTAAAAATATTGACAGAGGAGCGCAAACAGAGCCGCAGTGTCACCTGGTGATAACTCATGCGATGCAAATGTAGCATTATCAGCGGGCCGCACCCGTCAGCGTTTGTGTATGCTAATCGCGTTTATTAAAATTAATACAAATACGGCCCTGGTTGCGTATTTTAGTATTACATTTTCAGTAGCTGAGATTTATTTAGGTACTATCATTTAAATGCAAAAAATATTGCATTGCTTCAGTAACGTTTCTACAGATCTAGGTTTGGCGCTTGTAGGAGGAAGTATGTCAACCATTTTGTTGTTGTTATCCTATCCTAGGAAAGCACGACAAAAAGTGACTCTAAAGACGTAAACATGGCAAAAAAAGACAGAGAAAAGTTGGCACGCCAAAATACAAAACTAATGTAAAAGCATTTTTTTGTTGAGCGAAATAGACTTCCCGTTTCGTTAGTCAATATGAAGATAACTACAACTTAGAAAAGTTTAAAAAACTCCAACATTTTCATTTCAAAGCTCAATATCTCAAAAACGGCTGAACAGATTTTCATGTAACATAGCTAAGAACACTCGGGATAAAATTATCTATGACACAAAAAAACTAAACGAAAATCGGTTCATCCGTTTGGGAGCTACGATACCACAGACAGATACACAGACAGACACGTTAAACTTATAACACCCTTCTCTTTTTGCGTCGGGGGTTAAAAACTAATAAGGTAAACGTATGAGTGCTCAAATACTTGACACTTTCGACGTTATATCATGGCAATAGAGGTTAACAATAGGTTCAATAGGTATTAAATAGGTCAATCATTAGGTATAAAGGAAACTTGTTTAAATAGAACACCAAACTAGAGTATGTTTTCTCGAGCGATCGCAATATAATTCGCAATAATCCCAACATCAAAACTTCAACGTTGCCGCAAAGTGAATGGGTTACATGCGGAAAAATTTCACGCTGCGGAGTTACCATTTCCCCGGGAAAGTCGGTAAAGTTGGTGCAAGTAATCTAAAGTTAGCTACCAGGGCGGCAGAGGCTATTTAGATGCACATCTTAACTCCGCCATATATCTAGATTGTGCGAAGTTCAGGCGGGTAACTCGGAAAGTGTTTCCCGCGTCGCTTTTTTCTTAATTCGAAAAAACAAAATGGCGTGGACCTGGACAAGGGGTAATCCGAACTTTGGCTTTTCAATTCGGTGTTAATTGAAAAGTATGCGCGCGAATGCGGGGAATTTTGAATTTGGATTTGAACTCCTTTTCTATTGGGCCATAGAACTAATAATTAGTACAGAAGATTCACTCCCTTAGGAGTGTGATATTATGCTTTGCAGTAATCCTGACATGGCAACTTCAAACTTTATAATTTAAGATGAATAGTGGAGATTACCAAAAATGAAACTTTTTTTAAATGAAATCGTTTTCATTTAACTTTTTTACCCCGTGTGGACCCGGGTATGTCTTAAAACTACGACCAAGACCACCGGGGGATGGGCAGCCGCATCTCTGGAGTGCGGTGGAGACACTGCGATCGCCAACCCGCATGTCAAGCGTGGCGAATATGGCATATACCCCCCGTGAATTTGGGGGAGGTCTATGTCCAGCAGTGGACTTCCTTTGGCTGATAAGGTGGTGGTGGTGGTGGTGGAGGTTATCGTAAACAAGTGTAATTTCGCTCCAAAGTAGAGTGGGATAGACCGCTTTGCATTATGAATGTCATGTAAAATAGTATTTATAAGAGGAACTTCATTAGACGAGAAGATAACGAGGCTCTCTAACATTACTTAGAATAACTGTTTTCATTATCCATTAGTCATAAATAACGGTGTTTAACTGTCGGCTAATGCATTGAAGTACTCGCTAGTTAATTATAAGCTTCACTTATAATAACTATTATCTACTTCAATTGAATGTAAGGTACATTTATTCGAAATGGAGAACACTTATATTTAAACAAAGTTTGCATTCGAACATAGCGTGTGCTTCATTAGAATAATATAATTTATTCATGTTTTGTTTTATAAGAATGCAATTTCCAGTTGTTTTTACGCCGAAATAAGTTGTAACCAATGCACCTTTCCTTACATTGGTATTGATTTTATGATTTTCCTCAAACAAATTGATACGGTGAAAGATGGTAGAACGCCAAGATGGCCTGTTTGCGGCCAACTCCTCCCAATGCTCAGGATTGATAGCGCAAGCCGTCAGGTGTCGTTTGAGCACGTCCTTATAGCGTAGGTGCTGACCGCCATGCTTCCGCTTACCCTCAGCTAACTCTGAAATTTGTTTGAGGAAAATCGCCTAATAACCATGGACCGAAAACGCCAATTGAGGAAAGAGAGGCCTAAACCCTCCTACGTATACACGTATAATGCGTCTGGCCAGCTGTATTGTCACTCATACAGTAGAGTGTTCAAAACCAAGTTTGGCCTAGCCAGCCACATAAGAGCTCATGGTAGGGCAAATCCATGATTTGTTGGGGTCGCCGTCATCGATGAGGAGGACTATATTGATTTTATAATGTAGTCAGTCAAGCCTGCCGGTAATGTATAGATAATCAGATCATGTGGTAAATTCCAAGCGAATCAAAGTCTGTATAAAAGTAAGATAACACTTGACTAATTTTCATTACTTTGCATCGATCACACTGACCAAAACGTTCAATATGGCTGCAGCTGTCTTGTCATAGAGAACTGTCAAATTGGTCGTAAGTAAAATGGGAATTAAAAAAAATGGTTAATATCAATTTTTTCTCACAATATGGATTAGGCTCATTAGACTCAGAATCAATAACGATATCCATTCTAGAAGAAGATAAAAAGTATCCCTAGTTTTGTTACTTTACATACATTTTAGTATAGCGGTAAAAAAACCGACATAGAACTCATCATCATATATTTAAGAGCGTAGCTCTTGTCGGTGGAGTAATCGCCATGCTGTTCGGTTCTCTGCCAATGCTTTGAGCTCCTGATACGACATAACATTGACCTTCTCTTTGGCTTGATCCATAAACGCACGTCTCGGTCTTCCCCTGTCTCTGCTCCCCTCTATCTTTCCTTCCATTATGGTTTTTATGTAATTGTCATGTCGTATCAGGTGCCCCAACATATTTCCTCTTCAGTTCCCAATCATCTTCAAAAGCAGTCTCTTCTCTCGTACCAAATACAAAACCTCTTCATTTGTTTTCCTTTCTGTCCAGCTTATGGCTTCAATTCGTCGCCAGCACCACATTTCGAAGTCATTTAATCTCTCTCTATCTCGCTGAGTCAATGTCCACGTCTCGCTTCCGTACAGCGCTATGCTCCAGATCTAGGTCTTTATAAATCGTTTCCTGACGCTTATAGATATCTTGGCTCTAAAGATGTGTTTTTTAGCATTGAAAGCTTTCTTGGCCATAGCTACTCGGGTGGTGATATCTTGGGTACATCTGGAGTCACAGGTTATTACGATGCCTAAATATTTAAATCTGTCGACTTGTTGGATGGTTGTATCTACATAGAACATAGAACATTGTATCTACATAGACATAAGACTTCATATGTAAATTTGGGGACACTTTTTCTTCTTCTAGAATCGATAGCGTTATTGGTTCCGAGTCGAATGAACCCAAAAAGACCATATTCTGAGAAATTATTGGAATACCCCTTTTTTTAATTTCCCAAAGACAGATTTTATTGGGCCCTTTATCATCATGCGATACACGCAATATTGAAGCAGTATCATCTGGACATTGATGCCTATTGAAGTAAAACCCAAACTATTTCAAAATTCATATAATATTGACATCACAGTATTGTTATAAAGCCACAGACAGCAGAGAAAAGCAGACTCGCAGTATTAAGCCAGATGATTTTTCATATAGTTGTTTCTATAATCCTTATGGTGCACCAAAATGAGTTAGAATGCGACAGAGAGTACAATCATTTTCGGCTGTTAACAAGTTGTCTCCATTTGGAAGCACTCCACGATGTTAAATCCCAAATAAACTTAACCCACCACAACTTCAGTTCACTACAATTTTCAGTTATGAAGACGGAGACACGGACAGGTGAAGACGTCTTAAATGTCACTTGTCTGTCTCACTCAAACATTCTGATTTGTGCATTAGTGAAATGAATGTACAGAAATCGTTCAACTTAAATTAGCGGATCTGCTTTACTGTGATATCTGTGGATACGGCCAATGAACGTAACTTACGATCACCGAAGGTTTGTATCAACCGAACCTGTCCTGACGTCATAGGTTATGCTACGGTTTTTCACCTACAGATTGTCTGTTACCCATTTTCCTTCTTATTTTCCAAGGAACATTAAAACCATATCTCACAGCGCAGGTGTATTCACATAAATAGAGCCCTTTTTAATATACCCTAGATTTGGAATAACACCAGGGCGTCAGGATACGGGGGTAGGGCGCAATAACTGTGACATCCGAATACATTAATCAAAGAGGTGTTAGGCGAGGTTTTTGTGGGACTTGGGATATTGCGCTGCAAAGTTATGGTGTCCTGGTATCGTTTAATAACTCACGAGTGGATTATGGGTTCATGCGAAGATTCTGGAAGAAACATGTCGTGTTGAATTCCACTCATCCCAGTAAAATAAGACAAATATAAACAATAATACAGAATATTTTCCTTCTTAATGTAAAAAGATCTATTGGAAAACTACCGTATAACGAATTCATGTCGGATTTTCTAGTCTGAATAAGATCTTCAAGTATCCGATAATGTGTAATACATATTTTAGTATAATGGTTAATGTGACGGTACATCAACATGTACCATTACTTTAGCCTTACTTTACATATCATATTTATATCTATAGACCTGACTACAATTGCAAAGAATCTTAAGTCATCGAGTACACGAATAAAGAAAATCCTTAGAATTATAAAAATATAATGTTTAATTTTCATAAGTATTTCAATTTCATGAATCCTGAAAAGTTTGAAAACAAAGAAAGTGACCGTTTATGTCAATTTTATGGTTTTACCTGAGCAAAATGTGAACCAATAAAATACCTCTACATGCAATTTCATCCATTTTCCATATTTAAACCCCCGATCGCAACCTGAGACGGACCGTTGTCCACTCCTAGATACGTTATCTTAACGACCGTCCCTCTGGGGGCGCCCGCCTCCCCCGATCTCCCAACAGATATGATGCCCTGGTCAACTAACTGCTGGCTTTATGATAGTTGTTGTTAGGCTTGGTTAATCTTATTGTTTAGGTATTTATAATGGCCACGTAGCTAAATGTTTAATTGAAATACTTTACGTGTGTGCAAGTTTTATCATAAGTTATATGTGGTTCTGGTTGTATATAATATGATGTTATCTTGGAAAAGTTTTTATTAAGAAAAGATACGGGAACCCGATAGCAGCATCGCAACTTTCTATACTCGGTAATGCTTGGATATGTTCGACGAAATAAGGGCTTATTTGAACTTGTTTTTTTTTTCAAAGTGTATGTACACTTACATTATGATATACTTAATGTTTATGAAAGTTATGTCACTCTGTACATATAAATATGTACTATATATGGTATTCATTATTAGGAATATTTTTGCGAATTAAGCCAAAATTAAAGGACGCGTGCGTATACTTGAGTAAATCTCTATTCAAGACAAATCTTGAATTGAGATCATCATCAGACTATTATATGTCCCACTTACACACGCGTAATTGGGACATATAAAGTCTGATGATGCACACGTGTCTTCTCTCATAGAGGAGTAGGGATTAGCACAAGTCCCAACGCTGCCCCAGTGGGGGTTGAGGACTGCCCGACTTCCATTAAGATACTCAACGAAAATACACCTACAATCGAGAAATTCTATATACATACGATATTAACATAAGAGCATAACAGAAAAGATTGCTGAACAAAAATATTCCCTAGAAATTAATATACTGTCACCGGATACAGTTGAAGTGTGCCAAAGGGGTTGTTTGCGTCTCCGTGTCTCGGCTGATCACATTTCATGTTAGCTTGCCGGGCTTGACAGGAGAATAGGGAAATGTTTTGCACTAATAACATAATACTCAACTGTGCGTTTCTCCAGAAACTTCCTACCTCGCACAACTAAACTGTGGAATGAACTGTCGCCTGCGGTATTTCCGGACCAATACGACCTTCAAACCTTCAAGAAAAGAGCGTACTCCCATCTTAAACCATGTCCATGGGCGGCGCTAATCGCTTACCATCAGGCGATTCGTCTGCTCGTTTGCCTCCTATGTCATAAAAAAAAATATAAGGGGATTTTTTTTACACAAATCGAACTAGTCCCATAGTAAGCTCAATACTAAGCTTGTGTCATCGGTACTAGACGACGTATATTTAATGTATACCAACAGGTTTTAATAAAAATACTTAAATAAATATAAGGAGTCGCTAATGTCTTTAAGCTATAGTGCCTGTTTACCGTCAGGCAGGCCGTGTGCTTATTTACCACCGCCATTAAGAAATTAAATCAATTTCCTAATTAACGACTCAAATGATAATTACAGAACGTGTCATATGCTACCTTCCTATGACTAAAACCAAGGTTTTAGACAGGATTGGAGTATGTTACAAATTTATTTGATCGTATGGCATGCTTACAAGAGTTACAAGTCGCTATACACAGATCAATTTATAAAACAATATCTAAATTCTTCACCCGTATGATAACATCTGCATGAGGAGAGCATAAATCTAGGGCATTTCCATCAAATATAAGAATGGGCAGTCGTGAATTATGACTGATGGTAGCATACAAGTATATGTGAGGGTTTGTCAAAAACTGTAATTTTTTTTGACAAACGCAGACGACTTTTTTTCATATGAAGTTCATTGTATTAAATACTGCACGACATGAGATTCTTGTTATTGGATTGGAGACTATTTTAAATTAATGCGTCAAGTTATATGGCATTTTTAACCAGTTTACATAAACGCTACCAGAGCATCATAAACATCAGGCATTAAATTTCAAATCACGCAAGAAACTCAATAGTGTCCCATTCGAATGCACCAAGATCCGAAGCCTTCCGTCCTCCTCACGCTCACCTCCCGTGTATATGGTCGTCTCACCCGCACACTCCATTTCCGGCAAAGTCGAATTTCCTGCCGGACCGGCATAAACGTCGGCGACTTAAAAAGTGGGTAGTTTCGGTATATCTGCCGGATGCAAGGAAATGATGTGTCCTTCATGGGATGACTCGTGGGATGATTATTCGATTGAAAATGGTGTAAAATGGCTTAACGTTTGGATATGGATAACCGAAGGCCCGGTTGTACATGTTCTTAGGTAAATAGTTATATAATAAAAGTTAAGTGAAATACGCAGTTACGAGAGCAGAGTACGAGAAAGGGCGGAAAAGCGACATAAATGTTATGTTTGGAGCGTATATTTTCGTGTGTTTTCAATATCAAACGAATTGTAAACGAAATAGAACGATCAATTTCAACGAAAGATACCTAAGTATTGTATTAAAATGACATAGCACAGAGAGGTGAGCTGGTTATATTATGCTATCTGTACTGACTGTGGGTGACATTGCAATTCTAGAGCAAAGGGCACGCTTTTAAAGGGACACTCGGCTCTAACAAAAAAATAAAAATTTTAATTTCCTGAATCTAACAATGGTTAAAGAAAACCCGATAGCGATACCACACACGATGGCCTTTGCAAGAAAAAATAAAAATCGGCCAAGAGCATATCGGGCCATGCTCAGTATAGGGTTCCGTAGTTGCCCAATGAACTTAATTAAAAATAAAAACAAGCAAAAGGGAAATACCTTCATAGCGTTTCATACGTCTTTTACTAAGAAGAGAAGACTTTTTACAATAACTCAAAAACTGATTAAATGATCATGTCCGCTATAGTTTTCATTGAAATTCTTTATTAGGCTTTCCTTTCATGATTTTTTTCATATTATCTGGACCCATAGTTCAAAAGTTAGAGGGTGGGACACATTTTTTTTCTTTTGGAGTGTTTATTTCCGAAACAATTCACTTTGTTTAAAAATATTTGATGAAGACCCGTATTCATTTTAAAAGACCTATCTGAAGAAGAAGAGGCTGAAGCAAAAAAAAATCAACCCTACTTTACGTGTACCCTTAAAAAAATTTTTTTTTGATTTTTCAGTTTTATTGATTTTTATATCCATGCCAAATTGCAGCTTTCTAGCACTAAGAATCACAGAGCAAAGCCTCGGACAGACAGACCGACAGACAGACAGACATAGTGAAACTATAAGGGTTCCTAGTTGACTACGGAACCCTACAAATGCATTGATAATTGTTACGCGTAGGGGAGAAATTCTACAATTTCGTAGTAATGGTTACTGAGCAAGCCGCAGATAGACGGACGGGCGGACATGGCGAAACTATAAGGGTACCTTGTTAACTACGGAACCCTAAGAATGACAGATCATTTTCTAACATAAAATAAAGTTTACTTTAGTTTGGTTCTTACTCGCATTTTTCATTACTCACTACATATGCGTCCCAGGACCAAGAGACATGAAGGGAAAGTGCCTTTAATATCGAAGATGGAGGTTTTGCCTCTATGGAGACATCATTTTATTTGAAAAATAAATAGGCAGTAACATTCGAAATATTAAACAAATGCTTACCATCTCCTAGAAACTAAACCGACTCAACAATGTGTTTTTTACACCGTTTGGAAGGGTAAGTGATAAGAAATAATTTCTCTTAAGTTGTTACACTTGGTATCTCCCCTGTCTCTTTGACATCCTTTGGGGGAGGCCTATGTCAAGCAGTGGACGCCCTTTGGCTGATATGATGATGATAATGATGAACATGGTCACATCTTAAAATAAACGAACACCGTGAGGTAAAGCACAAGTAAAGGATGATTCACAGTAGACCGTTCCGTGTCCGGGCCGGCCCGTTTTCTTCTAGAGAAATACGCTGGCCGTTGCGTTTGCTGTCATAGAAAACGGGCCGGCCCGGACGCGGAACGGTCTACTGTGAATCATCCTTAAGGTAACATTAATTAAGTTTCATATTTGATGATATTCCTCTATGAGGCAAATATTTTTAAGAACGTATGAATACAAAATTACTTTTCAAAAATAAAATAACGTCTCCATAGAGCAAAACCTCCTATCTTCAATATTAGAGGCACTTTCCCTTCATGTCGTATAGTAGTTAATATGACTGTAAAACATCATTATCAGCGGTCATTAAGGCAGGTGCTGGGCTGTCTATAATTGCCGGTAATACCTGGTTTACGATCACGTTCCTTATTGAATTAACCAACGATCAATTATCGTTTACTAGATACGGTAAACTGGCCCTTAAATTTTGGAGTGTATATATATTTAAAAAAAGAAGTCATATTTATATTGGAACAAAAAATACTCGTAGTTTATCGTTATTTACCACTTATTTACTTTGCGGATATGATAAAAATAATTATGAAAATCGAGCCTAAGGAATAATGACATGGCAGATGTATTACATACAGCCTAGCCTGCCTGGAATGGAAATAGATATTTGGTATTTATTTAATATCCTAAGCGGGAATTATTTTTTGATATATTGCTACTTAGCATAATGCTAATGGACCATGAAATAAATATTAGCATAGTTCGCATGCAGTGGACGCATAGCATATAAATGCAGTTTTAACGACACGGTCACATGCTAAGTGCATAAACTAAAATTCTATTTCTAATATTAGTATGTAAGCACCAGGAGATCATAGAATGGCAGAGATATTGCGAAACGCTGGATTCCTAGGCGTGCGGTGTTGAGTTACGTTCGTATCGGGTTCGCTTTGAGTCGCCGCGGAATGGGAGCCTCGCAACGGTTTATACTTTAATATTTTATTTATAAACTGTCTTCTATGTTATGTTATCCTGGTGCTTTACGGTTATTATGACTGGGCTTTGTATTTCGATTTGTGTTGCATAGACTGCACAATCGGACTATCAAGCAACATTGCAATTTTTATTGAAAAAGACCTGGAATTTCATCATGCCATCCATTATTTTTCACATACATAACACACGCAACAATAAGCAGATGTTTTATAAGGAAACTCCGAACCCCAATGTTAAAATCCGTCTAAATCTATCTGTTTTTAAGGAAATTTACGACTCGCGAAACTTAGCAGCACTCTCCAAGTCGCGACTCGCGCCTCAAACGCGTCAACTCATAAATCCCGAACGTTACCAAAACACAGCTCAATTTTCACTGCTCCGCGTTAAAAATCTCAAGGAAAGTTCCCTTTATTTAAGACAAGGGCGAGTCATAAGTTTTACTCCAGCATCTGAGGGCAAATTGCTGGCAAATCCTGGCAATGAGAATTTATTAATATTGGAAGACTGTGTTGTGACGGAGGGAATCTACTGAATTAAACCCTAAATGGATGTTATTTGGTGCCAAAATATAAAAGGACAGGGTCAGCAAATGAATATACGAGGGCCGTAAGTCTGAGGAAGCGAGATTGAGTAGTAACTTAGAGGTTGAGCGTCACCAAGCGGTTTGAGTGCGGGAGCCTGCTTTATATACGCATTACTGGGACACAAATTTGGGCGTTTTTTTCGTATTGAAGAGCTTTGGTTATAGGATCTAGCGCTCTTCCTTGCGTTCACACATAGTTAAGGATATGTGAGCGTGAGGCAGTGGTATTGAGAAGAGACTGATAATAAAATAACAGTCGATTTCTAGATGCGAAAGAGAGGCCTTTATTCTTTACAATGTGGCTTGGTAATATAAAATGTGTTGGATCAAGGGTTTAGCTTGTGCCAAAAGTGTGACCTAAACCTAGATTTCTTTACCTTTTGCTCACTCCTGAGCTAAGACCCAACCTTGTAGCATTTTGAGACTGTTAAATATATGTGACTTAACTTTTGTTTACTATTTTTAGTGTGTACAAACTGTATGTATTTTTCTTTGGCACGTTGGAGTCTTAAAGTGGATATACAAGACCAAATGGCCATTTATAATGCGTGAGGTCTCTGAAATGTCAAATGTCACTGTTTGTGAGTGGGCTACGCGGGTTTACTTCTAATAATAATTAATGTGGTGAATATTTTGCGATTACCTGAGATGTCAGTGCTTTGAGACAGTTTTATCTTTCGGAAACTGATGTCTCCTTTTTCCGTACCTCTAGTTTTTTTAACATAAACGCTAACGAACGCATTTGCGTTTAGTCTCAATTTGTATGGCAACGCAAACAGCCCCTCTAGCGGCCTTTGGTGGTAATTATTTCTTGCCATACAAATTGAAAATAAACGCAAAAGAATCGTTCGCGTTTATGATTCGAAAAAAATATACTACACTAGAGGTACAGAACAAAACAGGACAACGCAACACTGCGGCATGCTTGATATTTTTACGGTCGGCTATTGGTGCGGTACGTATATTATACGGTGGTACTAAGCACGATTTAAATGTATAAAATATGTATTCACGCCCGTAATATCTAATAACCAACTTAGACAGCTAGACCTTACGCAACAGTGGCGCCAACTGATGAGCACAAAAACAGAAGCCCTTATTGGTCAGGAGCCTCAGTGTTGCCAATTTAGACTTGTTATATTGTATCTTGTAATTTCGTTAAATGTGATGTTTAGGTAAGTCTTAGCCATCAATTGTGACGATATAACCTATTGTGCTAGCTGGGCTGATGTCGTTAGATTTGTTAGTAGTATTATATTCTAGATGTTACAAGGAAGCGTAAGGAAGTACGACTCTCTTCCGATGTTGGCTTAAATATACATAAAATAAGTTCGTCATATTTTTATTTCCAACCCTCGAGTGAGTTAGCCACCATTGTTTACAGCCGACGTCCCGAAAACACCAGGCTACCATAAACACATGTAAGTACATAAAACAATATTCCCGCCGTCCGGATTACCGCGCGACTTATAATTATTTTTAGCCCCCCCCGAAGGGCGCGCGCGGGATTTGTCCTAAGTCGGCATCGCTCCGATATTATTTCTAAGGAATTTTCTTAGGGCAGGTGAGTATTAAGCGAGATTTTCCGCGACACGGATGAGCAAACGATTAACGGGATCACCGCCGCCGTATGATGGATGCGCGGATTCCGACATTTGTTATCAGGATGTTCGCTAACCTTCCCTAACATGTGAAATACTCCCTGCATTGACACTGGTTTCCCAACGCGGAAATGTCGTGATGCTATTGTTTTAAAGATACGTGTCAGATGACATTTATATTCAAAACGCTTATCGCAACACGTACATCTGACTTTAAAATTCAAATCTTTAACAGGCGTGCAGTCAGATTGTTACCAATATCGGCTGCACTGCGCTGAATATAAATCGCACAATGCATGAGACCGGCTCACTTTCCTTTTACGTCCGTGTTCGCTCAATTCCGAATTAATTCAAACGATTCGATCATGCAACGGTCAAACGGTGTAATCACAAATCAAACGTTCCATATTCGAATTTGGCGCTTGTGGCCAGTGTCTAGGCTGCATTCATTTGTTCGCCGACCGCGCGCAGGTGGCTGTCGCCGCGCGGTGTTCCATTTCCCGCGCGTAATCAAATGAATATTACACGCGCGTCACGTTGACAGCTATGCAGTTTCGATCCCGATATGTGGGTCGGATGCTCTTTTTGACGCCAATTTGAAGCATTGTCTATGTCCGACCGCGTTTCAGCGCTCGAGTATCGAATCGGATCACACGCACCGGCGATTTAAATTCAGAACGATTCTGCGTCTGTTTAAAAATGGATTAGGGAACGGCTGTTAGAAGTTTAACATTGACATGTCCCGACCTACACCGGAACTGTTGTACAGGGAGTCCGTAATGAAAGCACTTAGCGCTAAGCGAAGCAATTATAAGTAATTTGGAACGCGGTAATGGGCGCGGACGGCGCAGCAAAAACGCGAAACGGAACGCGCTAAAAGCTCCCTAATTCGATTGTTTGACGGTTACTTTTTAAACTACGAACTCTAGGATTGTTCAGAAATAAATCCTTCAGCTTCGATTCAATAAGCAGAGGCAGAACGTGAGTTTTCACTAACTCAATTCGCACTAAATTGAAATTAACTTCGTTTGTTTGGTTCGAATTGGAAACTTCCACAATGCAGGTTACAATTGCTATTTTAGGTATGCAACAGCTCTCTCGCTGATTCCTCATTAAATTAGCAAAGATTCGGAAGGTTCTGTTGCAAATTAGAATTGTACCCCGAAAGCTGTTGGCAATATTTAATGAAGGCCACCGGCAAAGCTTCAGGCTGTAATTAAAACTTGTATAATTCAACGCTCCTCGGAAACGCGGAATTCATAGCCATAAAGAAAGTAGGATTCGGCTCGCAGCGAATGAAACACAAATACCCTGGCTCAAAGGAGTAGGACGCGTCACCTGAACTCCGCTCGCCTTCTTCGGCCCTGGTGATTTATGGGCTCGGATCCGGACCGGTAATGAAATTGCGCCCCCCACCCCGCCCACAGCCATTCTAGAAATTACTACGCAGTGCACCTCTGTCACTGCGCTGCTACTCTGGTAGCTGTATGCTAATGTTTAATTTTTTTCGCTTCATTTATCAACCACGTGTAACTGTAATTTGTATTTTCAGTGTCTGAGAGCACTTTGAATCGTTCTTTGTCTACGCAATGAAAAATTTATTGCTCTCGCGGGAAATTTTAATTGAAAAGCGCGGGCTGAGCGCTCGGCTGCGTCACAATTGTTCAGGCCTCGCCACCATGCGTAAAGCCGTGCTGTAAATGTTTTTCAAGCCTTTTCATGGGCCAATTTAATGGTAACGACTTTGGCGTAAATCCCGGCCGACGCGGCGTTAGCAAAAATGCTACGATATTTCATTAGGAAATCGTCACGCGTCTCGGCTTCCGCTGATAAATGACACTTATCAATTGTTTCTAAACAAAAGCTGAATTCACTTTCCAATTCAAATGTATCAAATACTAAAATACATGTATAAATTTACACAAAAAAAACAAAGCCTTCTGGTTTGTCCTGATATCTGAATAAAAGTAAAAAAGCTCTACTACGAGTAAATATTGTCGAAAGTATCTCACTTTATAACAAAACATAAGCTTAACAACTTCTTGGACCTAATAAGGCCACCGTGCTGCCACTCACAGATCAAGTTCGAGTTAGCGATTTATCCCTATACGATCCAAAAGTAATAGGGATCGACGACGATTTTTTTCTGTCTAGCAAAACCCATGTCTAAAAGAATACCTCATGTCATGGCATCTTGTATTACCACATAGCACGTGATCTTTCGTCTAGTCACAGTCGTAATTTATGCATGTCATCGTTAAGACTGCGCAGTACTTTCGGTTGTCCATACAAACGTATTTATGCTCTTATTTTAAAACGCCAGGCTAGAATAACATGAAACTTTGTATACACAATGGGATCCGGCATATCTAGGTCGGACCATAGTTTCTGTTGCTTGAAATTATAATGGGGAAAAAATACAGAGATTATTAAGGGTTTCATACAAGCCGCAAAAAAATCAAAAAGCCGCTGTTTCTAGCAACAGAAACTGTGGTCCGACCTAGATATGCCGGATCCCATTGTGTATACAAATTTTCATGTTATTCTAGCATGGCGTTTTAAAATGAGAGAGTAAATACGTTTGTATGGAGAACCGAGCCAGACCGAGCGTACTGCGCCCTCTTAAGGCACATTGCCGGTACGATAAGCGCTTCTTTCTGTCACGTTGTCAACCGCCTTCGGGTGTTCCCTTAGGAGCTATATGATAGCCGAGTTTAGTATAAGCAGCAATAGGAACATGCCTGATTTTAGTTCAGATTACCCTCATTACGACCACTATATCCTAGTCGGTAGGCTGCCTACGAAGCTGGTGGTCTCGGGTTCGAATCCCGGTCAGAGGGCCTAACGGAATCGAAAATGAATTATTTCCCTCTTTGTCACACTTGCATATTAGAGCAACAGAGAGGGAAAGCATATATTTCATTTTCGGTTCGCGGTAGCCTCTCAGGGCATTCATTTCTGTGATGAGCACGAATATTTTTTCTAGGGTCTTGGATGTTGTCTATGTATTAACTACTCAGTACTTTAGTTTCAAAAGGTACTACGAGTCTATGACTTTATAAAGGTATTAATTTAATAACTGACTAAGGTTTTCGTACAGACTGCACGTATATCGTTGTTAAGTATCCATAGTAATCTTTGCTTAGTTTGGGACTAGGTTGATTTGCGTAAGATTGTCCACACATATTTTATATTAAAAAACAAGAGCACTACTATTGGTTCTCACTTTAAACTCACTCACCGTTAGGTGCTGAAATAGCCACGCCCGCAATATATTGGTAGCCACCTTTGGGAAGATGCCGCGTTTCTTTTGGTTTTTCTTGCCGTTGGACTCGTCGTCCTCCTCGCCCGTGCCCTCTCCGGAGCCGATACTCGCGTTGCTCGCGTCCCCTGGTGACAAATACGGCAAAATTATATAAAGTTCACAAGGCATAGAAGACTGCGGGCGTATGATGGTTGCCATTATTATTTTTATTTATTATAAATGGGCTCCCCTCACAATAAGACAAGCCCCAAGCAAGATGGCATTCAAACATATGCTCTACAAGCACCTGTTAGAAAAATAGGAAAGTATTCGGTAGGTATCCTCAGCACTTAAGCAATAGTATGAACATATGCATTTATATATGTATATATATTTATATGTATTATGTATGTTTTATTTATTATTGTATATATGTACTTGTATATATTTTCCTTGGTAAATGTATGTAGTTTATGAAATATTCATATTAATACTTAAAAATATTTAACTTTTCATGTTTTATATAGAGCGATATTCGACCTTAAAGACGTGAGTGACTCGTTTCATTATATTTTCATGTTTTCTTTTTATTTTACTCAATGCACCCACTTTTACAAGTTTCTGTTTGGCCCTATGGTTGACTGGTAAAGAATGCCTCACGGCATTAAGTCCGCCTTTTGTATTCATATGTGCAATAAAGTTTAAATAAATAAAATAAATGGGATTGCTCTTGGCCAGCATCTAGCTGGGGGGTAAAGATGAGGCCGACGATGAAGCGAGCTCAACCAGAAAATGCCTATTCATTCGAGCCTTAAAAAGGTCTAGGTTATATGAACTCGGAAATACAAACGCCGGCATAGAATTCCAACTTAGAAGTGCGCATTATCAAAGATGATTCATAGCGCTTGGTTCGAATTACACGAATTTCAATTTTTATCACTTATCGTCGTGTATAAGACGCCCGTCACTCTCGCACTCGCATACTTGCCAGAACGTGACGAATATCTTATCCACGACGATAAGTGATAGAATGGTAACCATCATACTCCCGCTGGTATAATTTGGTGGATCTGAAATCGTAAGTGGTGTTCATTAAAATTTGATTTTATGGAATGTTTGACAAGTTTCTATGGGATCACAGCTGCCGGCGCCATATTTAACGTTGATCAGTCTGTTATCGTAAGTCCGTGCAACCCAGCCTTAGGGTGAGTTGCACTAACTGTCTGTAATCGTAAGCGGTGTTCGTTAACATCTGGTTGTATGGAAAGTTTGACAAGCTTCTATGGGATGACAGCTGCCGGCGCCAATTTAAACGTTGATCGGTCTGTGATCGTAAGTCCGTGCTACCCATTTTAAGTCAGAGGTCAAAGTACTTCTAAAAGTCAAGTTGCCCATTCACTTTACAAGCTTAAACCCAATAAGGTCTGGTTTCCACCTTGGGTTCCAACCTAAGATCAGATGGCAGTCGCTTCCTTAAAAACTATTCCTGGGATTAGGTAGCGGACCCCAGACATCCTTCAGGATGATACTGTACTGGGAATAACGCTAGGATGATGATGATAATGTAGTAAGTAGACTTAAGTATTAAATTAATTTTCTAACAAATGTAAAATGTTAGTTTTTGGAGAAAATTAGGGAAACAACTTTGCCACCTAAAACCATTCTGTTATTTAATGGGTTAATTAATAGTCAGTGACTAAGACTTCTTTCATTCTATTATGGATTCTTTTGACTGTAATATAGGGCCCGTAGATAAATAAAATACTGGAATATATGTCAAATAATAAGGATGTTCACTTGACAGAAAGTGTTAAACACCTTGTCAGTTGAATGCCCTGTGATTATGTTTTGGCAGAATTTTAATTTAATTACATTACATAAAGTTCATTGATTTGATTTATTATAACATCCCTAAAAGTAACCATTACAAAACATAAAACTTAACGATGACCTAAAACGAATTGATAAATTTTTCATTTTCAGTATTGGTCCCCAGTAGCACCTTAGGACCTTACAGTCAGTCTGGCATAAGTATAGATTCTTTATAAATTATATAGAAATCTACAAATATAACAACATCTTCACAAATTAACAGAAATCTGGACAGTAATTCCTTTTTTTTTTATTAAAAATGCGATTGCTCTTGGCCAGTATCTAGCCGGGGGCCAAGATGAGGCCGACGATGAAGCGAGCTCACCCAGAAGATGCCTATTCACTCGTGCCTTAAAAAGGTCTAGGTTATATGAACTCGGAAATACAGACGCCGGCAGAGAGTTCCAAACCTTAGAAGAGCGCATTATAAAAGAAGATTATGATTCTTTATGCTTAACAAGTCTGCACAACGCTTTAATTCTTAGAAACCTGCAATTGGCGCCAAGATGCTACGCCAATTTGTCATGGCTTATGGGGTAATTTATAAGTATGCTACGCGCTACGGCGTAGAACTACCAGCCTCGCAAGCATGATCGTTTATCGAACTGCCTGTTTCTCGGCCTATTTAGCCTAGTTAGTAGATACACTGCTTACGAAGCTGGAGGTCCCGGGTTCGAAACCAGCTAAGGGTAAAATTTATGATGATGAGCGACTTTGCTTTATACGCCCCCTCGCACTTATCTGACTGTAAGTGCGCCTGAAACTCACAACCGATTTTAAGTTAACCGTATACATATACCAGGCTAGCAGAGATTCGTTAGAGATACGTTAATTTTATCAAAATTATAATTTAGATATCATAGCAATAAGGTTAGCCACACATATATACCAGGCTAGCAGAGATTCGCAGGAGACACGTCTCTTATCAGCGGTGCGTCTGGCATATTAATTAGCTAACTTGTATTTATTTAATCACCTGCCATGATGCTATCTTAGTAGGTACCTTAATTAATTTGTAACGTCTTGCGTATCAGATGGAGTCTTATGGACATGGTTTTAATGTTTTAGGCTGGGTTGCACCGACTTACGATCACAGACTGATCAACGTTAAATATGGCGTCGGCAGCTGTCATCCCATAGAAACTTGTCAAACCTTCCATACATTCAAATTTTAACGAACACAGCTTACGATTACAGACGGTTTGGTGCAACCCAGCCTTATTTATGATAATTATGGCAAAAATATACTTTGAATCAACTTAAGTAATATAAATAACTTAGTGAACCTATTGCTACAAAAGATAAAAATCTCAAATAAAAATGATTCGTCATTTCGTCAATCAAAACGCTATGTAAAACAGTAAAATTCATTATTATTGGTAAACGGGACTTAATCGCGTACAAAATCGAATAATAATGTGTAAAACTCGTGCAAGTTTAAATCATTTTAGTAAAATTAATTTTAAAAATGGTTCACTCTAATGTTCTTTTGTTACGACGGTATGAAGAGGGAAACGACTTTTTGTAGACTATCTCCTTGCTTTTCATAGCTTTTGGCCGCAACCTCCAACCCTATTATCAATACGCTATTTTTAACCGACTGCATAAAAGGAGGAGGTTCTCAATTCGTCGGAATATTTTTTTATGTATATTCACCGATTACTCGGAGACAAGTGAACCGATTGTTTTTGTTTGAAAGGGTGTGTTTTCTAGTTGGTCCCATTGTCACCAAGTCTGGATCTGATGACGGGATCTTGGAAAAATCGAAGGAACTCCTCAAATTATATAACAAGAGGATGGGGTCTGGCAAAGTTTGGAGTCGGTGTATTTTTGTTAAAAATTTACTTGTACTAATAGACAAAACAGCAACTTTTTACGACACGTCAAAAACGCTCGATTGGTAAATTTTTTTTATCACGCTTATGTATTTAAAAATCTTTAAAATATAAAGAATACGCTCAAAATTGATGTTTTGTAAGTCTTGTTTATTGGTAACAATGAAATACGTAAGTATATAAATAGGCAGTAAAGTGTATATCGCGACTTGGTACAAAGCAGAAGTACGAGATAAACAAATTAGCGCGCAGTGAACCGAATCAAATATTCATCGGCAGAACAAATCGAATCAGCCCCACTTCCATCTTACTCCTGCTATCCGTGTACTTTTAAATAATAAAACTCAACTTATTCCTTCTATTTCGATTATTTATGGAACGTGTAAATAAATTAATGAGAATTTTCATTTAAGGTATCAAAAATAATAATATGTGTGTATGTGTAATATGTGTTCTATCAAGATCGATTGGGATGAACTCAACAATTAAAAAAATTCTCTTACATTACCAATAAACAAAACTTCTACTTATTTTTTACCGAATTCAATAGAAGGAAGGAGGTACTCAGTTCGTCTGCATGTTTGCTTGTTCTTTTTTTTATGTATGTATGTTCCACGATAACTCTTGACTACGTTGGCCGATTTTGATAATTATTTTTTTGTTTTAAAGCAGGTACCCCGACATTAGTCCCATATAAATTTGGTGAAGGTCTGATGATGGGATCATGGAATGAGAGGAATCGAGGGAACTCCTCGAATTTGATAGGCACGCATATGCCGATTTCGGTATTTTCTATAGGTAACCAAGCATTGGGTCTCGGAAACCACAAATCGAGACATAGCAAGTACAAAATTGAATTCGTTTTTTTTTTGTTTAAATTATTGGTACTTTAATAATGTTTAAATACATGAAGAAAAAATGGACGCTATTTGGTCATAGAAAATGCGTGACGTCACCTGGTGCTATTTCCATGCAAACTTCATACAAACAAAGCGTTTTTGACGTTTTATTAAAAATTGCTGGTTTGATCATCAGTAAAATAAAATTAAAAAGGTATGTTGCTATTTAAGGTGTAGTTAAATCCCATCTTTACTGTCAGTTTTGTGACGAGAACCGTATACGACTGACGGTAATATTCAGTTTTGTGACGGCAACTTTATACACCTAATCAACTAATTACTATTATTTAACTGATTACCTATTTACTGAATCTCCCAAGCTTTCTTACTCACCGCTAAGAACACAACAACACATACATACTTATCTCGAATACCGTAACAAAAAAAACGTATTAATACTCCAAATAACGCTAGTGATGTGCGCATCGAATAATGTCGATAAAGTTTTTTTTTATTCTACGGTGGCAAAAAAGCATACGACCTGCCTGGTAAGCAGACTTCATAGCCTATGGACGCTTGCGACTGCAGACCAATCACAAAAGCGGTGGCGACCCTTTTTTGGTATGAATTTCTTGTATTTTCTCTTTTTGAACTAGCTATAAGAGTTATTTTATACAGAGAACAAATGCAAAGGAAAAAAAAACGTGATCTTGCACGCTTTTCGAGACGGGAATCGAAGGTGCGGGATCTATGGTTTTCCGGACAAAATTAACAAAACTGAAAATACCAAACAAAATTATTTGATTCGTGAAAAAGAGTAGCTGTAAGAGTATTCAATTTACCTAAGTAGTGGGGAATAAAGTTTATATGTACAGTCTTGGTCAAAAGTATTAAGCACCCCCCTTATTTTCCTTTGTAAGTTATAAATAAACTATTATTTTCCAATTACATAAATACACATTGACGTAAAATACAAAACGGTACATAAATGAAATGAATATATAAAACGGCACATAAATTAAATGAAAATAATTTTATTCCTTGTTCCCTGAAAACTACAACCTTACGGTCTTCAAGACGAGCGTGAACCGGTTTTTACTAGGTAAGCGCGCTCCATCCTAGACCGTAATATCGCTTACCATCAGGTGATTTGTGGTCCAGCGCAAACCTATACGGAGTAAAACAAAACCCGATCAAGTCCATATTTGGCATTATTAATATTATAAACATCTAGAAAACTTACGTAGATATATAAGATCTCAAGCTAACATGGTCATTAATTAGAATTACTGTTCAAAACGGGGTATTTACCATGATGGATGATTTACATAGACGTGATTTCGAAGTAGCTATTTATCGTAGAAAACTCCCAATGGTTGGCTGGTAGAGAATGCCATTTCGCATTAAGCCCGCACTTTTACCTGACTGCGCGACACAAAGGACGGCAACGTGTTTAACAGTCTATGTATGTATGTTTGTTCCTTTGTGGCACTCTAGAGACCAAACGCGTCGGCCGATATTAATGATTCTTACGTCAATCTATTTGTCTTAATTGACCAAATGTCAGTGAAGACATTTTTTTACGCAGTCGGGTTTTTTTAATTTTGCTTTGTACATTTCTGTTTTGTGCAATAAAGCTTACATTAGATTAGATTAGATTTTTTTATTTCATAATATATGATTACAATATAAATTAACGCTAGCTTAATCTATATGAATATATATATTATGATCGTCAGTACAATTTGATTACTTAATAGAATATTATATTATTAAATTTAATCAAAATGTCAAAACTAATCATTAGGTATAATTATGTAATAATATAACTTTTTTGAATAATATTATAGTTTACTACACTAAAATATATAAAATTATTGATCAATGTTTGACTATTTTATGAAAATGTGTTTTTTTTATGAGTGCTCAATACTTCTGGCCAAGGATGTATCTATCTATAAAATTAAAACACAATGTCGAAACGCATCGCGACATTCGACCGGTTGCATTGTGATGGTAATAGGGGCAAAGTAATAAAATTACTCTTAGGCCATTACACCCCCCGGCAGCTACAGGGTGTACGTTGTACCAGTGACAATAAACCGTTTTAGATTCGCGAAAACAACTGGTGATCGTCTGTGTAATTGTTTTATTCGTGTACTGATTTATTTTGGTTTAAGTTTGAGGAGTGTAAATTTTGATTGCTCTGTATGTATCCTATCACGAAAAATTGCCGTTAAGGAGCTCGACGCGCTAATCATCGATTTTTGACGAATTGATATTCCTCCATCTAAACTATCCAAATCTATATCTAGCTATCTAGATGTGTTTATGTTACAAGCATGCAAGGGCCGAATTTAGAAAAAAAAGTTCTTTTTTTTTCAACTATGCTCAAAAAAAGCTCTATTGTTGTAATACTTGTAATCTTGTTAATGCACTTATATATATGAAATCTACCTATCTTTACTTTGAAATAAGTCATATTTTTAGTTTTAGATGTATATGTACGTTTATATCATTGGATATTGATCTAATGTGAAATTGTTTATCTTATATCAAATTGCGTAAAATAAATCTATTGTCCCTTGATGAAATGTGGGGATCAATTTAAAAAATAAGCATTTTTTTCCTGTTTTCAGTGAGCTGTTGGTGCAATTATGTCGCTAAGGTACTTATTAGTCTCACACGGGCGCTACATACAGGTATGTTATTCTATTCCTTCCTGATTTATATTAACTACTTAATTGGTACTTTCTATTCTATCAGTAGGTATTACTGGAATTCCCCGAATTAAAGACATTTTTAGTCAGTTCCGGAGAACCATAGAGCAGTTCACAATATATTTATTTATATTGTTTGTGTTGTTATTAATTCTTATTTATTGGTTGATCGTGAAAGTTTATTTCGTGATGTTTACACATTTCATTTAATTATACGCGATTAAGTCCTGTTTAGTAGAAAAAAACACAGTGTTTCTTGAATTAAAGATAAAATTTTATGGCACCATTACCTGCTCACCCTGTATAGATCGCCGTGCAAAATCAAAGTGCAGTACCCTGATGCAGTATGTAATCCCCTAATTCATCTCACGCACACACACACACACTCCCCCATACAGCTGCGTGTGAAAAGTCAAGAATGTTTAAATTAACTTGGCCATAATGGAATTGCATGCGCTGTCGTGTTTGCGCTTTTTGGGTGATGTTACTAAATAAATTTAATATGAAAATGACTTAGAAGTTTGCGTTGAATGTGAAATGAGAACGTTAATTTGACAAGTGACTTAAGCCGTTTTAGTTAAGGTTTCTTGTCTTGTTAGAGATATGCTTTAGTGAAAGACGTTTATGAACCTAGCGAAGTGGAGAAGAAAAGTAAGAGAGGTGATCACACCAACACCCACACGCACAGTTACAAACACACACCGCACCCACATACACTAGTATACACTACATAGTTTGCACATAACTTGCACATGTTGCGTAGCGTTGCACTTCTCACTAAAATTTTGTAAGGTTCTGGCAGACTATCAGCGATGTGGCTTATTGCCGCATCATTGTGCTGAGTCAGCGCCTTTTCTCTACCACGACACATGGTTCTTATCTTATAATAAATAAAAATAAATAAAAAAACGTAAAAAATTAGTACTTTATAGTCTTAAGTTGCATGCCTCATTTTGGTATAATCTTGTATAATTTTTAGTGTTCCTTTTTGTCACCCATGTGTAACCATGCCTATGTCCAGCAATGGACGTCCTTTGGCTGATATGGTGGTGGTGGTGGTGGTGTAACCATGTATGTTGTGGAAACGAATAAAGTCTTTATCTATCTATCTAACATGTGCGATATATAGCGAGGAACAGAGATTATACTATGACTGTGACGTATTCTGTGACAGAGTGAACAGAATATTTCTTGTATAGTTAACAGCAAAAGTATATGATCATTTTAGTACCTTGTCACTTTCACTACTTTGACGCATCCCAACTGTCGCTCTATTGTTACGTTAGCGCAACAAAGTACTAAAAGGACATTTGCTGTTGACTGTACTGTTAAATTCTATATCTTATTCACCATTATCAAACTTGATTACGTGAAAAAGCGACAGCAACACAAAACCACTAGAATGCCACGTGTATGATTTTACAATTCATATTTCAATGATCTTTTATTTCTGAGTCCCACAGCGGCACACGCTTCGCACGATACGAAGAATTATCGAAAGTTCACCGATAATTTTCATGATCCATAATTTAGTTACTAACCCTAGTAAATGCACACTCGTAAACGTTATGTAGTGTCATATACATACACCTTATGTCAGTGTCATAAACACTTTGACAGGAAACAATAATGCTCACTTTATCTATATCAACAAAATTAACTACAACTTAGAAAAGTTGAAAAACCCCCGATATTTTCATTTAAAAGGCACGAGTGAATAGGCATCTTCTGGGTGAGCTCGCTTCATCGTCGGCCTCATCTTTGCCCCCTGGCTAGATGCTGGCCAAGAGCAATCCCATATTAAATAAAAAAAAAAAAAAAAAGCTCAATATCTCAAAAACGGCTGAACAAGATTTTCATGAAACATGGCATGAAACAACAAAAAAAATTTAAACGAAAATCGGTTCATCCATATGGGAGCTACGATACCGCAGACAGGTAAATACACAGACAGACACGTTAAACTTATGACACCCCTCTCTTTTTGCGTCGGGGGTTAAAAAAAGAGAGAAAAGGGATGATCTACGGATTATCGGCTCGCGTCACACCATATCACATTACACCTAACGCCAGCGTCAGATATTAAAAAATAATCAAATCACGAGTACGTGACTTGGTTTCAATTATTCGTTCCCATGGCCGCTCATTAAGGCTAATCCCGGTCCCATGGTGAGGTAACCCGAGATGCGCGGACGCATCACGCGCCGTGGGGGTGCACCCTTGTAGTGGATACAGTTGCGAAGATATGCGAAAAATTGCAGGGATGTTTCTCTTCAACTATCCTGTTTTTGAAAGCCTTTTTGATTTCCATAGATGACCGAGTGAAACGCAGGTCTTGGTTTCAGTTTCGGCAAAAATGCTGTAGATGAGCAAAATGCTTTTGAATGTCCGGCCGGAAGATGGCGGGTTTCCGGATTTCCCACTGTTCGCCTCTACTTTGATAATTAATTATACATGGTGTAACAAAAATGCCGTGGATCCGTTTAAGGAGTTAATTGGTATCGCATTCTGACTAGATTCTGATTGTCTCTTTCTGTTTTTTTTCTTTTTCTGTTTTTTCGACTCTTTGGGACCTTTGCCAAAATTTGCCAATTCCCCATAAAAAACAAAAAAAAAGTTTTTTTTTTACTTATTTCTAGTCAGAATGCGGTAACAATTAACGCCGTAAACGGATCCACGGCATTTTTGTTACAACCTGTATAGATTTTTTTTCGTGTCAGTATTTAAAAAAATTGATATGGGAAAAAGTTCACGTGGTCTACAGATCAGAGCCACTAGTTTGTAGGAGGGCTAATCGGCTTTTTTCTGTCGCTAGTTGCCATTGTTACGTTTCCAGGTTCACTTTTTAAAACTGTGATTTTAATATCGAAAATATCGTGCAAAAATTATGTGAACATGGTCTAATCTTCTTTGATTATGATTTAGAGCAATATTTTCTATAGCGGCTATAAATCTTTTTATTTTATTTAGACCAACAGCGTAAGAAGGTAGGTGCAGTTTTTTTATTTGGTACATATATTTATGACTTTGACTAACGCAAAAAACTGCAATTTAGCGATGATGAGAAATGACAAATTTGTCATTTAAAGCTCATATTGACATGCGCTAGACTAAGCGAGCGAAGCGTCTCCATTTCAGCTTTCGACGAAAATTCTCTCCTATGTATGTCTGTCTGTCCGGATGTTCTCCTCTACAGGTCGCATATCTCAACCGATTCTCGTGAAATTGTGCGAGCAGGTTCGATAATTATATGGATTTTTTTTGTCGAGTCAGTTTTTGGAAATTTTAAAATTTGAAAAAATATATATTGCGAGGTCTATAACATAAAAGATAACATAAAAGGGACTTTATTAACGATAGATATCGTGTTCAATTTAAAATTTACACAATCTAGTCTGATTCTAAAATCCTTTGATATTTTTACAGTTAGTATCCTGAACTGTCAAACCTATTTTACACTTTGCACTACCAATCTTCACATGAACAGACGTGGAACCTCGAGGCATTGTCCCTCGCGTCACGGATTTATGCCGCCATTACATTAGTGCAGCGCTGCAAATGAGAGCTATCGAGTTACGGCAATCAGCTGGAAGTGCTAGGGATGGGACATTATCGATAACAAGGACCGCCGCATGATATATTATGTAAGTTTATTGCTTTAATTTAATATTAATAGAAATACAATAGCAGGAACGTACCATACTGTCCCGAAATAATGTTATTCACCAGGATATGTCATAATGATTTATTATCAAAACAACCTAAGCTAATTTTTTTGAATCAGTAAACAACTACAATATAATAAAATAATTGCAAAATGCACTATTAGTATAAACACTTTTATTTAAGAATATGCAAAAATGTTAAATGCATGATCATAAATAAAACTTGTAACCTTAATTTTATTTATTCTAAAGGTTTACTTTTTACGTTGGATGACAGCCTCATAGCATGTTTTTAAGGTTTTTCAATTCAACCTCTATGTGTTATTTACTAGCTGGAAACCTTAAAAATAGAAAGTTATGGAATACGGTGACAAAACGGTTGGTCATTTTCACTATTTAAAATAATTAACTTCAAAAAGGTTTAATTATTGGCTTCCACAGCTAATGCGTTAAAATTGAATTTGCTTTCTGTTCAGGACTTAGAGGCTTCATACCATATATGCAACAAAATATACTCAACAAAGGCCTCTTATAACATAGTCGCATTCACAAATAAAAATTACCTTATAACAACTTATCGACATCGATTTTACTTTCTATCGATATTTTTCCGCACCGCACCCTCGCGACAGTGGTGTCGTAATGCGCTAACCGATTTGATGGATTGGCTTCTTTGCAGGCCCTTCTATTTGCAAACACCCTTGCAGGGATCGGCGGGGCGCGGGACAGGGGGAGGGGCTAATTAAAATTGGCACCCGACGTGGGGCCCTTAACACTACGTACAAATATAACCATACGGTTGAGATATCTGTTATGTCGCTACAGTTATGGTTCATTTCGGCTAGATTGAGCGCTTCCGGTTTTTGTGAGGATTTGGTTGCAAGTGAAAATATTGGCTGGTGACGTAATGACGTCATTTGCGTCGAACTGAGGATGTAAATGGAGGGGGGATTAATCTAGGGTTTTTTGGGTCCGCTCGCCACTATGCGGAGTGATTAATGCCCGTATTTCCATAACTTAAGCTTCGGAGAGTGTATGAAACTGTTTAGATTTATTCCTCTTGGAGTTTTCTTTATATATTTCACAGAAAACCTCGATAACATGCCTATTCAAGTATACACACTTGATTATAATGACTAACATTTTATTATCAGCGCGTTTTTATAAGACTGATATTTTTATCAATGCTAGCTTTTTTTGGTTATTTGCATATTGACGTTCACAGATCCGTATTGCCAAAAAACATAAATAAATTAAAACGTCAAAATTTACATAATCGGTATCGATAATTCAAAAATCAAATCTAAGGTTTTAACATTTTCATTTAAATTTTAAATGTCCCATCACTTAACCTGTCAACTACCTGTACAGAGCGGTTACAACCCCCGAACGCCACGTAGCGCTTACTACGCTTAATTATCAAGCCATAGACTACGGATGAGTTGACACTCTATTTGTGGGCGACTTTGCATTGCCAGTTGTTTCTTGAGAGGATCCATGACGTTTGCAAATTAAGGTGAGAAGGGGTGTATTCGGCTTTGCTTTTCTGACAGCTAACAGTGCAAATTTAAATAAATTTAATAAAATTTTGTATGACTGTGTCTTGCCATATATGTCTGCTATGGCATTTCGAGTGGTAAGATTTGACCGCTCGTCGGTGATGTGCATTGTTTTTCTATATTTGCGCGATTTTCTTTGTTAGTTATATTAAATGGCCAGTCCATTTATTACCACTGTAAAATAAATAGAATGGGTATAATCAATAAGTTTAAAAAACTTAACAGTTTAAAAGAAGTTATTTGATTTAGTTTTTACTATTCAAAGCTTTATCATACTTTTTTATAGGTCGGTAAGTTATCTAATTAAAATTAATTACAATATTCATGTCCTTATTTCAATCTATAATTACTTTAATCAAAAAGACTTTAAAAGTAACTACACGATGTTTTATAATTTTAATACACGCATTAAACGAACGTAAACCTACAATGTTACCCAAGCACTTTAAAATATCATTTTACGATTCATAACCCCTTGCACGTCTCCACGATTACGCAGCATTGAAAATTAGCTTAATATCTCGAATTGACGATTCCGCCCGGAACGGCCAATTAAGAGGGAATAACACTCGAATCTCGAATTATCCTGGAGATAGCGAGTTACGGGGTGCCTTTATAGACCATTACGGGACGCGTAACTCCTCGCTCGAATATTTTGTACACACTAAATGTTCGCTAGCTTTACGATCCATTTGATAGTTATGACAGTTTAGGCTTTTATAGATACTACAGGTGGATACTAGACGTCGTGCTAAATCTGATTTTGATTTGTAATACCTGCACGTACCTAGGTATAGATTCGAAGAACTCATTTGTCCGAAAAATACAGTACTGGCTATATCGATTTGTTCGAAAACATCGGTGATCCCGAAATTCCTAAATCAACTTCGGAACTTCGGAAGAACGATGCTTTGGACAAGTTTATTTTCGGGATTATGTAGTGTAACCAAAAAGGTTCATATACGAGACCATAACAAAAGGTTCTTTATACGTAGTACATGGAAGCTCCGCAATCTATGTCGCGTTAAAAGATTAACACCAGCTCCTAACGCCCCCGACCGTTCATCCGCGCATTGATTTCAATTTTAATTTTAATTGCGGAATATTATACAAAATTACATTGCTTAATATTCACCCCGGGCGGTGATTTTTGCATATTTTTAACCCTACGGCCGTTTGGGGCCGCGCGGGCTGATAAAAATCGCATATATTAACTAAGAGAGGGCCGGATTTTACTCGCAGATAGTCCGACGGTTTTCATTAAACCCGATACGGGTGAGATAGGTGTCGTATTTTATTGCCGAGAGCTTTCTGGAACGTCTTTTAAATTGTGGAATCTCAGATTGCGACTTTTTCCTGAGACGGCTTTAGAAATGGAGATAGTTTGAATCAATTTAAATCTCACTTAAATTGTGCGATTGTAGGAAATTCTAAAGTTTAAATGATATCTAGACCCCCGGTAGTGTGTCAGTCAAGTTCCCCAATAAAAAATCATTCCTCGTACTCTGAAAGTAGGTCATATCATATTTGACCACAGAAGCGGGTTGGAACTGTTGAAAGCGAGGCATGTTGCCACCTGGGTTGAAAAGTATTACGTTTTTTTAATGGCAGACGCCTGTACCACACCTCAGTAAAATTGTATTGATTTTCGGCACGTTAATAACAATTGAATTTAATATTGACATGTAAATGGGGACCCGGGTATGTCCTTAAACTACGACCAAGACCACCGGGGAATGGGCAGCAGCATTCCTAGAGTGCGGTGGAGATACTGCGATCGCCAACCCGCATGCCAAGCGTGGCGATTATGGCATTTACCCCCCATGAAATTGGGGGAGGCCTATGTCCAGCAGTGGACGTCCTAGGGCTGATATGGTGGTGGTGGTGGTGGTGGTGGGTGTAAATTGGCTTTACGAATAAACGAGTATGAGTATTATGAGTCAATATTGTAAATTGTGGTAATAAAAACTAAATTAAATCTGTTGATGTTTGAATATATTTTAAGCACAACATCATTCAAAAACTCAATTTGGCAGAAACTTGTACAGCCACCACCACCATCACCATATTAGCCGAAGGATGTCCACTGCTAGCATGCGGGTTGGCGATCGCAGTATCTCCACCGCACTCCAGGTATGCTGCTGCCCATCCCCCGGTGGTCTTGAACAGCCACACCACCATCAAATTGTAGTAAATTTTGAAACGTATGGTACGACAATTCGTTCAGTATCGAACTATTGGATTTCTCACTTCGTTCGGGCGCCAAATTATCTCGTCTGAAATGGTTGGCTTTCAAGCCTTGGTTAACAGTACTATTATACTTATACTTAAGCATCGCCAAAAAACCTGCATATATACGTGCCGCATATCAAGTTAATCTGGCAGTTGGAAGTGGATTTAAACTACTTGCAACCGAGCCACCGATATATGCTAATTTATTTTTAAAGCTTGGGCTAAAATGCAATCATTTCTATTTTTGCAATCTTGCCATCGTAGAACATATAAAAGTGTTTCTTTTGTCCTAAAACAACATGCAATGTGATAAGTAAGTAATATAACTACTAGTGGCTATATTACCGCGAAGCATTTCTATTGACCGCTCGAATTATTTTATTCTAATTTCAAAATTTCCAAAAACTGACTCGATAAAATAATACCGAATATGATTATCAAACCTGCTCACAAGATTTCACTAGAATCGGTTGTGAATTGCGACCTGTAGAGGAGAGCAGTCGGAAATCCGGAAATCCTTCAGCCGGACATACGAAAGCATTTTTTACCGAAGCTGAAACAGAGAACTTCGTTTGACTCGGTCAAAAAGACAAAAGTGCACAAAAAATCAGAAGACGAAACATACAAATAGAACTGCGACTATAATCATTCGAATAAAGTTTAACAAAAAGTCACCAGCGTGATGTGTATGACAAGCAAGTATGCATTAAGATTCGTCGCTGAATCGTTTAAATAGGGTTAAATGTAGCTGGGGTGACGTTTACAACCACCCGGTGATGGACTCCTGACGTGATTCGATTTTGATGCCACATCATTAAAATGCAAATATAATAGACAACCCGAGACTTCCAATGAGACCATAATGGCGCCAAAAATCATCATAATAAAAACGTCGTAACTTTTTTACGACACCAAAACGTCAAACGCTGAAACATCAATCAAACGTAACTTAAATATTGACTAAGCAACGCTGAAAATTAAATTGCGTTCAGAATTAACAATTTACGGACAAATAAAAAGTCTTTTTAAGACATGCAATCTTAAATTGCTATTAAAGCATGCTCTGCGGGGGGTTAAGCGACTCTCAGTAGGTATCCGTTTGATTGTGCCATATTCTTTTACGCGCTTTTTAGGGTTGTTTAATAGTAAATAAAGATTTAGATGGAGTTTATTGGCTATTAAGCAATAAAGGAGATTAGATTGATTCTTTACAAAAATCTGCGCATTAACTTGAACAAATTTAGACAAAAACATTATTAAGACAAAGAGTGAAAATTGATCGACTTTTCGGGACTTGAACACAGACACTCGATTATCATCATCACACATCAAAATGAAGTGAAGAGATTATCGTAAGTTAAATAAGATAAAAACATTTTTAAGACTTAGGTTGGGTTGCACCAAACCGTCTGTAATCGTAAGCGGTGTTCGTTAAATTATGAATGTATGGACAAGTTTCTATGGGATGACAGCTGCCGGCGCCATATTTAACGTTGATCAGTCTGTGATCGTAAGTCGGTGCAACGCAGCCTCAAAATATAAATATTAAAGTAAATTTAGCAACAATATAAATAATGTGTACAAAAAAGTATCTCCAAGGCTCCAACCCACGCGGTCAGCACGCATGGTCCGTTGCGGGCACCAGGACCGCATTAATCGAAGGCGCCGTGTGCGGCCTCTCATATCGCGTATTTATGAACACCGCGCGCCCATGATCGCCTGGTAACTATATACGTGTGGTGATTAATTTGGGGTGCTACGGGGCTCCGGTGTTGTCCCCGACAAGCTCATCTTTTATCGTCTTCATCAGCTGGTTAATACTATTTCTCATACGCGAATTTAAAAATAAATACGCGCGCCTTAACCGACTGCGACTACGCACGAACGGGATTGCGTTTTGTTTAAAAAATTCGTTCATTATTTTTTGCTAGATACTTCTAATTTCTAATACGCCTATTTATCATGTAATACTATGCTGGTGATAGATAACCTCAGAATTACTGAACCGATTTAGACGCGGTGTTTACCATTTGTAACTATTCTCATTGATGGATTTTACGTATAAGTCTATACCTATGCACACCAGCCCCGTGCTTCGGGTGTGTTGCAGTGCAATGGCTATGCACTGCAATACACGCGAGGCGGTTGGTCGCTAATTTAACTCATGAAATTCAGACACGCCTTCTTACATCATTTGTAAAGTTGACAGTTGATATATCTACAGTTAATTGACATTGACAGCTTCATTTTAAACACTGCCTTTTTGCTTATAAGTCGTATTAATAATGGCATCTGCCGTATAAATTACCACAAATCAGCTGAATTCATTTGTCAACTTCCACCTACACGTGAGAGCTATACGTTCACATGATGGAATTTCCAATATTTCAAAAAATAATTGAAAAGATTTTGACAAATAACACTCACCAACGTTATACGTTACATTGGATCGAGAAACCTGTATCACTAAAGTATCTCAAGACGTAAATTAATACCCAAACAAAACGAAACTAACTGGAAATATTATCAAAAAACCGCACGGTGTCATCGGCCTACACCGATCCCCGATATACGACGATACAATCGCATTCTCTGCCTTCAGCCGACCGTCTCGCCACCAACAACACAAAACCAACCATATCTCAGACTTTATAAGGACTAATGTTGAATGAATCGCTAAAATTGTTGCATTAAATTAAAATTAAAACCATAGGTATGCGAAAAACGCATTTAATTAAGCGCGCAGCGGTCGATCAGTCAATCTCGCAGAAGGTCTAACATTTTCAAAATGGCCGACGCAAACAAAATGAAACTCAGGATTAAAATATAGATCCGGTTCGCGAGTAAAGGCTGAATGCTAAGCGTAGCTCGGGACTAATTATTATTTGAAGAAGGCCATGACTGACGCTTTATAGGCGACGTCGTACGCTTCGCGAATATTACACATTCGGACCACCATAAATACATTGCCGTGATGAAACTAAAAAGCAATGGGCGGAAAAATCTGGCACGTTTGGCGCCAAAAAGTAAACGTCTGCCAAAACTTTTCAGCGGTGCCAACGTAGCGGATAGCGAATGTTTCTGGTGTTGCCCGGCGAGCTGTCATCGATTTGAAATTAGGTTCGATGATATAATTGAGTAGTGATTATCTATGCTCGTAAAGTGCGTTTTATGGTGGCCCGGTGCCCTGCGGGATAAATCAGGTGAAACACAAATATTACTGTCAGTGGGCGCGTCATAAACGCGCTCGCGATCATTCCTGACGAAAATAAACCGCGTGTCGCATCGTAAACTGCAGTTTTGCGTATTGCTCATTTCGCGAATCCCCGGATTAAGTCGGATTGATGTCGTTTTGGTGCGTCTTGCGTGCATAAATAATCTGAGTAACAAGCTCGGCCGAATAATTGCTCGCTTGTTATGTGTTCCTGGTTGCCCGGTTAATTAAGCCGCGTCTATTATTTATCGTTGTTTTCTGACCGCCGCGGCTTTAGATAACTTCACTGTACTTTACTGGACTTGCTCTTTTTGTATCTGTCTAATAGCAAGACAAAATTACTGTCAAAATAGAATGGTTATTCATCTTGGGTAAAATGAGGCACAATTTTAGTTACAGTTGCCGCAATTGTCTTCTTTAAGTTGTAGTCCAACTATATGCATATGACACCTCCAGAATATTTGGTCTATATAAACTATGATTAGACGCTTACCAATAAGCAGACTTCGAACATTTTACACCATACGAGTAGCAGTAGTATATATGAAAAAATGTCTGCCTTAGGAGTTCATTTTTGTGACTGCATTGCCCTACATGTTGTTTTATAGCACGACGTTACCCTCATCCAAACAGTAATGTAACCGGAGTACAAATGACCAGGAGCTCAAAAAACCGGGGCCAAGACAAACACTGTCCAGCCCGGCATCGAACCCACCCACCTCGTTAGTACCACAACAACCTGACCAAACGAAATCCCCAAAACTCTCGAAGTAATCTCGATCTTAACACGTCTAACTAAGGTTTAAATTTGAGTGGTGCGATTTGCAAGTTAAGTCGTTTGGGAGTGAGATGAGAGAAGATTTATTCCCGAGTGTCGCCAGAGTCAGTTGGCAATGTTTTGATAGAAGTGTTCGCGGAAATTGCACCTCGATTTTTTTTATCCATGTTGGACCAAAAACAGATTCTGTTCGTGCTAATTCTCAAATCTGTAAATCATTTTATTTTACTTTAATCGTGATTGTTCTAATTTAATCAATAGATTTTTATAGGTCGCTCTTGTTACATGTTTGGTGTAGTCAGTAGCTGCATGATTAGAAACAGAGAATTTAAAACATACATATGTATCCTTTTCGTCACGGTAGTATAGCAAACGTAAAAAGAGGAGGCATGAGTCTCTGAGATCTGCAGTGACACGAATAGCCAGAATATATTAATTAAGCACTAGAATTCTTGCTTTCATGCCTAATTGAATCCCTTTTTGGCATGATATTGGGAGAAAACGGTATCCCATGTTTTTTATTCAGGGTATGAAAGTTATCTCTATTCCAAATTTCATCTAAATCTGTGCAGCCGTTTTGATGTGATTAAGTTACAAACATCCAAACTCGTAGACATCGCGATTTTTTTCTAGTTTCAAAATTTCCGAAAATTGACTTGACATTTCTTTATAATAATCAAACCTGCTCACAAAATTCCATGAGAATCGGTTGAGAAATCCGACATGTAGAGGAGAACACCCGGAAATCCGGCCATCCGAAAGCATTTTTGCTGAAGTTGTAACGGAGACCTTCGTAGTAGATAGCTTATAGCAGTAAAATAAATCCATACATCCGTCCGATTTGGCGCACCCACACAAACACACGTCATTACATTACAGTAAATTTAAGGGCATCCGGATTTTTTTGTCACGTGTGCCGCGCAAACCCTTTCGCTTCCGGTTCCAAAAAGGACTTAAGAGTGCGCAGTACGTTCGGTTCTCCATACAAACGTATTTACGCTCTCATTTTAAAACGCCATGCTAGAATAACATGAAACTTTGTATAGACAATGGGATCCGGCATATCTAGGTCGGAAATTTGTTTCTGTTGCTTGAAATTATAATGGAGAATAAATACAACGATTATTAAGGTTTTCATACAAGCCGTAAAAAGCTCAAAAAAACTGCTGTATTTTTTTTTCATTTACAATTTCTAGCAACAGAAACTATTTTCCGACCTAGATATGCCGGATCCCATTGTGTATACAAAGTTTCAAGTTATTCTAGCATGGCGTTTTAAAATGAGAGCATAAATACGTTTGTATGGAGAACCGAGCGTACTGCCACGTACTGCGCCCTCTTAAGAGACTCTAGTTGACATACTGCCCCAAGCTACAAGTATACATCTACTGTGCCAACTAGCTACCCAAGAAACCATTGGCATAGGCCACAGTGATGTCACACTTGACAGAACTTTGGCACCGTCTCGGCTGACGTCACTCTGTAATCACATTTGCGCTATCTATCAGCCGTGGCTGGAACAACTTCGTACAATGGGAGTGTTTCGGACACAGCCTTAACAAATATGTGGCGACGAGGATATCTTGTCTTGCTCGTTTGTCTTCGTAAAGATTACAAAAGCTGAGATGAAGAGGTGAAATATAGTATTGAGAACAACTTGGCTCTCTCTCTTTCTTTTTGACTTTTAATGGCTTATGAGTTCCTTGGCTGAAGCGGGTTTTTCATACTTAGTATCCGACCGAATTTTCGGTTTCAGCTTCATATGTACCTACATGTTACCTACCTACCAGTCAGTGAGGTACCTACCACCATACTAAATGGCTAAAGGGCGTCCACTGCTGGACATAGGCCTCCCCCAAATTTACGGGGGGTATACGCCATAATCGCCACGCTTGGCATGCGGGTTGGCGATCGCAGTATCTCTACCGCGCTCCAGGAATGCTGCTGCCCATCCCCCGGTGGTCTTGGTCGTAGTTTTAGGACACACCCGGGTCCACTTAGGACATACACACTATACACTGAGGTACCTACCTATCAGTCGTTATTTGTAATGCATTGCATACGTACCATATAGTATATACAGGAGTGGCGCTGTTCTTCCAGGAGTTAACGATCTGTGGCTGTGTACAATTTAAGCTCTTACCACATAAGACAAGCGTTATGCAACGTAACGTTAAAAATAACCTCATACGTGCTATGTATCCGTCGGGCCACTAGCTAAAAATGCGTAAACACAGACACACGCGTTTATTTTTAATTACTCCAACCGTGAGTGGAACGCATCTTTTCCTTAGAAAACTCACAGCGCAGTTTTCTTGGAAAAATAAATCGTAATAAACCGTCTTAAGATCTATTTTTGTAAATATAATTGATTAGATGCGATGTAAAACATATTTTAACGTTAATTGAATGTCAACGAGTCACTGAGAATACTGAGATAACTTTGCGTTGACGTGAACGTTGCGTTTCGGGGTCGCGTTCTATTTTTAATTACGTGTTCTATTTTTGAAGCAGTACACATTATTTTCTTTGATTGATATTTGGAATTCAAATGTAAAATGTTGCTTGGATACTATGAATTGTTTAAAGAAAATTTCTTGTTGATTTTTGACATGTCATGTTACTATGATTCCATCTCTATCGAGTGATAGCGATAACTCAACCACAATCGAGATGGAAGTATGACGTAAGGTTCAACCACCGGAGCATTGAAATGTTAATATCCAATAAATTTCACAAATTGTACACACTCCTTAGCTCAGTTTCCTAGAACAACTATGTCCTATTAGACTTTTTCTATTTTATTTAACCTTAGCTAAACGTTTGGAAGTGTCACATGGCCGTTAAAGACGTAGATTTATACGCGAAGCACTGATTTATGTGATGTGATGATGGACGTTCTAAGAAACGGTAAAACTACGACAATGTTGGCGCGATTGAGATAACATTAACGACATATAAATTAACATAAAATACATGTTTACAACTTCTAACATCTAAGTATGATAGCATAGATAATATGTAGTAACCCATACATAGTCGTGAATATACTTGTAATAAGTGCCTGTTTATTTCTTTTTCACAATAATTGCTGCACCGATTGAGATGGACTTTGGTATAAAGAAAGTCTGAGTCTCGGAAAATACTTAAGAGGTTTTATCCCGACAGGTCTAAAGGAAGAATAACTACAACTTAGAAAAGTTGCTAACCCCCGATATTTTCATTTCTTAGCTCAATATCTCAAAATTGGCTGAACAGATTTTCATGAAAAATGACTAACAACACTCGGGATAATATTATCTATGTCACAAAAAAAAACTAAACGAAAAATAACTACAACTTAGAAAAGTTGAAAAACCCCCGACATTTTCATTTCTTAGCTCAATATCTCAAAATCGGCTGAACAGATTTTCATGAAAAATGACTAACAACACTCGGGATAATATTATCTATGTCACAAAAAAAGCTACACGAAGAATAACTACAATTTAGAAAAGTTGAAAAACCCCCGACATTTTCATTTCTTAGCTCAATATCTCAAAATCGGCTCAACAGATTTTCATGACAAATGACTAACAACACTCGGGATAATATTATCTATGTCACAAAAAAAAAAACTAAACGAAGAATAACTACAACTTAGAAAAGTTGAAAAACCCCCGACATTTTCATTTCTTAGCTCAATATCTCAAAATCGGCTGAACAGATTTTCATGAAAAATGGCTAACAACACTCGGGATAATATTATCTATGACACAAAAAAAAACTAAACGAAATCGGTTCATCCGTTTGGCAGCTACGATACCACAGGCAGATACACAGACAGACACGTTAAACTTATAACACCCCTCTCTTTTTGCGTCGGGGGTTAAAAAGGAGTGGAAGTTTGTATAACAGTGCGATTAATAAGTTCAACTTGGACAAAGCCGCGGGCAAACGCTACTTTTCAACTTATTGTATCTTGGGCATATTATTTTTTTTATATTTAAAGATGTCGCGCGATTCACCTGCTACAAAAGTACTAGGGCCGTATAAATATTAAAGAGGTAGCCCGAGCCACATTTGCATACGATGTTCAATTACGATCCGGGAATATGGTACGCATTATAGCCAGTTATTACCTATATTGTTATGCTTTTCTGGTATCCGCATGATTGTTTCTTGTTCATGTTTTTTTCATAAGGGGGAGTTTTCTTTTATGAAAATGTTTGCCACGCTGTCTAGTGGGGTATGAACAATAAAAACATACACGCTCTACCAACAGCTATTAGTCGTATTAGTGTTATAGGTAGGCAAAAACCACACTACGTAGGCAATACTTCTATGTAACATAAATATAAGTAGTTACTCTATGTATACATACTTATACATACCCGTATTCAAGAAAGTTCCCCATTAAGAAAAAAATCTTTATTAATATAAGAATTAGCGGCAACAGAATTAGTCCTTACAAGATCTCACTGGTTCTATGTGGTATGGCACTAGTACCGCCACCTGTTGGGGAGTAGCGGCGACGGACTGAAAAAAAATCGATTACCCCATTTCAATTAGGATCTAACCTCCAACGATTACCCGAGGCGTTGTAATTTAAATAAAGAATGCGGTTAGCATACGAGACGAGCATTTTCTTAAACTAGTTTTCTTTTTAAACGACAAATGGCTTGCGGTGGGAGACCGCAACGGACTATGGCGTTTATGCTAAGCATTATGGCTAGGTCTTGTTAGTGCTTGTTTTATTGTACGTTTGTCGATTTTTTTTTAAATTTCCTAACAGGTTAGTTACCGCAGAGTTGCGGTGTCCAGGTGTACGCTTTAAGCGCATGCAATTTAGAAAGTTTTCTTTTTACCTTGGCTATTTCTTGAATGGCAATGACAGCGAATTCTAAAAATGTCGTCAAACATTGGGGATGTCACTAAAATGTACAAAAATGAGGTGCAAGTAGGTACTCAAGTGGCCCCTGATTGAGCGTCAGTATCTGTGTTGAACGGCCCTTTACCGAACCATAGAAGCTACACTCAAGTGACATTATCAATGAGTCCTTATTATTATGTTGGCTGCGATCTGTGCACCTCGCTGCGTGCACGTTATCACAGGGCTTGCGCGTCATTGTTGAGCACAAATATTATGATTATCTTAGCGTTTTTCCCCGGAAATATCTTGAATAAGGCCAGGCTCCGCTTTGGCACCTAATTTCAAGATTTGTCGTAGGCAAATGTTTTAGGAAAGGGATGTCAGCGAAGTGCCTTCCATACCATAGGGAAAACTAGTCATTGTTTGGATTATACCTTATTCCTCACTATTCCT
This sequence comes from Notocelia uddmanniana, assembly GCA_905163555.1. Classification (NCBI taxonomy): domain Eukaryota; kingdom Metazoa; phylum Arthropoda; class Insecta; order Lepidoptera; family Tortricidae; genus Notocelia; species Notocelia uddmanniana. The sequence continues at coordinate 22,531,153 of LR991070.1, read as the reverse complement.
ATACCGTGAAGCTATATATTTATTTATTTATTCAGTTTAAGGAATACCAACAGTTACAATAGGTAATAGTGCAAAGCCAATTAAAGGAACTCACAGATAGAAACGGAGTAAGTAATTTAACACAATTTACGCGCACAATTGCTCTATTCTATCACAGTAAAATTTATATTTATTAGTTAAGTTTATTTTCAATTTAATTTATATGACCAAATATATAAAACGAACGAAAGCTCAGCTAGGCTGTGGTATTATCATCTGCTAAGTAATAAAAATAATAAATATACATGTTTTTTTTGACTTAAACACTCAGAAAAGTCGTAACCTTTAAAGCCACTATGGATCACGGCGAATTGAAAAATTAATTCGCTAATTTTGGTCTCTCTGTCGGAGTCGATCTATTAAATACATCAATATCCAGATTTTTTTATATAATTGCATGCCTATGTTACTATCAGCTTCAAAGTTAAGTGACCATAGATAGGTAGACTTTATCTGGTTGTAATATGGTTCATGAAAGGTCCGTTAACTATTATGTCTGAGTTGCTTGTCGGAGCGAACCGATTTCGAGTAGGTGCATATTGCGACCGGCTAGTACCTAAACACGGCTAAGCCCGCTAGTCAGGTATCGATCACTAGGTATTATTAGTCGCATGTCTGTTTAATCTGTGCGATTATTTCGAATGACCTACACGTTACATTAGACGTAATCCGGTAATGGCGGCGGTTGGTGTTGCCAGTGCTTAAATTCATTCCCTGAGTTAAGGATAAACACTATTTTAGTATCTATGCGAATTGATTTTAATTCTGTCAAGCAAAGTTTTTTGCATTTCTGTAGAATGAAAACTATAAACAACAAGTTAGCTGCTATAATTTAAAAAATGTGGCAGAAATAATACCGCCCGTTATGATAAAACTTTGAAAAGACTATAAACTGTTTTGAATTTTATTAAAATTGCGACCTCAAACGAATGGATATCGACAGCGAGGCGGGAAGGCGCGAAAACTTTTTCTTTTTCTTATTTAGCCAAGTGACGCCGACGGAGTGCGCATTATGCCAGCCAGTGTTCTTTTACTTTTTTTTCATCCACCCCCACTCGGATTACTCACTCAGCATGCGCGTAGTGTCATTATACCTAATTTCATAAAAAATACGATGTGGGTAAAGTTTTCGTTTTTCTGGTGTGAATTATGCCCTTGATTACGCGTTTGGCATGCCGCTTAAATTACACCGGGTTTAATTAAAAACGTCTCGATGTCCGGCTCATGGCGTCTCCGGCTGAGGTTACACATCGGCAAGTTTTACAATAAAATATAAAAATAATAAGGACCGTAGCGAAAAAGCAATAACATGCACGTCAGAAATAACTTGAATTACACTTTTAATCTTGTCAAATCCCCGTTTTTATTGGCATCGGGCGGTGGACATAATTTTCGTTTTCAAAGTTTATTTAATAAGGACTACTCGCTATAAGAAATCATATTAAGCCGAGGGTTGAGCTCTCATATAAATTCGCGATTTTTATAACCACCTCATTATTATTTTTGAACGCTTGAAATGGCCGCTTATGAATAAAAAGTTGTCTTTATTTTGATGCAAAAATATTGTTAGCCGACAAAAAGTAACGCGAGCGCGCTGCGTAGGTTTGTTTTTATCGGCGAATATAATCATGTAATAAGCGAAATTCTCTACAGCGATGACATATGTCGGAAAGAAAAAACTTACCGGGAATGTTTTTATAGTGTTATATAAGGAGTTAGTTAAAATCAATTACCTACATTGAGAGGAAAAATACTGTCGGATGGTCGTTGAACTAGCCATCCATGGGGGCTACGGGGTAGGCAATCGCGGGAATTATAAAATTCCTTGGAGTCACCTGGTCTGCGGCGGGACTACATTCCCGGGATGCCTGCTCTATTACCAAGTGCCCGTTTTAAATCATACATTTTTTAACACAACGTTTATTTTAAGTAGATGGCTATTTTGTCAAATTACTATAATTTCGGTCAAACTAACTACGACCTGTCAAAATTGAGGTCGGTAAATCATCGGCTTGACCCTTTTTTGTGATTCTTTAATAATTTCTTTAAGGGCTTTTTAAACGAGGCACATATTTGGAATAGCTGCTGACGGGTACGCTATGGGCCTGCTAAGTGGAGCAATCAGCGAAGGAACCCATTCTGGCTCTATTAAAATAACGATATTAACTGTCATGGCAGCAACCACGCGTGTAGAATGTAAACGACTGTTCACAGGGATGGAGGCTTCGAAAACGTGCACAGCTGTCGAAGACTGAAGATATTCATGAATGGAAGGTCCGTGAGTAAGTTCAATGAATGAAGAAAAACAAACATCGGCTTATCCGCCGCGGCCGATACGAGCGGAACTATCGGCGGCGAGCGACGGAGATTTATTCTCTCTCTCATTATTCATATCTCAACAAAGAGGGGCATAAATTACAAGCCCCGAAAATATCTAAATCCTAATCCATTCGCCTCGCCTGTCCCCGACTGAATCCGATTTTAAAATATTTATGAAAAGGCAACAAAAAAGCTAAAAAAACAACTCCCAGAGACAGATTTAAAAAATAATAAAAAAATACTCGAGAGCCAGCGTCGGAAAAAAGTTAAAATGATTGTAGGGCATCGAGATGTTGCGTTGTTTTTTTACGTATCCCAGTTTCATTAGATTCGTTTCAATTCTGTCGAGATTAGTCGGAGAAAGGTCTCTTAAGGATAAAACGCGAGGCCGTTGATTTATAGGGATTCTTTCGTCGGACGATTAGAGGCGAGGGATTAATTGTTAGAGTAGTGAGTCAGGTGCTGAGGAGACGGCGACGGTCGCGAGTCGGTTGCGGAGTCAATTGGGCAGAGCGCGCTCAGTCATACGGCATTGTGCGTCCACGTGTGCCGGCGCTGCCCGTGACAGCTCCGAAAATTAGTCACGTGGCCCGTTAATAGCCGCGAGGGTGGCACTCGCCGCTTTTTTCCCCAGCCACGGTTGTTTACAACAGTTGGTGGCTATCGATCCGCCCGGATATAGACGTAAATACGGCGTTATTCATCGAATGAACGCTGTTTGCCCGCCGCCCTCGTTTTTGTTGTCTCGGCTGTTTTCCATCGATTTCCCGCCGGACCGTGCACCGACTCATTGCGGGGGTATTATGTGTTATCTTCGGAGGTTCTGCGCTTTTACATGTAATCGGCGGGTGTATCGGGCCGCAGGCTGTGCGTGCGTGTGTGCGTGTGTGCGTCGCTCCGGCTCTCGGGGCGCACTGCTCGATTAGCGCGGCCGGCACCGCCACGCCGCCTGATTGGGCCATCCATCACCGCCGCCGCCCGCGCGCCCCGCGCCCTCTACCCTCCGGCCCTCCGCCGCGAGGACTCCTCTCGCGCCTGACACGCCATTCTGAACCTTGCATCACAAGCACAACAGCTACAATCGTGCGGCGCCACGCCGGGCCGGCGCGTTAATGCCGCGACGCGCGCAACAGAGATCGAGGCGTATTTTTAAGACGGATACTTAGTGCGTTACATTATTATAGTTTTGTTTTTTTTCGTCTCGGCCGTGTAACCCACACGGTTCGTGTTTTCATATGGCGGCCGGGTCGACGCACCGGCCGGTTATGATACCGAATGCCTTTAGATTTTTGATTGAGGTTTTATTTTATTTGGCGCGACGTTCGTCCCGATTACGTTTCTCGTATTCTTTTACCGGTCGGCCGGTTTTTGTTTCGACGCGTTTCATTGTTCGTAACAAGATCGATTTTAACGATAAGCCAATGCTTCTAATGAAGACGTGGGTGTGCCCCGCTTTAATGACTGGGGCTTTTAACGGCGCAGCTACTAGCACAAGCTGCGGCAGCTCTCTCCATTACCACTTTTGCACTACCAAGTTTTCGTTGCAGCTGTCCCGTCACCTAATGTTGCCAGCGCTAGGGAGTCATTACCCTGTTTATATACTCCGAAAACGCTTTTAAAAAACCAATCATACCACTCATAGCATTAGCATACCGCGGTGGGCGGGTGAAAGGTCGCGGATGAAGCGTACAAATTGCATTCTCACGCGCGGACCGCACGATTCGAAAAAATACGAAAAACCACAAATTATCGTCAATATCTTATTGCCGCGTAAGGTATCACCAAAATGGGTGTTCATTATTAATATTGCCAGATTTTACGAGGTTTTTACGTTCCTGCTCACTTCCGCGGAGTTTATTGGGTTAGCGTGGTTGGTACATGCATTTTATGATCGCAAGGCGAGCCGTTTACTTGGCGAAAATATTATCTCGTAACGACGAATTGACAGGTGACATGGACGTGAAGTGTTTTACGGCGGGGCCGTGTTTTACTGCGGGTCTAGCCTTAATTAGAACCGTTTTATTTAACGAAGGCATTTTATGTGGACTGGTCGTAAATAAATTAAATTGAAGCAGCGTGTGCTCTATATAGGTACATTTATGGGAACAAAATGCCTAACTGTAAGCAGTTAGGTAATAAAAAAAAATTGATTTTTGCCTAAATGAGGAACATTAGGTACTCTCTCGAGGATGTGTTGAAAATAGGGGACCTGCATTTGTCTCAAATTTTAATGGAATTAGAGTCATGGTTTCTTTCCATGTTTTGTTTTTTCTGTCACGAATGTCCTCTTCCATTCTATTCATGTCAAAAAAGGGGTCGGCAGCGAGCTAGAAATTGTTCTGGAGAAAACCACTCTCCCTGTACCAGATTTTTCTACCCATATCCTCTCTTTGTACTTTCCAAAAATCTGATCTTAGTAGTAGCTAATTGACTATATCGTATAACCTACCCTTATATTATGTATTCTTTCAGACATCCATTTAAAAAACGAGCAAAACGATGTAACACGCATATTCGCAATCTTTGACTACACCACGATCTTACAGCTCCAAGACCTAGGTATCAAGAATCAATCGCTTATAGAACACTCGTTAAGGTCCAAGTTATTTAAATTGCTCGAAATCCAAGAGTAACGCAATGGTGGACGGAACAGGTTTACGGCTATCAAGCTATCTGTTTACGAACCTTTCGGTAGTGAGTTCTTTGTAACACAATTTGATCCCTAGATTCGTAAGAACTTTGTGTGATTGGAGATCCGACGTATACTGGTTTGCCTTCAGCAAGGCGGTCAGTAAGGTCCGTGAACAGCTTAGCAGATTGCAACGCACGATAGATACCATAGGCTTAATAGCTGGAGCTTACAAAGTAACACGGTTATTCGTGTGGAACAAAAACTGTTACCTTAGTAACGGTAGCCGGAACTGAAAAACTGTGATAGATGCGTTTTGTTGACTTTGTGATTCATTGGATGGTTGCCTACTTTAAAGTTTCTTTATTAAAGACATACCAAGGGGTTTTTCTTCATGTGCAATGTGCATGGACGTTGGTTATCAAGCCTATTCAAACTTTAGACCTTGTATTATGGGACCATGACTGCAGGTACTCATAATATGCAATCAAAGTGAAAAAATTAAGAATTGTTCACCACGAGTGGAAAAAAGGGAAGTGATTGAAGGTTTGTCGCGTTTCTTCATTGTAACTAGGAAAAAGGGAACCCCGCGATAGCTCAGTTGGTTCAGAGCAGTAGCACTCAGAGGACGCAGAGGTCATGGGTTCAAACCCCACTTATAACAAATAATTTTTCAGTTCTTCAACCTGATTGGAAATTATATTTCGTTAGTATATAGACGCTTCCGCTTGGTAAAATTTAAAAAAAAAACACAGGAACCATGATTATGAGTAAATTTTGCTGATAAAATAGATGCATCGGATCGTCAAAAGAGCATACCGCTTAAATGTGAAAAGCCAAACACATATCTTGTTTTCGCTTTAAAACATACAATCTCGATGTTTTCAAGGTAAGAGTGGAGAGCCATCTTCTGGGTGAGCGTGTTCCGTCTTAGACCTTGTTTTAACTTTTCATCAGGTTAGACTAGGGTCAAACGCAACCGTGGTAGCATGCTAGCGATCCCATGATGCCCCCTTAAACGCCGAGACGGTTAACGCCGCAGAGGTTTTTGTGGGTATTTCCTTCTCTTATGGAAGGGTGAGTCCCATATACCCCCCCTATGGGCCTTCCCCTGGGCCCGGGGGATGCCTTAATGCATTTTCTCTGCGTCAAAAAAAGGTTCAAACGCAATACCTACTCATTATGAGAAGAACCAGTATGATCTTCTGCAATTAATTACTTTAAATGTTAACGACGTAGACATGAAGGAATTCTCGAAGCAATTCGATTGAACCTCTGTTAGTGTTAACCTGCAACGTTTGAGGTTCAAGAATGGTGCAAGGACGATATAAACCGCTGATATTATCATGGTTATCGCATCCAGCCTAGCTAACATGTTCACTTTCATTAAACATAAAGCTAAATACATACTTACAAGTATTTAAGGAACGGATGTCTACTTGTACATAAACGCGATTGTGCTACGCTGTTCTATTTTTCATTTACATATATAAAATAGGTAAGCATTTGACTAATATAGTGGTCGGCGGCTGAGAAGTCAATTCTGACACCTGTCATTACCATATAGTTTATAACCTCAAAGGGACTTTTTGGATATAAACTGTATGGAAATGACAGGTATCAGGATTTACTTCTTCACCACCGACTACTATGATATCTGACCTATGGTAAGTGATGATCTGGAGGGTGGGTGGAGTTTTGTGTCATTAATAAAATCGATTAACTTTTTATTACACCACGCTGGTGGCATACAAGTGTACGGCCCACCTGATGGTACGCGGTCACCGTAACCTATGGACGCTTGCAGCTTCAGGGGTGTCACATGCGTGTTGGCAACCCTTTAAAAAATAAAATTCTGTTTTCAGGTAAAGGTTTTGTACATCGCTTTGGCTATTGGAGTTTTGGAGGTGCTTCTTCAAATAAGTGCCTACATCGGAAAGGTGACGCGCTCCGCCCAAAGCCCGAAATGAAGAACAATATCTCTTTTCTTGATAATGATAATCCTTATAAATTTTTACCCATAAGATCTGAGATGTTTAAGATTTAACCGTGACTCTTTCGTGTGGCGGATTTGTACATTTCTGGATTCGTACTATTCCAATGTCACCGCGTCTACCAACCTAAAATCAAAATCAAAATCAAAATCAAATATTTATTCTGCAAATAGGCCACAAGGGCACTTTTACAAGTCAAAGCGTGAATTTATACAATTAAAAAAAACTGACAATCTTACTTAATAATAATGATTTAAAAAATATACTGATTCACAATTAAATAAAAAAAGCCTAAACCTAAAATTCGATATTACTAATATATGTTAAACATAAAATAAATTTTGGCTGATCCCGGTTGCTGTCTATGATAGCAGTCGTTAAGCCAAGTTAGACACCTTCGGGCGGCTTGAGAACTTCTAACAGTCAAGTTGCCCACTCACTTGGCAAGCCTAATCGCAATAAGGTCTAGATTCCCCTTGAGTTAGGGTCAGATGGCAGTCGCTTCCGTAAAAACTAGTGCCTACGCCAATTCTTGGGATTAGGTAGCGGACCCCAGGCATCCTTCAGGATAAAATTCTACTGGGTGAACGCTAGGATGATAATGATTAACTAAATCCATGGGCGGCGCTAATCGCTTACCATCAGGCGATTCGTCTGCTCGTTTGCCTCCTATGTCATAAAAAAAATTGGCTACAAATTTGCCGACTTTAAAATCTGCTGCCCTAAGGTCCAGCCTGCTTATCTTATTAGTAAATTCGCCACTGTACAAGGATATAAGAGACGTTCATCTTTATCATAATTATAGGTAGAGCCTGCTCCATGTACAGATGCAATATCTGTCCATTTGAGGTGAAGAAGGGCACATCGGAACGGCATTTTGCTTATATTTGGAGCAACAGCCCAACTGGGGAAGTATCTCCACCTTGTAGGAGACCGCAGCCTTAATAATAATACTACTCGATACTCTTTAGTCCTGGTGTTCCTGGAGGTGAGCAAGGTCGACAGAGCTCCACAGGTACACCTTGTTGATAGTGAGGGACCTGCATTACGACTATGTCTCTAGCTGCCAACACAATGAATCCTCGAGTCAATAAAAAGTCAGCAACGCACTTGTGATTCTTCCGGAGTGGAAACCGTCCATAAGCTACGGCTGCTTATTACCATCAAGGCAGGCCGTAAGTTTGCCATCCTCGTTTAAAAAACCTAATGGAGCGGGTATAGCCTAGAATAGCGGCGCGATCATCGACATTGGGCCCCGATAGGTACAACACGCGTCAGCGCTGATTGCATGGCAAGGAACGCAGCCGATTACACGGGCCTGGAGGCGCGGGTCGCGCTCGTAATGAAGTCTGACCCGATCGCATCGCCCTTAAAAGGTTCAGGCGAAATGAGCGCCTCGAGACCGCTGGCAATACTAAAATGCATTTCTGCGCACTCAGGCGGTGAGCTTTGACTTTCTCAAACCAGATGAAGATTAAAAACACGCGAGTGAATATGGATTCAAACCCAATGATGGAAAACTTAAGTTTGGGTGCGATGGGATCGGCGCTTGCGATGTTTTAAAGCGGAAATGACGCTAACGAACAACGATTCCAGCTCTAATTTGCGGACATGGCGAACGATCGATCTCATTGGACTTTTGAAAAAGGAAACCGAAGGCACCTTATGAGACGAGGCACAAATTGAGCAATTTAGTGCTCACCCGCTCGCGCACCCGGCGCGCCTTAAAACCCGTCTCCCTCCGTCTAATTTCGAATATTAAAGGTGAATTCGAAATGAGAATATTAAAAATTTGTTCGTTTTTCAAATTTAGGCGGGTAATTATGACCGCTTGAATAATGTATGGTGGTCTTGTGGACAAATGACTGCCCATTAAATATTAAAATTAATAATATAATTTTAGCAACAAAAAACATGCAAAGTACGGATCATTACCAAAACACGTGTAAATATCGTATCCTAAATGGTAATCAAAAACTCAATGTCGTTCTATAGCGACATGCAGTAGTTAGGTAGGTATTTATGTATGTACCTAATCATAAAATAACAATAGTTTGCGACGCTACATTAAATAGTAGTTTTATGAACTACAATACTCATGATAAATTAAGTTTTGAAGCATGTTAGGTATAATTACCTGACCCCGTTAAAATGCAGGATAGATAAAAAAAATAGATAAATCTAGGGCAGCACTAAAACAACAATAACAAAAAGTCGCCTTGCAAGGGTTACGCGACTTTTATTACAATTCTCTTTTACGCACAATGTAATTAATTATTACTTCTTAATAGATATTTTTCCTCCTAATCGGGGTAAAAACAACGCTCGAGCGGGCAACCCTGGTTCGCGGCATTCCAACGCACCCGTTACTATAGCAACCGCCGTCGCGCATCCAGCCGTCAACCTCCCCCGCCCGCGCGCACAAATAACGACCTTATTTTTTACTACGAAAAGATCTAATCAGAAATACCGCTAAATGAAGTTATAACATTCCGTTACGATACCCCACAGTCGTCAATATGCGATCGTAACAATGAAACTGCGACCTTAATGTCTGCAAGTAAAGTGCCGTTTCGAATGCGCAAATGACTTAAGAATAGCGACATAAGGAATTGTTTTATCTCTTTCACACGTCGTAAAGACGGGATCTCGCGTGCTCGCTCGCCGGCGAGTCCTTTCTTATTGAGGACGGAATCGATTTCCCCGCGGCGTCTCTTTCCGGCGCAGTTTTTGTGCCGCTCGCCGGCGCGCGGTTCACGGTTATCCGTCTTCAGCGTTCATTCGAGACGTCAGATAAAATCGTTATTGTAACGAACCTCCGAATAAATTGACTGCGCTTCTTCCGATTCCATTTGCGATTCTACTACTTTATTATATTTTACCTGACGGATTTTTTTCTTTTCACCAGTCGTAACCGAACGGAATTCTCGTACTGTCCGTCGCTTCCATCAATATCGATGTTCCGTAGAAGTACGTAGAAGTCAGCATGTGTAATGAAAATGACCGTCAACTGAGCAATGGCCGGTAATTGATATAGTGTAATGGAAACGGGCAATGAAGCTGACGTGTTAAAACAAGAGGAAGACAGATGCGCGCCAATCACACGCGCAAGAGCGAAATGGATATTCCGGCGCGGCGGGCGCTATAACGGTGCAAGTGCATTTCATTGTCACGGTAATTGTGGCCGTAAATATAGTACCATTGAGTTTAATTTAGATCGACGTGTGTCTCGCGCAGTGTTGTTATGACAAATCGCTCAATAGATGGCGTTACGGTCTAAGAGCGGTAATTTTGGTCGGCAGTAAAATAAATTTGATGACATTGTAAAGTTGTTTGGAAAGTGTTTTGTGCGATTATTGTGGGCTATATTCGTACTTAGTTAAGATAATTACTGGATTGTAGTGTTTAATGTCTGTTAAAACGTTTCGCATATCGCTTTTAAAACTTTACATGGGAACATAAAACTGAAGGAGTTAGCAAGTATTTGTGTACAACTGTGTGTGTGTCTACTATAGTGTAGTATGATATGTACTCATCTTTAATGGCTGATTTATTGTTTTTTTTCTGTATATGGCAACATTTTGAAGTAACTACTAGTATATATCATTAGCCTGATATTTTGGCGCTACAACCTACCTAATTACTTACGTCAAATTTTCAACACGTTTAACCAAAATACGTATGTCTTATTTTCATTGTTTAGTTTTTTGTAACAAAATTGAGTTATTATTAATTTATCTAATGACACTAGTCACTATTTCTAGTATAAATATGTTAGGTATTATGTTAAAATCTTGACCTAACCTAAAAGTGACCTTGCCCGATGACGGAAGAGCTGTCGCCGCGCCGACGGATCGATGCAATCGATCCTCGACTCGTTACCGCACCGATTTACCTGTCACCAATATCGATTGTTTGGGTTGACAGTTGCGACGTTGTCAAAACTATATATTAACTGTATTTTTGGTATTATTGGATTTTATATAGCTCGATTTGTTCTTGGGAGCAAAAACGTACTTCCTATATTGTTTGGGATGACGATTGTGACGTCTGAATTACCTGTATTTTTCGTGTTTTTTTATTTTATATAGCCTGATTTGTTCTTGGTAGCAAAAACTTCCCAAAATGATTGGGATGACAATAGTGAAGTTGTGAAAATTAACTGTTTTTTTTTGGAATTATTGTACTCATTATTGTATGATTCGGTTCTGGTACAAAACGTATCTTTTTACAAATTGAATGGCACATTTGGATCTATTAACTTTTACTTATTATTATTGTTTCTGCAAGCGACACAATAGTGACAGGGTTCTTTCAAATGAGTGAGTCAGAAATGATTACCTATACAAGAAATTCTTAGCATACCAAAGAGTTGTTCCGGCACAAAACAGGTTTATGATTGTCATTAGGCATTTATGTTTAGAGGATTGCAACTCCAAATCATAGTTTTATTAAATAATAATAATAATCATTCAATTGTATGAGTCCATGTTACTCGAATTAAATGATTATTATTATTATTATTTAAGGGGTCTCCGAAGAGACGTAACTGCAACGACTAAGAAACTCAAACGTAAGAAGTATCCACTTAATATTATTTACGGTTATAACTATCCCCTTTCTTTCTTTCTTCTTCTTTCTTTCTTTACCGCTAAACCACTCGTTCTAAATCTAATCTGGGTTTTCTTACTCCACACTTATCAATATCGTTATCACCGTGACCTTGCTGGGATTCTACGTCGCTATGATGGATGACTCTACGTCGGAACATATCAACTCTACATACTTGATACAGGCGTTTTGTTTATTTTCATGAGTACTTTAGTTGTTTTTCGTTAAGTGGGTCACTTCTTATATTAATAAGTATACTATTTTTATAATCCTGGTATGAGCGTTTTTTTATTAAAAATTACAGATATTTTCGTTAAGAAGACAGCCCGCTAACAGCGTTCATCCTACAAGTCAGAGGAGATGTAAAACCAAATACGTCAAGGGTATTTATTACTCAAGATCAAGAAAGAAACACATTGCATTTTTATCACCCTCGCATTCGGCTCGGACTACAAATATCTGCGGCCTAAGCCATTCTTTGTTTGCCGCCCGATTGTATGATGAAAAGTACTTATTTGGGATATAGAAGTAGTAGTCAATGCTACCCGCTTAATCGCATCCACATTTGCATTGAGTTTCTACACACCTATCTAAATAAAACACGAAAATAATCTGTAATAGACTCAAAGGCCATTAATGATGATAGCTCTATCATATTTTACTTTAGCAAGAACATACCTGGATACGAATTGAGTTTCTACTTTTCTTTATCATACTCTACTCATCTAAACGGGAACATAGCTGGATATGTTTGGCAGTGATAGCGTTCTCACGGCTAATCTATCGCGAAAATAGGTTGGTAATTTTGTAACAGCTGACACTGTAATTTTATACTTAACTGTACAATGTATATTGTTTTGAAAAAAATGACTCCTCACCGAGTTTCTTACGCCGGTTCTTCTCGTGGCAGAGGTTTATTTTTTCGAACCGGTGGTAGTTTATTGACGTTCATAGGTGCATGTAATAGGCCTAATTGAAGAATAAATTTTACTTCTTTTTACTTTTATGAATTGAATATCTACCTATCTCTATCATACTTTAGTTATTAAACAAGGACATACCTGGATACTCTCCGGGGCTGCCAAGGAACACGGAGGAGTAGACGCGCCGCGCGACGTCGGGCGGTGAGGACCATTCTCGTCGCGACGGACACCACTTGCCTGCAACGTACAAACGCACATGTCAAAATAGTTCCTATATAGCTATTTATACATATATTAAAGCACTAAGAAAAAACTGAGCGTGCAAACCAGCGGGACGGACCGGGAATCGAGCCCAGTGTGGTGTGTCTGGTTTACCGATCTATAGGGTATACCATATATATTGTACTTTGTGGGTATACCTCTCCGCCACCGCTGTTGCTTTTAGCGCCATCTATACACCGTTGATTAACACCAATGTATACCTTACTCTTCTACGAATATATTGAGTTAAGAGGCGGGATGACTTAGACGACTCATATAGTGGCCGGAAGAAGCACAGATACGGTACGGGTTATGTCATTTAAGAGGAGAGGGCTTAGCCGTGGTAATAAAGGCTAGGCAAAAATAATAGCAACAGCTATAATATATACTATCCCGAGTGCTCCGAGGAATTGTTCGGATTAATCCCTGCCGCTTCCTTCCGCCATCGCCCAACGCGACAACATTTCCATCCTCACCACTTAGATGGTTGGCAGTCCTCAACTGTGCTTTTCTGCAGAAATTTCCTGCCTCGCACAGATAAAATGTCGAATGAACTGTCACCTCCGGTATTTCCAGACCGATACGACCTTCAAACCTTCAAGAAAAGAGCGTACTCCCGTCTTAAAGGCCGGCAACGTACTTACAACCCCTCTGGTGTTGCGGGTGTCCATGGGCTACGCTAATCGCTTACCATCAGGCGATTCGTATGTTCGTTTGCCTCCTATGTCATAAAAAAAAATATACCGTGAGCTCCACTTAAGGCCTCATCAGCAGAAGCCAGTCAGTTATTTAAAAAAAGTTAAGAAAACTACAGATGCTCAATATTATTTTGTATAAAACTGGTTCTAATAACATGTTCGAGGATACAGATGTGATATAGCATTCGAGATTATTTTTCTTGTTTGGTCTATGATATGCACTGTCATAAATTGTTCGTTTGCGTGACAAAAAAAATGACATCACTATTCCATACGCTAATAGGAATAGCCCATCCACATTTACATTTATTTGCATTTATTGCACAAAAGTAAAATGAATCTGACCTATTGCTATAGTTATGCCCCTATTTTAGTTTCGAATAGTCAAAACACACAAGAGATAAAACAGTTTTAGATCTGTTATTTTCAACAGTAACAGATTCCTTGAACTTGCTTTTGCTGGCTATGAATAAAAAACTAAGCACTACATCTTCTCATGACCCCCGATAAAAGCCATTATGTCTACACATGGGACGATTCTCGCTCGATTCCGATTTAAGAAAAAACTGCTACATTAGGCTTCCCGCCTATCTAATGGATTCGTCCAACTCTCTCAGGACCAAAGCGTCATTACGTAAAAAAAATAACAAAAAAAGTCCTGGGAGATCGAAGGTGTTGCCAGCACCACCCTCTGTTTTCTTACCCTCAATGAGGGGAGGCAATATCATACACCATTAGCAATTTTTGTCCTTTTTTAACGGTGTCACGGAGGTGTGGGGTACATGCGTCATAGCCTCATAGCTATCGGTAATAATAATAACATAATAATAAATGCCCAATATCTTTCAGAAATTTCAAACATTAAACCTAATTTTACATGCATTTATAGTATCGTGCGATAAAAAATATTTTGGTACACAATTCTTTCTGTAAAATAAAATAAATACTAAAAAATCCTGCACATTGCTTGAGTTGTCATTTTTTTTTCAGATTTGACTAGCTATAAGTAACTATTTATATAATTTTTCAGCTACCTGCCACACCGATTATACGTGTTTAGTTGAACGGTGAATAGAAGCTGCAATGGCCGACCATTTCATACTATGTAAACATACATGCGTGTAAAAGTACCACATAATAAGGTCAAGCTGCACGCTACACCTACAATAACAAATAACTGAATAAATTTTTAAAAAATACCACTTTAGGTTGCTCTTTTTATTTTAATTGTCGAATAATTACGAACGCAGCGTTAGTTAGTTGCCGCGGGGGGCACAATTCGAAATTCGAAAAGAACCCAACCGCCATAATTTTTACCCGCGCTATTCCTTTTTCGAATTCCGAACAAAGAGCGCGCAGCGCAATGGTGCATGTATGATGGATAGCGGGCGACGCGGGCGAAATGAACATTCGATCTTTGAAAATAAAAGCCCTTGACCTCCACTCCTTTTGTTATTCAAAATATGTATTGTAGACGAGAATACACCCATTTTATCCTAGTACCTACTTCATAGTACAAAAAATGCTTTATCGCGGTCTACCCCAACATTACGCGAATGACTTTCACGCGCATAAAGTAAAATTACATCGTTGAAAAAAGTAGAAAATTACCCCATCATCGCCGCAAGAAACAAGTTAACACCATAAACAAATACTAAAAATCTGGTAACCGAAATAAGGCGGCACTCTAAATAAGAATTAAAGTAAAATTGCTGAGGTGTGACTCCCCCGGGTAGGGTAGGCTCTTCGCGACGATATTCATAACGCGAAAAATTGTAATAACCTGGCGAATATCAGCTAGGGCGAGGTGGCGATGCCGCGTTATTTATACGAGGGCGACTGACGGGGGATTTGTTAAGGAAATTGTCTAAATATGCCTGTTACGCAGCAGCCGGGATAACACATAACACGTCCTTCCCAAAGAGTTATAACACCAGATAATTCCCCTTAACAGTTTACGCCGGCTCAAACGGTTCACTTGAAATAATACCACAATCCCTCAAAACTGCTATTACCGAAAAACAATGGCCGAGTTTTCGTTTAAAACATAGCAATTACACATTCATAATTCTTTTTTCACGATGCCGAATTAAAACAATTGGTGGCTCGGGCGCTGTTTTGATTTCTATCATTCTTGAAACGGCGGATTTGTGTTCGGGCAACAATCCGTGGCTAATAACAGTGATTGCGTGGATCGGGAATTAGATCTTCCCAGGGGGCGTAATCTAAAGAAACCTACAATTATTTTTACTCGATAATTACTATTAATTATTGCCCGGGCGATTCTCCCGCTCCATTGTAGCTGTTTCGGGCTAAAATTGCCCTGGTTCTGAGAAACGACTCTGTTTTTGTTTTAATTCTGTTTCATTGTTAAGTCGTCAGTGTTCTGCATTTTCGCTTTTTGTACACATTTTATTCGGTTCGTGTCTTTTACGTAAAATATATACGTCTTGATCGGATGTGTTTAGAAATATAATCATGTAGGAGTTTTATTTATTATTCGGGTAGTCATTGACGTCATGCGTATCCATATGTTCAGAGTCAGATTGTACACAACTAATGTTTTATTTAAGTGACTCTGAACGTAGTAACGATTAGCACGAACGGTTTAAGAGGCCATTACAGCCCGATATAACAAAATAAACTTAGAAAATAGTCAAATTCCTAATCTTTTAATCGCCATCTTGACGTAGAATAAATTCTAGAACGTATAAATATATTATAACCGTAGCCAGGTACCAGGCTCTAACCAGTAAGCACCTGCCAAGAGTAACCTGCATCCGAAATATAAAAGCATCCGAGGATGTCCCTCTTCTCACGATAAATCACTCGGACTTTTTCTGCTCCGGAGAGACACCCCGTGTTTTATGTGAGCCTGGTTTAGAGCGCTCCTTGCCTATGTTTTTTTCTTTCTGTTATTTTGAAATGGAAGATGTTTTAGAAAGTTTACGAACAGTAGTATTTATTTATTTAAACTGTTGCGCATAATTATATTCTCTGGTGCGACGTTGATGCCAAATGGCAATCTTTGTCAACCATTTATTTAATCGTATGGCATTTATTTACGAAGATCTTCGAGAAGACAAGTACGGTTGCCAGATTTCTGTTGCACTTTTAGCACCACCCAGGGGTCACGTGTAGGGTAACGGTGGGTACCTACTCCCTACGGACGTGGTGCAACTTCGACCCCCCTTTGTCAAGTGAGTGGGCAACTTGACTGTTAGAAGTTCTCAAGCCGCCCGAAGGCCTCTAACTTGGCTTAACGACTGCTGTCGTAGACAGCAGCCGGGATCAACGGCTTAGCGTGCCTTCCAAAGCACGAGAGCGCTCAGTTAGTAACCACTCAAAGCGGTCACCCATCCAAGAACTGACCTGCGCCCACATTGCTTAACCTCGCATACCGCACGCGGTAGGCGGGTGCCGCTGGGCCACGAGCGCTCTACCATATAGCCCCTATATATAAGTATTTGTCAACCATATAGCCCCTATATATTTGTCAACCATATAGACCCTATATATTTGTCAACCATATAGCCCCTATACAGAGAAGATAAATTTGGTCATGGCATAAGAACAACATCAAATACAACATACTTAAATACACGGTTTGATGAACGACATACCAATTATTTCAAAAGCAGTTTCTATATTAATATTCCTTTGCAAATCTTAAAAATATCATAGTTTTACTAACTCAGTGTAAAGTTTAGACTTTTGAAGATGTTTTGAAATAAGTGGTCCTCAATTAAACAAAGTAACTAAACGTCGTACTTAATAGACATAAAAACCCGCATAGAGATAAATAACAATGTACTTGGTAATCTGCTAACTTGTAAATACATGAATACCTAAAAACCCTTAGAATAAACGATAAGAGGCGTTATTGCTGCATATTAAAATCCAAAGGCATTGGTAAATACGTGTATTCTATTTTAACACAGGCTTTTCTTGTTTGAAATTGTAACGCGAGTACGGCATATCGACCGTCATTCATATATGATTTTCAATTAAAAGGGTGGGTTTTGGCGACGCAATTACAAATCGTCCTTATTGACATCGACTAAGAGATATTTCAGATATTTTAATATCATAGTTTTTTTAGCACACGTTTGTAGGTAAAAATGTCTTGCTTGCTTTTTATACCACGTCGGTGGCAAACAAGTGAACGGTCCGCCTGGTAGTAAGCGGTCACCACAGCCTATGGACGCCTGCTACTCCACTGGTGTCACATGTGCGGTGACGATCCTTTAAAAATGTATACACTCCTTTCTTAAAGATATATACTGTATGCCTATACTGTAGTATGCGTGTGAGTGTGTGTGTGTATAAAGATAGGCAATTAGCCTGTAAAATAATCTTGTTGATAATAAGGAACTACTTTCGGACTAACGGTTTGATTCCAAAGTAGACAATATTTAAATGTAGTAGCTCTAATAATATTTTCTTCCGTCAAGAAATACCGTCAAAATTTCCTCCCGAACTATCCCTACTCGGAGACGCCGGCTCGGCTATACAAGCTCTAGGCCCGGGTGTGCATAAAGCAATTTCCTTAATGGCCGATCGTCGCACTGTTTGATCCCGCCCGCCCCGTATTCACTCATATATAACCACTATAGCACTACCTACCTATACTTATATAGGGTGGAAGGCAACGAAGGACTTTTCTGAATATCTCATGTAATATAAGTTATAAATGTTGACAGTTAATTTGATCATAGTAAAAAAACTTGATCATAGCGAGTAGTTCCTATCAGTTAATCATTATCAACTTGATAGCTCAGTTGGTTCAGTGCAATGCACCTGGATGCACGGAATGCAGAGGTCGTGGGTTCAAACCCCAGCTGTGACTAAGATTTTTTCTTTCTAAATTGTATAATTTGTATTTTTAAGGAATATTCTTATAGTCTTTAGGGGTGGCCTGTGTCCAGCAGTAGACATCTTTCGGCTGACATGATGAGGATGATGATTCTTAAAGCTGCATTAAAGGGCAGTACATCTAATTCATTAAGCTATGCTAGGTTAAAACGTTGTTTACACGTGTAGTCCTATAAAAAGTCTCTAAATGACCTAAGTAGCCTTGTAGCAGCTGCGGGTTGCCAGGATAAGCTATCTATGAGAGGTCAGAAGTGCGTTAGTAATTGGTAGATTATAAGGCCTATTAGTAATGTAACGGGCTTGACTGATATGGGAATATGCTTGTTAACCTACTGGTTGTGGAAAATGTCACGTCATTGTTTAAATTATTTTTTACTCGGCCATCGTTTCGCTATTTCTATCATAGTATCATAGTACTGTAAGAGACACTGACATTTATGGGTAAAGTTTTTGGACCTTTAAGTACTTCTTATGTTAATGTAAATACTAGTATGATGAAATGTATTATTTAGACGTGTAATGTGTAAAATCATTGTTTTTTTTTTATTAAAAATGGGATTGCTCTTGGCCAGCATCTAGCCAGGGGGCAAAGATGAGCACATGATGAGCATGATGGCCACTGTTTAAAGGCATATGTGACACACCGACGTGGTATAAAAAACTTTTCTAAAACTATATCCCATGGCTCTTATGTCGGCGAATGGTTTCGGTAAGTAGATAATTATAACAGGATTCTTCGATAAATATTTTGCACTTGACTGCATGCAGTACCTACCTACTGACTAGTGCAGCGGGATCCAGGTATGTACAAAATACGTTTGGCAGGTTAAATCAGGTCCAACGATGCTTAATAATGGCTGCATAAGTTCTTAAACAGTTCGCAAGTTAAATACCTAAAGCGATATTTCATTGCGCAAAGCAGTCAGAAAGCCCAAACGCCTTCCATGCCGACTTCCATCACAATTCCGCAGCCATTATGCCCGAACCTGAAATTTCAACGTCCCGAACTAATAAACCAACAAAAATGCATTTTTAAACTGAAACTTACCTAATTGCTACCATCCTGCGATAGCTAACCTATAGCTCTAACCCAAACCATTAAGACCCACAATCGCTTGAACGTATTCCGTATTTACTGTCTTATTGAACTTGAGAGTTGACGGGTAGACTTGGAATCGTCATAAGACGGCTGAGTAGTGGCATTGGAAAATGCGTTCTATTTTGTGTTAGTTAGGATTGTGTTTCGGTTGGGGGCGGGAAGGGTCGTTGGCTCAAGGGGTGGTTCCTCGGAATCTGACGTATAACTCATCCGTAGGTACGGACGTCGGATCGATAGTGTATACCTACCTATTAAGCCGTGTTTGTTTTTCGGCGTCTTGCACGGATATACGTATGTCTAACGTAGGTATTGGAGGAGCTTCGTGAGGTAAGGGTAAGACATATAGCTATTTCATTGAAAATCCGGATGTCTGGCCATTTAGTTCAGCCTTGAGACGTCTGTATTTCAGGAAAACTACCTTTAATGAACAGCCATGTTTGAAGAGATGTACTACCGATTCTTGCATAGCGTATAACACTAGCTTATAATCAACAAAAAATCATGTACAAGTAAGTATGTATGTATAAACACAGGTAAAAATACAGACAAATTCGGTTATATCGGTACAAAGGCCAAAGTAAGGGGTAAGTGTACATAAGCGGTAAAATTATTTTTATAATGTGCATGTTTGTGACACACATGAAAACAAGAAACTGGCTGCTCGAAACACGTCATGAAAATAAGTATACAAATGTTATTTAAAAAAAAATTGCAAGGTAAGAAATATCGGATAAAAAGCTATTCTATTGTTGCTTGGCTTCCTGTAGCTTCTTACAAGAACTTTCACATTACGATGCTTAGTTTTTACTACCAGTAGAGGTATTCAATTCGAACCAGTTACCTACCGTATACATTCAAGCCTCCCTTATCCGGCAAGAAATCGACCCAAATCCCTAGTTTTTACTCACACGAACTACCGCAAAAAGACGCTTATTGTTCCATCGTTTAAAAACAGAACACTGGCCGCAACCGAATTCGAAATAAACAAAAACCAGAAAACGAAAAAAATCAAACATGGAACACGGGAAACCGTTAAAGGTTCAATGGCCCCGAAACCATGATGGCGTCCGGAAGGCTATCCATAACCGCGTGACAGGAGCTCGCGTTTTGCGCCCGCTGTTTGACAGCTGTCAAACGCAACCTTGACACTGCTTGACAGTCATCGATCATGGGTCACGGCCGCGGAAGGGTCACTGGTATAAAGCAGATTAGCCTGATTTGAATTATTATGAAATCCCGCCGGTATTTGGGTTCAGGCACAATATCTATTTATAGAGAGTCATCAAGGACTAAAGCCACTGAAGCTGAGCTGTAAGACACAAGACACGTGACTTTCAATATAGAGGTCGTGGCTTCAATCTTCGGCTCTTAGTAGTAAATATAGGGTTTTAAAAAAAAACTTATGTCCAATTTTGCAGCAAGCAGCAGTAACATCTGCTAGTGATAATTCTAAATTTCAAATTAAAGGGACAAATTGAAAAATGTGGACTCCGAGCAGGATTCAAACCTGTTATATCCTGGCAATCGCTCTAGCCACCACCACCATCAGCCCAAGGACGGCCACTGCTGGACATAGGCCTCCCGCAATTTCATGAGGGGTAAATGCCGTAATCGCCACGCTTGGCATGCGGGTTGGCGATCGCAGTATCTCCACCGCAATCCCGGGATGCCGCTGCCCATCCCACGGTTGTAGAGTAGCCAACTAGTTCGAATCCTGATCGTAGCGAATTTATTTTTCAATTTGAATTCTCCCCTTTAATTTGAAATTTAGAATACTCGTCATATTATTTAACAGTAAAAACAATTACTCGTACTTGTCTAAATAACTTACTTATACTCACGCCCGTATCCCATAGGGGTAGGCAGAGACAATAGAATGCCAAAAACTACGGTCTTTAAATACTTCTTTCGCTTCAAACACATCCATACATCTCTTCATACATGCTCGTCGGTTGCAGATACTTCTGACTTGGTTTTTTTTCAGTATCGTAGAAATATGATCAGGATACCCTCGCCTTGGTCACCTTCCAACCCTCCATCCATCTTCTGAACGGTGGGACAATCATGCACAAATCGACCTAGTCCCAAACTAAGCAAAGCTTTTACTATAATACTAGACGACGGTATACGTGCTAAATGCACAATGAATGCCCTGCCCGGGATTCGAACCCGGGACCTCTAGCTTCGGATGCAGTGCCACTACCAACTAGGCTAAACAGGCCTTCGAAGTCTTCTGGAAGAACGGTTCGAATATAAATGCCATACGACTAGTAGAATGAAAATATCGTGAGGAATCTAGTCTAATCTTAACAAAGTCTAGTTTTTCTTCTGGCTTGGAAGGTCAGATGGCAGTCGCTTTTGTAAAGCCAGTGGCTAAGCCAAGTCTTGGGATACTGTACCAAACAGACCCAAGGTTAATTTAAGATACAACTGCTCATCGATCAAGGAATCTTGCTGCGTCTTGTCTTGACACACAAAAAGCTCTCATATTTTTGAAAATACTTTAATCAGCACATGTGTTTGTTTGTTGTACATTTTGCATAAATCAAACTCATGTTGGTAGGAAACAGATTTTTACGAGTAAGGATAAATACAATAATTGCGGCGCAGACGTCTACAAGACTACATAAGGCACAGAAGAAAGGTTTCTCGTAATAATTGGTCCGCTTCGACTTCTTCTGACTTGACTTCATACGTGAAAGCAAAACCATATTTGTATTGATCTCATATTTTGAAATGGTACTCCGAAATAAATCGCGCTACCTTATTCTGAATTGCCGGCAGACAGAAAAACTTCACATTCCAAAAGTTACTTGGAAAGTTACCATAAATCAAATTACTTCCAACTATGCATGAAATACTGGAAAATGCTGGTGCGCTTACCTCTCATCTTCACTGGTTTCCTTTTATAAAGTTTAAAATTTTTGCACACACGTTTTTAGTTGGTACCAAAGTGATTTAAGGTTATTGTCACATTATTAAAATTAATAAATATATAGTACACAGCGAGCTTTACATTTCATACAACTCGTGTTATTGGCAGCTCTAATTAAAAAGTAATAAAAACTGCATGATCTAATAGTATCCTCACCTGTAACAGACACTGAGACTGTGCATTGGCTTATGCTGATCGCCATAAACGGTAAAACAATAAAATTCCGGAATCTTTTGTTTAGAACCGTTATAATATATCTACTTATTAATAATGGTAATGACAACGAACGCAATACTCTTCTTTAGGTATTTTATACAATGAAATACACAAATTCAAAGGATGTAAAACAATCGGTAATTGTGTGTTACCTGCAATTTATTTTCCTTACTCAATATCACACTTTCCCACAGTTTTCCCAACAGGATTTAGTCTGTAAAAAACTGAACTAGTGTAGGTCCCCGACTGTTTACGCCGCGGGCGTGGCCGTAATGGTGTTCTGATGATGACCGGCGCTTTACTGATGGGGGAAGTCGAACGTTTGCTTTAGGTATCGCGATTCGAGGTAATTTCAACAATAAAGTGCACCGTTTTTGGTGTTAGTTGGCGAAGATTGGTTAATAAGTTTAAAGAACTTTCTAACTTACAAATCTAACCTAATTTTGTAGTTTTATAACAAAAGTGAGCGTAATTTATTCTTCAAATGTAAAACATAAAATTAATGACTAAAGATTAATAAATTGCCTATACGTATCAAAAACTTACAAAATAAATAATTTAAAATAAGGGGTCACCCCGCGGCATCGTGCCAAAGATGCTGGCAGCATTTTCTCGGTGTGTAGCAATACTGATGCGCTATTATTTATTTGCTACTCGTATTTTGTACTGCTAAAGAAGATTCTAAATTTTAAATCAAAGGGACAAATTGAATTTTTTTACTTCGAGCAGGATTCGAACTTGCAACGTTCTAGCATTACCTAGCTGCTAGGTTAGTGTGGGATGGCGCATCGGTACTGACGCTTTCTCAATGTAATTTGAGACTTTGGTGTGGTTGAAAGAAGCCCGGTTTTCGTCGAGTAGATGTCGCTTATATGCCTCCCTAAAGCGTAGGGATTGTAAAAGGGAACTAGTTAAGGATTTCATGCCTAAGCTTGATTGTTCCAATAGTTTAGTTTGCTAGAGCGATTGGCCGCCACATGCCACTGATGTTACAGGTTCAATACTGCTCGGAGCACAAAATTAAAGAAAAACTATTTAGTTTGAAGTGTACCAACTAATCTATTATTTTTACTACTTTAAATAGCGGTGAACAAGCACATGGTCTACTGGATGGTAAAAAATCACAAGCTGGCTGCCGACCCTTTGATCTGAGGATTCGTTGTACTGGCAAAAACAAATTCTGAACCAAGCACATCCTCGGAAGCCTTGGCGACCTGGTGGTGAGCCACCAGCAACAAAAAAAATAAGCGAGATGATATGCCGCTTTAAAGTATATGTCACTCCCAACACAACACACACACACACACACAGACACTGTCAAGAGCAATCACATTTTTAATTTAAAAAAAAGTCACTCTATTTTCTGCTATTACACGTCGCGAAGTGTTGTCGAAAAGCTTCCTGTTATTTTAGTTTAAGGGTTTTTTGCAATATTTCTTGTCGTGTATAACCGTTTTGGGTATTTTTAACTGGAGTTGAATAATTCATTTAGTCAATGATATACCAACAGTCGGAATTAAAGCTAAAATTACATTACGATATTATTACCATTATAAAAAAAAAACATGCATGCCCGGAACTGCCTAAAGCGGGGCGAATAAAAAAAAGTAAAAACACCACGAGTCGAAATGTGCCAGTCACGAGGGCTCGACACACCGTGGCGGGTACCATTTTCATAAATTTCACAACCCTAACGTGCTGCAATTTAAATTCAACTTTATTGGTCTGTGATTAGACTTGATTTCACCAGTTTAGCGTCGTTACATAGGCCGTTTTATCTGTGCCACAATGATGCTCGTATAAATGCGGAACGTATAGAAAAATGTGATTATTCATGCCGACGTTGAGAAAAAATTACAAGCCAGTATGACACGGCCTTACGGGGGACGTAGTTATGGTTTTTTATAGGACACGTAAAGGTTAACTCTGAGTTTTTGGGTCAATGATCTTTACTGATTAAAAGGTTCAAAGGTTATAATATATTGGCAGGTTTCTTTGTTAGATTTGTTATGCATGAATTTGCTCAATCTCTGTATAGGCAGCACAATAACATAGAAATAATTTCCAATATGAAAACTCTAAATGACCGTTCATAACGCAGAAAAAGTAAGAAAAGTAAGCAAATTTTGCTCTAGTAATTTGTAAACTGTTGTTAACTATCTCCTGCAATGTTGAGGTATATAGTTTCGATGACAATGCAATATTTTCAGCAATAAAACTTGTCTTTCCTAAAAAGTTTCTGTTAACTCGGCAACTTTAAGTTCGTGACAATTTCCGTAACACTGTGAAAACTACCAGCTCGGTGCTTCTGTTTGTGACAGGATATTTCTCGGATGTTTTGAGCTATCCCGATCATAATTCACCAAATATTTTCAAAATCAATCCGGAGCGTATCGAATACAAATTGCCAGGATCGCATAGCTTGGAGCAAGTAATTAGCAACGTAAACGTCTGGCAATGGCACCGCGGCGGGGAGCATCCTCGGCCTGTCTGCTGCACACCCGAACTTGGATACATCGCTCTTATGTTGTTATGATACCCTGGTACATCGAAACAATTATGTTTGCATACAAAGTTTATTTGGAAGTATTTATTTGATAGAAATCTTAATAATTACTGTCTCTATACGAATTGTCTACCTACCTAGTACCCACATTATAAACACATGGCAATACAAAAATACATGCACACACCGGGGCGACATGTGCTCGCTGTGAATATTTTCGGAACATTTGGAACGATCGATTTCGGAAATCCATTCTTGTGGAAGAGAATAATGTGGACATGCCATTAGGAAATTTATGTCATTTTTACTATGCCATTAGACTATTATGCGTCTCTACTCTACCATATCCTCTAGACTCGAGTAAACGATATACAGGATGTTTTTATTGAATTCCGTTAATTGCGAGGGCACAATCCTGAGATGAAATAAAGTAATCTTCTCTAAGACACTAGTATCCCAATGCATACCATTTTAAAGATATTCAAGAATTCATTTTCGTTAATTAACACCCCTAATATAGTATAAAAGATCCTTAAAAAAATAACAATGTAGACGTGCGTGTCATTGGAATTTCGAATTGTCATACTTGACATTAACTTTTGCTTAACTCCACGTTAACTCTTAAGGCAGGTTTTCATTCACCCTTGGTGATATAATTAATTATGTTGTATGAAAATGAAAAAAAAAAACTGTTGAATTTTGAAAAACCCTATACTCGTACGTCGTCTCTATGACTATACACGGCTATATGCTAGAAGGAACGGAATTCAATAAAAACCCCCTGTATAGAAGTTAGAGTTTATGAACTTTTGCTTTTACTATATTCTGTGACAATATCACTATCACAGTATTAATATTAACACCAAATTTGTCTAGCCTGATCGTTAGATAATTAAATTAAAAATAACTACTGTAGGTACTTTGGCTTGGGGTAGGTGTAATTCGATTCCATATTTTTTCTCACTAACGTAACCGTAAAACATCAATGTTATTGTAAGAAACTGTAAAAATCTAATCAAAAAAGCGTTTCACGCACCTATCTGCAGCTTTTCTCATCCCATCATTTCGAATACCAACGT
The DNA here is from genome assembly GCA_905163555.1 of Notocelia uddmanniana. Taxonomy (NCBI): domain Eukaryota; kingdom Metazoa; phylum Arthropoda; class Insecta; order Lepidoptera; family Tortricidae; genus Notocelia; species Notocelia uddmanniana. Next base: position 22,504,969 of record LR991070.1, on the reverse strand, counting down.
AATAAAGAAATAAGTAAGAACTCTTAGAAGCGAATGAGATGCTATATATATATTTGTTTGACAGTGCACCTTTTTTTCGATTCTGCTGCCGTTATATCTCTCAACTCTGTGGTAAAGTTTAAATTTCTAAATGCATTCAAATTTGGAACACAAGTCGTATCCACACTAGCGAAGCATTAGCGTATCGCGCGGTCTGACATCATTAATCTACGTGACAGTTCAAAATTTAGTTACAGAGGGCGCCCCTCCCCCGCACCTGGATAGGGTTCGAGTGGGGGTTGCCTTTTAATGATACCCTCGGTATTGCCAGCTGAGAAAATTGGAGAAAGTGGGGAAAATACACTTTTGGTCATTGTTAGAACGGTCCATGCGAAGAAGGTAGTACTTACCTATAGGTGGTATTCTCGAAAATTGTTCTAACGATTAAATATATGACAACTTGGATTAATACTTAGACTAGGCTGAATTTGACTCAATATGGGATTACGCGTTAAAATGTTCAGTCCTATTCCTGGATTGATTAATATTGGTTGTTTGAAGCAAAACTTTTAGTTTTTGACATCCTGAGTTTCTGGATTATTTTAGAACATTGCATTTTTCGTTTGTTTTTAACTGACTTTAATACAAGGGATGGTCTACAATTCGTCATAATATTTTTTTATAATTTTTAACTATTTTCAGCGCTTCTATTTGTGTTTCAAACTGTGTGACAAAGATTACATTATAAATCTAGAGCTAAAGAATGTTATAGTAATAGTCATTTTACATGCCTACACGTCATTTTTATCCCTCATACGTTAGATTGTGAGAACTCAATATTACTGGTAATAAAGCACAAATAAAGTAATGGATCAACTACCAGTGTTGTCAGTAATTGTATAAAAATATTGTCGTTGAGTCTCGTGGCTGCATAAACAATGATGTTTGTTAAAACTATAATGCTAATATACTTAATTGGATACAAATGTACCTATATAAGCGACGGGTCGAAAATGTCTCTCTGTTATTACATTATTATGTATAAAATAATGCCCTGATAATTTCATAGACTGTTGTTAACTGCCATTATCACTCGTTTATCAGTGACAATACATGTGTAACCGCTACTAAAACAAATTCGCACAAAATGCAACCAGCCAACTGAGCCATAAATAACATAATTCCACGAGAAAAACCGCGAAATTGCCCCATTGTGCACAGATTAAAAACAACGGCATTTAGACACTAAACACATTAATTAAAATTAAAGTGACATTCAGTAAACAAATGGGAAATTAACAAAACCGCGATTTATCGGCCATGATGGCACGGGAGCCGATATATAGCCATTAGATAAATATTCAACGTTATAAATAAACCACGACCTACCCAACTTGAATAAAAACCGTATTATAAATTATGAAAAACATTACACACGAGGCACGAGTTGTAAACGTCACTACGATCAGCTGATCAAATATATTGCTACTATAAAAAGTGAAAACGCGAACTACTCTGCGGCTGTATCATTGTCTCGCTCGCGCTAACGTGCTCCACGAACGCGTGAGTGGAACGGAAACATCGTAGTGCCTCCGCCGCGTAAAATGATATATTTAATGTCAGCTGCGTTTAGGACCTCGTAAGTCTACAAAATAATAGATGGTCACAAATAAATTACTGAGCGAGTGCATTTCTGAACGAAATTCGGCCGGTTGTCGACCTCGGCGCGTAAATCACGGCTGATATACGGCGTGAAGGTCGCCATCTTGGTGGGTTCCAAATTTGAATGTTTGGTCGATTGTCGCGCTCTTGAATGTCAATTGGGCGTTTTGTTATTTGTTTTTATGGGATTTGTCCAGCCAGTTATCAGGTCTCAGAAAGGTGTTTTAAACTTATGTATGAGACGTTACAATTTCAACTTACATTTAGGGCATTATTTAATACTCATGTACGATTAGGTTAGGTTTTTTTTAATTGCATTTCTGCACTCTAACATTTGTTTCAGAAGTTTTATTGCCGTTATATTAGTTTTTGACGGTTTATCGTTAGAAAAACGATTCCTTTCATTTGGTCACTTAACTAAATCGCTTCATACATACGTAATGACTGTATTGTGACAGGCTATTAGCAATTTTCGTATCTGACAGCGTCATCATGCGTCATATCGCGTCATCTCGTTAATGGCAATTAACATTAATTACAAGTTAAGTCACTTTTTACCGTTAATTGTTAATTTGCACGTGACTTAATTTAGCTTTTTCTTCCATCTGATTATGTTCTGGAGCATGCTTGCCGAGCTTTTGTTTTAGAAAAGAGCTTTTTGCTGACTTGTGTAAAATAGTGTAAATGTAGCATTTTTTAGGTTGATATAGCTGTTTTAACCTATTTTATGTAGAGTAGCGTTTAAGAATTTAAGAGCTACTATGTAAAAGGTAAGTATGAACTGTGGTACCTTTTCTGAAAATGTTTCATTGATCTGCGTTGGTCCAGTCTGCCCAAAGGTCGCTGTTTCAAATCAAGCACGAAGCAATGTTTTTTTTTTAATTGTCTTAAGTAAGTTATGTTTTAATTAGATATTTTTGTGAATTCATTGGACCCAACTTAACTTTTTATAGGTAATACAGGCTGTTTCATTGAACGTAATACAAGATAAAATAAATCTGTTCTATCAATGATTCTGAACAACTTTTGCTATGGGACCAAGTTTGTCCGTGCCAAAAGAAAATGTGCTTTCGATCAGTCGATTGAGGATCTTTTTTTGAACAGCAGATTTTTATTCGCGCGGACAAGGTTGGTCCCATAGAAGAAGTGGTCCAGAATCATGGAAAGAAACATATTTTTATTTTTGTATCACGTTCAATGAATCACTCTGTATATAGTCACAGGAAATACGCGAAACTAAATCTGTGTAGGCATACTTAAAGAAAATCAATTGAAATGACCGAAAAACATTTATTAGTCTGTTCAAAAATAAACTTTACTGTCGAAGAAAGAAGATTCAAAATCTTTTACAAAGTTGGACAGTTTAAATAATTTAGTTTAAAACTACAGGTAGGTATGACCCATTCCTTATGTAACAGCACTCCCTCCGTTTCCTACTTAACGCCACTTATCAATTTAGGTAATCGCTGTATGATTTCGCTTAAGTATCTATAGACTCAAAAAATCCGGCCAAGTGCGAATTGGACTCGCGCACAGAGGGTTCCGTACAACTAAAAAACAAGTGATTTATCAAGATATTGGTATTTGTTGGTAAAATATACGCAATAATTAACATTATCACCAAATTTAAAGTTCATAGGTCAATGGGAAATAAAATAAAACCTTCGGAGCAAAATATTGATTGGTCTTCTGGGTGAGCTCGTTTCATCGTCGGCCTCATCTTTGCCCCCTGGCTAGATGCTGGCCAGGAGCAATCCCATTTTAAATAATTAAAAAAAAATGAAAATTTATCTGACTTTGGTGGGTTCTCGTTACCTTGTTTTCCAATATTTCAAAAAGAAAAAAACACTAAACAACGACACCCGATATGGATGTGTGGTAACTCTTGCAAATGAATTTTATCCTCAACTGATTGAGATGAAATTTGGCATACTTATGTAAGTTCGGTGACAATGCAATATTACGGTACCACCGAGCTGATCTGATGATGGAGACAGAAGGTGGCCATAGCAACTCCTAAACTACACATGCGAAACACATCATGTTTGGGCTCGTTGGAATCGTCTCAACGAGTAGTGCACAAAACAGGTACAGTCGGCAATAAAATCTTGGAGAGCCAGCATCAAAAGCAGCTACGCATTTGAAAAGTTTAAAAGTCTTTATTAGAAGGGAATAAGAGCCCGCCGAGGTGGACCCGGGTATGTCCTAAAACTACGACCAAGACCACCGGGGAATGGGCAGCAGCATTCCTTAAATGCGGTGGAGATACTGCGATCGCCAACCCGCATGCCAAGCGTGGCGATTATGGCATTTACCCCCCATGAAATTGGGGGAGGCCTATGTCCAGCAGTGGACGTCATAGGGCTGATATGGTGGTGGTGGTGGAAGAGCTTTTGACCCCTTCATATGCGTAGCTACTTTTGATGCTGACTGTACCAAAAAATATTTTTCAGTCAGATTTTTCTGTGAGGTTGAGGTGCTTCCCCAGTAGGGCTGCCCCAAACATGAATAGAAATAGAAATAGAAAACATTTATTCGTGACAATACCACAACAAAAAAGAAATAGAAAAAAAAAAACAGTCACAATGGGTATTGCACGAAATGGTTCCATCTCAGCGTGTTGCTGGCGAAATTACCAGCGCTGATCTTCCGATGGAACCATCAAGTGATTTCCCAGCAGGTAACACATAAAAACCAATGAGGTCCCTCACTCGGTCATCACTATCACGCGGATCACTCATATCACGATCCGTATCACGTGAATATTGATAAATATTGAAGAAAAATCCATACAATTGAAAACCACGATATTATTGACACCCCAGTATTGTGATAACATTAATCGTGTAAAGGGCCCCATTAAAAGAAATAGTTAAATGAGCATAATAGCGTAATAAGTACAAACATTAAATTAAAATGAAAAGAACAAGGCATTACTTATTCTGTGATTTCTGTGATAATATACTGTATAATACCTATAACAAAAATCAAGCGAGTAATGCACAGCTCGAAATTGGCCGACCCAGCAATCCAGCAAAGCGTCCAACCGCTGCATGCGCGCGGAGTAACGAATCGGGCACAACCACAGCCGTAGCCGTACATTACATTAGTGATTTTATTCTCTTGCCGTATATTAGCAGATCATTGCGCAATTCGTAGACCTAAAGTAAACAAAACATGCCGAACGCGTGCCTTCCTATAATGTATACAATTTTCCATGGGACAGCGAGTTTTAATGAGTTACAATTACAAACACAACAATAAGAAGAGATGAGTATAATAAAAATAGATAAATGAGAGAAAGACATCATACACTGCCAAGCCAATGAAGCATGTTTATGCTGGTAAGTAATGGAATGAGATGGCATTACGCTGTTCCCAAGTTTCCCAACCTCTCTTTAGATAATATCTCATTATCATCCTAGCATCCAGCGGACACCCGCGATCCTTACCAGGTCATCAGTTCCACAATGACCGGTCCTGCGGATGGCACAGGACCGGCCATTGTGGAAGTCTTTGGGGGAGGCCTATGTCCAGCAGTGGACGTCCTTCGGCTGATATGATGATGATGATAATGATCATCCTAGCGTTATCCCGGTACAGTTGCATCCTGAAGGATGACCGGGGTCCGCTACCTCCCAAGAATTCCCAAGAATTGGCGTAGCCACTAGTTTTGAAAGCGACTCCCATCTGACCTCCCAACCAAGGGGGAAACTAGACCTTATTGGTATTAGGCTTGTCAAGTGAGTGGGCAACTTGACTGTAAGAAGTTCTCAAGCCGCCCGAGGGCATCTGACTTGACTTAACGACAGCTGTCATAGCCAGTAGCCGGGATCAGCAGCTTAACGTGCCTTCCAAAGCACGGGAGCGCTCAGTTAGTAACCAGTCAAAGCGGTCACCCCTCCAAGGACTAACCCCGGCCGACGTTGCTCAAATGATCAACCTCGCATACCGCATGTGGTACGCGGGCACCGCTAGGCCACGAAGGCTCCTCTATAGATAATATCTAATAGTCAAAAATAATGCAACACAATACGAGTATCTATTACCATCTGAGGCTTATCAGATTCAACTCCATATACAGGATGATCAATCCAAATGGGTCAGCGAGAAGTCAGAAACTATAAGAGATAGAGAAATGTGTTTGTAGGAACCATGGCGTCGATTTTCGTGACAAGAAAAACTGCATTCATAGATTTAAAAATAACTTGCACTCAGTTCGGAAATCGAACTCGGTCGTATTGGAAAAAAATACATTATTTATTTATTTAAACTTTATTACATACAATGTAATTGTACAAATGGCAAGCTTAAAGGCAAATGGGATTCTCTACAAGCCAACTATTGAGCTAAACAGAGATTTACATTATTTCGATATCCACTTTGAAGATCATAAGCAGTAAATGTTAATATGAAACATGATGTCTAAAATGAATATAATGCACAATCGAAATATAAATACTGAAAATTATTTTTCTTTCATAAGACTTTCTTTCCGGGACTGGGTACAAGTTTTTTGATTCTAAAATGCAGTTTTTCTTGTCACTAAAATGTATGCCATGGTTCCTAAGAACAGAGTTCGCTATCTCTCATAGTTTCTGAATTCTCCATACTGAGTCATTTGGATTGATCACCCTGTATAAATAAACAGCGGCTAATTACGTTTTGTTATTGCACCGATATCTATTGGATTCGGGGGTCATTAATCATTATTAGGGTTCCCCAGGCACGGTACGGCGGAGATCGCTGACACAGCAAGAGGGTTCCCGGCAAACAATGTGCAGTTCTTACGTTCTATAGACCTAATACCGTTTGACTGAGACGGTTGCTACGCGGCGTGGTAGACATAGGTATATTCTCGAAATGGTGGCTAACACGGGTACTATAGCCAGCGTGACAGTAAATTATGGAGGAGTAACTGTAGTCTCCAGAGTTGCTCAGCCAACCGACTCCATCAAAAAAGTATGAGCATTCGCTCATATCTTCTGGCGATATCACATCAAAAAACTGCCTGTTACAGACAAACGGACACGTCAGGTCTCAATAATAATATGTGCAAGTCGCAAAATGTGCAGGTCTCAATATTTTATGTGCAAGTCGCAGAATGTGCACGTCACGTTCGACCAATTTTGGTAAGGGACGAATTTACGATTTCAACTAGGAATTTTTTAATTGACAGCTTGTCAGGTCTTTTTTAAGCATAATATTAATATCGTTTAGGACTTAATCAACGAATCCTCAAATCAATGCAGAAACGGCAACGCGTTTTTTGTTCTGCTGGATTCTAATCGCAATTATTAAATACTTAAACATTAAATTACATTGCCCCACAAATTAAACTGTAGTACATAACAGTTTAAGGCTGGGTTGCACCGACTTACGATCACAGACTGATCAACGTTAAATATGGCGCCGGCAGCTGTCATCCCATAGAAACTTGTCAAACTTTCCATACATGCAAATTTTAACGAGCACAGCTTACGATTACAGACGGTTTGGTGCAACCCAGCCTAACTGTTGGATCAACCAGTCTCTTAGTAAAGCATTAATTATTAAGGAGTTACAGACAGTATTAAAATGATATTGTATCAATACCTAAGAACATAGTTTATATTCTATTCTAGTCCAAAAGTTTAGATAATGAACACAAATTGAGATCTGATAGCTTTTCACATCTGATAGCTTCTGTTTAACATCAGATCACCCGAGTGGTTGTTTACCACGGCTGTAGTATAAAAAAGTCTATCATAAATTAAGATATATCTGCAACAAACCACTTAACACCGATAAATTTATATATAAGTGAAATATATTTTTTATACAGAACCCTTCCACGCACTCAGACTGATCACAATCGTCCATAACGAAACAATACTCATTATACTCGTAATTAATATCCTACCGATACCGACATGAACAAATCAACGACTCCGAATCTGTCTCTCGCTCACACCCGTTACGTCAGACAGAGATAAAAGTTCAATTTCGAACGTCCATATTTTATGATAAATAGCGAAGTGTGTTTTCGTGTTCGATTGATTGTTAGTTTTTTTTTATTTGGTTTATGCGGCGTTTTCACGTTCTGAATTCAAAAGAGTAACGTAATATTCGCGAGGACGTATCAAGGTTCTTCTTTTGTTTGAAATTGAACTTTGAGACAATGGTATATGATGGTTTTTAACTTAGCTATATTTACGAGATACCTAACTGGCAAATTCTTTCCTTGATTTTAATTCCTAATTTAAAATTTAAAGCGGTACACTTTTATAACGCTTTTGTAAATTGATTTGTCAACGTGGCTACGATATTAAGTCTGATAATAATAAAATGCAACAATTTTGTCGACTTACGATCCTTTTGGTGGCCTAAGTTCAGTAAGTATTTTTTTTAATTTCTGTGTTTATATTTGTGTTCCCTATTAGATCAATCAAAGTAGGTACTTAGATAGCCATGAAATCTAACAACGTGGTACCCGCCATCTGTTAAAAATTCCATCCCATTAGTTAAGGAAACTTTACTAATTCAAATTCAATAAAAAATAAATAGTGGTTTTGAACCCCGTGTCATTTTACGAGTTTACACCGTGGGCTTAATTACAGCAGAGGTGATTTTCGATTACACGCAGCCTCGCCCGATCCAGAACACCGTAAAGCACCCACTTACCTCCAAACCGAAGTCGACCTTAACGATTAAACTTTAAAATCTTTCTCCCGTTGTTTACAGGAAATGGGTACGTTCGAACGCTAATAAATTAACATGCTTTAATGACCCAATCAAAGTTTATGACGCTTGGCGAATCCCCTGTGGACTCCTGTGCTGCTAGTCTTCAAATTGACTTATTTCGCGTATAAAAATATAAAAAAGCGCGTTCAGTAGAATGATTTTTCGAGTTTTATGAAGATTGGAATTTTTGTTAACACGGCTATTTTACGTTCGATTTGATTTACGGTGGTTCCTGTACGCTGACTCACTCACCCATTGCATCTGGAACAAAAGAGAACATATTGTTAGAACTCATGTTGACCTGTATGTTGAACCAGAAAATTGCAACTTAACATTAAATAAGTGTTAAAATCCATCTTCCGTCATTTATATACGGTTATAGGTAAGCCAAGAAACTGCTCTACTAACTTTTTGACACAATCATTTGTTATCTACAATCTAGAAGGTCCAAAGGTTCTTGACCAGCTTTTGGCTGCCTTTACTTTTTATTTTTTACTTTTAATTAATCTAACTTTTAATTATTATATAATATTAATTTATGGACATTGTCTGGAATAAAAGCATTTCATTTCATTTCTTTCATTCATTTCATTTCATTCATTCATTTCATTTCATTTCATTTCATTCATTCATTTCATTTCATTTACGTACTACGTAGTAGCCAGTTTCACGAAGCTACTAGTTAGAATTTTACAACTCTAACTGTCAACTGTATATTGTCACTTTAGCTTCCGGAGTCACTCGAGATGCTATGCAGGATACACTTGTAAATATCTACGTACCATCTCGAAGCTCGATAAGTCAAGCATAAATAAAAAATCCAAACTGCACTGCAATTGTATAGAAAAATAATGATGCCTAAATGCTTATTTTTCGTTTTTGGCATTGAGACTATGACTATGTCGGCAAAACATTAAAATAACATTCCCGTTAAGTGATCTATATATAAAACCTCATCAGTCACCTGTCAAACATCTGGCCTGTCAATTGACTGTCAAGATACGAGGATAAGATAGGGCTCGTTGATAACAGACGATAAAGATTTTTAAAACACATGATATTGTGTTATTTGGTCTGTTTTCATATCATGAGTACAAAATATTTAAAAAAATGCTTTCAGTAATTTTTCATCAATTCCTATACTAAAGTTATATATACATTTCGTACAAATCTTTTGTCCCTTTCTCACCCCCATAATCGTCAAAGAGACAGACACTTAAAATTAGTTATAAAATTCTCTTATTATACTTAATAACTCAAAATCTCATAAAAACATGGTTACCCTACTTACTTTGACGAATAGTATGGAGAGTTGGCAGTGGGGTAGGGTGACCAAGTTGTATGAAAAACAATTATTTCCCATTAACATTTAAAAATATAAAATAATCATTTGAGTTATAAACCTTCAAACCCAACTATGATGTTGTCTACTTTATATTCTTGACCCCAAAATCATTCTATATATAAAAAATGCGAGAGTTTAATACTTTTGGCCAAGTTTCTAAATTAGTATAGAGTAGAGTTGCAAAATGGCGTCCCCATGCCTGTCTACTGTCTACCCCATCAAGTCGTGACGTTACGGCATCGAACGCGGATGTTATTTTCAATAATTAAAAGTGTTTTTCTTAGCGGAGCGTGCTCGCTTCGATTCTATTTACATTCCTTGCAACGGGCCACGACGGCCCGGTGGCACTAGCTGCGGTTACGTTTTAACGTTACGCTGGAGTTACGCAAGTTTTAGTAGGGCCATAAACGGACCGCTTGAAGCTGCCAGTATCTGCCTCAAGCTGTCCGTCTTCGAAGTACAAGATGGCTGTGACAACTTGAAGCAGTAGTTACTTGCAGATTCAAGCTGTACGTGTATGACCGGCCTTAGGCCGGGTTGCAAAATCTCACGATTATAGACATATCTGACAAGGGAACACAGTAAGGAGTTCTTTAAAAATGTATTGTATACATTTTTAAAGGGTCAGCAACGGGTATGTGGCTCCCCTGGAGTTGCAGGCGCTTATGAGCTATGCTTACCGCCTACCGCCAGGCGGGCCGTACGCTTTTTTGTCACCGAAATGGAGTTAAATGGATTAAAGTGTAGGGTTCATCAATAATGAAGTGTATTATAATTTGAAAGGGTCGTTGATGCGCATGTGACACGCCTGGAGTTGCAGGAGTTCATAGGCTGCGGTGGCTATTAATGTTATATATAACGCCGAAAGCTGTTATCCGATAGAATATTAACATAATTGCCATACAAGCAGATTTTAATGAACTTAACTATAATTTTATTTTGTCTTTACTTTTCTTTTTTTATCCTTCTTTACAATATGGAGAATGAGTTTTAATATTAAAGGTAAAACTTGAAATAAAGCGATCAAACACTTGTTCAATAATATTGTACGAATTGTCTAAGTTTTACTTTTCTCACCCCAAGACCCGGACAAGATTCATACGGCAAATCCACCGAGCTGTCGCTATCTCTGACAACTGAAGGGGTTATCTGACATGCCTCGCTTCTAATTATATGTATTTAAGTAAAGAATAGATGTTTGTATTGTAGACGTTGTTTTAGAAAGATTAGGCAAAGACGAGAACGATAACGCGAAGCTATTTCTTGTAAGAAATAGTATAGATTAAGTCGCCGCACATTTCGATCCCAATACGAAAATCTAGTTTTTAGATCGAATATGTATTGAAAACGATCACTTTACTACTTTTACTAACAGAAAACCTTAGAAAACACACAAAGCACCTTGATATGTCACATGCTATTGTAATTCTGGTTTTGTTGTTGTATTCAACACATTAACAATAAAGAATTGTAGGTATTACATAGTACATACAAACATCTTGATTCATTATATAACTTAGAGCATACATAACTGGAGTGGCCATCAGCGCATCTTACCAAACAAAATATTATGCCAATTTTTGCGGGGGGCGAAGTAACACACATATAAATAAAAACTACGCACACTTACAATATATAGTTCCATTACTACGCACCCACACTAAAACAATCAACTCACGCACATTCAAACTACTAAAGTTGAGCAATTAAAGTCTACCTTATTTTCGTTAATGTTAGATCCATTATTGGATTACTATCGGATGGCCAAATTGACCAAAGTCGATAAGGACCATGTTTCAAAGAAATTCTCATAAACAGAAGTCCTTATTTCTTTAAATACGGTGACGTCAAAGTGACGTTTCACAGCTAGCCCTAATGGTCAAGCACGGATGTTTTTAAATCGATTTTGTAATCGATGCTCGATTTACGATTAGAAATAAAACTTAAATTGCGCATAAAATTATAAATAAAGCAAAAATATGCTTACAGTATATGTGAAACTATCATCAATCTTATTGTAAATTTGATGAAGTACAACGTTTTATTACCCTAAACAGCAGATAAAGGTATTTTCACGGAGCTCTTCACACGCCGAAAACGATTTCGAGACTGACTTATAATCGATTAATGAAGTAGTTTTTAATATTTTTTGCACATTGTGCCTATTTTTTGACAGAGGGGTAAGTATACTAACGGCTACTCCAGTTATGTATGCTCTAAGTTATATAATAAAGAGTCCGTCTCTAAAACACGATTTGATGTAATCTGCTCGATAGAAAAAATCACGAAGCTAGGTGTTCTAATGTTTTTAAACATAACTACCTAATGTATTTTTAACAGTAGATGTCTGTAATTAAGTACACAATTGTCATCATCCTCCTAGCGTTATTCCCAGTACAGTTGCATCCTGAAGAATGCCTGGGGTCCGCTACCTAATCCCAAGAATTGGCGTAGGCACTAGTTTTTACGGAAGCGACTGCCATCTGACCTTCCAACCCGAGGGGGAAACCGACCTTATTGGGAATAGGCTTGTCAAGTGAGTGGGCAACTTGACTGTTAGAAGTTCTCAAGCCGCCCTGAGGCCTCTAACTTGGCTTAACGACTGCTATCAAAGACAGCAACCGGGATCAACGGCTTAACGTGCCTTCCAAAGCACGGGAGCGCTCAGTTAGTAACCACTCAAAGCGGTCACCCATCCAAGGACTGACCTCGCCCGACATTGCTTAACCTCGCATACCGCACGCAGTACGCGGGTGCCACTGGGCCACGAGCGCTCCGTACTTATTAAGTACACAATTGTATTACATTTGAATGAATAATTTTGTTGTTTTAGATTTAACATTTCGTGCGTAGTTTTTTTATAATTAAATTCCTAATTCTCTGCTTGTATAGCAGGGATATAGTTTCTCTTTCACTCCGGCGCAGTTAGACGCAGCAGACATAGCCCAAGTCATTGGCGCTTGTCAGCCTCTTAACGAACGGTTAGTCACCCGCGGTCTCCGGTTACCCGGGCCGCGCGCCGGGCCCGTGACGCGCCGTACTTGGAAATGTACGTATGATTCCACTTACCGCGCGCGCAGTTTACATGACGCCGCCAATATGGCCGACTTTCACAGACAGTTTTTTGTAAACTTCGTTTGTGGTAAACAAGGCTACCCCGCCTGTAGGTTGGAGACAGGTAGGGCACAGCGGAACGTTATCTCGCTCATATTTGGATCAGCCCAACTGGGGAAGTACCTCCACCTTACAGAAGACCGAAGACATAATTACACCACTAATTGCTCCTTAGGTATTTGGTGTTGTGTTCCTGGTGGTGAGTAAGGTCGCCAAAGCACCCGAGGATACGCTGTGTTGAGAGTGAGGAATCTGCATATGGCAACACACCGAATCCTCAAATTAATAAAGGGTTGGTAACACGCTTATGATTCTTCTGGACTCACAAGTGTCAATAGGACACCGTCGTTGTATAAAAAAGTGGTCACCGAAGCCTATGGACACTTGCAACACCAAGGGATGCGCAAGCGCATATTAGACGGTGGATTCCTTAGTTATTATGAAATTGCAATATTATTTTACTAAGAAGATGAAGAGGAGACGTTGGATCTTGGAGCCGGACCGTTGCTTTAATTTGTTTTGGTGGAAACAAATTATGAATTCATCACCAGCCATCACCATACGTCCCACTGTTGGACACAGAACTCAACTCCTCTCATAGATGAAAGGGAACGGGTATTAGTTCCCACAATGGCCCAGTGCGGATTACGATTTACAAATTAATTATGAATACCTAGGTAATAATATAACTACTTACTAGAAAAGTTTGTCTGTACTGTGCCCCGTTTTTTTTAAGATTAGAATTTTAACGGCCAGTTTCGCCCACGTTTCTTCGTTTCCCTAGGGTATCAGAGGATAATATTGTACTAATCTCACTTATTACAGTGACTTATTACGTTTTAAAGACAACACACCGCATACGTTCCCGTTTCAAGATTGTTTTCCTCGAAATCGAATGACGAATAACGCACGATTTTTTTAATCTGCAAAAAAACCAGTGTGACTTTATTTTTTGCAAGAGATTTATAAATATGCTAATACATACTCATAAAATGTTCTCTGTCAGCCATTTTTCTGTAATATTTCAAAAACTCGTAGTCTCAGAAATACATCTGATAAAGGAATTACTAAAAATTATGCTTCGTAAGCACATGTTTCTGAAGTGCATGGAGTATTAAGTTGTTGTAGAACATGCAAAGTCAACGCATTTATGATGTTAATAGAAATAAACTTGATAAGTTTACTAGACTATCGCGTTCAAATATCACATAAATAATGCCAGAATATTCTAAACGGTATTTTTGACAAATAAGTCTGCGTTATTTTTAAAACATGACTTATTTATTTGGTGGACGTTAATTTGCAGCAAACACGAAACGTGTGTTTTGAAAGGATAATTCTTAAATACATATTTTTATTTAATTTTAAACAACTTTTGTTTTCAGCTAGGCGTTTTAGTACATTTAACCGAAAGAACAAATATTTTTCTTTCCCTTATCTTATTATTCATCATAATGATCAAAAATACATACACACGTATTGTATAGACGATAATCTAATTGCCGCCGTAAGGTACCTTTCTGCTTGAAAATTACACAATAATGTTGCCTATTTGTCGGGGGAGGGGTAAGCAGAGACCACCGATTCCCACTTGCTACGATTCTGGTAGCTATCTTGCTTTATTGACTTTCGTAACACTCTTCATAGGTATATTATCCTCGTCGGTAAACTTTTTCTTTTTTTTTCTAATATCCGACGGTTATAAGGTAAACAAGTATACGGCCTACCTAAAGGCAAACGAACACCGTAGCCTACGAGTATCCTCGTAAAGTGGCCCATCACATAACAATTTGGTCAGTGAAATGTAAGTCACATTGTTTAGCATTAACACTTAAGAGATTCCTAAATTGAATCAAACATAAGTATAAGAATAAGAATCGTTTATTCGTGACCATACAAATACATACACAACAACATGGAATTACAGTACACCATCACATATTATAGATCATCAGATATATAAGAAATACAACTGTCAATACAATGCGTTATGAAGGGTCTAAATTCTATCAAAACCGAGTGCAAGTACATTCTTTTGCACATTGGGCTTTACGAGGCTACGGATACTTGTGACTCCTCCAAATTGCCTGCCTGCCTTTTCTTTAATTTCTCCGACTTAAGGCCGCGACTGAAGGCACGCGTGCACGCCACGCAAGCGGTGTGTCATCTACTATGACATTTCATACGATACAACGCGCACGCCACGCACACGCGAACGCGCACGTGCTGCGCACGCTTTCGGTGTGTCACGGTTTTTATTCAGAATATAATTGATCAAAAATTAATTGATATCACCACCACCACCATATCGACCAAGGACATCCACAGCTGGACATAGGCCTCCCCCAATTTCATGGGGGGTGAATGCCATAATCGCCACGCTTGGCATGCGGGTTGGCGATCGCAGTATCTCCACCGCACTCCAGGGATGCTGCTGCCCATCCCACGGTGTAGTTACAAAATCAATAATGTGAAAAATCATCATAATTATCATAGTCATATTATTGATATCAATAATATGAAAAATACTTAAAGAAAGAATAACGATTGAAAGTCACTTGGAAAGTCACTATTTGCGTCATGTTTTGACTACAATTGGAGTCTTTTATCAGTTCGAATTTACGACAAATTCCTTTTCTAGGGATATAATAAAGTGTCATGTAATACAACGCTTATACCGTTGCGTGCTCGCTGCGAGTGGGAGTCGGTCCCAATAAACGGCTTATATACAATAATAGCGGCCGGCTGGCTTGACGCACACACGTGACCTCCACGGTCAAATTCTTCATAATTCCACATATTTGGTTGGATTCTAACTAGAGATGCGCCGAATATGGGTTTCACCGAATACAAACATTCGTCTGAATATTCGGTCCATCACTTGCTGAACCGAATATTCGGCCTAAAACACACTAATTCAATAGTTACCTAACAATTTTATTCATTTTAAAGTAAGATTATGGACAATAAAGTACGTTAAAGCTGAATAATAATCCGTTAAGAATGATAATTTGACAAGGCAGTGATTGTATTACATTTTTGCACGTTGTAGATAAATACTTATACGACCTGTTTAGCCTAGTTGGTAGTGACACTGCCTCCGAAGCTAGGCATTATTTGTGTATTTAGCACGGATTTTGTTCTTGGGTCTTGGATGTTCTCTATGTATTTAAGTATGTATTTATCTATATAAGTATGTATATCGTCGCCTAGTACCCATAGTACAAGCTTTGCTTAGTTTGGGACTAGTTCGATTTGTGTAAGATTGTCCCCCAATATTTATTTATTATTATTATTATACCTCTAAAACTGGTCGGTAAAATATTCCGCAGTAGAACCGAATAACTCGGCCGAATACCGAACATTCAAAAATACGCCGAATATGCCGAAAACCGAATAATGTCGAATATTCGGCGCATCTATAATTCTAACATACTAGTACCAGATACCAGGTCAAAATTCGTAGGCCGAGTATTATAATCCGTTAAATCAAATGTCAGATCATCAACGTTTGGTAATTCAGTACATTTTTTGACATAACATAAGTTGGTGACCCTGCCTACGAAGCTAGAGGTCCTTGGTTCGAATCCTGAAAAGGGCATTTATTTGTGCAATGAGCACGAATGTTTGTTCCTGAGCCATGGAAGCTTTCAAAGTATTTAAGTATTTATTTAATTTAGTTTTATTTCAGTTTTGTAATTAGTTTTAATGTTATTGTAATTCGTTTTATTTTTGGTAATTAATCTGTTTTTATTTAACGTTCCTCATGTACTATAGTAAAATAGATTATTAGTATTATATAAAAAAAAAAAAAACTTTATCTAGATAAAAGCATATGTATATCGTCGTCCAGTAACCCGTGGTACAAGCTTTGCTTGTCAATTTGTGTGAGATTGGTCCCAAATATTTATTTATTCATTTGTTTTTTTTTATTAGTTGCAATGACAATACAGCAAGGTTCATAGCGGGGCCAGCCGGCTTGACGCATACGTGACCCCGACGATCATATTCTTTACATATTTATTTGGTCAGATTGTTTCATGCCAGGTACCATTCTGGTACCAGTTCAAATAGAGATGATGACATTGATGACTGATAGTCAAATCAGAAACTTTTAATAAAACGTCAAAAATGCTATGTTAGGTAGTATGAAGTTTATAGAAGAATAAAAGAAAGTGACGTCACTGCCTACCCCTCTGGGAAACAGGCGTGATTATATGTATGTATGTATATGAAATAAACCGTGTCAATAAGTATATTTTTTACAGCAAATATAATTTGATGTGCGATAATTTCGGATTTGTCGTGAGTAGTTATTAGTAGAGTTAGAATAAATAATTTTCACCGTTATCAACTGCCATACCTATACATAGCGAAAATTATCAACTTGACTTGAATTGCCATATGATTGAAATGAGTGCCAAATACGGCTTACATAAACTGAAGTGTACACCATTTAATAACCCGATATGTTAATTCTGGCATTTATTTAACGATCCCTGTTTATATTTTATTCATACTAACAATTTTAACTATATTTACTTGTACATTTATTTTATTAAATGTACCAGGCCCTCATGGAACGGAGGATTTATCGACGCGGCGACAAACTAATGCAGCGTCGCGACTGACTGATACTGCAGCGATATGATACGGTGACGCGTAAGTGCGATCGCTTGTTCGCCGATACCATGGGACTCAACCTACGCGACATCTATGTACGCCTGGTGCTCAACAAGCCTTTTACATTATTTTTTCCGTTGGGAATTTTAATATATTCCCGGATAATCCTTAGGGATGGGGATTGATTGACGGATTCACTTGGAAGCGTTGTTAATTGTTACTGATGGCTTTAATCATTTGCAGTCGAAGTGTAAGGGAAACTAATTAAATTAACGCCCACAGACGCTTTCAAAACCATGAGATACAAAGCGTATTGTATACATTGAAACCGTGAGTTTCATCCATATTAAAATATTGCTATATTAAGCGATACTCGACCTTAAAGACGTAGTTGACCCTTTTTATAATAATTTAAAGCGTATTTTATTTAATACTGTCTTCCCTGGCGGTACCCGTTTAAGGTATTGGAAAGGACGTAAGAAAACCCGTGAAAAATAATAAAATACAATATAGCCTATGCCCATCCCGAAAGTCCTCTCTATGGTGAAAGAATGTTAGAAATCGGATGAATAGTTCCAGAGATTACCCCCTACAAACATATTTACATTTCAGAGGTCGCATTTCACAAACTGTACTTCATTGTTATTAACAAAAATATAGATGTAAAAGAATAACAGACATGTAAGATGTAATTCAACCCAATGGATATAACTCAGCTCACATCCAAATCCAAAGTGTAACGAAAAAACATTGTATTCGTACAAAAACCGTACCTTATATCATTTCCACCGGCCGATCCGAGCAAATCCCCGTATCCGGGGCTCCGGATAGGGATCCGGTAATCCCGGTTAATAACGCCGAGTCCCGGGATCCCGGGACGGGCGCAGACGTTTGATAATGGAGTATTAGTGCCAGTTATAATTGCTCAGTTATTATTGCCATTGATTATCTCGGTTCTGTGAAATTTGCTCGGAGCCACTTTCGGTTCGAGCGCTTTGCAAGCTATTCTTTGCCGAGTAATTACCGATTTATCGATATCAAATTGGCGTAATGATGTGTATTTTCTAACTCGAAATTTACGATTAAGATTGGATGTGAAACGCTCCATTGCACGCTCTTCTTCTGTTGCCAAATATGTGGAAGTACGACGCATTGACGCATTCATAATCCGATTTAATTTGAATTGATTTGTGATTAATGCAGTTTTGTTTATTAAGGGTCCCCGCACGCTCGGCTCAACTCGATTCCATACGAACGTAGTGTCATTCTCATTTTAAAATGCGGTGCTGAAATAACATGAATCTTTGTATACACAATGGGTGCCGCCATATCTAGGTCGGAAATTAGTTTCTGTCGCTAGAAATTGTAATACAAAAAAAATACGCAGTTTTTGAGTTTTTTACGTCTTGCATAAAAACTTAATAACCGCTGTATTTTTTCTCCATTATAATTTCAAGCAACAGAAACTAATTTCCTAATACCTAAATATGCTGGATCCCATTGTGTATACAAAGTTTCATGTTATTCCAGCATGGCGTTTTAAAATGAGAGCGATACTACGTTTGTATGGAGAACTGAGCGTCCTGCGGACTCTTAACCATATTCGTTTCAAGAAGATTCTTTAGCCCCTCAAAAAGAGGACACGATGTGTAATTGAAGTGTGTCCTAGCTCGAAACCCATGTTTTTCCGCCCGTTTTTCACAAAACAAACGAGGGGAGTGGAAAATAAGAAGAAAATCCCGGAAAATTCGGCAATAGTTCCCTCTGCGTACCAGGGCCTCATGCGAGGGCATGGCTAATGATCCCGGCTCCCTGCAAATCCCGCCAATATGGAGTGCGGAAAATACCTGGAAAATGAGAATGTTATTTCCCTTGCGTTAACGGAAAATATATTGGGTGTAACGGAGTCGTCAAGCTCGCGCGTGTTTACAGAACAGGTTCTGTCAACGAGCTGCGCTCAACGCAAATGAAGTTGCTGAAATGCATCTGTTTAAATTATATTCGTGTACTGAAAGACGTCTAGATTTATCAACATACTAAATTTGCCAGAGAATTAGTTTATCAAACCAAAGAGGCAACGCTGCCAGCCTTCTGTACACCATAGCCAGTAATGGGGAATTGAAGGGCATTTACTTTAATAGGATTTTTTTATTTAGATTATTGACCTTAGTTTACTTAGTTACATTTAGTTTTATGTTTCCGTATTCCATTATTGTAGTAAAAATTTAATGTGTTCTAATCGAAGATTCATTTCTGTAAAATATATAACGATCAATAATATAACCTCAAGGCACCAAGCGCCATTCTTGAGAAGTTCAGTTTTATGTTTCCGTATTCCATTATTGTAGTAAAAATTGAATGTGTTCTAATCGAAGATTCATTTCTGTAAAATATATAACGATCAATAATATAACCTCAAGGCACCAAGCGCCATTCTTGAGAAGTTCAGTATCTCAATTCGTCGTCAGTAAATTGTACGTATCGTACAGAGGAGACGAGACTGTCAAAATTTTGCTCATAGCACGCAATAGTATCAGTACCTAAAGCATATTGTAATATCATTGAAATTGTAAGTATAGCTACATGAACTTAAGTTCCATTATCGAAAGTATCCCTTGGGAACATTCACAGTTGTAGATATTTAATTGTCGTAACCCAAAAAACAACGCAGAATTACGGTTTCTAGTACCGTCTTTTAAATCATATTGACGCCTTTTTATCGCCACAGAGTCTTTTGATGTGGTCCCATCTGGTCGGGATTCGTCGTAAGGGCTGACCACACACGATCGTTTACGATCCCTAACAGTTTTACAGCATACAAACAAACATACGGTTCCAAGCAATGCTGTAACGCTAAACGCTCGTATCAAAGCTACGATGCGCTCATGGATTCCTAGTACAGTTACTAACTTGCTTTATATTTTTAAATCAGTTTAATTGCTTTTCTTTTTAATTAAACGGCTGAATTAGCTGTTCCACTAATTTCTCCAACACAAACAAATCTTAATAGCCCGGAGTTTTAATAAAAACCGCAAATAACAATTCCCTTAAATGCGGTAATCGCGGTTAACTTAACGAGTTGTCTCAATACAAAGCACAGTGATTTACATTTAAAAACGTCATAAAACGAAAATGGCATTCGCATTCCGTAACTGAACATGAAAATTTTCTATTCCAGTGGACAAAGGGTTGGAATTAACGCCGTCATTGTTCGTAGGGCTCTCTCGCCGTGCACCGATTACTTCGTTATTATTCCAAAACTGAATTTTATGAGTTGCGGCTCGTCTCACACAGACAGGAATAGTTCTCTATGAATAGACGATAAATATCGTTTTATGATCCTTAGTTGTTCGCAATTAAAGGTAGTATTCTGGAATAATTTTAGTAAGAAATGGTTCCAGTGCTGTTAATCATATTACAGGCGAGACTTTCTTCCGACACTGTCATGTCATGTCAAACTAAATCCAAGCAGGTCAGATACTACTTGATACTAATTATTCTGCGAGACTATACTTTCCGCACGATGAAAGTTCTCCGTCCTAAAAGTTGTCACTGGATATTCTCTACAAATCCTAGTCGTAACTAATTAAAAATAACTGAATTATTTTAGGATACGCGTTTGTATCTCACGACAAAGGAACGATGGTACGCGCGTTCTAGGAACCGCTGCGCTCCGTCGTACATCCTTTGATATCGCAGCAATAATAAATAGAACTCCGTTAGATGCTTCCGCCCTGGTACTTGCTTTGAAACAATGGTGCTATAGAAAACAAATAAATGTTCATCTAGGAATGTTTCTTCTGGGAAAATCTTTAAAACTAGCGGTTAAATCGATCAAAAGACAAGTTAGAATTATCTGACTCACCCGACAACAAACGTCTCTCGCTCGTTACATGATTATACTAATCCAATCTCCAAATAGTCCATGCTCCAAAATCTTTTTGGACTCCTATGAAGAGTTGATTTACAAGAAATGTTTGCAAAGAAACTCATCTCTTATATCTCAGGTTAATTATTAGAGACAAACATTCATCAGACCGAAACTTCTGCAGTTTCAAAGTCTGCAAAATACGTAATATAAGTTAACAGATAGTGGACATTTCAACGTCAAAAAATTCAAGGTGTGACGCTAAGCAGAACACCGTAGTCATTACCAGATCAAAGAGATGTTGTTTACAGTGATACGCTAGTTCTGTGGACATGTGTGCAAGACGGACAGGTGCCGTGAAAACTGTTTCAAATCCTCACTTCAACATGACACGTGACAGCAATTCATATTGACTGTCGTGAGCGTCTGAGCACTGGCAGTCGCGCGTCAGCGGGTTTGAGGTTATAGAAACAAAAGCTATACAATAAATCCTTTAATTTGAATAACTTCTTCCTTGGTCCCTAAATCAACCAATGCAGGTTGCATCTTCATTTTTATCTAGGACAATTACTTTTCAAAATGATGTCTTTTCTATAATGTACACTCATAAAACTCACTGTAAACTCATATATAAATCAAAAATGTGAAACGTAGTGGTTATTTTTGGAACTACCCCAATAGCTATGGCTGTCTTCTTAATTTCCTGTATCAAACCATCTTATAAATATTTTTCTTTAGTGTGTTGATCGAGCGAGCTTTCCTGAGATCATGAATTTCTCTATCTCACACTAAGATAAGCCTAACTATCATAATTCCGAGATTATAAAGTCGTGGAACAAACGGTATATGTCTGACATAAACGTTTAAATCAGACATATACAGGTTGTCCCACAACTATGTGACATGAAGGGAAAGTTTCTCTGATATTAAAGATAGGAAGCTTTTCAAATTAAAGGGAAAAATTGAAAAAATTTAATGCTCCGAGCAGGATTCGAACCTGCGACATCTGGCATACGCGGCCAATCGCTCTAGCCTCTAGAGGGAACCAGGAATCAACCAGGAAACTCTGATAGAATTGGTGTTCCTTTATTTTAAGATTCCATGTTACTTAAGAGGAATTCATTCTTATCATTTACTCTTCCATGCGATATAATTATTAAAAAAAAAACACATCACAAGGTCGGTTTAGTTGCTAATAGGTGAGAGGCAAGCATTTTTTTTTACATTGAATGCCCACCACCACCACCACATCAGCCAAAGGACGTCCACTGCTGGACATAGGCCTACCCCAATTTTATGGAGGGTAAATGCCATAATCGCCATGCTTGGCATGCGGGTTGGCGATCGCAGTATCTCGACCGCACTCCAGGGATGCTTCTGCCCATCCTCCAGTAGTTTTGGTCGTAGTTTTAGGACATACCCCCGGGGGTCCATTGAATGCAGTACTACATATTAATAATTTATGCCAAAAAAACCGACTCAAATTTTGTACTTGCTATGCCACTTGGTTGCCTACAGAAAATCCCGAAATCGGCATATCGGCCAGCATGGTCAAGAGTTATCGGGGAACATACATACATAAAAAAAACAAACATGCACACGAACTGAGTATAGGTGAAAAACTTACGTAAGTCACAACTACATACAACAGGCGAATTACTTAAGTTTTTCACCTATACCTCCTTCCTTCTATAATATTGAAGTCGGTAAAGAAAATGTCTCCATAGAACTGTATGTCCAACCCAACATAAACGCGATTATGCCATCAAAGAGGTGCTTATATAAACTTAAGACACATTTCACAGCACAGCATAAAAACCCATGCGGATATCACTGATTTGATCGCCTGCTCAAGCTAAGCATGAAAAATTGTTAATCTAAATCTTAATGAAACGTGCCATTCCCTTACCTAGCGTTGATGAATCGCCGCTGAAGGGGGGAGGTGCTGGCAATTACTTCGCACGCGAACTGCAGTTGTGAGGGAGAACAAATAATACCAAGTGCAAACGGGATTAAATAAATGTGCACGAAGATATTGCGATGGCTGTCAGGCTTTTTTAGTTACAAAGCGGGCATTTTGGCTACGAGTTTACACAGCCACTTTAGCCGAGTGATGAGGCACGCAACTTTGAAAAGCCCGGTGGTAGCTTTTTAAAAACTGATGTTATTAAATATGATTTTATATCAGTCGCTCTTCGATGAAGGAAAATATAATGAGAAAAGCTGTTTCATCCCAACAAGGTCTAGTTTCTTGATGGGTTGGAAGGTCAGAAGAAAGAGAGTGCATAGGCGAACTATTTTGTTCAAAACAATGTATCTTATTACTTTTTTTTATTTATTTATTGGAGAACAAACAGAGCCAAATGTACAGGGAAACAATTTACAACCTAGATTACAAATGGACATGCATTTAACTCCTCAACAGTTCTCACTAAAACTGTAGGGAAATAAAAAATAAAAATGGCGTACGCCAAGTTCTTGGGATTAGGTGCCAAAGCGGTCCGTGGCCTATACAATCAGGAAAAAAACAGCCATGAAATACATTCTCTCCCTACTTGAAACTGTGAGTATAAGTAGTAGTCTGTAAGACACTCAAAGGTTATGAAAATGATGAAAAATGTTGATCTAAAAGAAGGGTGCCACGTTTTGCTTGTTAAGCCTAGCTAGCATGATGGCGTTTATGTTGAATATAAACAAGTAAGTATGTCAGTGCAAAAGGGACGATTGCTATATGTCCAACATATCATGATCATCGAAACATCTCCGAGCAGAGTAGTTCCCATGCAAAGCGTTTGAAGATACCATCTAAACATGCGGAAGCTATATCGAACTTGCGTCAATTTTAGTCCAAGTGCTGAACGTGTTATCTACACGGCGCAATAGTAACCGGAGGTCATAACCCACCAGGAGGTTAATAAAGACGGTTCGCAGCGACCAGGCTAAAACGCGGGGCGTGCCTCCACGCCCCGACGGCTTTTACACCGCGACTGACTTTACTGCGCGCTTTACGACCGGCCGACGTCTTTTTTGGTGTCTCGAACTGTTTAAAATTAGTTTTGCACATGATTATTGCGGAGGGATTGTGTGAATCTGCTTTCTTAGAGAAAATTGGGATCAGTAACCTTAAAATACAAGCCTATAAAACTACCACGTATGACGGAATCGTGAGGAGCAAAGAATTAAACCAACTACATATATGTAACTCATTTATCTTAAAGTGACAGTTATACTTATTATTTAATTAATAGAATTTACAGTACATATGGTGCTACTTTACCGCACGAGTGCGGTGATCAGCAGATTACGTGCATATGTCGAAACTTTAAAGAGCCATATATACTGTAAAACGTTGTACGATACACGTGCGAATTTCCTATTTTCTGCACTTGTATCGTAATGTACTATTTACTACTTTATCAGGTAAATCGTAATACTTATAGAATAGTAAGAGTCAATTGTTTCAGGATTTTGATATAATTACTCGCATAGTAAAGGGACCCTCAGAATTCTCCAAGGACTGCACAACTGCGAAATCCAAGATAAATTACTGCCGAAGTGGAGTTAATAGAAGAATAATGAAACAATTATCTAGGCTTGCGTGTCCGTACGTAGGTGAGATCCCACGGCACCCTACCAGGGGTGCATAAGAAAAAAAAGCCCCATACGAAAATAATTTTGATAGACACTTTGCGTGCGATGAGCAATTACGTTATGCCCGCCTATAATTCGAATTTAGCACATTATCGGTGCGTTACGATTATTTTCGAATTTCGAACAACAATGGGAAGATCGTGTTCGCACCTTTTTTTGTTGTTTTAATACGTCATTAAAATGTAGTTTTGCGCCATATGTTAACAAACAAGGGTGTTTGAACGGTGGTAACACTTTTATTCTCCTAGACAGGTGGTGCGGCAATTTTCCAGTTGTCAAACATTGTCTACCATAGATAATGCGGAATGGAAAATTATGTTATCAGGTTGGTAGAGCTGGGCAAATGCAGCCTCTGATCTCGACATCCGGCGCTATCTAATCTATGGTCAGTGTTTATGGAGGGCGAATCAACAGAGATTACACGTCACTAATCTTGCGTGTTCAATAATATCATATCTGATAAAAATACCTTATTTTTCTAAGTTACGAAATATGAAGTTTTGTAAGGTTTGTAGTGGAGTGTGCTCTTCTTGTTCGTGAGTAGGGTCACAAAAGCTACTGAGGATGCGTTAGGTTGATGGGGTTGATGTCACTCAACAACGCACCCCTAGAGTTGTCTGTCAGTGTTTATATGCTGCAGTAAGCCAAGTGGGCATTAGGTCTGTACACTAAGCATTGTTGACACCATAATGCTAATGCTAAATAAACTATTTGATGACACTTTCAGGTGTCTCAACTCGGCCATTACCAGGAGTGCATCAGCGACCAAGAAGAATAACAGTTCACAAGATCAGTTCAGCAGACAAAGCAAAAAGAGCAGTGATGTGACACAAACGACACCTCCACAAACTGAATCCGTCTCGAGTCGACATCGAGTGGTTGCATATTTATACAATCTCGAGTATTGTCACTACAGATTATTGCAGCCGTGTTTGCCCAGGCCATTGAGAGTGGAGTGTTTTAAACAAACACCATTGACTCAGAACAGGGGACTCTTGTGCACCCATGCTGCCTTGGTAAATAACACCGTACGTTATTTAGTTAGAAAAATCTAATCTTGACTTGGAGTGTTTTATCTCCGTATCCGGTAAGACGTGGTCTCGAGAACACTTAAATGTAACCAAAATTAAATATTATGTTTGTTGCTGTTTCTCACGGTTAGGTTAGACAGACGTGTTTTAAATACAGTAAAAATTGTTTTTTGACGGAACAATTGAAGAGTCCACGGAAAGAACATGTCCTATCCTTTAGAATTTCAAAGCCAGTTTGTACCTTATGTCTTTATAAGTTAGGTTGCTGTTTGTTTTGAAATTTGAATGGACTAGACATGTTTTTTCCGTGGACCCTTCAATTACTTAGATACCCAAAATAGAGCTTGAAAATCGGGATTTCGCGGATTAGTATGTATGGGAATCCCGGGATTGTGTAAATTAAAAATCCGATAAGTATGAGAAGGGAAATACGGACAGAAAGTAAAAGCGATAGGGTTCTGTCAAAAAGGTGCACAGCTTTTAATGCAAATATGAATACCTAAATAAAAACATGTCCCAAATAATTCCAAAAATATTCACACGCTCAGAATCCATTTCGAAATCCGATTTCTAACCAGCGTCGTTTAAAAAGAACTTTCGTAAATATCATTTGTTACTCAAACAAGCCTTTTGAATCGAAATGTCAAAGCATTTTTACGTGAACTCGCGTTATAATTAAATACAAATGTCTCCATGTCGACTCTATTATGATAGTGCTCGTCGTCTAAACTAGTGTCTCGAACGCCGCCATTAATTTGACACTTGACAACAACGTCATTCATTAAGAGTATCGCGTCATAACTCATGGAGAACAAACTTATTTTTTCTACCAAGCGCGCCACAGAATCGTACAAGCTTCATAGGCTGTTTAGCAGGGTTAGAGGAAAGGATAACTTGGTTTCTATTTCCGATATATTTAAAGTTTTTCTCCTGCCAAAACTCGTGTCCCACGAAATGTTAATTAATTTCAACTGTCGCGGAGAGAGCTGAATGGGGAGTTTAATGAGATGCCTTCGTGAACAAGTACGCGTCATTCGTCAGGGATGTGTAATGAACTTGCATTTGGGAATCGGGTCGAGTCTGCAAGTTGGCATTCGAGATACCCATGTTATAGACTCGGAGACTTAACATCTTTCGGCAAATAAGTGCCTAGGTATTTGTCTATGTGTCTTTACTTTACTTTTAATGTCCCTTAATAATACAACATTTATTATAAAATGTATTAGTAAAACTCTGACATGTAAAAGAGTCCTTGAGGCAGAATAAATATTTGAATTTGGAATTGAAATTGTATGCCTGTAGTTATTAATGTTATTATAATATACATAAAATTTTAGACTATTGTCTAAAGTCTTATATCTATTATATATTTTTGCAAATAATATAGCGAGGATTTGCGGCTCTGATAGATATTGACTGATGATTATTAAACTCTTAAATTCAAGATTCTCATATTAAGGTTTAATAATATAAGTAGCGCTTAAAGATACTTAACTACGTATCGGCTGTAAAGACATGGTATCGAAGACTAGTTGGAGCTATTGAACATTACAGTTAGTATCTACAAAACACCTTTGAGGCTAGTAAGAGAAAGCTTAGGAAGTTTAAAATGGATATCTGGTTATTGTACGTTGTATTTATATATACATAGAAAAAAAAATTTAACGCCCCACAATACTATTACAACATATAACGGTTATTACACCTTATATTTAGAAATACCTTTCACGTCTCTTCAACACATTACACACGAGTATTCATAACTTGTAACAGGGAAAACATTGAATACTGCAACATAGTTGCTAAAAGTTCTGAGAGTAAGATTCATCCGTAATGTCCTGTACTTTGCCCTAGGCTTGTCCTGGCGCCATATATGTATTTAAGTCCAATCAATTAATACAATCTACTTACCTGCTACTTCTGGGTTAGGAATTGAATTAAATAATTCAATTTAATTATTAACCCAGAAATAACGAAGAGTGCCCAAGTGGTACCTAAGTAAATTCTGTGGCTTAGTTGCATTCAAAAATACTGCGCTTTGCATTTGCAATAAAAAATATCACCATAATAATAAAAAAAATAAAAATAAAAAAACATTTTCTGAAAACTTCACGGATGGCTCATATCCTTTTACGTATTAGAGTACGGACAACCTGAAATTTCTGTATTTAAAATCTCTTACTACAATAGTGCCTTGTAGATTAGGTTAACAGAATGACAAGCCAGTTTTGTAATTAGTGGACTTAGCTTTTTAAACGATCTCGTTCTTAAACAACATAAAGGGCAGTGTCGTAAATGTCCTTTGCGATCTTCTAGCCTCCAGCGATCGTTCCAGAGCTAAGATAATAAAAGTACGCGAATAATTATTATTTATTGTACACAGAAAAGTAGGTTGTAAAGTTTATTTATGTATACATAGGTATTAACCCTTGAAGTAACAAAATAAACTAAATACCATCACTCGTGCTTCAGTCAATTTGAGTAGTCACCAGAAATGTGTTTACAAACAAAATACAGTTTAATAAAAAAACACATCAATGTACCTACAGCAAAAAGGTTTAAACGTGATTCAGCAAAGTTTTAATAAATGTTACGTACGTTTAACCAGCGCACAAAAATATTATTTCCGAATGGATAGCTCCCTGAATTATGCCATCGTTTCGTCAAAAAATCTGAATTAAAAACAAAAGTCGACACTCGCAACGCCGTAATTGAAATCGGCAGCGACACAAATCAAATTTTCACGTCGCATGTATCATAAATAATACATAAAACCTGTCTATTAATAAGTTACAATTTGCTAAACTGTACGCATTAGTATTCACCGCTCAAAATATTCAAATAGTGACGCGCTGGTTGAATATCGAATTGTTCGGACGATTCGATTTAACAGCGTGTTCTGCCGCGTATCGTTTTCGGCATCGAATTATCGATTGTTTGCTTGTTACATTGTACTTAATTTTTACGCGCCTATTGCGTCTTTTGACGCGTGGCGTGAATTTTAAACAATTATAGTACTCGGGCCTCTTCTGGGAATCGATTAGTGTACTCGAAGTTCATTGTTTTGCATTACGCTGCGTAATTCCGCGAGGATATTTTGTGAGTTTGTTAATACATAAAAAGGAACCGGAGTTAAAAATATAAAATTCAGCATAGATGTGATTTCTGGTAACCCTTCAAGTTTCTATGATTCGGCACTTGAAACTAACCAGACAGCATAAATCGCAGGGGCTTTTTTGCATAATCTGCCCTAGAGGCGTCCCTCAAAAACCTAACAAAGTAACAGTGGCCTCAAGTGTTCGCAAGTGGTCTCTTATTCGATTACCGACTAGTGGGGGACTCGATTCTAAATAACTCGGTTTAGTCGAGTGTCGTTATTCGATTTGAGCGAGATTACAATGCGTAAGTGTTGTCGAGTGGAAGCTTTATTGTTGCGTTTTTAAGGTTAAGAGTGTTGTTATCAGTTCACTATTTCTGTAGTTTAAAAGGTATTGTTGCTCCTGAATAAAAATTTATTAAATTACACAAAACATTTTCTTTGTTAAGTTTATATTTATTTACACTTTATTTCACTTATCAAATCCGTACACATGCCTCAAGGCACCAGGCGTTTATTTGCATTGATCAAAATATACTTTTGTAGGCAGTAATTTAAGTGTACCTAATTAAACAATGCGCAGTCAAAACAATCATGAGAAACATATTATTATATGTGGGCATATTATTGTTGATTCACCGCATTAACTAAAAAGCAGAAGCAAACTAGTTAACAGCGAAAAAGTGTGATTATTAATTACGTGATAACGAGTACCCATTTATTTTATTTCATTACAGTTAACTGCAAAAACGTTTGCATTGCTAAATAATGTAAATGTATATTTTATAATATTTTTAACACTTATTGAATGAGATAGAGTAGAAGTAATTGCGGCTGATTATAATATGCAAAGCATAAAACCAGCGAAGTAGTGGAGAGTACTGACTGGAATGATACTCAAATCAGGTGGATTGATGACCTGGGAAAATTCGCGGGAGTCAACTGTATACGGGTACCGCCGGACCGCTCATTGTGGCACTCTTTAAGGAGGCCTATGTCCACCAGTGAACGTCCTTCGGCTGATATGATGATGATTACTCAAATCAGCCCTGCCCAAGTACTGCCCTGGAGACCTCGAGTGGCAAACCGTAGCGTAGGAAGGCCGCAAGCCAGATAGTCTGACGACATCAAAAATACGGCAGGCTAGGCTGGACCAGAACTGCTACAGTCAGAAGAGAACGGAAATCCATGAGAGAGGCATATGTCCAGCAGTGAACGCAAACGGTTTGTCGGTCACCTCTGTTTTTCTTAGGGAATTAAGATTGTAGTGCCGTCTGTTGGTGCGTTGAGGGGCACTGGGACAGTTAGCAAGAGTAGGTAGGTATTAGATTAGATATTAGTTCATAGCATAGTTTAATCGGTTAAATGTAAAAAAGAGTGCTGTCTTCGCCAACAAACTGCTGAGCAGTTTGGCGAAAATATATAATTTTTGTGTTAAAATTTCATTTGAATTAATAAATAAATATATATATATATATATATATACCCAAATCAGCTATACTTAAAAAAAAGCTATACGTAAAATGCTCTGTTAGTATAAATACAAGTCACGCCACGACATTTCTATCGTCAAATAGTGTCCATTTTGATCTCAAAGCTTAATGGTGATATTCTCCGAATATTTTCATATTACTTAATGGTAATATTCTCCGAATATTTTCATATTACTTAATGGTAATGTAAGAATACATTATCGTATTAGGAAAAGTGAACCAGCAGTTCAAACCCACCTTTGGCACCGTTACGACCCTCGAGTACGCAAAGGGCCGACGTAAAATCTGTATGGCACGTTAAATAAGACCCGATGCTCGTAAAACATCTCTTTACGCTTTGTTTAGGGCCTCGATTAGGGATCGTGCGACATTGTCGCGAGATGGCTGATGTAAGATTCTTTTATAGGCCATGAAGGTGTTTTAGGCGCTTTTGACGTTTAAGATCATCGTTATCTGTCTTGGGTGAATACTTTAATGTGTTACCTAATTGTGCTACAATGGCATTTTGTAATTTTTTTGGTTTTTCCGTGAATCTCAGAACATATAGTAGTCTGCGGTTAAGAAGTCAATCCTGACACCTTTCCATACAGTTTAAAACCTCAAAGTGACTTGTAGGTTATAAACTGTATGAAAATGACAGATGTCAGGATTGACTTCTTAACCGCCGACCGCTATAGGTATCGCGTCTGTAGATCATTAAATTTATTGATTTAAAATTCCACCTTTGGCACACGATATTATTTGTAAACGCGTTAATTGCGTATAATTGAAATTTACATCTTAGACGTCAATCTGCTTGCGACCAAGGATGTTCTGAAGGCGTGTGATGGTTGCCATTTTACCAGTTATCGTCGTGGATAAGATATTCGTCACGATTTGACAAGTATGCAAGTTATAAATGATGTTGTATCTGACTCTGCACCACCTACTGCATATATTATTTTCTCTTTTTCCGCTACCCAAAGGTTGTCTGGAAGAGATCGCTTTTTAGCGATAAGGCCGTCTGTTGTCTACATTTTCCTACATATTAGTGTTTTTTTCCTGTTTGTAACGTTTCAAATAAAGAGTATTCGTATCGTGTCGTATCGTATGTGACTGCGAGAGTGACGGGGTGCCTTATCAACCCATGACGCTAAGTGATAAAATGGCAACCATCATACGCCCGCTCTTCTGACTATTAAGTCCCGTTTACTAACATTAATATGTCTATAGATTGTTTAATTCACATAGGCGCGCCCTACTTATTTTCATTCCATAGGTGCTAGCCTGCTTGCTGCAATAAATAACTCGAATGTTTTGCTCATTGAGCAGGGTGCTCTTTCATGGATATGTACTTTACCATGTATGATCTTTCATCACGAATCAACTGAATTTATTAGGCGATAAACGCGACGTAATAATAGCCTGATGAATGATAATGATTGACTCCATGTTTGCTTTCAACTAAATAAAATGCACTGATATGTATTTTAACATTATTTATTCTATCCGCATTCTCAATAACAGTATCTGATCGTATAATTATATCTTTAACTGGCTTCTGCCCGCAACGTCTTGCGTGTGCGCTTCTAATCCACCAAGCCAACTAGTCAAACGTAATGCCTGTAGCTTTTTTCCGATATATCTTGATCAGAATATAAATCATAGCATGTGCGAATAATATTGAAATTAATACTACTCAAAAGAAAATATGGGCCACTTACGGATTTGTTTTTTGTTAATTACTGAAAATAAACTAAATAAATATGTGAAACAATTGACTACTTAATTAAATGATTACTAGCTTAAATTTAATCAAAAGCCTTGTTTCACTGTCAATTAAAAAGTATTTTTAGTGCTTAATATAATTTTCAAGTAACGATCAAGATACTTAGTGGTGTCTGTCTTTTTTTGTGTAGTACCTATACATTTCAATATAAAGCTATATTACGGAAAAGTTTCATCTAAATTCGTTCCGTAGTTTATATGTGAAACAGTAACAAACATCCCTACAAACGCTTGGATATAATATAATACGATGCATGCTCACTCGTCTATAAAGAATGCGTTAATAACTGTTATATATATTAATCAGCATTTCCGAATACTTTTGATCGCAATTGAGCCCAACCATAAAACGGGTCTTATTTAATCATCAGAATAGAACCGTCACAGTCCACGGCCTGACAAATTCGCACGCCCTCGACATCGTCTTAAACGCGCACTTAAGCCC
This sequence comes from Notocelia uddmanniana, assembly GCA_905163555.1. Classification (NCBI taxonomy): domain Eukaryota; kingdom Metazoa; phylum Arthropoda; class Insecta; order Lepidoptera; family Tortricidae; genus Notocelia; species Notocelia uddmanniana. Next base: position 22,472,171 of record LR991070.1, on the reverse strand, counting down.
TACCCTTCCGCTTTCACCCTCGGACGCCTTCATTCTTTTATATCGCAACTTTATTAACGAATAAAGGTCTGGTGATGGCCTCTTAAGAATTAGGATGCGTCCCGTGGCCACGTTAGAGCCAGCGGAGCTGAACAAATGGAGTGTCGGGACAGCCGGGACTCCGGGCTCGGATGTCGAACGCCCATCCCTAGCAAATAACTGAATCATTATCGCCTCGTTCCAAATTTGAATTTTGGTGATCGAATTAATCTTGAATTTCGAATGCCTATTCGAATTTTTAACTAACGTTCTAATTGATTCAAAAGATGTTTTCTGTTTGTGTTTGATGTAGATTTGTCTGTTGTAGCGTTTTTGATCGTATCAAGCAGAGTACCTACTTGATTTCTTTCCGGCGAACGAGCGTAGATAGAGCGACATGATCCTTTGTTTTATGTTATTGTTACGGCACGAGAATGGGATGGGAGAAGTTCTATTACCGATGTATTACCCCTTCGACACCGCGTAATGGGGAGCTGTGCGATCTCGGCTCGTATCTACGCTGTAAAACCGATCGGATTTACATGTCTACCGTCGCCGTACTAAAACGAAATCATGAATGAACTGTATAGGAAACCCAAAACATTATCCTTATGCTCCCATTTTACGACCTTTACCCCCATCGAAAGGGTCACGGAGAACCATGCCCGTCTCTTTCGCACCCGTTTCGAGCTCGTAAAAACGAAGCGAGATAATCACGAAGATGAGTCGAAAATTATTTTTTTTATTATCACCATCGGCGGTGCTCTTTTATTTCCTTTTTACGGTCCGAGTACCTCATAAAAAGACAATAAACTTACTATTTACAGACCATCAGGAAATTGTTAGCTGAAGAGGTCCCTTTACGACACATGTTCCTCCGCGGCGGAGTGCGGTTTACGAGAGACGTAAAATGGACGAATGATGATACATTTTTATCTGCGTAAGTTTGCGAATCGGGCGCGAACTGTGCCGGTGAAGTGGGCCGATCGTACTGGCTGGTAATATCGCTAAGTGACTAAGACCTTCGCCCAAAGAGGAATAAAGACAATCTGAGGTTAAACGTCAAAGTATATGGACTTTTCTTAGAATAAACTGTACCGAATTTTTCCTATGTTTAAGTCAGATCACAGTTAAGATCCGAAAATCAATGTAGGAAACTTGGTAAAGTATTAAATGTTGTATTTCGATGGCCAGCACTAACTGATCCTACCAGGGCATCATGTTCATAAAGAGATGCCGTATTCGTGTCGTATCGAAGTCCAAAAACGCGTAGTCCAAACAGTAGCGTACTCCAGTTTTATTAAGGAATTTAGTGAAGAGTCTTAATAACTATTATTAAAGTGCTGCCGTAGTTAATGCGCGCTTTAAGTGCTCTTTTTATGATTTACCACTGATTCCCGCTCGATATTACTACCCATAAATTACAACGGATTACTGCTAAATTGTTTTATGATATGTTGTGTTTGAGTAAAAGTTAGCCATGTGTATGTATAAGTACCTACTCATTTGAAACGAACGATTTACTCGTTCACGGTTGGCAATATAGCGACATTTACATCAGGGCTTTGCAATATCACGAGCGCGCGGGGCGGGGCGGGGGAACTAAAGGATTTCAATATTGTGAATTCCAAGGATGCTCCTAGTGCGTGTAATGAATTTCGGGATTGTCTTGTGGTTTTTCGGCGCCCCCAAGCCCGGGGGAGCGCTTAGCCGCGCTCCATTGGCGCTACCTACCTAAATAAAAACACTAAGTTATTTGTTATTTGAGGAATTCCTTTTCGGGGTATACGTGAGCGAACGGTGCGAGCCTCCGCATGGCACCGCTATGGAAATCGGGGTTATTTAGGTCCGGCAATTCGTATGATAAAACAGAACGACTGATATTTGCCCTCAGACAATTTCTATGGAGATTTCGGTCTTGTTTTGGGGGTTAAATCTGTGCGCGAATGATATATGGACGGGGCAGCGGGTTTTTCTTCTGCGAAAATATTGTAGTGGATATATTAGGGGGTACTGGTACGCACGTATGCGATGGGATTGCAACGTAACAAGCGTTGTGGGATGACTCGAGGCGAACGTAAATCTGTGACCTCACGTTTATAATTACCGCGACTTATATTTTAGTTATGGTTTGATGAAGAATGGTCGCTTACTATGGGCCTCATAAGAAGGCTCAAACTCACCCAAAGAGCAATGGAGAGGGCTATTCTAGGAGTTTCTCTGCGTGATCGCATCAGAAATGAGGCCATCCGCAGCAGAACCAAAGTGACCGATATAGCCCTTCGAATCGCTAAACTTAAGTGGCAGTGGGCGGGGCACATAGCACGCAGAACCGATGGCCGTTGGGGCGGAAAGGTTCTCGAGTGGCGACCACGTACCGGAAGGCGTAGCGTGGGCAGGCCCCCCACGCGGTGGACTGATGACCTGGTAAGGGTCGCGGGTGTCCGCTGGATGCGGGTGGCGCAGGACCGGTCATTGTGGAAGTCTTTGGGGGAGGCCTATGTCCAGCAGTGGACGTCATTCGGCTGAATGATGATGATGATGAAGAGTAGTGGCCAGCTTGTTTAGTTTTATTTAACCGGGTAAATCCAGTGAATGAACTTATTGAATCAACGTCATTTATCAGAACTAATTGTAAACAGTTGTTTATATTCAAGAAAGACAAAATAAGTACACAATAAAACGCGTTCATATATTTTTCGTTATAGATATAGCCTTTACGTTCTGATAATAAGATAAGATACTAATGACTATATTAAGGTTTCTAGATTGTCTAAAAGTTGTAACAAAATCTCGCCTCCAAATTATAACGTCATTGTCATAAGGTTCGTATCCTGGCACATATATTCTGCGGGTTGATCAAATGATCACGTTTCGTTTTCGAGCGTGCGTAGATTGATCTTAAATAATTTTCCATACAAGGTTTCTGTCAAAAAATATATTTTTGATTTAATTTCATATTTTTTATTGCCGAGCCGATTTATTGAGACGGTTATCTTGTGTAGTTTAGGAGTTATGGCCACCTTCAGTTTCCATTTGCAGATCAGCTCTATGGTACCATAATAGTGCATTGGCTCCGAACTTACATAAATAACTATGCCAAATTTTAGGTCAATCGGTTGAGGATTAAAAGGTCTAAAATTCAGTTTATAGATTTGACCCACACAGACAGACATATTAAAGGATGATTCACAGTAGGCCGTTCCGTGTCCGAGCCGGCCCGTTTTCTTCTAGAGAAATACGCCGGCCGTTGCGTTTGCTGTCATAGAAAACGGGTCGGCCCGGACACGGAACGGTCTACTGTTAATCATCCTTAACAGGGCAAGTTAGAAAAAAACATGGACGAATGACACTCATATCTACCTAGCCTTTACTGTTATCATTAGTTGTACCAAATAATAAGACTTAAGGCGTTTTTAATTTTTGTATAGATGAATGCAATAACTCTTCCCATTTGCCTGAAACACAGGGAACATCCTAATTCAGGCACGTGATATTTGTTCTCTATAGATAAGTTTAGGCTATAATAACATAGATATTGTAAAATGAGTTTTTAATAAATTATTCTTATATTCTTATTCTTCTTAACGTTTGGTACGTTACGTAATTGACTTTGTGTTACATAACGGTCAAATATCCGGCTCGTAACCGTACATACCAATGCGTCGCGATAAACTATTGATCGTTCATGGAGAGGATCTAAGAGAATAGTCATTGTAGCCATCGAAAAGTCAAAAATTAAAAACAAAACATTATTTTTTAAATGTTGTTGAGGTCGCAACTCGACTGTAGTTTCCAGTTTACGGCCGCTGCGGTCTGGCCCGAGGCGGGGACCGCTCTAATTAAAATCGCCTCGTTTTCTGTGGTTCATTTTCATCCTTTAAAACCCTTTTGCCTCTCCTGTTGGTGGGATGTAACTAATTTACATGTTAATGAGAACTTGTAATTTCATCATCGGCTGTTGATGGCTATTGTGGTCACTCGTAATGTGTTTTTTATAATAACGTTTTAGTTCGAGCCTCAAAACGAGAGCTGTCAAAGTGCGTCATTGTTTTCAAACCGTGCGCATTTGAGGGTTCACTATTAGCCATTGGAGAATTCCTCCTTCTGACTCCATTATCAGATCAACTTGAAGATACTAAGCTTTTGAATTGTCTGTCTTCGTTCGAGTGAATTGCCGTATCAATTTTCATCCCCAATCATATCTCCTTGGGCGTTGAATTTTTGGTGAAAAAGTATCCTAAGTTTTAACCCCGGTTATTAACACTCTCTATGCCAAAGTTTACCGAAATCCGACGAGCTGTCGAGTTCGTGATTGAGTAACAAACATCCAAACAACACATCATTCAAGCTTTCACATTATAAATAAGTGGTATAGTAGGATATTAGGATATTCAATCACAATTTTATGATTGAAGTGGGTGGAAATTGACTATGACTTGTAAGATTCGATTACATTTTTATTACATTAAATACTTTTTAATTGCCGTAAAATGGGGTGAGTAGGGTCAAAACTGAAATCCAAACCTCGATAACATTTTATTTTTCATATGAAAACTGAATGGTGTATATAATAAGTGTTCCGGACGTTTGTATTTTAGTTTTTATTTTATTTTGGTTAGTTCCATTTCATAACTTTGACGATAAAGTGGAAAACCCACCTCACCCCGTAGTGCCTCGTATTTGGGGTGAGAGGGGTTTTCATACAAAGGTGATTTTGGAAGATTGTTGGATCGATATTTTTTTATTATGCGTTTTACTATAGCTCCATTTTAAACTGGAATACATTATTTTTGTAGCAGTAGCCTTAAAATCCCTTCTCACCCCCTCTCAAACCTTCTCTCTCCATTCATAACCCACCTCGCCCCGCGAAACCTACTCACCCCGTTTTACGGTATGTAAGTATTTAATTACAGGTGACTTGCAAAAATGATCTAATCTATAGATGTCGCAGTTTTTTAAATAACCTACATTAAAATTCAAATGTTATCCAAAGCCAAAGGTTGAATGAGGAATTTAATGACCATGCATTTAAACTTATCACGGAAGATAGCTAGTATCTTGGCTATGGAATTAAAAAACACTATTAACATACATTATTACAATGCGTTACTAGGACCGCAGAAGTGCGCTGGCATAGCAAAGCAAGGCGTAGGCCTTTGTCTCGGCCATTACGTATGCAAATGACCACCTGTGCTTCATGTAAGCCTGGTATACAATCCGAGGATGGAAATGGAAAAATATTTTTTTCCCTTTGTTATTTCACTGCTACTGGTTTTAAATTATTTTAAGAGACATTTCTATTCGTTTTGGAAGTGTCAAGAGGGACTAGAGTTTTGTAAATTTGCTTTCGTTGTACTTGTGTAAATTAATTTGTTATACAAGAGAATTTTACGAAACATACAACGGCTGGAATAAGAATTTTAAAACGTAGGAAATAATGCTAGTACAATTTGAAGTGGTCGAAATCATAGTTTTTTGATGACATTACCTTTTTACAAAATTGGCCTTCGAGTCACGAAACCCACGATGTTAAATATGTAGAGTACGAAGTATGCCCCAAAACTTATGCACGGAAAGAGAATGTATTGGCGAAATTATTATGTCCTGATCCTGAATGTCACGAACCATAACCCAAACCTTTTAAAAAGATTAACAGTGACATCTACATGTAAAGTGCACATAACCTAACCACAGAGTGCTCTAAACCATACGCACGAAGATAAAGTGTGTTCGCAAATAACGCCTGCTCAATGCTCATTAACGAATGAATTCTCAAAAAACTCGATTAGTGAGATTTTATGCACTGTGCGCTGTATTTTTACGCACTATTAAATAGTGAGCCTAAGTGGGGCTCAATCCACAGCCCATAAATTTGAGCTCGATCGAAACAGCCATTAAGCAAAAAGAGTTCCGCACGCCGCGCGGAATGATTGCATGCGCTTTCCTATTTTCTCGGCTAAAAATAATAATTGACTTATTAATAAGATTGATTCATCAACATTCATAGACATAGAAATATGTTATCTAACACCACAAGGCATGGATAACAATAACAGTTACACGTGTATCTTAAGATAAGGTGACACGTGAAATTAAATTTAATCACAGAGTTATATTGTGTGATAAAGGGGTAAGCCTGATGTTACGGCAACTTTACTTCAACGCTGGTTTTCAAGTTGGTAGACCCTGCCATCGATATTGCTATCGATATTTTCATTGTTTTGCTAAGGGCGTGACTTTAACGAGATCTCTTTCCCATACCTTTCGGATTGCGCTTAGACCTCTGCTTAAGAGTCCCCCGTACGCTCAACCGAACTCGATTCTCCATACAAAAGTAGTTTACTTCTCATTTTAAAATGCCATGCTTTGTATACACAATGGTATCCGCCAAATCTAGGTCGGATATAAGATTCTGTCGCTAAAAATTAGAAAAGAAAAAAATACGGCGAGGTTTTGGTTTTTAATGAAAATCTTTTATTTATGTACAACGCTAATATATACAAGAATACTTAACCAAAATAATATAAAGAAAATGAAAACTAACTTAAATCTAAAACGGGCGCTTGAGGCATTGTATGAAAACCTTAATAATTGCTGTATTTTTTCTCCATTATAATTTCAAGCACCAGAAAATTATTTCCGACCTAGATATACCGGATCACACTGTGTATACAAAGTTTCAAATTATTCCAACATGCCATTTTAAAATGAGAGCGAAACCAAGTTTGTATGGAGAACCGAGCTTACTGCGGACTCTTAACTCATGAAAGCCCAGTAGAGGATCCAGTGAAAGGGACAAACTCTCTCTTTCTGAGGGACCTGAATTGTTCTCTAGCTTTCGATAAAACGAATCCTTAAAACAAAAAGCGGCCAAGTGCGCGTCGGACCACACACAATGAAGGTTTTCGTACAAACTACCACTAGGTACTCCTAATTTTAAACCAGGCAAGGGCAGCAAAATTTAGCAAATTGGTTATTTCTTCGTCTTTTTCGCTGCACTTGATTATGTGAAATGAACACTTAATGCTTAACGTAGGTAGGGTGGTAGGTAGGTTCTGTTTGACAAGTAACTCTGTCACGCCCACAAAGTACAATATATTTACTGAGATAGAGATACCAGTGAAATACTCTACATAGATCGTAGCGCCGTTGTGTATTTAGTAAGAACTAACCGCACGAATGCTGCATCTCTGTCACTTCAATATGCAAGTGCGATAGGGATAGCACCCAGTGACATCTGGTGCAAACAAGTTAAACTAAAATTTCCATAGTAAAAATCGTACTTCGAGCTGAAAGGCCCCTGGTCACGCCTATTATATTGTTAGTTAAATGTCAAAATGCAAAAATTAAAATGTCACTATACTTCAATTATTATTTTCAGTCGAGAAAATAGGAAAGCGCACACAATCATTCCGTGTCACGTTTTTTGACATTTGACATAATATACCACGCCTCCGACATCCGCCCAAAATGCAGCTTTCCATTTTCATGGATTATTATAAAAATACATATTCATGAGATAGACAAGACACCAAATAAGTTAGGTAAGCTCGGCAATAATATTAGTAGCATAAGTTGCTTTTAAAATTTTTAATTATAATTATAATTCAATACCTAACAAATACAAATACTTTATTAAAACACCAAGTTACATGTCAGAGTTACGTTACGTACTAATTACAATACATTGTTATTATACATATTGCAATAAATTATAAAATACATTTTATTAAAATTTGATTTGACTAGTTATGTACATCAATGTATGTATATTAAAAACTCATTGAGTAGGGAGCTCATAGAACTCTTTTATTGTATAAAATGTATGCTCAAGGAGCCATTTTCGCAATCTTAACACTTGCTCGGTAAACTAGTTAAGTCACGAACTTTAATTTGAGACACCCTTATGTTTGCCACATGATATCATTGTCCCAGGAATGAAACTCCGGAAAAAATTCAGTAGTGTGGGTGACACGAGGGTAAGTCGTCACTGCTATCGAGCCTGTCGATGGTTGGCGATCGTAGTGTGAGTTGTGTACACCGTCGTAAGCTGGGGCCTATACCACAAAATATTACAAGAGTACAATCAGACATAATTGTAAACTTTTGCTATGGAATCTGGTACAATTTTGTCTTGACTTGTAAAGTTTTGTCGTTTAGGCCCCCGGTGTTACAATCCGGATTGTCAGACCTTGTTTCGTTAGACCATGGGGTGCCCTCCCTGTCAAACTGTATGGAAATTCAAACATTTTTTTTGTGAAATGGGTCCCAAATAACCTAGTGTTGTGTTGGTGGTGATTAAAGTCGCCAGAGCTCCCGAGGGTCCGCTGTGTTCTTATAACCTGCATTCTTTTGCTGTCTACACATTGAGTCCTCAAATCAAGAAATTGGAAACGAAAAACGTTTAATATATCTCTTAATGTCTTCGCCCGTGTACTTTTGCTGCACCCACTTTGATTCTAAAGCTTGAAACGCACAGAGCGCGGCGCAGCGTCGTTGCGGGGCGGAAGCGGTTTTGCGGTAAAGCGAACGCGGTCCGGGGGACGTCACACCAAAAAACCTCGCGGTATTCGGTAGCCCGGTAGAGCGGAGGCGACGTGTGTGACATTTGTTGGCCTGTTTAGCCTAGTTGGTAGTGTAACTGCCTCCGAAGCTAGAGGTCCCGGGTTCGAATCCCGGTAAGGGCATTTGTGTCTGTGGTGAGCAGAGACATTTGTTCCTGAGACTTGGATGTTTTCTATGTATTTAAGTATATATCTATTAAATATATCGTCGTCTAGTACCCATAACACAAGCCTTATTGAGCTTACTATGGGACTAGTTCGATTTGTGTAAAAAAAGTTGTCCCCTAATATTTATTTATTTATATGAAGCAGTAATCGACAGTCGGCAGTTTCGGAAGGAACGAAAACGCAAAACCGCCTTCGCCCCGCACCGCGTCGCGCCCGCTCTATGCTGTTATCGTTTTCCTCTTCCCGAAATCTTGAACAGAACTTGAAAGTGTGGGTAGTTGACGCTCGAACGCTGAAGCGAGGCGACGGCTCAGCCGAGCGGCGCACTTAAAGCCCCAAAGCGGCTTACTTTAAAAGCAACTCGCGGCTTCGCGATCTGACAAATTTGGTAAATGGCTGCACCAAGTACAAACCAACTTGGGGATGTGAACAGATCTTACTTATAAGCTTATACCAGTGGTTCTGTGAGCTGTAGACCTCGCAAGCCCCCACGGCTACGCCATTTTGAATAAAATCCAAAAACAGAATCGCCAAAAAGACCTTAAGTGTCACCAGCACGGTCGATGCTGAGCACGGTGGACTAACATGAACCTTGTACACACGAATCACACGATCCAGCATATTTAGGTCGGAAGTTAGATTCTGTTGCTTGAAATTATAATGGAGAAAAAATATAGCGATTATTAAGGTTTTCATAACTGAAAAACTCAAAATCTGCTGTATTTTATTTTCTGTTTAAGTTTCTAGCAAAAGTAATTAATTTCCGGCCTAGATATGGCGGATACCATTGTGTTATACAAAGTTTCATGTTATGCGAGCATGCCGTTTTAAAATGAGAGCAAACGTTTGTATGGGGAATCGAGTTCAGGCAAGCGTGCTGGGGATTCCTATTATTTCACAAAATGTCACGAGTACCGGTCAAGAAATGAGACCTGAGAACATCCGGACATCCGCTGGACGGCCGGACATAATATTTTGCTTAAGCTGAAACGGAGACGCAGAATACATCGTGAGGACCCATCTAATCCAACATAACGTCTAGTTTTCCTCTGGGTTGAAAGGTCAGGTGGCAGTCGCTTTCGTGAAACCAATGCCTACGCCAAATGTTGATATTGGATGCCAAAGCAGACCCCGGGATCCTCTAGGACACTATTACGCACTTACAACCCCTCTGGTGTTGCGAGTGTCCAAGGGCGGCGCTAATCGCTTACCATCCGGCGATTCGTCTGCTCGTTTGCCTCCTACGTCATTTTTTTTAATGCTGTATGGATAACTAGGTCAATCTGGCTCGTTTCACGTTCAAATTTGAGACAGATAAATAAATAATAATAAATAAATAAATATTAGGGGACAATTTATTTACACAAATGTTCCAGTCCCAGAGTAAGCTCAATAAGGCTTGTGTTATGGGTACTAGACGACGATATATTTAATAGATATACATATATTACATATACTTAAATACATAGAAAACATCAAAGTCTCAGGAACAAATGTTACTGCTCACCACAGAAACAAATGCCCTTACCGGGATTCAAACCCGGGACCCGGGACAGGCCGACGCCGATATATGACTTTATTTAGTTAACCCTTTCCTTGAGACAGTGTATTCCCACTTATAAGCATGAGCTTAAACAGTTGCATGCCAACATCATTGTGAACCTTATTAACATTACATTTAAGGTCTACTATTGGTCACTGAAGTTTGTATGCGCTCGCGCAGTGTACCGTCTAATGCAAGGTTTAATTAAACGCATTTTTAGATAATTATTGTATCGCGCTCCGCTGTTGCGTCTATCTGATTCAGTCAAAGAATTAAGTATACAGGATGTTCCATATGACATTTTATGGAACGAAAACTTCATTTCATTAAAAAAAAAATAAGAACTGCAATCACAGGTTTTGAAAAATTTTCTGCTTGAACTGGAAATCGATCCTTTTAAAATGGGTAAAATAACTTACTTTATTTTTACTATTGCACCTGAAAGAGTTCATAACTTAGCATAATAAGCAAAAGGAGTACCATGAAATTAGGTTTTTTGTAGACATTTTAGTCGGTTCGATTCCTGGTATGAATGCGACTATATAAGTATACGTAGCGCTTACGGAATCCATCATTCATCTGTTTCAACTGAAGAAAAACGTTAAAATCGATTTGAATAGCTTTAACCAAATGCAAAAATTGTATCGATTTAACATTACGGTTGTAAATAATGAAAAACCGACTTCAAAACGATCCGCGCGCAACCACCGTGACTCAATTATACCACACTCCCGGCTTAATCGATACACTAACGATTATAACCGATTTTAATCGATACACAAACAGTCTAGACCACCAACAGTTCGAACTTTTAAATTTTGAATGCGTCAAAAAAAGAACGCTAATCACAATGGCGGCGGCTTGATTTGCAAACAGAGAGATGTGACGATTGTATGGTGATTGTATGGAGAACTAATCGTGCTATGACATTTGTATGTACGATTCGCCTACACAATGTATGTACCTACTTGAATGGCCCCTAACTCGTGATATAAGTCGACTTGTATTAGGCACTTATTCTATTTCGTCCATTCGTAAATACAACTCGTTACGTTCGAATGCAAAATGTTACCAGCCAGTTTGAATTACTTTCTGAAAAAACGAAATTACATCGTCGAATATCGTACCAAATTACATCCCTTATAACGTTTCGCGGTGCGTTTCAAAATTCAAATATTCATTACACCGTTACCTCACCCGCGAAGGCATTCTTAATTCAAAATAATGTGTTTTTTTATTCCGAAAACAGAAGACGTGTTCTATATTTGAAAGCATCGCGGGGGCGCGATCCCCTAGCGCACGCCAAAAAATATAAATATCGATTGGAACGTTCCCGCCGCGAGGAACGAGTGATAAATCACCTTCGGGAAATTAAAACTGTCTTTAAAACAATACTTTCTTTGCATCCGAGTGGCGCCCCCTGTCCCATCCCCATCCTACTCTGACACGCTAACGCCAGATACATCCATCCCATTTTCGTTAAAGGAAACAAGAGTGAGGGGCCGAAATAGCGACATTAGATTGACGATAAAGCTTTGTTTAGATATTTGCAGACGATTTCGTGTGCATTTTAATTACCGCAGAGTTTCATCAATGCTGTTCAACCTTTATTTTATGCCATTGTAAAATTTGTTACCTAAGTAACATTGACCATGTAAAATATACACGCAAACTCATTAGAACCGATTTCTCAGATTACGAAATAACCTGCACGCATATAATTAAACAAAAACAGAATTGTAACCGAGCAATAATCGATACTACCTGCAACAAATAGTTGTAATCGAGTAATAATCGATACTACAACGCGCACAATTTACGAACGCATCCATTTCAAACACATTAGCGCGCCGATAACTAATTTCTTTTTTCGAAAATAAAAACTTAATTATTCTCTGGCTATCAGGAAAAGGCGGGAGATAAGGAGGCTATTCGAGTCCCCGTTATCAACGCTCTGATACTTTCACCCTTCGATTTTTTCTTTTCTTTTGAACCCCCTAGAATACCTATCAGTAATTTTAAGATAACTAATGCCTCGAGTCATTAAGGGGACGGAAAAGTAAGAAAACCTGTTCTGCTGAAATAGGGTGTCTGAGTAGCTGTCATTTTGAAAAATGCGGAACGCCATTTTGTATTTAGAGTTGCAAGTATTTTCCTGGCCTAAATAGTTTTCACTTAGAAATATATTATTTATAAATTATACAAGTACATTTTATGACATAAAAAATGTCGACTAACTTTTTATTTCTGTATTTAATACTTATTGTTTCCTGTAAGTTATATTTTACGATATTGTTATTGTGCGGCCAAAAGATGGTCCCAAATTATTAAGCAACAATTAAATTTTTTACGACACGACCATTAAAAACTGTGCCTACGAAAAATAAAATGTTTCGGCTTTATCAAAATAGGGCAACCGGCCGTATGGTACTAAAATGTCCAGAATTTTACGACTCAAAAAAGCAACAAAGAATTCAAATTAAAAAAAAAACACAATAGTGTTTTCCTATCTAATAATCATATGGTTGTAAAATACTATTTGACGTTTACGACAAATCTAAATAGATCGACTTAATAAATCCGACAGAATCTCAAAATTTATGTATTTCGGTATAAAAATGTTTTAGAAGGTAGTAAAGAGGGCGCCGCAGTGGATAATTTCTAGAAAATTCATTTTAATTAACTTTACCGCGGGGGAAAATTAAAAATGGATAAGTAGCTTCTTTATTCCTGCTCCTTTTCTTAATTTATACTGGGGAAAGGTGAAAATATACATTTAGTTCATATAAATATTGACGTCGCGTTGCATTTTAAAATTTTCAAGCATTATTTTTAAGATTGTCTAAGGTAATCATTGTTCGTAAAAAAAAACATTATAAAAAGTGTTGCCCACCTTCAAGAAAAATATTGTGAGGTTGCCAGGTGAATGTTAAAAAGTGGTCTTGATTAAATAAAATGTCGCCGCGTCGAGGGGGTGGGTAGGTACGTGATAGGAATCGGTACTAGATGCCCATAAACAATGAGAAACGGTGTTAGATTTGTTTTAGAAATGCGCAATTAACTTGAAAATCGAATGGACAGTCTGTTGGAAATTTTGGGAATAACTTAAGTCTCTTTAATTTTGTATTTTTGCAGGGTTAACGTCAATGATAATATGTATACATTTTTTTACCTTCACCTTATTACACAGAATTCACTATATATATACGTGTATGGGGTATGGGGCTGTGGCGTCACTCGTGTAATCCGTCAAATCTGACATGTTTTGCAACGCGCTATCGAAGTTTCTTAAAATCAGTTGCATATACTATATAACTTCTAACCAACTCTCAATGGACTTCGGTCCCTGAGAGATCTCTCTATTGTCGTTTCTTCTTGTGACTCCTATCTATTGTATATTATGTATATAGTTTGTAGATAACCTTTTCCTGTATATATTCCACCTTGCACATTATCCTACCTAGGAGCAGCACATCTCATATCTACATTGGTGACCTCCGACAATGGACATAAGCGCAACTCTAATGACACCCCGCAGCTAACCTCCTTTCCTCTCCCTCTTTCTCTCCTCACCCGCTCGTCACCCTGGCTCTGAGCACTCGCTCGCCACGCTGACTCTGAGCACTGTCTTCCTACGTCGTCGCGACTCCTCCGTCTCAAAGGGGGGCTGATGTGGCGTCACTCGTGTCATCCGTCAAATCTGACATGTTCTGCAACGCGCTATCGAAGTTTCTTAAAATCAGTTGCATATACTATATAACTTCTAACCAACTCTCAATGGACTTCGGTCCCTGAGAGATCTCTCTATTGTCGTTTCTTCTTGTGACTCCTATCTATTGTACATTATGTATATAGTTTGTAGATAACCTTTTCCTGTATATATTCCACCTTGCACATTATCCTACCTAGCAGCAGCACATCTCATATCTACAGGGCCTTTTACACAGTGATTTATTATCACGCGAGACACTCAATAAACAGTACTTATCACGTGAATATTGATGCACATTGGAGCAAAATCCATGCATAATTTGAAATCCGCGATAATATTGACATCCCTATTATTGGGGGGATTATTGAGATAATAATCACTGAGAAAACGGGGCCAATTTTGATTTCAAATATAATTATGTCGGCCCTTATACGTATTGCATGAAACGTTAGATGCGCAAGCTTTTATTTCACTTCACGACCATCAAATAAAAATTACCTACTCATTTTGTTGACATGGCAACTTCTATAGAAACGTATATTTTTCACCGTCTATTCAAAAACTTACCCTCACTGGGTTCCTCCTTGAAACTGTATTTCGTGCTTACCTGCAAAAAAAAGGAAATGTCAGTAAAAAGTACCAGGACAACAGAAGCGGGAGGCGGTCAAACGAGCCTATATATTTTGCTAACAAAGACGCACGCAAATTTGAAAAGCGAAGTATTTTCTTTCTAATAAATGGAAATGGCCGTAAGTCAGCGGTCGGGGAGGAAAGCCTATTCAAATTACATATTGAAACGCTGCGTTTTGCTCACATTTTCCATTAAGAACCCTTATGTTGTTGTCATGCCACTGATTCGCACGAAGCGCTTTGCTTCTAGTAATCTTGCGAGAAAAGCTCAGGAGTGGAATTTTTGGATTTTTTCAAGACGAGAGTGAATAGGACTTACCATTAGGTGGAATAGGGGTCAAATGCTTACCTAATTTTTATACATATATAAACAAGAAGAAATAGCAGTTTTAAGAAATGTTACTTTTAAACGTAGAACAGAGAGAGTTAGAAAATCCTTTCCTTGGCACAGTTTTCGTGCCAACTTTATATATTATTGATCGCTCACATCCCTTATTTCTTATACCTAATTATTTAAAGAATCAAAAAAATCCTACACGTAAGGTTTTATAAACGTAACTAACTAGACACATTATAACTAGACACAGTTAAGTCTGTACTTAAATGTAGTTTCATTTATTTATGTTTGATTAAATAATCGTCCCAAATCTCAATCAATTTCCTTGTAAAATAATTATTTTACTAAACATTTACGTACGAGTATGTATATGTATTTGGTATATATGTCCCAGTTCATTTTACTGCGGTGCATTTGTGGTGGTATTCATCTCACCAGTTATTTTTGACACACATCTCTAAACTTCAGCCCTTGATAACGATCGTTCGTCAGTCGAGTGAGTGGTCAGTCCTCCCTAGCTCGGGATATGTAATGAAAGGGCAGGGCACAATGCGAGGAAAACTATCGGCGATATATCTCGCCACAACGACTCATATGTATGGACATATATTATGTTATAGACTTAAAGGAAAAAACCTCTTACTGAAGCCGCAATCTTACAAAGATATTTACAAGCGGAATGCATTCAATATGTGTATTGCCATCCACAACCGTCTGCCCGAGGAATTAAGGACGTTGGATGGTAATTTGTTCAGATCAAAGTTAAATAGCTGGCTGTTGGATAAATGTTTTTATAGTGTTAGATGTTTTCTGGAGCAATATAAAATTGTTTAGTTATATACCTAGAACCTAGTATAGAATTAATTATGATTGTATTATTATTATTTTCAATTGACATTAAGCAATGTGTGTAATGTAAATAATTATTTGAATTGAATGTTAGATTTTAATGAATATTTGCACGCCTAGACCGGCTGAATACATGACACTATTATGTAATACTGTGACATCCCTTTGTACTGTATTCTATGCAAATAAATATTTGATTGATTGATTGATATGTGTTGCATATACGGGGAGTGGTAGCAGATTTCACCTAAGGCGAATCCTTCGTCCGGTCTAGTAAAAAAGGTTCTTTTTTAGGGCGTGAAGGCTCTGAAACTAAGCGGCCAAAGATTCTAAAAAATATATTATTAAACTTTAGTAGGTATCTCATTAAAAATTTAGTTGTTAAACATTTTTTTAGAACAATAAATGTGGCCGTCAATGGCTATAGGGCCGTTATGGCAGGTATTGAGTTAAGCACAGATCCTAAATCTACGTTAAATAAGCTATCTAATACAAAAAAATAATCATGACCCTAAGTCCAATACCTTTTTTTTAAAAAACATCAAATTTACACATACTAAAATTGCATTTTTGAGCAATCGTCAAAAGGAGTTTGTAACTAATTTTAAGTATGTTCCCGTTGGAAGTTAGATAGATTAATATAGAATAATATACCTCTATTTGTATATTTTGCATAAAACAAAAAAATGATAATTTTGAAAGATTTTACAAAAACGCCAATATCTCCGTAAGTATAAAATGCCATAAGGGCCCTTTTCAGGGTCACAAATACTCTCTTCCTCTTTATTGGTTCCTTCATTCCTGAAGATCGTGATCGTTGGATTTCGCCGCCCTGATGCCTCGTCTCAACTGGGGGTCTACTCCAAGGAGAGTGAAAGAGACGGCACCATACG
The DNA here is from genome assembly GCA_905163555.1 of Notocelia uddmanniana. Taxonomy (NCBI): domain Eukaryota; kingdom Metazoa; phylum Arthropoda; class Insecta; order Lepidoptera; family Tortricidae; genus Notocelia; species Notocelia uddmanniana. The sequence continues at coordinate 22,455,454 of LR991070.1, read as the reverse complement.
AAGTTCGGAGTAGACCCCCTGGTCTCGATCCATGGTAGCCCTCACCGCTTCGTGAAACTTGCTTGAGGATGTGGCTATGGCATAGTCTGCCCATCTAGTTGGTGAGTGTACTCTAGCCAACGGGCTAAAAAGGCAAAGAAGGAAAAGGAAAAAAAAAGGAAAAAAGGAAGAAAAGGAGGAGAAAGGATGTAAGACACCCGAGAAATGGCGATTGAGAAAGAATAAAATTAACTTTAATGACGTTCACACTTGAGCGCTTTGCATCATCTTTTACAATGCGCACTTCTAAGGTTTGGAATTCCTGTCGGCGTTTGTATATCCGAGTTCATATAACCTAGACCTTTTTAAGGCTCGAGTGAATAGGCATCTTCTGGGTGAGCTCGCTTCATCGTCGGCCTCATCTTTGCCTCCTGGCTAGATGCTGGTCAAGAGCAATCCCATTGTAAATGAAGATAAAAATCCTGTTAAAATGATATTTCTTTGTAATTAAGAGTTCACAATTCAGACCAGATGCAAAGGGATCAGCACCGCTGCGCATTACATGTCCAAAGTCATCATCATTTCAGCCGAATGACGTCCACTGCTGGACATAGGCCTCCCCCAAAGACTTCCACAATGACCGGTCCTGCGCCACCCGCATCCAGCGGACACCCGCGACCCTTACCAGGTCATCAGACCACCGTGTGGGGGGGCCTGCCCACGCTACGCCTTCCGGTACGTACATGTCCAAAGTACGTAATGTGATCCAATTGATAAATGAAATCAATTGACAGATATACCTATTATAATATATTTTTTCCATTGGCTTGTAAAATTTCACATTTTATCGATAAATGAGTATGAGTATGAAAGCAGCCATTGCCGGCAAACATACTCGTATGTCAAACAAAATTATACTCTTAAGCTTTTTAAGGCACGAGTGAATAGGCATCTTCTGGGTGAGCTCGCTTCATCGTCGGCCTCATCTTTGCCCCCTGGCTAGATGCTGGCCAAGAGCAATCCCATTTTTAATAAAAAAAAAAATACTCAAAATCATTTGAACTAACCGAATTCTATCAAATCAGTCCATTCAAAAAGCTACTCCACTATACAAGCAAGAAGGTTCAGAATATCTCTAAAAACAGTTTAAAAAAAAAGTCGGCCATTTAAAATAATTGATATAACAAAGCTGAATTTAGATTTTTTTCGAGTATTTTCGTACGATTTGATTATTAGTAACAAGTTTTTTTTTGGATTGTGAATAAACCCTATTAAAGATATTAACATATTATCATTTGACATACCATAAAGAAACAGTGAGTCGTTTGCATTTTATTTGGTAGTTATTAAGTGGACTTACATTTAAAAAAACTAGAAAATATCCTTCCAGATCATCAACACATCGAAGTGGTCGCAAACTGGCTCAGTAAATTAGCTGGTCGCTAACCGACGCATCGACTATTGACACAACTACTGAATGTGCACCTATCACATACAATTACATATAACAATAGCTTAAATGTTTCGCCTTAATGAGTGATTGGGACAGACAGATAGACATTAATATTTATAATGTGTCACTTGCTATCATCTCACGGAGACGCGGCAGAGGGGTGGCCAGAGTAAAGGAAATTAGCAATAAAAAAGCGTATAAATATATGGGATGCTAAGACGCTTATGACCTTTAGTTTTCAGTAAGTTGGGACATTAGTGCCTAGCACATTAATTGTATTATGCCAGAAATTTGGTTTTGGTAGGTAAAGTAGATGTACTCGTAATGATTAAATCTAACGACTCAATGTTTTCGTGGTTTTCGTAGAATTTTTAAAATACGATCTCGTAATTGTTAATTTTTGCAGATAATTTTGTTAAATCAAACCATAATCTTGTTGTCTTAGCTAAACATAGTAGCTGACCAAATTTTTTTTGCAGATTTCGCAATTCTTTTTTGCAGAAAGCACTGTGCCTACTTCTACAGCTTCTTTTTACCATTGCGACGCCATCAATATATCTATAGTAAATTATTAGATTTATTAGTAATCAGATGTTACTACGGATATTTCTACCTATAAATTCTGGGCTAAAACGATTTGCACTACTCCATAGTTCGCACTATAAAAAATAATACCATGGTCACCGACCCGATAAAAAAAACAAGTACCAGCATCCCTCATTCGCACCCGCTGCAGATTGACATCTGTCAGTGCGGGGTTGGAGTCCCGCAGGGGTCCGCCCTGACCCCATATTTTTTCGCTGGTGGAATAAATTTTTAATCAAAATATTTTCGGAGGGTACCGCCGTTAATTTCTTTATTGTGAGTTAACTCTAGACGGGCCGTAATGAATAAATTAGGTTAAAAGGTAATTCTGATGTTGTTATAATTATGCAGATTTGGGCGTGGGTACCAGGGAACTAGGAGTGAAGCGGTAGTTTGCGGTTCAACGAGTGGAATAATAAAAGTTTTGTATCTACTTAAACGTTCGCGTTACAGTCTAGCCAGCCATTCGTGCGGTGGGTTGTCATATCTCTTTCTATATAGTATTACCGCCAAATAGAAATGTTTCAGCTTCACTGCTCCTAATACGACTTACGCTCAAACTGTAGATATATTTAAATGTATATGTAGTTACTTTATTTCATAGGTATAGAAAAGCTGTAATTTATTGCATTTTCCAAAGTCTTTCATCCGCAGCCATAGGTATTTCATTTAGCAGAGTGATCCTGTCATCTCGTTTAGAAACAAAAGACTAGCCACGTAAAATCAACAATAACAATCAACCGGGACAAGAAAATGAATACCAGGAGGCAAGAAGAAAAGAAAAGCCAATTAATAACAACAAAGACGGCATAGAACGCAATAGCTCCAATGAGAGTTTAACGCGTGAAAATTATGCACATATTTAACTTAAACTTGAAAGGATATAGTTAAAAACAAATGGTGATTGGCGAGATTGGTCACACACGTCAGAGGATAATTTTTCGTAAGATTTAGAGCATTTTCTTGAATATGCATAAGCGTCTGGAGTCTTTGTTTGAGATAAGGCGAGAAGACACTGTGAGGCGGCTCATTCATGAGTTTGATCTACAGGTAAGCCTGTCCCGTTTGGCAGGACGTCAGTAAAATAAGTAATATTGTAAGTATATAGAGATTTTAGCGAAAACCGTTATGCAAGACCCAATTTTAAGAGACCGCCCGGAAAAATATTGCAGTATGTTTCCTTATTGTACTCGTATTATTCCAAAATTAAACTTCTCTTGCGGCTTCAACAGGTTAAGTCGATTATCTTAATATAGGTACACTCCATGGGTTGTCATGACTGGTTCATCATCATCTGGTTTCTCGACGTATTGGTGCGCTGTAAGGTCGTGTAAACAAATTAAATAATAAATAAATAAAAAATTAAATGAACGACATAGGCATAGGATGAATGACATAGATAGCTTAATTATAATTTAATAAAAGACGTAATCGTCGTTTATCAAGGAAAACAAGCAAAAAACAAGATGTTTCGTTGGCTTAGTTTTCTTGAATATAGATTTTTAGTTTCTTAAATAAAATAGTAGTTTATTGTTGGAAGTAACTAGATCACGCTATAGAGGTAATAATTGATGTTTAGTGCGTGACATCTAAAATCATTCTTGTCTAATATTTTCTAGACAAAAACAAAAGAACGTAATTGGGAACTAGACCGTAGCCGTTCTAAATTTGAAAATTAATCTCAAAATTCCTAGTGACTAGAAACAGTTACTGTGGAATCTAATTTTCCACGTAGGCATGCAGTGTGCACTGCATTCCGCTCCCATACTTCAGTTGCATTGCAGCGCTGCATTGCAAATAAGGTTACTTTTCTAGCTACCAGGAACGCAGGATGTGAGAGGAGTTAGAAATTTAAATGCAATGTGGAATAGAAGTGCGAATTGGACCGTTTGTTTCTTTTTACACAATGGCTAACCGCGCTCCAATGATCCGAATTGTACTTTCGTTGAGTTCAATTACTGAATATGCGTGGAGTCGGTTAAATTCTATTTAATACGTTGTACATATTCAATAGAACTGCCTAGTAGACAAAGTTTACATGTTAATTTAACGAAACAAAATGGTCATTAAGCTGAGCACAAAATGCATTACAAATATGTAAATCACGATTTTAACTAGACCAAACTATTTCATTGTAAATTCAAAGACGCTCCCAATGATTTATTGCCCGTAGTTTCGGCCCTTTGGACGGACGGACAAACAGCGTGGCTACTTAAATAAATATTTCAAAGTTTAAAAAATGCTAATTAACGTCCATTTTACTCTGAACTCTCATTTTGTGGCGTCTATACAAAGTTTGTTCCTAGATAGTTAGAACAGAAGTTACCAAGAGCTCACGAGTACAGTGGCAGTGGTTGGAAGAATGTGAGGTATAAAGGAATACAGTAGCCGGGTTGTAATGAGAGAGATGCTTCTTACGTGTTTGACTTTGTATATTTATGAGACCTTAGTAGACGGGAGCTGAGGGCAAGGAGGTCATTTGAGGTGTGGTCAAACTTGTTTGGAAATCGATGTCACGACTTGAAAATGAACTCAATCAACAATTTCATTGTAGGTAGTTGAGATTCCGAACAAAATCGTTTATTAAAATTATGACGACTGTGGAAGTTCCTAGTTCTAGTTATGATTTCTTACGTATTCTGATACACTCTTATTCAAAACACACAATATTCTAGAGTACCTAAAACCATTTTAAAACATGCCCGCACCGCGCATGGCGTTCAGTTTAAGATATATTTTATTCTACAGAACTCTTCGCCATAACTCCCATTCAAACTAATATTTTTACATTTTTTGTCAACCAATCCAACAACATTCGAAATCAACAATTACAAAAGGCATAATGAATGCATCTCTCACATCTGCCGTATGACGAATCACTCTGTCACTTTGACAGCTTTTTGTCTGTCAGTTCACACCCCACGGTAAAATGTATATCGCGTGATGCTGTTTGACTTGCATTCATGAATAATGTACTTTATTGATACCTCTTATGGTAGAGAAATGGCTATTAATTGATAATGAATATATGTAAAAGTGTCGCAAGTGTCCATAGGCTACGGTGTTTGCTTACCATTAGGCAGGCCGCAAGCTTGTTTGCCACCGTAGTTTGTAGTAAAAAAAAAAACAGTTTAATTTCTGGGCCACTCCGTATGGGGATCTTGTCTCAGTGACAAAAAATATGAAAGCTGCTAGAGATCCACAGACATCAGAGAAAAGCATCAGACTCGCAGATGATTTTTATATAGCTGTCTCTTTAATCCTTATGGTGCACCAACATTAGTTAGAATGCAACAGATAGTACAATCATTTTCGTCTGTTAACGAGTTGTCTCCATTTGAAAGCACACCAGGATGTTAAATCCCATATAAACTTAACACACCACAACGTCAGTTCAGTACAATTTTCAGTTATGAAGACGGAGACACTGACAGATGAAGACGTGTCAGATGTCACTCGTCTGTCTCTCTCATTTGTGCTATAGTGAAAATAGATCAGATGTAAATAAATAAATATTCGGGGACAATCTTACACAAATCGACCTAGTCCCAAACTAAGCAAAGCTTGTACTATGGGTACTAGACGACGATATACATACTTATATAGATAAATACACACTTAAATACATAGAAACCATCCAAGACCCAAGAACAAATATCCGTGATAAAATGCACAAATAAATGCCCTGGCCGGGATTCGAACCCGAGACCTCTAGCTTCGGAGGCAAAGTCACTACCAACTAGGCTAAACAGGCCGTCAAATGTGCAGAAATCGTTCAACTTAAATGAGCGGATCTGCTTTGCTGTGATATCTGTGAAGAGATCTCTATTACTGTCACTGTGACAAGGTACGAAGTGGCCCAGGAATTTGGTTAACTGTACATAGGTATCATAATTAAATGCACCACAGACTTTTAGGGGAAGATGATTGGGCAGAGTTTCCCCTAGTAAAAGATGTCTTGACTTGAAGATCGTATAATGGAATGTTTTGTATTTACAGAATGGCTTCTTATATACTAAAACTTAACTATTGCTATTTCACTATTTACATTTATACAAGACAAGGATAGCCATACAAGTTTTGGCGGGAAACTAACGCGCGCTGTAGATTCGTAGTGCGCATGCGTAAAACTCGCGAAGGCAGGCGGGAGCGACTGCGGCGTGTTGGCGCATGCGCGGACCAAGAGAATAAATACACCCTGTCGCGCGCGCAGTGCAGTCAGTATCGAGGAATCTTCGGCGGGAACGCACGTCTGTCGGCTGTTGTCACAGCCAAACAAAACTTCTGTTTCCTGGAGCACTGCGTCAATCGATTATATTTGATGTCAATCGAAAAACGTTCTTTTCAGAACGGTCAATCATTTTGTCGCTACGTCAATCGAAAGCGTTCTTTTCAGAACGGTCAATCAATTTGTAGTTGACGGGACTCGGCAGCTACATACTAAATGGTAATTAAGGACCAAGCATCAAAATGGTCCTGAAACCAACATAGCTGGGAGTTAGGTGATTAAATTCATCATCCTAGCGTTATTCCCAGTACAGTTGTATCCTTGGGGTCCGCTATCTAATCCCAAGAATTGGCGTAGGCACTAGCTTTTACGAAAGCAACTACCATCTGACCTTCCAACCCAAGGGGGAAACTAGACCTTATTGAGATTAGGCTTGTCAAGCGAGTGGGCACCTTGACTGTTAGAAATTCTCAAGCCTCTCGAAGGCCTCTAACTAGGCTTAACGACTGCTATCATAGGCAGCAGCTGGGATCAATGGCTTAACGTGCCTTCCAAAGCACGGGAGCGTTCAGTTAGTAACCACTCAAAACGGTCACCCATCCAAGGACTGACCCCTCCCGACATTATTAAACTTGACAATCTGCCAATAGAATTAGTGAACTCTACTACCTTTCTTGGAGTCACTATAGATTCAAAATTGCAATGGGGACCTCATATTGTTGTCTTGGCAAGAAGACTTAGTTGAGCTGCGTATGCAGTTAAAAAAATAAGGCATATTACTGCCGTTGAAACGGCGAGGTTGGTTTATTTTGGCTATTTTCACAGTGTTATGTCATATGGTCTACTGTTGTGGGGCTCCGCTGCTGATATTCAAACTATTTTTATACTTCAAAAAAGAGCGATCGTGCTTTATACAGCATCAGACCACGTGATTCGCTGACAGATTTATTTAAGGAAATTAACGTATTAACGGTTGCATCTCAGTATATTTATGACTGCATTATGTATGTACGCAAATACTACACTACTTTTTCTAAAAATTCTGACTGTCATGGTTTTAACACCAGACAAGCATAAACTTGCCGTTCCATACCTCAGACTACTTAAAACCAGACGTTCGTTTGTAGGCTTAAGTATAAAATTGTTTAATAAGTTACCACAAACAATGATTGAATTACCCGTTAATAAATTTAAGATTATTGTTAAAAGTTGTTTAGTAAAAAAAGCATACTATAAAATAGAAGATTACATTAATGAAAAAAATGTATGGACATAATAGGTAATTTGTTCTGCTGCACCTTATAGCTAGGAATATTATTTTAAGATTTACGTTATTATTTTTTTTTTTTTGACATTAGAAGACTTTGTACATCTCAATTATATTGGTATCATAACTTGTTTAATATTAATTTTGCACTTGGTTATTTTTGACATACCTATATGTTTTATTTGTGATACCTGGAGACCCTTTACATCTCTGGTAAAATGGAAGCAGATTTTTTACTATTTAGAATTTTACTTTATACAATTGTATAACATTCAAAAGCGGCCAAGGGTGGGCCCCTTGGAGAATAATTTATTTCATTTCATTTCATTATTTCATTTCATTTCATTACTTAACCTCGCATACCGCACACGGTACGCGGGCGGCGCTGGGCCACGAATGCTCCAGTAAGGTGATTAAATACACCTTCAAATCTACTATTAGCTCGTACTCGCAGTGATCAAATATGAATTGCGTGAAAATGGTCCTAAAACCAACAAGGCTGAGAAATAGGTCATTAAATAGGCCTTTGAATCTACTACTAGCTCGTATTCACCACCACCACCATATCAGCCGAAGGATAAATCCCCCAATTTTATGGGGGGGAAAAGCCATAATCGCACGAAGCGTTTCGCTTCCTCTTTTACTGTGAGACAGCCAAGCTGTGGAACTCCTTGCCGGAATCCTTGTTCCCTGAAAACTTCAACCTTACGGTCTTCAAGACGAGAGTGAACCGGTTTTTACTAGGTAAGCGCGCTCCATCCTAGACCACAATATCGCTTACCATCAGGTGATTTGTGGTCAAGCGCAAACCTATATAGAGCAAAAAAATCGCCACGCGGATTGGCGATCGCAGCATCTCCACCGCACTCCAGGGATGCTGCTGCCCATCCCCCAGTGGTCTTGGTCGTAGTTTTTGGAGATAACCGGGTCCCCGCGAGTATTTACTTTGACTAAAATATGAGTATCTTGGTTCTGCAAGTGCAATGGAATTCAACTTCGTACCAATAGAATGAAATGAAGATGATTTAAAGACCTTTTTCTTAGCTTTGTTGGTTTTAGGACCAGATTCCATAATTTTTTTTTTTTGCCCTTGGTACACTACTTTTGGAAAAAAGTAGAAAAATCACTTTCCGTGATATTCATCATATCAAATTAGTTTTGTATTAAGTAGTAACGCTGCTAACGAAAATTCCTAGTTTCAAGTTAAAGGGAAAAATTGAAAAATGTAATGCTCCGAGCAGGATTCAAACCTGCGACATCTGGCATACGCGGCCAATCGCTCTAGCATCTGAGCTATCGGAGCAACCAAACTCGTGCACGAAATCCTTCACTAGTTCCCTTTTACAACGCCTGAGGGAGGCGTACAGCGACATCTACCGTAGAAGCCTTAGGCTTCTATTAACGGCACCAACGTCTCAAATTACATTGAGAAATCGTCAGTAACGATGCGCCATCCCATACTAAATTATTTTTTTATCAAGCAGTAACGGTAGTATTTTTTCCCTTTAACTTGAAATTTGGGATTCATCAAATCAGTCGAGGAATGTTCACTGCTGGACATAGGTCTGCCCCAATTTCATGAGGGGTAAATGCCATAATCGCCACACTTGGCATGCATATTGGCGATCGCAGTATCTCCACCGCACTCCAGGGATGCTGCTGCCCATCCCCCGGTGGTGTTGGTCGTAGTTTCCGCGATATTGCGAAACTATATTGTATAATATTGCTGTTTCCATATCCCAAGTACGTCTTTGTATTTGTCTCTAACTGTGTACACAAACGAATCCTCAAGTGAATAAATGGTTACTAACGCGCTCGTGACTCCTCTGTCCCCATGTCCCTAAGTTACGGTGTCTACCAGGCAGGTCATTTGCTTGTTTGCCATAATCGTGATTGGGAAATACGAGAACCGAGTAGCATTTCTGTTGTCGGTCATACAATAACATATTTCGTATTCATCACTGAAATGATAATACGAATAACCATTCAAAACCATACACGTCATATTCATACATCCCATCCAAAATTAAATTACACGTGAAATATCAAACAAGACTTCGCCAACTACGGCTAAAAGAAGGGTAACACCTTGCCTTTGACCATTTTAAACTAACTACAAAAAAACATTCACTTAAATTTGAATCTTAACACATCATTCATGAGTTCAAAATCGAGCGCACCTATTTCGCACTTGATGTCTTCTAGGTTGGCGTAGAGAAACGAATAAATAAAAGCATTAGATCCGTCACAATGGAATAATACTGGCTGATTGTATTGAAGCAACCCTTTTTTTATTATAAAGTCCTGGTAATTGTTAGGATAACACTGGGCTAGTTTGTGCTATTTGTTTGGGGTGAGATTATGTGGAATTTGAGGGCCGAGTTTAACGTGAGAGCGATGGTATTCCAATAGAAATTATCTAGGTATTCAAAGAGGTTTTCGGTTGATACCCATTGGCGTAAGCGCAAGTACAAAAGGGTAGCTAGCAGGTTTGAATAAGGGTGAACGTCCACTAGAGATGTGCGATGTGTTTCCATACAGTTTATACCTTGCTAGTTGCTGCTGTCAAACTGTCAGTGAATATTAAAAAAGAAATGAAAATGAAAAATAGGTTCTTTAGTAACATACAAGATATTTAACAAAATACAAGTGTTGTGAGGAATATCAATAACATTCACAAATGTTATATAGGGAAATAAAATACGTAATTTGACAACTAAAACACATTAGCAATAACAAATTCACAAAGAACACATACATAAAGTAGGTAGGTACCTGATGATTGATTGTTGCTGCTGATCATATTACAACGATTCTAACGTTATTGAGTAACAAATACTGCTGTGTAACTACTTTTCCATTCAATGTCATAGGTACAAATTGACCCGTTGCCACTGCCTTGGAGTGTACCCAGTGAGTGGGTCCAGTGTGTCCTTTAGACTCGTATTTGACTATTGTCACTTCGATCCCATATCAACACCAGTACAATATACCTTCCCCTTTTTAAGCACATTTAGTCAACCTGTTCTACTTAAACACGTAATCCGATCCTTGGGCGCGCTTGACGGACGCTGCGGTCGCCAGCTTAGGCAGACGAATCTACCGTGAAATTTAATCACTTGTTTTTGACCAACCATTATTGACTTCTGGCAGCCTAGTAACTGTTATGATTTTGACCAAAACGTTACACAACATATCAATTTCGACCACTTACAAATTGCATAGAGTTAGTAAACAACTTGTTTGATGGTGACTGTGACCATTGTAGGGAGTAAATCAACAAGGAAAATACATAATCTTCATACTTACTTCAATGGAGTAAATGGTTTTGAAATGGATACTTCGTTGTTAGCAGCTGCTATGAGTTGGCTGCCTTATACTCAATTTTTTTTTCAATTTTATTTCTGTTACTAACGCTAAATGGCGCTAAATTAAAGTGATGGTATCGGTGCTTATTAAATATCGTAAATGTTGGATACGTTAACACATTCACTGCCAGCCACGCACAGGAACAAACTTGCATAGAAGTGAACGCACATGTGCGTTGGTGGCCTGGGGGTCGAAGTTGCACCACGTCCGTAGGGAGAGTACCCACCGTTACCCTACACGTGACCCCTGGGTGGTGTTAAAAGTGCAACAAAAACTAACATCCGTACTTGTCTTCTCGAAGACCTCACGGTTCGAAAATAAATGCCATACGATTATTATTATTAATGCCATAAGGTACAATATAAAGAAAACCTCACCGACAACGTCAGCTAAGTTAAGTCGACTGTCACATGTTTTGGTTGCGGAACTTGCAACCGGGAGTGGTTAGGTCAAACTTCAAGAGACTCGTTTGTGAGTTCCACTACATTGCGCGGTTTGGCAGATCGATCGACCTCATTATACCACGGTAACCCGCAATGTAATGAAACTCGCGTACGAGTCTCGTATGTGTCTTCTTCCCAGAGTTTTCTCTTATCCTCAAGGACCCGCCGTCCGCGGTGGCACCTAGCCCTTATAGCACCGCGAACCCGACTGTCGGGTACTATGTCTGTAGCTACTACGCGCTACCTGCGACGAATACGTGGCTACGGCCTACAAGCGTAGCCTGTAGCACTAGGCGGACATGAATGTGCTAACCTCAAGATTTGTTATAGGCACTAATTTCACCAAAACGACTGTCCCCAGACTTTCCAACCTGAAGGGAACCTTAAATAGTTTTGGGGTGAGATTGGTTTCCTCACGATGATATTCTTAACTACTGTACTTTTTTTTAAAACCCATCAGTGGCATGAGCCGGTTTTCGAACCTACAACCAGATTGAAAGTCTCGTGTCTACATCGATCTACTACATTGGCTTGTCACATAATGCGTATTGCCATTATCATAATAACGATTAGACTCTGATTCTCACTAATATTATCACGCAAACAGGGATCAAGGTACCTATATAACATGATTACTGTCTAACAACCCCGAGGTTGTCTGAAAATACCCGAAACATGCCTTATATGCTTCTCTTCCATAACTCCCGATCTTAGCTATATGCCTCTATAGTGTTGATTCCCTAACAAACGTTAAAACTTGGCACGAAAGCACCAGATTCCCATTTCCATTGGGCTTACAGCCCGCTAACTGAACTTACACAAACCATGAGTTCAGATTTTCCGAATCACACGTCAGAATAAGGAAGAAACTTTCCACCAGCCATGGGCTCGCCCAAACTACTTATTGAAATGCCGTTACAAGTGCAATAAAATAATGCCCGTGCCCAGGTGAATTCCATTTCCAAATGAGCCCGTCCAATCATAAGTCAAGGAAAATTCCGCCGCGAACCAACCACGCCCCGGGGGAAAGCCCCTCTTAATCTAATATTAAACACATTCGGATATTAGATACAAAGTGAGCATTCACAGAATTTAATAATCCCTCGTTCCCACCTCTCCCTCTAGCGCGTACGCCCATCCCGCTCCCGCTTGAATTATTAACAACAAATTTTATGATTACATTTAGCACTGAGTGCAAGAAGGACGTGACGAGAAAGTCGAGCATCGCGTGAAAAATGGCGGGAAACGGTCGGTTAATATTTTATTGGTTTCGATAGGTTTGAGTTATGCTGGGCTGTGGGGGTAATTTTCAATTTTGTGACTGAAATATTGATAACCCTAGAGACCGACTAACTTCGGGGCTGGATTAAGTGGTACATGTAATAGAGCCCATAGATCACACATCGGGGCTGGTCAGTTGAAGCCGACGCAGCTATATGGTTCCTATCAACTGACCAGGTGAACAATCAAGTGCTCTGAGCTGACTAGACGTTAAGTATAAGTCGATAATTATGTAAGGGACCCCATTATTGCCAGTGCTTCTGTTCATTTCAGAGGCATTTATGGTTTTATTGTAGGATTCCCGGACTATTAAAAAAAAACTTAAAACGTCATCAAACTGAACAGAGTATGAGACAAACATCACGCTAATAGGAGCAGTTGAAACGTTCGTAGAATGACCGAAGTAAGGGGTCGTTCAGTCAACAGCAAATGTGGCTGATCATTTTAGTATTTTGCCGCATTAATGTAACAATACTGCGACAGTTGGGATGCATCAAAGTAGTGAAACTGACAAGGTACTAAAATGATAATCTACTTTCGCTGTTGACTATATTATATTCAAACATACGGCTGTCAAAATGTGGTCGTATTTTCTTATTCCGGGTCGTACCAATGAGTTCCGGCTCTGCTGAGATCTTCCCATGGTCCATTGCCAAGCTAACGCAACACCTGACTCATAAGGAGTTCCCCATCTAGTTCCCAAGTCTGCAGCCAAGCGAAACTTATTAGAACTGTTCCAAGTTACATTGCTCTTTGCATTATGCAAGAAACTACTGCATTACAATATCAGCATATGGTTCACATACACTTAGCTATGATGACGCGAAGAGAGATATGAGATAAATCACATCATTTTAATAACTACGTACGTCAAAAACGCGTTTCCAAATTAGGCTCCAAAATCTCCAAATACATAAACTTATTAAAAGTTTGTTTAGCCCAATGTTTGTCTGGTAGAGAATGCCATTTGGCATTAAGCCCGCCATTTGTACATTCCTAATTTGTACAATAAATTTCAAAAATAATAAATAATCTATGACGTGCATGTAACAATATAAAAGCAGGGACTTATTGCGCGGACGGTGATGCTAATGAGATGGAGCAAAACGTGAACAGTAACGTTGGTGCCTGGTGGTCGCCAGGTCGCTTGCAGGCAAAAGAAGCGTCAGTCGTCCACTAGTTATGTGGGTTGACAACATTAAAAAGACCGCGGGATGGGTGGTGTACCCAGGATCTTAATCCTAGGTCTGTGGGTGTACTTCAAGAGAGGCTTACGTCAGCAGAGCGCGATTATGATGATGAAGCACTAGGAAAATTGTTGGTGGTTTAACGTAACAAATAACATTATCATTTCAATATTGCACATTATGGCCGAAGATAATGTTTTTAAACAGACATTATCCTCTGCTTTATCCTACCTAACAAATTTAGTCTTGATCTGGAAACAAGGATCAAACGAAATTGTAAGATTACCGTGGCATTAAAAACTATGTCAGAGCGGTAAAATTGACACAGTTGCTAAAATATCCAGCACATACAGTCGGGGTCAAAGATATGCACCTACACATAATTCACCTTTTTTTTTAAATTAAAAATGGGATTGCTCTTGGCCAGCATCTAGCCAGGGGGCAAAGATGAGGCCGACGATGAAGCGAGCTCACCCAGAAGGTGCCTATTCACTCGTGCCTTGAAACCACCTTATTAGAAATGAATAAGGCGCAAAATTGTAAACGTAACTGCAACGCTGACCGCACTCGCTGTAATGTTTGAACTCTTCACAACCATAATAATTGACGATTTTCCTCCAAAAACAAAAGAGAAACTTCAATTTCAATATCAGCCTTACCGTTCGTACCGTGCATACCGTTCTAGAATAGGTACCTATTCTAGTTCCAAATGCTCAATTCTCAGCACACTCGTCAGGCGTGAGCGGAATTGCCTCGTCCAACTGACGAGCTACATGAAGATAATAGGACCCGACGCGTGATAATTTTGTTTAGGGGGGCTGGGGGCAAAAACGCAATAATAGTCATATTTTCTCGGACGCTTCGTGTTACGTTGGCCGCCCTATTTTTGGGTTTTGGAAGGCCAAAAATACGAGTAGATATGATAATCGATAATCATAATCGCTGATGCGTTTTGTGACGAAACGGGAGCCATAATGTGTATTTATTAGCTAAAACAGAAAACTTGTCAGCAGCAGGGTTGCCACGTAGCTTTTCGAATGTACGATAAGTAAATCTAACTGACATTTTTACAATTGAGAATGACATTTAGATCTTATTTGATTAGAATAGAGCGTAGTGTACGCACGCTCAAAAACGTTGCGTGTCTAATTATCCCGCAGATGGTAAAGTTTCATGATCAGGCCTTTGAGATAATCTTGTCAGTTACACATTTTCATGAGCGCTACAATATCTCGTTAAGATAGTAAGTTTCAGATTTTAAAAATAAAATAAATAAATATTGGGGGACAATCTTACACAAATCGACCTAGTCCCAAACTAAGCAAAGCTTGTACTATGGATACTGGACGACGATATACATACTTTTTTTTTTAAATCTTAAATTAGATATATTAAAAGAGTTTAACAATAATATTACAAAACTTTATATAACTACATATGGATAAAACAATAAACGTAACTAAGAACTAAACCTAATCAAAATAAATTAAAGCTATAATAAGGGGTCGCCCCGAGGCATGGTTCCGAAGATGCTGGCAGCATTTCCTCGCTGAATTGCAATACTGATGCGTTGAGCGAGGAAGCTGCCAGCTCTACGGTCTCCGGTGGTGTCAGCCAGCCTTTTTGACAACTCTTTGAAGAGTTCTTGGGCATATACATACTTATATAGATAAATACATACTTAAATACATAGAAAACATCCAAGACACAGGAACAAATATCAATAATAAACATGCATGCATAATAATTGATATGACAAAAACGGAAACTAATCCTATAATTACGTCACGTATGCATATAGAGGTACGAGTATATTATATCAAACAGGATTTTTAGGATCTCACTCAACAATTAAAATCTACACGCATTATTCCTAATAGTTATCCTTCCGGAAAATTGCTGCAATTATTTTCCGTCGCGACTTTATTATTGATTAAACAAGGACTTTACAGTCCATCAAAAATGCCAATTGATGAAGAATTCAGATCAACAATCCACCATTCCTGCCCTAGACCATAAAGGCTTCATAAATCCCCCGGGAAATCCGCAGCATACGAGTACGAATATATTATTAATTAATAAACTCCAATACGCGCCCGATTGACGGCCGCGCGTATAATTGTCAACTGTAATTGAAAAACTCGATTACCCGGGCTAATTATTAATTCGTAAATAATTCCCCCCCTCCCGCGGGAGGCCGTGATTGAATTAAGGGGGTATTTTGAATTTTGCATAATTCAAGTTAGCCCTTTATGGCTGTTGAGGAGTTTTGGGCGGTTGAAATTGGCATATAATTTTATGTGGGGTTAGGACTTGAATTTTGATGGGCTGAGAAAAGGATTACGTGGTTATGGTACATTTCGCTTAATTAACTTTACGGAATAAATAGACTTAATGGCTTATGTAATGTTTCTTTACAAAATGTGAATAACAGAATAAGGTAAGAAGAGTAGATTATAATAGCAATTTTAATGAACGCATGCAATTTATGAATTCGCACATATAATTAATAATATTTTATTTTAAGCAACTGTATTACTGAGTTTAACTGAAACTTTAAAAGAGGAGCTAGTCGATCTGTTGATCGGTCTGAGATCATCACGCACGTGCGTCGTGCAGTTTCCCCGAAAATTTCCCCATAAACTGTTAAAAACACAATGTGGAGTGACGCGCACCAAAACTCGCCGACAAAGGTCCGTTTCCCGGTGCCGAAAAAGTTATTTTTTTAATCCTCAGATCACTGTAACGCCGACCAGAATCCAATTTACCAGTCATTTTGCCGTCGCGCGACAAACCGAACAATTACACAAACGTGCGGCGAAACCATAATTTCCACCATGGGAAATGCGCAAAAAACCACCGCTTTGTCCCCGCCGCGTCGCTTTTGACAGGTGTCAAACCTTGATAGTGCTTTTGTGTCACACTTCTGCAGCATTTTTTTAGAACCGACTAAATCTGAACACAATGTCGGCCCACACAAATTACACGTATTCATATGTATGCGATTATCGTAGATGTGTCCGATACCACCTCATTTCAATACCTATTGTATATTCCTTCATTCGAGAAAGGCTGAAGTCAGTGTGCTATCTACGTGCAACTGTCGTTTGGTCGTGTATCGGGTTGGAAGCGCCGCG
Organism: Notocelia uddmanniana; assembly: GCA_905163555.1. Classification (NCBI taxonomy): domain Eukaryota; kingdom Metazoa; phylum Arthropoda; class Insecta; order Lepidoptera; family Tortricidae; genus Notocelia; species Notocelia uddmanniana. Next base: position 22,438,525 of record LR991070.1, on the reverse strand, counting down.
ACGACTGATGTTGGTGACAACTGGTTGTAATCATTTCTCAGGTACCTTTGTCGCGATAGACGTGACGATGGGTCCCGTCGTGTGACGTGAAGAGGCGTTGACGTATCGTGTCGGATCTAGATCGTGTGGACATGTTAATTGTTGGCTCGTTCGCACTTCGGATATTTATTATTGACTAGGGTGCGCCAATGTCTCAAATGGTGCAATTATGTTTTTTTTTCATTCACTCCTAAAATTAACTAAAAGGTTGTGCTTAAGAGTTAACATTATTCCTATCATGGCAGTTATTTAATTATAAGCACCTAAAGAATCACCTATACAGCTAGGTACGAGTAGCAATTCGTGTGCAAGTGTTTCTGTAGTTAGATAGCTAAAATAACCGTACGAGAGAAGTCGTAGGATTTAAGAGCAGGCATAAACCTAGAACCTTCAGAAGTACCAGGGCATCAGACTGTGTAAGAGCTCACCTGGATCTGTCGCGTCGAGGGTCTGCGGCGGGGGCTGACTGAGGGGGCCGGGGGTGCCGCCGGAGCCGGGTGACCGCACGTCGTCGTTCACCGCGCCACCGTAAGAGAGCGACGACGAGGGCGGTCTCTGTTGACAATAACACCATGGATTTATGGATGCCTGGTAAGCCAAAGGCTGAATTTCTTTTTGTACCAGGTTTGAGACACATTTCGTGTTGGTGAAAAATGAAATATGGAGGTTAGTGAGCTGAAGGCTCATGATTAGTTTACATCAGGCGCTTTGGAATCATGTAAAAATGTATGAAACACCCAGCGATCCCATCTTTTTAATTAATTTTAAGTTATGTTGAAAATAATTTCACACCCGAGCTCCCGGCACACCCCGGCCTCGTTATATAAAGTAGTAATTTACTTAATTACTAGTTATTCTTTCTGTTGTAAGTGTTACGTACTTAGCAGTCCGTTCTTACAATAATAAATAATTCGCAAGACAAGCACGCGAGTCTTACCACTTTCTGTTCCTCTGGCGTTCCGGTCCATTGCACCTTTACCTGACAAGATGCATGGAAAACAGGCAAGGTCCTGTCGAAGATAGTTGAACCAAATCCACACACATCGCACATATAGTCAAAATTCTCCAATCAAAGAAATATCTTCAATTATTTCTTTCCAAGAAGACTCTAAGTAAATTTTTTTCTGGTAGTTTTGATCGCCTGCACCGTGTTTAAATCCCAATTTACATACGTGCAAGATCTGCATGCAAGTTTCATTAGGTTGCTGGTTACCGAGGGGTAATAATTTCAATCGATCTAGAAACTGGCGTGCAATTCTTACACGTACGTAAAAGGGGGTGAAGTTCTTCTCCAGATCAATTTAGGTAAAGTAAAACCATTTCAAAATACACGCCTCTCTCTAAGCAAACATCAACTTAGTTTACGCCAAATTTGAGCGGAATCACACTGAAATATGAGGACAAAATAGGTTTTACTTTATGTTTAGATATCCAACATAAATTCAATGATAGAATTCTTTAAGTCCGTTGTCTAACCCTTAACTGCAAGCAAGAGCCGTGGCGCGTGACACCAGCTGGAAGTAATGAACCGCGACGCTTATGAAATTCCTCGTAGCATTTGTTTCCTTAAAGCTAAACACTACAACGAGTATCAATTATTGTACTACCTTTGCCCGCTACTTCGTTCGGACCCTTCTATACTTACAACCTCCACTTGCATTTATTGCATTGAAGGGCGTATGTGCAGGATGAAAAGTATTACCGATCCGCAATTAGAATGGGATTGAGGTGACAGTTTACGTCTTACGTCAATGTAAGACGTAAACTAATATGGTATTCCTTTGCCAAACTAATCGCTTCCTTAGGGCGGGTTAAACCAACTTAAGATTAAAGACAGCTGTCAACCCATAAGAACTTGTCAAACTTGCCATACCAGTCAGAATTGAACGAATACAGACGGTTTGGTGCAACTCACCCTTATAATGCATACTCGATGTTTACATCCAAGTTATTAACACGATAGATATCGGGCTCATTTCGCGAAACCTCTGTGTAACAAGACGAAGAGACCTGATGTGGTCCAAGTATCACTAGTGGCTCTGTGAGCTGTAAACCTTAGACCTCGGAAAAACTGACTCGACAAAAAAATCTATGTAATCATCAAACCTGCTCACATAATTTCACGAGGATCGGTTGAGAAATACGACCTGTAGAGGAGCACATCCGGACAGACATGCGAAAGAATTTTTGTCAAAAGCTGAAACGCAGACGCTTCGCTCGCTCGGTCAACTAGAAGGATTTGGTGGATGTGGATCTGTGCTCTTGTCGGAGTAGGCCAAGATTTGTGGCCAGTTACAATCTTATAGTGAGTATAGGTAGGTTAACTAACTTAAGCAAAACTCGTGTATGTAGTAGTGACGTGTTTAAATAGACAATATATATTTAAAGTTTGTAACACAAAACGAATCAGATGCCTTTTCGAACAGTCCACTACTACATGCAAGTGGGACTTTATATAGGTTTTACACATATACCTTGTTATTTCTCCTAGTAGGACTTCAACACGTTCACTGTCCCCATACAAAACGATCTGACAATGTCACAAGCCCAACTTTCCATTCAGTATGGGGAATGTAACCCTAAAGTTGAAGCATGGATTCCTGAAAAAAGATTCATGGCTCCATATTTATATTAAGATGACAAGTACAGATATCTACAAAAAGATATCCATTTCTAGTTCTCTCGCTTGAATCGGTTGTGCTCCGAAGAACTGTTCGACATGAAGGCCACGGCCGCTTTCTACCATCACACCGCTCGCCCGCGGCAGGGCATTCATCCTCACACCTTAGAACCTAAATGGTCGAGTACGGTATGGTTTCAAAAGAATTTCCTCCCTGGGACGTTCCAGTTCTCTAATTATCTTTTTTATTTTTTTATTTATTCCCATACATACAGTTATGTCTGTATACCTATTCCTTAACAGTCTCCTAAGTATTTTAGCACTACCGGAGCTAGTCATTGTAATCAGTTAATCACACAACTGTGGGACGTATAGTCGGTTGCCTACTCCCTGTCAGCTTTCTAAGTATCCTCGTTGTCGTAATGTTTCGGAAGCAAACGCAATGATCACGCGCACGCCACAGCGCCATTATCCCACCTGCGTTATGGTCCTTGTCAAATGGCTCACAATTAACTCATTACAGTACCCGATGCGGTGCGGTAATATCACTAGTAATATCGCGATTTGGTCATAAGGAAGACTTGCGTAAAAACTGGTTTTCTACTGGAATAGAAACAATATATGACTTGCTACGTATATGTTAAAAAGTGCAATAAATCTTTGGAGATGTCCGCCAGATGGAATAATGGTTTAAAATTCTTTGTACATAATTTATCTAAAACCAATAATAAAGTTTACGCCATGTCCTAATAGATAATGTTGAAACGTGTGAGTTTAGCAAAAGTCAGAAAGGATAGGAAAATTTATCGTTCGTGCTCGTTCGTGTTTTTCCGGAGCGTAAGAGTTTTCTCGAAGAAACCCCTTTATTCTAAATTTCATTAAAACCCTATGAGCGGTTTTCGAGATTTCAATTAGATACAAACAAATAAACATATAAATGTTACTTCTTTAATAGTATAGTCTTAGATAACATTGAAAGTGTCAAAAATTTTTAACAGTGCCCATCACTGGAAAGATTGAATTAATTAATGTCATTGCGGCCAACAATAGTACTGAAGATACGTAGGCGTATTTCCTAGATTACCATACTCCGTGATTGATACCGCGCGGCAGGTAATTGCCGAAAAAAAACGCCTAATTGCTGTGCATGTAACGGAAAATTGATTGTTCTACTAACGATCGTTAGGTATCTTATTACTCGCGCTAATTCAAAGTAATCGGGGTTATTGAATAGACTGTAAATTGGGAGATCAGTGTACAGTCACACAAGGAAGTTTTCTACCACTTATCAACTTTTCATCATTCGCGTGCCCTTTTCCCGTTTACTTGGGGTCAGCGCAGGATAATTTTTTCTTCCATACCTATCTATCTCTATCGGCCTTCTTCTCGTCAACTGGCAACCGTGCTGTCTTTTTGAAGATTTGACGGTTCGAAATGATTGCCATAAAAAAAACCTTTTATTTTTCCAATACTTAATAACTAGTACAGTTAATACTGAAGAAATCTAAAATCTATGTGAATGAAATAAACGTAAAATAAAACAAACTATATACTTCTAAGGTTGCCATACGATAAATAAATAAATCTCGTCACTCACATCCTTCCTCTCCATATCGTCACTAAGGCAATTCATCCACTCTTTCCTTGGCTCCCCCTCCTCTTTTATCCCTCCACATTCATACCTAATACCTTTCTTGTCACATGACTAAAATTCCTTCGCATTAACATGCCCATACCACCGTAGGCGATTAGCTCTTAACTTGTCAACTTTAGGTGCTACTTTCAGGCTTCCTCTTATATGCTCATTGCTTATCAGATCCATTCTTGTCACGCCACTCATCCATCTCAACATTATCTACTTTATTTTTAATGTATTAAAGTTCAAAAGTGGCACAAACAAGTGAAGAAGCTGAAATGGAGCCAATGGCCCAGCATACAGTGATGATTATCACAATACTGGAATGTCAATACTGACAATCTAGTTCGATAGCACCCCGCTGCAGTCTATCGACAAGTTTTGCTGTGATGCAGGAATCGATACGTTCGGAATGTTCGGATCAGAAGAACGGCGACGATGTTCGGAATGTTGAGTGCAAGGGTGTGGGAAAATAAACACCTAACCAGGAAGACCAAGATGATCGTCTGCCTCACGCTCACGTGTATCCTGATCATAATTTTGTACGAGGCTGAGAACTGGACGTCATATACCATGAATGACGCATTAACACTTTCCATATGCGCTGCATCCGGAACATCTTGGTTATACACTGGAAGAACATAAACGAGAGAGTGCTTGAGATTGCACAGCTGCCCAGTCTCTTCGCGCTGCTAAAACAGAGACGCTTGCTCTGGCTGATGCATGTCAATCGAATGTAACACTCACGTTTCCCAATGTGGAAGCGTCGGTTGACCGCTACGGCTTGGACTGCGCCGTAGCGGTCAACCGACGATTCCACATGCATGCATTTAACATCCCGATTCGTAAGTGGGAGAAGCTTGCCGCGGACAGAGACAAATGGCATAAACTGGTGTTCGATGGGCGTCAAATCCGTGATGAAGCGTGGTTTAAGGTACTCTCAGATAAGCGAGCAAAGCGCCATCAGCGTGTCTGTCACGTGCTTGCGGTGGTGTATCCTGTTGCGGTCGTGTATGACGCTTCCACATTGGCTTATACAGTCATGAAAGACGCTGTCTTTCTACTTCACTTGGCACTGCTTGTAAGTCTGTATTAGACTCAAAGACCAAGGAGGAAGAGGCATGTCAATATTATCGCAGATTCTAAGGTTGTTTATGAATCTAAACACTAATACACACCGCTATTCAAATGATAGTGCTTTATATTTAGGCATAGATAACCTTGTCCTCAGCAAAAAAAACGCGGCAATAAGCGGTAAAAAATACGTCGAAAAAATCAAGTAAACGAATTTGTAGAAATGAACTGGCAGAGAAATAACTATGGATATACATCAGTACTAATCAATTGTATAATGAAGGCTTGGTGTATTTACGTATTAAATCACTTGTTCCACTTAGATATTCATTTAGGTAGATATTTATCTACAAGGAACGTAGAAGTAGAACGCTGACATTTTGATGTTAGCACGCGATGCTATTTCAAAGGTAAATCGTCTGGATATTAAAGGTATGGGAACTGACTTCATACTTGTCAAAGCATCCATTGATGTTTTAGTATTGGAATATATAGAAGTAATCCGCACACGCGCCGTGATGGGCGTTAAACAAACAATAAAATCGATTTGAATCTGGAACAGATGTCCGCCTTCTACCAATCCGCTGACGCTGTTTAGATCTAAACCCTAATTTGAATATCGAACACATGCTCTCAAGGACTATTCAAAATTGAATTTCTGTCCGTTGATTTCGAAAACAAAACGTTGAAATAATAGAGTTCAAAATTAGAACTCATTTTTAAATTGAAAGCGCGTAGCTTATTCAAATTACGTAGCTATAGTTTTTTTAAATAGGTTTTTTTTTTTGTGGCAGGAAATGTGTACGCTAATGCGTTCCGTTCACACCATGTGTGTGGATCAGAAATGACTTACTCTTTGCAAGTACGTCATTATGGCGGTCATTGTTATAATTTTGTTTATTCGTGCAAAGGGCCATAATTTGGAATCGTTAGCCAATATCTGGCGGAACATTTGTTTAATGATCAGTAACACCTTTTTAAGCGTAAGTAGCGATCGAATTGTTATTATAAATTGTATTTTCTGGCGAAATGTGAATAGGTTTTAAACATAATATTTACACTAACCTCAGGAAGCTGAAAGGATTTCGATCATTTTAACAAGAAGTAATTCTGTGTCCTTGTAAAAAATAATGGAGGTATTCTTTGAGTTATTCCCAAACAATAATATCCACTTACAGACGGTATTGTGACCACATTGTAGCAGGTTCGGTTCCTGGAACGGGCGTGTCAGATTTGGGTGAAAGTTTTTGCTTCGACACATGTGCTGATCACGTGGCTCCGGTAGCTTATGGGAGCCTGGTACATTTTTGAGTAACACATGATCGTAAACGACACATCTTTGATAGATTAGTGAGCTACTGTAGTTAAGAACACATTTATTTATTAGCATTATAGCAAATAATTTGAGATAGTTGGCTATAGGTATGTTATGATGCTGACGCACCGTTAAAGGATTATTTTTTTCGCAACTTTATGCAAGTCTCAGGACTTTCGCCTTCTTCAAAAAGCTTGTCGTATCAAACAAAATTAATATATGAGAAACCAAAATATTCCAGCAAGGTCGAGTTCTCTGTGTTGGAAGGTCAGACGTCAGATAGCAGTCACTTTTGTAAAGCTAGTGCCTACGCCAAATCTTGGGTTACAACTGAGAAAACGCTAAGAGGATGATAAAATATTACCATTTAGCAACTACATATAATATTTTATAGTTATTTTATGAAACACTTACATAATAAGGGTTCTTAAAATTCTAAATCCATTGTTATAAAACGAGCGTAGCGAGTTTTGATATAAAATAATCGAGAATTTTAAGACCTATGTAAAGTTGCATATATAATTAGTTTTTTTTCTTGTTGTTATTAAGTGCTGTTAATTATTTTTTCTTGGATCCATGTTCACATTGCGTAAAGACTGCTCTGTGCAATAATATTATTCATTAATTAATTCTCTAGTGGCCCAAGCCTCAATTTACTTTTTTATATTTAGTTACATTTTATTTGTCGTTTGCATGGATGGTTGCGTAAGTGCGTGACACTAGTATAAGCTTACTTATATTTCATATGTATATTGTTACTACCGGTGAGATCCTTTAATTGGCTATCTGTTTACATATGTCAGTGTTATTGTGCTATAAAAGCTGTTGGTTCTCCATATAAATTAATTAATTAATTAATTAATTGAAAATCGAAATGGTGGCTGAACATGGGTATTGACGGGAGCCTCTTTTAAAAATTATAAAATCTGGACACGCGGCAGAAAGTCCAACCAAGTTCACCCCAGAGTATTCTTTGATCTGTGACCCCAGGTACTGGGCAGCAGCAGCCGTGTGTTATATTTTACACGAACGGTTTGGAGCCACATTTGACCCCCCAATAACTCCAAATCTATTTAACATAAAAAATAATAATTTGGTATATGTATTTAGATCCTTAAAAACAACTATAACGCCAAATTTCATAAATATATATTTTCGGTGTACCTATGTTGATTTGGGTATTTTGTATAGTAACTCGTGCATTCTCTCTTGAAAAGCACCAGCTTCTTCAGCTTTCATGGTATTAAATACTGCATAGAAAACTTTCAAGTTAAGGCCCAAAATGCATTAAGCCGCAATAAATTAGTTTTAACTATAAACAATCTAGTGCCAGACTTGGCACCTTTTCAGATAATCTACGGAACTCGGCACCCATTTAGATCTCAATTCTTTTGTCGATGAAGATGACAACTACGCATCGCATATTCTTAATATTGAACTTGGCTCCCATTTTCACATTTTATGTTTTTGATGGGATATATAAGGTGTTAATTTATTAGTTGCAGATATTTTTACAGCTGATAGTGCTCGGTCCCTGGAGTATATTTAAGTATGAAACATTATAGCTTTTACGATGTTTTTTTTTTGGAGAAAACTGAAAAACAAATTTGTTACGTAAAACATCCTGTTAATGTGATTATTAAATGAGAACTCATTGAACAAATTCTAGTACCTCTTTTACGTACCACTTAACTGTAACTGGCCACTTCACGTCGATAAATCAAATACTTGATTGTTAATGTCATGTTATTTTCCGTCGGATTGTGTCGTTTGCAAAAAAAATTACTTATTTTGAAATGGCTCCTTTTTTTCTAGCTTGCTTTTTTTTACTATTACTTTAACTAACTTCTCAAAGGCTAGTATTAGTTAACTACCCTAATGGGTGGATTTTCTTGACTAGTTTTAACACGACAGGCCCAATTTCCATCCTACATTACATCCTACATATGTAGTTTTTCCGCCGAACCATGATGACATTTAAGAAAAACAATTGTTGACATGAGTAGATAGACAGATAGTGTTAAACATCTTGTCAGGCACATGGTGATTATTTTTATACGAAATTACAAATTAATTTTTTGTTCGGTAAGCGTCTTCGCTCCTATTGGTCGCAGCGTGATGTTATATAGCCCAAAGCCTTCCTCGATAAATGAACTATCCAACACAAGAAGAATTTTTCAATTCGAACCAGTAATTCCTGAGTTTAGCGCGCTCAAACAAACAAACAAACAAACTAAATCTTCAGCTTTATAATATTAGTATAGATTACAATGCTGAAGTAGAAAAAGATTTATTTAAATATAAGATAATATTAGTTTATACATATTTAACTACATATAGCGACGGAGTTATTTCCTCTAAATAAAATGGCCAAGTTTCCTAAAACACCTAAACACACTTAACTGGACGTTTTACAAAAACCACTCGAAACAAAAACCTATGTCAAAGAACTTTTATAAAACTAGCCAACGACAAACAAGTAGTTACATTACTGATGTCGTGGCCGAGGGGAAACTGGACTTTTCCATTACCATTAATTTGGCCGAATGAGAGTTTACTGCGTCATCTTGAAGAGGTCGTATGTCTTCATGCTGCCCTGGTCCTTTATTTGCTTTTCTCGTGTCAAAATGGCGGTATTTGGACGATAATTTAGATATTTTAGATTGATTAAAAAAATGGTGCAAATCATATCTGAAAATGCTGTCTACAAACATTTGTATTGCAATTTCCAACCGAAAATAAAATTGAAAAATTGATCACCCCGGGCGGGATTTGAACCCGCGGCGCAATGTAACTTGAGACGTTGGTGCCGTTTCAAAAAGTTGTAGCAACTTTGACGGTAGATGTCTCCCTAAGGCTTAATTAGAAAGAGTGAATTGATTGAAAGATTCGACGCCTTGGGATAACCCGCAGTAGCTCAGTTGGAAAGAGCGATGGACGGATTCCAGAGGTCGCGGGTTCAAATCCCGCCCGGGGTGATCAACTTTTCAATTTTTCATTTACGATTGGAAATTATAATTCCGCTAAGTGGACGTTTCCGCTTGTAAAAATATTTACAATTGTATTGATATAACATTTTTCAGTGGTCAATGTGTAAGTACAATTTTTGACATTCGGGCGCCAAAATCGGTGTGTACAATGATGACCTGTCACCAGGTAATGATATACTATTCGATTTGCCTCCCAACACAACCTGTGTTACGCATTTCAGTTTATAGATCCATTATCGGATAATCGAGACTAAGATCTCGATTAGTGATAATTCATCACATAATATTTCAATCGAACATCCCTCTAGGCAACCATTCGATTATCCAAAGAAAAACGGTCGACTCGGCTGGCTAATACCTAAATTCGAATTTTTTCACTTGCGCGGCATCCTCTTAAAAGTAAATTTTTAACAAAAAACACCGACTCCAAACTTTGCCAGACCCCATCCTCCTGCTATATAATTTGAGGAGTTCCTTCGATGTAGCCTTACTTACCCCATCCTCTTGGTATATAATTTGAGGAGTCCTCTCGATTTTTCTAAGATCCCGTCATCAGATCCAGACTTGGTGACAATGGGACCAACTAGAAAACACACCCTTTCAAACAAAAAAAGAATTTTTGAAATCGGTCCCCTAGTCTCAGAGTAATCGGTGAACATACATTAAAAAAAACCGACGAATTGAGAACCTCCTCCTTTTTTTGAAGTCGGTTAAAAAGACATAACTCCAGTTTCCCTCCAACAATGCGCTATGGATCCGCAACGTTCCCACGACGCACGCGCCCCATTGTGTGCGCGCGAGTTTGATTGATCCAGCCTGATTGATGTTTTTGTTGACGCTAGATCATGAGTGAGACTGATATTGGTAACTCATTGGATGTATTCAATACGTAGAAATCCCACGAAGACACCTCGTGTTTCAAGAAAAACTGGCGTAGATATTTGTACAGCAGTGAGACGGTTGCACTTTCAGTTGTCATCATAATTTACTATTGCAATATATATAAAAATAATTATACCTACATCTGCAGAGCGAAGGACTATTTGACAAGTGTCAATATTGCGTTGCATGCGTATCTAGACGTACGCGTTATTTCTATGCATGAAATTCACAGTTCCACAAAATATATTCGTTCTCTGATAAGATTAAAGGAAGACAGTTAACTGAAAGATCTCTAAAAATTTTATTTTAGGATTCGTTTTGCCATGACCGTCCGTCAGTCTTTCCGCAGCTTAGTTCAGTAACCGTTACTACTAGGAAGCTGTAATTTGGTATAGGTATACATATCAATCTGCCGACATCATCGTCATTATCATCCTAGCGTTATTCCGAGTACAGTTGCATTCTGAAGGATGCTCGAGGTCCGCTACCTAATCCCAAGAATTGGCGTAGGCACTAGTTTTTACGAAAGCGCCTGCCATATGACCTTCCAACACAAGGGGGAAACAAGACCTTATTGGGATTAGGCTTGTCAAGTTAGTGGGCAACTTGACTGTTAGAAGTTCTCAAGCCGCCCGAAGACCTCTAACTTGGCTTAACGATTGCTATCATAGACAGCGCAACGGCTTAACGTGCCTTCCAAAGCACGGGAGCGCTCAGTTAGTAACCACTCAAAGTGGTCACCCATCCAAGGACTGACCCCGCCCGACATTACTGAACTTCGCATACCGCACGCGGTACGCGGACGCCGCTGGGCCACGAGCGCTCCGCCGACATAACGGTATAGTACCCATACAAACAAAGTGGGGATGCATGACCGACACGCACTTGGCCGCTTTTTCTGCCTTTTAACCACCTGAATTCTACGACGCGGCTTTCTCTTTCACTTGATTGAAGTTAATGCATACTCATACTTCTCTTTCCCTCATATCTTCAACTAGTTTTAAACATATTCCGCTAATTCAAAGTTTATTATTGTACACTTTGGCGACAAAGAGTATTCCTTCCTTCACTATGTTAATTTCATGATACTTGTGGATTTCACGGACCCTTGCAGATCCATCCGATTGAGCTTGCTGTAAAACTGACAACCAGAGAACGAAGGGAAGAGGCTCAAAGTAAAATATATATTCGTATTAACGGACTAGATACGGTTAGGGCTGCCATCCGTCCGGGTTTCCCCGGATTTTTCCTAGTTTGCAGGGCGTCCGGGGGCCGTCCGGGGGGTTTTCAAAAAGTGTCCTTTTACTTAATGGGTAAAGTGCGTAAAGCTACTCACGATTTATCGAGTTTTTTTAACTCTCAAATTTTTTTAATAATATTATTTTCGGACACGTCCGGGGAAAAAGCGATTTACGCCAAATGCCCGGGATTTTTTAAGGCTTTGTCCGAGTTTGGCGAATTTAGAGATGGCAGCCCTAATACGGTACACGATTTAATGGAGAAGTAAATGCCTTCACTGGAGGTCAACTGACATGCTAGGAATAATTTGCTTGTACTGCCAACTGATTAGGTAACGATATATTTTCTTTAAAAAAAATTAAAGTCCACCTGGCGACGCACGCGTCAGTTCAAACCCAGAACAAACACCCCCGTCACCGTTATTGTTCTTTTTTCGAATTGTTTGCGTGCGCGTGCGGTTGACATGCGTTTTGTTTCACCCCTTTCCCTCTCGTATTATTAAGATTTAATAAATCTCGACACCGTATGTTTATAAATTGAAAAAAAAAAACCTTTTCTGCCTCCATACATAACATAAAGTTCATTTCTTACGAACAAGAATGTAAAGGGCTTACGGGTCGAATGCTTTTTCTTATGCCCGACATAAAACCAATCATGCTAACAAGGCAGTTGCACGTATCTTCTTTTCTCTTTCAGGAAAATAAAATATAATATAGCATGAGCCTTATTTAGATTTGCATAGAATATTAACATGCATTTAATTAGTTTAAATTAGTTGTTAATACTTGTAGAAAAAATCTTGACACTTGACAGTTACGCGAATCGTAAGTGTAGCAGCAATGATCATGCTATTGTATTGGGACATGATGGTAGATAATTATAGACACTTATACTCGCACCAACATGCTCAGGTTTTACTGTGGGAGTGTTGTTTCTCATAGAGAGAGCCGTCTTTATTATTCATATTATGCATGAACTGTTTTGAACACGTCAATATAGGTTTATAGTCATATGAGTGGATGAATGTGTGAATATTGTTTAATATCAGTTGCTTCACAATGATGAACTTAGTTAATGTACGCTTCTGACCTAGTTTTTTACTTTTCTATAGAGAGGTTTCAATTATGATGATCAAAACGTATGGTATCATCTTCTTTATAAATAGATTGATATTTCCGACGATACTGAGTATTTCGCTCTGCCTGTCATACTATTAGGAGCAGTACAGTTGGCCTCATTAGGGGCTTAACACCTTTATACCGTGTCACTTTAATGTCATGTTTGAACTGTCATACTAAATTGGGTAAAAGTATCCAGCTATTTATGAGGCTGACTGTACCTACTACTTAGTTCACCTAGCTTATTTTATGTCCCACTCAAAGAAAGCTAATGCACAGCGTAAACTATTGATTCACAGTTTATATTGAAATCGTGACTTCAATAAGCAAGTACGCCTATTAAAACCTGGGCTACCAAAACTAAAGCAATTAAAAAATAATATCCCATCTATAATCGTGCGGGTTTCCGCTCAAGGTCAGGTTTTATTGTCATTACCATCATTCTCATCATGCCCGGGATTTATGACTCCGTGATGACAATTATAAGCTGTCCTGGCGCCAGGGTCACCGACCGTCATGGGAAGCGTATACGCACGTGATAATGCGACGAAAAAATCATACTTTGTGTAGCTCTTATTGGTGAAAGCATAGAGTTTAACTCCGAGCAAGCTGCTAATAAAAGTCTTATCTAATTTCGCGTATCGAAAAGTCAAGTGTCTGTAACGATGAGTCTATATGTCCCAATTCACATATTGCTACATTTTAAAGAGATCCACCAGATAAAATCGCAACCAGGCTAACATAAACTAAAGGTTCTAATAGGCGCTTCTTCTCAGTGGAAAACTCCGGGTCTCGTTACCTAGAGTCACACCTCGCGCGGCCCTGCGAGGAAATTAATATCGTCTCATTTAATATGCAAATAGTCCAGCCGGTCCCTTATCTGCATTGTCCGGTCCGTTCAATCAAAGTGTCCTTTAAGCGGACTATCTCGTGCAATCTCACCTCCTTGCTCTCATGCCGCCTTGGTACTTCAATTTATTACCGCCCAGTATCATTAACGTAATCTTCATTTTATCTATTTCTATTCAATAGGTTTTTGAACCTCGTTATGTTTGTTCAATGAGTAGAAAATTTATACCCGATGCAACAACGGCGGTGGGTTTTAATTAGGTATAACATTACAATTTTATTCACCTCGACGCCTGTTTAACATGTCAGAAAAACTGAGCAACGTACGTGAACAAATAAAGGTTAATGAAATAATGAAAGTGTTATAGCAAAAAGTTTACCAAGAACCAAACTACATCGTTGCCAAACAAAAAGAAAATTGGGTCAAAGTTTCAATAGCTAATCAAGAGTAATTGTGTTGTACTACAATGTAGGGAGGGTCACAGTGATTCGATCTCCATTGTTTGGGCCGTAACCGGAGACGGCACGCTCCAGCCAGACCCTTAGGGAAAGCTGGGGAAATGTCAAAAGAATGTTCGCCTATGAATTATTTTGTTGGTTAATGATCAAAATGGAACCATTCTACCAGAACTAAGTGCTTTTGAATGTGGGAAATTCATGAAATTTATTTTGAAACTCCGGACTTCAATAGTCGTAATATCTAAACCCTTAAAAGTCAATACTTACTGTACATCTATAAATTTGAACAACGATTTATAGCAGCTACTTACGAATTTGTATGTATCGTCTACGAATAATTTAAAAAAGAGCAATCGAACACACGTAGGGTATAGAGAGAGGCCGACAATGCCTCCCTGCGGGACGCCGTCCAATAAAACATATCGAGCAAGTACCAGCTCACTGGCAAGTTGGGTTTTAGTTAACTCCTTGCTTTTGATCACCTGGTGCTATCGATTTTAACGGTGAGCTAGGGAACTAATTTCGTAATTTAATAGTTTCATGACAGGCTCATTGAAATTCTTAGTCCCCAACGCCGGTTTAAAAATAAACAGACAGCGACTATTCTAAGGTTTCTTAGAAGTGAAATGATTTAAATAGTTATTTGAGCGTCGTAAGTTGTAGCTGGCTGGTCAGACGGGGGGCAGACTAGGGAATCGGCAGTCGGGGCACGCTGTCGCCCGAGCATTAATATTAACAATGTAAATACGCAGCGAGCCACACGTCATTAGCTATTCAACTTAACGGAACGAGGAGCATAAATAATGCAAGTGCCGTCTCCTGGCCAGGCCGCTTCGATTGCTTGGCTTCCTACTCTTCCGCCGGATTCACTAATTGTTACTTTAATTCTTTTATTGTCGTGTTATTTAAATGAGAGCTGGATTTGGGCCGTCATTAGCCGGGATCGGGAGTGTCTATGCGGTGATTCGGCCGTTTTTACGACGTTGGGGCGTGGGCGACGCGATTTGCCTAATTGTAGGCACATATTCGCTTGGATTGCTTCTTTATTTGGAAGGAAATAGCCGCCTTTCTTCGCCACATTAGTGACTTTTACGTGTTTCGAAACATTCCTTTTGAATTTGATAATACAATTGTACCTTTGGATATTTATACTTCTGAATATTAACTTTTTTACAGTTACACAAGAGCAATAACTAGTACAATAATTGTTCATAAAACAACAGGCAGTTTCAAACTCCAAACAAGCGGAAATCGACTTGCAATCACAATTGACGGGACAAAACGTCTATATAGAAAAGTCCGTCAATAGGCTTTTGAACTGAAAGCTGGGGTTTAATTAACCGACGCTTTAAGCTTAATTGTGTGCAGTTAAGCTGCGGAACACGTGGCCAGGGTACACGCGTCGCGGGTACACTCTTTGCTTTGTACACGGATTAACAGTTGACGGCGGTTGTATTTGCATTTTATTAAATTTTTGACGACTGGTTGATTTGAAAGTGCGCTCTTGATGGGATCTAAAGAGTCTCAACTCATCGGCTCTTACTTTGACATGTGGAGTTTATTTCATAATTCATACGATTATCGAGTTCATGTCAATTATTCGATAATACTTTTTTTCTATGCGGTGATGAATTTGTTTGATCAGTATTAAACTTGATTAAATTGTATCTTAGACATTGATAAGTATAGGCGATAAACTTACTTGTATGATACCCATGACAATTAGTGACAATGTCCATTCAAAAAACTTCATACATCGTTCCTAAGTTCCTAAGTGACAAAAATATCGAGATTAACTTACGCCGTCAAAGTTCGCATTATATCACGGAGTATGTATAGGTACATATATATAATAATCATCCTCCTAGCATTATTCCCAGTGCAGGATATCTGGGGTCCGCTACCTAATCCCAAGGATTGGCGTAGGCAATAGTTTACATATATAATATTACATATCTATTGATGTTCCAGTTGTAGATGATGAGGCGATTCATATATTCATAATGTCATGTTAACATATTTTTAATAAATTAATAAATAAGTGCATAATTTATTTACATACTATGTATTTAATACGATATTTTACATTTTTAGAGACGATCAAATGTCTATATGGGACCAACTATAATTGGACCACAATAAAGGACAAAAAATAGGGTCAAACCTAACTCAACGCTAGCGACTTCTCCTACAAAATGACAGTTGCTTATGACGTCACAAGCAAACGACTTAACCGTTGTATGGGAAAATAAATATTTTGGCGTTCTAGTCGCGAAATACAGCGCTAAGGTACAGTTGTCATACATTATTATGATTGTATGTATGTTAAATATAAATAAATAAATATTGGGGGACAATCTTACACAAATCGACCTAGTCCCAAACTAAGCAAAGCTTGTACTACGGGTACTATATAGGCGACGATATACATACTTATATAGATAAATATATACTTAAATACATAGAGAACATCCAAGACCCAAGAACAAAATCCGTGCTAAATGCACAAATAATGCCCTGGCCGGGATTCGAACCTGGGACCTCCAGCTTCGAAGGCAGTGTCACTACCAACTAGGCTAAACAGGTCGTCAAAAAAAGGTAATAAGGTATTCATTTATTGGCTTTGTTGCCTGAAAGTAAATTATTTATTATTATTATATGTCATACATATACATAATTTAAGGAGCGCTCGTGGCCCAGCGGCGCCCGCGTACCGCGTGCGGTATGTGAGGTTAAGCAATGTAGGGCGAGGTCAGTCCTTGGATGGGTGACCGCTTTAAGTGGTTACTAACTGGGCGCTCCCGTGCTTTGGAAGGCACGTTAAGCCGTTGATCCCGGTTGGTGTCTACGACAGCCGTCGTTAAGCCAAGTTAGAGGCCTCCGGGCGGCTTGAGAACTTCTAACAGTCAAGTTGCCCACTCACTTGACAAGCCTAATCCCAATAAGGTCTAATTTCCCCCTCGGGTTGGAAGGTTAGATGGCAGTCGCTTCCGTAAAAACTAGTGCCTACGCGGACCCCAGGCATCCTTCAGGATGCAACTGTACTGGGAATAACGCTAGGAGGATGATGATAACATATACGTAATTTATTCTTTATTTTTGTATGAGGATTCCGTCTATTACTAACCGACAAACAACTCTGTCCACCTGGTTGGACAGTTAGTAATTTCTTTTCTTAACCAACAACCTAGTTGGTTTATTGATACTTCTTATTCGACTTTTGAAAGATAAAGAGAAAAACTATTTTCAGAATTATTGTAGTAACAGTACACCTTACATTTATTGATTTTGGTAAAATTTTGTAATTTACAATTTATTGTGATATTTTGATGGTGACCTAAATATCCATAGAATAACACCATATTATAAATTTTAACATGAGACAAGTACCTAATTGTACAGTCGCAGATGAAAAGGTTCGTCAGTTATCAACTCTATTTTAACATGAGACAAGTACCTAATTGTACAGTCGCGGATGAAAAGGTTCGTCAGTTATCAACTCTATTTTAACATGAGACAAGTACCTAATTGTACAGTCGCGGATGAAAAGGTTCGTCAGTTATCAACTCTATTTTAATGCCGTTAATGTCGAAATGTGACGAACCTATTCATTCCGCGGCTATTGGCTATGTGCGAAGTAGGTGGTGGGGGTAAGCTAGGCGATCGCAGCGCACACCATGGCAGAAATGTGTACTTACCGGGGACCACTGTCAAATTTACTTTCACGTTTTCTATTGGTTCGTTAACGGTTTCCTACGATTCGTTTCGTTTGTATGTATTTATTTATTCTCTTATTTATTTCAGTAAAATTTCCAATACGGGGTCTTTCTCGTTTACTAAAGTAAATAAAATATTCATGTGTCATTATTTGACATCTCTGAGTTTTGACAATGTCTCGGGACCTTTGACGTTTGACGTTTCAGACGTGCACATAGCCAATACTAGCGTCCGTATTAAGGCACAATGTTTTCCCTTACGTACACTTCAATAGCACTAGACAACTTCCTTGACACTTTTGACAGTCGATAATAAACCCGAAAAACAACTTATTCAAAAGCACCCCAAGCAGTAGGTACACTATTTACCCATAGTTATCAGACCGCAAGCAATTACGCACAAAAACAAACAGGCAGAGCCGGGGGCGAGGGCTCGGCTCAGCCCGATTACGAGTGTTGCTGTCAGGGGTAGCAATTAGATGCGGAATTGGGATTTTGACGCGCGAGAACACTGAGGACCTAAGGAATAAAATTCTGCATGAGTGTGATAGTTGCCATTGTATATTGAATTGTTCCGATAGCTCAGTTGGCTAGAGCGACCGTCCGAGTATGCCAGAATGGCGCAGGTTCGTCCTGCTCGCAGCAATCAATTTTTCCCTCTAATTTGTTTTTTTTATGGAAGGCACAATACCTCTGTCACATACTGACAAGTATGCTAATACGAGAGTGACAGGTTTATTTTTTTATTTTTTTTATTTATTTATTCAGGACAACAACAGCCGTAAATATACATTTTACATCAGAATGGTTACATAGCAGAAGGCCAATAACAGTTATCCATTGTATTACAAAATTACATCCTTGTTTATAATAAGTGAAAGTGAATAGTAGTAAATTGCAAGCTACACAAAGTATATACGAAATGAGACATACGTAGACATAATCCAGAACAGACAGCAATCACTTGTAACTTATTATGTACCACTAAGCAGCATGCCATACAATTTCACTTGAACTATCGGTACTCGGAGTGTTACGAGTGCTCACCCATAGTTACGCAATGAATATGGTTAATTACGAGTAACCCGGGTATGTCCTTAAACTACGACCAAGACCACCGGGGAATGGGCAGCAGCATTCCTACAGTGCGGTGGAGATACTGCGATCGCCAACCCGCATGCCAAGCGTGGCGATTATGGCATTTACCCCCCATGAAATTGGGGGAGGCCTATGTCCAGCAGTGGACGTCCTAGGGCTGATATGGTGTGGTGGGTGGTGGTACCAGTAGTGCGACACACACACACAAGTTTTAAGTGATAAAATGGCAACTATTATACCACCACCACCATATCAGCTGAAGGACGTTCACTGCTGGACATATCCCTCTCCCAACTTCATGGGGAGGTAAATGCTATACTTAATCCGCCTTCTTTTGTTTCGCCGCGCATGTACCTGTATCTAATCTTTTTAACTACACAGATCTATACAATCAACTTTCTGTTTCTGTCTTGGCATGCGGCATGCGGGTTGGCGATCGCAGTATTTCTACCGCACTCCAGGGATGCTGCTGCCCATCCCACGGTGGTCTAACTACTATACACCTCTAGAAAACTCCATTTTGTCAAAATCATGTACATACTATGGATTTTCTAATTGTAGAAATATTTAGAAGCGAGTTTTCAGCTGGATATTACGATTTCTTAAATATAATCACAAATAGCCCTGATACTTTCTTCATATTTCATTCAAACACATGTTCTCATTTCTTTATGCCTTTGGCTAGAAATCGTCGCATGAACTTGGGAATCAGAGATATGATAAAACTCAGGAGAACATTCCAAGGTTGAATAGTAATCGGTATGCCGACAGACATCTATTCTGTGCAGAGATTGTAAAGGCCAGTGATCTATGGACTCGGTGGACGATTGGATGACCCGCATTATGCATACATAAGGTTAATATACTGTTTTTTCTATATTATCACAGCTTAATGGCTAGCGCGCGATAAATATATGCCTCTCTACCAATTACACTTACACACTGTGAGAAAGACGTCAATTTTGCTAGGCAACCGAGATAAAGCTACAAAAGATAGAATCATATTTACCTCCTACTCGTATTCCCTTAGACTGCCATTTGGGTTAGAAAGTGTACCTGTTTTACATTGTGTCCTTAAGTCCTAAAGAACAAAGTCCCATATTTTCCGTGACTGTCCTCTGATTCAAATATCTAAGATTTTGCGGATACAAGCACCTAACAGTATACGTAACTTTCGCAATTTTTTTATTTTTTTGATAGTCAGAATGGGCTAAAGAAGGTTCCTTTCTTACAAAGTGTCCTACAGGATAAAAAGCTACCTTTTCCTGCATTCTCTGATTCAAATACCTAAGATTTTTGCAAAATCGGTTCAGGTTATGATCGAATTTTTATTCCTACCATATCCATTTCCTCTTCCTCCGTCGAAACACGACACCTCACCCATTGTCCTCCCCCGCTCACCGCGAGTATAGTTCACAATACGCGGTTTCTATTCATGCCTTTGTTAAAACAACATATGGAGCTGAGGGTTGGGAGGAAATTAAAATGCGGCAGTTTTGAGCTTGATTTGTTCCCAATTGTTTAGTTGATGGGGTGGTTTGGATGGTAATGACTTGAAGTTCAAGAGTTAGGAGAGTATTGCATGAAATTCCAAAAATACAACTTGTTATTAGGTAGCCGACGCTCATTGAAGAATGTTATAAGTCTTAAGTAGTAAAACTGTATGATTCATTTATTTCTAAATACACTTACACAAAAATACAATTTACAGAACAATCCAATATGCCATGAAACTTAAAATTGTAAAATTACATAATGATGAAGATGATGTCGTCCTGACCAATATCTGCTGTAGCGACTGTATATACTGTTAGATAAAATAAATTAGGTAATAAAGGCAAAATGCGTTAGGCATAAATAGCTAAAATTGCTAATGAATGCTTATAGAAAGACAAAGTCTACATCGCGAGCAACGCTGTAAGGTAAATAGCCAAAAACAAATCTAACGAACAGATCACAATTACTAAGATAGGCAATCTGCCAAATAACGAACACTCTTTATCTACCAGCGAAGCTAACATACTGCTTATTGGCTCCCATAACCAACCAAATGAAAACAAGAAACAACAAAAAAACAAAAGTATTGTTAAATTCCAAACTCCAGGACAATCCGCCTCTAAAAGCGAAGTGTACTTACATAATAAAAAGGAAACTTTCAAAGATATTAAGAAGAAACTTAAGAAAAGGGATGATTGAAACAAACCCTAGAAGTTTGGGCACGTCCCTCCCAAAGTGTATTAAACCGCCTCAACTTTGGTAAAAAGTGAAAGGAGACAAAGTGAAATAATATAAATATTTTTAGTAATAAAAAGTTGATATTGGTGGGTTCCGTTGCGGTGTGAACGAAGAGAGATCAGCGTATTTAAAAAAATATTAGAACTCACGGCAAAAGAAAACGAAAATAGGTTTAGGTTTTAAAACGATGACGACAATTCTTCCAACATGCCTGTTACTTTTAAACATAAATTACTCCTTTGTCTGAAATGACTCAATCATTCTAAAATAAGAGTTGCCTATAAATTTATTGTGATACGACATAATACGACCTAAGAACTATTTTTATTTCATAATTACCTTTATACCTTATGGACCTTATGGTGTACGACCAAGTAGACAACCACAATGTGTTTTTGCATGATTAGCAATCTGACCACTACTATGTACTGTATAAAATGTGAATTGTGAATATAGCATATACAATACAATACAAATCCTCCTTATTGCACACCTCACTCAAATGAATTAGTTACAAACAGAAGAAAAAAAAAACAGCAACATGTAAGTAGGTAGAGGTAGACAACAGGCGGTCTTATCGCTAACGAGCGATCTCTTCCAGACAACCTTTGGGTAGCGGGAAAAGAGAAGAATAATATATGCAGTAGGTGGTGCAGAGATACATACATAAGATTTAAAAGACAAAAAAAGTTACACGTTTATCAACATAACATTTGCTATCATCTCCACTCTCTTACCTTCAACCATTCTCCAAGTTGGAAGTTAGACTAGGGGAGCCCCGAGAGACGAGGTGGAAAATTTTAGGATGCATCGCGATAACGCGCCTAACCGTTCAGGGCATGTTTATTGTAACGCCGGAAAGTTCTCAGACGTCAATTACCCACGAAACGTCTTGGGATCGAGAAAATGTACACAGAATTTCGAAAGCTTTCGCTAATAATGTAGTATCAGAGACACGCTAATGTAGGTATACGTATACAGAGTCAGAATTCGAGTACCTACCAAAGATTAGATGAAAATCTTTCTTCAAGTAACGACGTAGGTAAATAATATAATTCACGTAAGTGGACTCTAAAAATGATGAAACACGTGAAGTGCTAAGATTTATGACTTTTATGAGCTTTCGTGGTAAAGAATTATTGGACGAACTCAACAATCTACGTTGTCGAAGCAACATGATACTTGAATACTGATAAGAAACTGAAGAATGCGAACAAGTAATCCCCAAAACCTCGCCTAATACTTTAACCCGTACAAAAATACGGTGTATTTGTCGAGTGAAACTTAACAGGCTGTTATCGGTCACTCGAGTTTCGAGATGCTTATCACTGGTATCTGCCGATAGCCGAACGTTCCCAGGTTACGTAAAGATTGTAGGTTGTAGGTACCCTATCGGAGATAGGACTGAGGATTACGGGGAATTTATTGCTATGTCAGATTTATATAATGATCTGTCATTGTACAGTCAGATTGTAGCAGCCAAAGTAGTCAAATATATCGCAACACATATTAGTGTAAGAGTACTTTTTTCTTTTTTTTTTGGTTACTTCTAACCAACCAATTCTGTTTTGGGATTTAATTAAAGACTCAGATGTTATTTTAAGGATAGCTAATCAATGTATTTCTATAATAAGTATGATTGCTATGTGAAATGCCTGCGACTGTAATATGTAAAAATACTTAATATAAAGATCTTGCTGAGCAAGGTGCGATACGCAATATATAATCAATAATGCGCGTATCATGTTCAACAACCATTACAATAAGTAAGTGAGTTTATTCTATAGTTTATAGTTGTTACGCCACGCCCATAACTTTCTACCAGTATGTAACAAACTTGCTATATAACACGCAATTTAATATAACCGCACTCATTAATTACTTCAGTTGCTTTAAACCAACAAAAGAACAACCAGTTAGAAGACAGGGGAACAATAACTCTCGGCAAATGACAACTGTAATACCGACTCCGGCATTAACTAGATATCAGCTCTGAGCCGACATTGGCCGCTACTAATAATAACAACCCTAAGAACGCACCCTTTAAGAGTACCGACTAATAGAAACCGGAGACACAGACAGACAATCCATCACGACCCCTCCAATGTATTATTTATGGGGACGTGCGTACCACTGCTAATCTTTCAATATTTTGAGAATTCCAGGGGACATGTCTTGAGGAACTTGCAAATATCATCACGGATAAAATCAACCCTAATGCTGAAATTGTAGAGCTCAGAATAGAAAAAAATGAAGACACTGATAACATTTGTGCTGCAGAAGGGAATGCAAGAGATAAAATGAGCTATGCAGATAATGACGACCGTAAGTGTATAGTTATAGAGCTCGTTTTGGATCATTTTGACGACATTGACGGTGTTGTTTTAGTAAGAATAATTGTAGGATTTGTTTGTTTTGGTAGGAATGGTAGTAATGGCACTGGAGCAGAATAGATGACGCTTCCTTAATGAATATCGGTTATGAGAGTCACCGCTCTTATGGCTAATGGAAGCTATATTGTACAAGTCGAGGGATAAATAATTACATTGCAGTAGAATTCAATACAGATTTATAAGGGCTTGTTCGCTTATACGGGAGTATGAATTCTTACTAATTAGTCTCACTGTTTCTAATTAGATTTAAGCTTTAAAGCGATACCTCCGCGATAACACTCATCCTACACAAGAACTCCCGAGGACTTCGAAACATGTCGCCCGTAGTGACAATTAATACGAGAGTTTAAGAATCCGCAGTAAGCTCGGTTCTCCATACAAACGTAGTATCGCTCTCATTTTAAAACGCCATCCTAGGATAACATGAAACTTCGTATACACAATGGGATCCGGCATATGTAGGTCGAAAATTAGTTTCTGTTGCTTGAAATTATAATGGAGAAAAAAATACAGCGATTATTAAGGTTTTCTTACAAGACGTAAAAAACTAAAAAACTCGATGTATTTTATTTCTATTACAATTTCTAGCAACAGAAACTAATTTTTGGCCTACATATGGCGGATCCCATTGTGTACACAAAGTTTCATGTTATTTCAGCAAGGCGTTTTAAAATGAGAGCGAAACTACGTTTGTATTGAAAACCGAGCTTACTGCGGACTCTTAAACTCATAAGAACGAAACTACGTTTGTATGGAGAATTGAGTTCAGCCGAGCGTACTGGGGACTCTTAACCGCATTCTTTTTATCTCACTGGTTGTTTTCTAAAGTAATGTGCTACATCAAAATTTAAGAGACAACAATTATATGTCATCTTTTGGGTCTTTTTTTACACAACGGCGGTGGCGAACAAGCTTACGGCTTACATTATGTTTGATGGTAAGCAGACACCGTAGCCTATAGATAGATGCTTACTACTCCAAAAGAATCACAAGCGTGTTAACTAGGGGGGGGTTATTGATGCTTTATAGATATTTGGTCAATCAGCTTTTAAACGAGTATATAAATAACATAAATAATTGAAACCCCCTATAGCAATTTAAGTATCACCTTTCGAATTCTAATAAGTATTTCAAAAAGCCAAACCCGGCTGCACAGAAAACTGTCCGCTGTCTATTTCTATAAATACATCACTTAAGAGAAAAAAAATAGAGATTCAACGCAGAGGGTACCCAGAATAGATCCCTGAGGGACTCACTGAGCGAACCGCTGTTTTACATCGGCTCCTAAACCAGTGGTTTTATGAAGTTTTTATTGTGAACGACAGAAGGAGGAATATGGCTTTTAAGAAGTTTTGGTAAAGAAATAGACATCGCACTACGTGGTGAAATTGATTTGTGGATATTGCCAAGTCATGTTGCGTTTGATTTAGTGAAGATTCGACTTTGTATAAAAGTAACAATGGTATATAAATAATAATGTATTATTTTGTAAGAAATAAACCCAAGTACATATAATTGTTGTTATTTCAGATGCATTTTCTACCAAACAACGCTCAACTAAAGAGAGTTTTGCTGACCTGAAAACATACATTTGGTAATACTTTTAAAATTAATAGAAAAAAATATTTTAAAATCATTTTGGACAGCGCAATTGATGTTTAGGTAATAATATATTTTAAGAAATTTGTATCATTAGTAAATGCAAGCTAAGTACGATAATGGATAGATTCAGCACGCAATCCTAATCTTCATCAACGAACAACTTAAAATTCTACCAACGGTCAATCCGTCACTCTTCTCGTTTCAAAACGGATTGTTCTTAATTTAAATAAAAACAGTCATAACGCAGCAACTCATTAGCTCCGCCGGTAAGGTCGTAACGAGCGTAAATACAAGCGTAAATCGAAACGTAAATCAAGCGGGCGTAAATCAGGCGAGCACCCGCGGCCATTGTCTCTGCGATATAGATGAGCACCAGAACGAATTATCGATTTATTAACGATTTTGTGTTATCGATTCCATTAGGCGTTTTCGAGTCGGATTTTATTTCTTATACAGATAATTTTCTTCGCTCATTTTGAAGCCGGCTTCCTGAGTTATTATTGTGATTATAGACGGGGTATCATATCCAATAAATAGGTACCAATGCGTTGCTTAAATCTTTTCTAAATTAATGGAAGCGACCTTCATTGTTGTTTGTGCTGTGCTTTGCAATTCAAAACCCAACCTTGACGAGACACAATACAATTCACATTCGAGTCGAACGGGTTTTTAGACACAAAGGTGATCTTGGACATCTTGACCTAGAATGCACGGTGCGGCTGCCAAATAATCGGTGACGCGGTGTCATCGCAGCCACTCTTGCCAGAGAGAAAATTTCGCAATTATAAATCTAATTCTAGTACAGTCTTATTGTGGCAGTGGCAAAGGTGCGCCAAGTTTAGCTCAAAAACGATTCCTGTAATTATACAGCTAACGGGAGCATCAACAGCGCGTCTAATTCAGGCATTATCCAATAAAAACGTTCGAAATTCAAACCCGCATGCTCAAATTAATGCTGTCCGTTTAAGAAAACAATTGACACAATCGCACGTTCGGGATAGTTCGTTAAACTCGTTCGTGAATCATCGTGCTCGCTCGGGTTGGCATCGGGCCTAATCGTCGGGTGTCGAGCGCGCATATATCTCCGCGTGTGTCATCGGGGTTCATTCCTGGGCTGGTTGGGAGCGCTCGCTGACTGACGGGGTGGTGGCAGGGTTTGTCGTGCGACAAATTGACGGCTCGTCACCGGTAACGGAGCCGGTCACCTGTGCTTTGACGCCCATTTGTTGCCGGCCACCCGACCGCGAGGGCGCTCTTCCAACTTCCGTACACAAACCAACCTACCAAGCTTTGTGTATTACCAAATACAAATTCGGCGTGACATTTCCGAAATGTTTCATGATTGAAACTTTGTGGGAAACCAGTTCTGTCAAGCTGGTCTAATTTGACAGACAATAATGTACTCTTTGAGTAACAAATAGAAGAAAGGAAGAAAATTCCCGCCGTTGTCTATGGTTCAATATTGCCATAATCATCGTTATCAATCTGTAACGACCGAGCATATACTTCTCATCAAGTATGCCATAAATGTTGTTGTAAACGTTCCAAAATAATAATATCCGTCAATGTCTAGCTAGCAACCAGGAGTTATTTCCGACCAAAGTATCAGGAGACAATAAGCAGCAAGAGCCGTCGGCTAACGAGTGTAACCTGACGCCGTAACCGATCCGTTCATTAGGCAGCCTCCTCGCCTATTCATGGCGCCTGGTACCGCCTGAGATATTTACTTACATAGACTGCGACTATTTTATATACTTTTCGAGGAAGCTAACAATTTTTATTTTTATACGCTGGATTTGCTACAAAACAAACTATTGTTTTCACTTGACGGATATTAAATTAGTGTTCGTGTCTCCCGTTTTCATCAGCCAATGATTATATTATTAGCGATGTATAAGTTAACGCTAACCGGGCAGTTGACAAAAACTTGTTAAGTGCCCGCCGAACACGTCTGCATCCTCGCGCTTGGAAGAAGCCATAAAATGTCACCTAACTCGCTCGCTGCTTCCGATCTCTAAAAACTAACATCAGCATTCCCCCGAGCCCGTTCGGAAACCTTGGGGATTTCAAGAACGGAATTTATCTTAAATTAAACTTAAAAATTGGGAAATTCGCTAGAAAATGGAGAGAAAAACCGTTGACGAGGCTCATCAATTACTCGCAAAGAGACTCCTGAAAAAGTGCATTTTAGTCGTTCGGGACCGATTAAGAGTGTCTCATTTATCTGTCACCTTTTAGAAAAACCAGGTTTATCGATTCAGGAGTGGAGCCCTAACAACTAATTAGCGACGGTAATAATTAAAGCCGAGTTAATATTATTCGAGCGGCCGCCGCAAAAAGCTATCTGGCGTTCGGATTTCGCTCGTCGTATTTTCAAAATCGTCGCGCGGTCATCTTTAAGCTCGGATTCTTTAATGCTGGTGGCAAAAAGAGGCTGAAAACTTTACACTGGCCAATCAAAATTAGGCTTTATTAAATGTGTGTTAAGTGAGTTATCGAACAGCGTGGGATCCGGACTTGTGTGTGCCGGTCGGGTAATACGTATTGGAGATACGTGTGATTGTATTCCGCGAGACGCGAGCGCAGCGCACGAGTGAATTATTCCCGAGATAGTTCCGGAGATATGGCCGCTGTGTTCAAAACAAAACGAAACGAAACGAGCAAATTGAGCTTTCGACTGGATTTGAATCTCGGTCTTAGCTTCACTTGTGAAATTATTGCGGATCAAATTACGTTTTCGGTTGTTATTGTTTTGTGTCAAGTTCTTTTTCAAAATTATAATGCTCGGATATCGCACGTCCCTATCTGCTACAAGTATGTAGTTTATTACCTACCTATCACTGACATGAATCGACTTACATGCGAACACGTAATGTTACACGTAACCCTTTTGTGAAAACGTATTTATGCTAATTAAAAACATTCCTAGTACATATAAACACTATTTTGCTTTAAAAGTATCTATATTTCTTTCTGCGACAACCGTATTATGAACAACTGCGTCATTATTCAGTACTTTTTCTACTTTATTGTAGAAAACAACCAAATAATTCAATGTTGTTCAGTTTTTCACTAGTAAATGTAACATTTACATCGGTTCCAATACGATCATTCATTGCTTATCGAGTGAGGCCGCCGTTCGACAAAAACTACAGGAATCTCACGGATAAATTTATTTCTTTATCCAGCTGCCTAGATGTTAAGACTCATTGTTACTTTTAACTCCTTTATAAATTTCAACAGAGTGATATAGAACTTGCTCGTTTCGTTTATTTATTTAACTGAAATAGTTTCCAGTTTCGTCTGTTAAGGTTAGGTGTAGAATAAAATCCAAATCCAAATAAACGTTGAAAACTCCTCCAGAGAAAGCGTTTGCTTCGCTCATGTCAACTCGAAATCAAAAGTGGTAGCACTAGTCTCGCGTTCCAAATTTGAAATTGTAATATCACTGAACGCTATAATATTTGAAATTTATAAATGGAACCCGTTCGCGAACGCCACTTATACTTTTTAATTTTACGATTATCTCGATTGACCTTCGATACAATGCCCGAATGAATACATCGCGGCTTTTTTAGCGACGCTGTCTCTTCGATAATTTTTTGTATTGTCACAAAATTGAAAATTCTTACTTGTTTAATTTTAAAACATAACGGCGTATTCGGGAATACATTTGGCTTTAAGCCCGACAAAAACTGAAGATACTTTTAGTTTATTCAAGTTAGTGTGCTAAGTGAACACACGTGCGTCTCGGGTTCGTTTCTCGGATAAATTTAGAACGACCGCGAGGGGGGATAGGGAATTAGTATGGAAGCACCTTTTTATAGAAGCGGCGTCGGAGTTGCGTGACATCAGTATCTCGTAAACACTCCAGCATACGAGTAAATGATATACTATGTAGGTGTCCTCTTACACGGCTCAGGTTTACTGAACTTTCCACCTGAATTCGAATTAGGAACATCCGCGTTCGCGCCACGCGATCTCGTCCGTCACAGCCATAGACAAGTATTGTTTTTTAAGAATCGCGAAAATTAGAGTCCTGGGAACCGCCAATAAGACGTGCGCGGGCGGAATTAAAATTGTGTTTTTTACATGATTCTACAGTAAATGTGGCCAGAGACGTAGCGTTGTGCTGGTGGAATACAAATATATTATAAGTGCAGATTTGCATTTTGAATTACGCGTTTCTGGCGCCGCGTGTGAACCTGAGTCCGGCACAAAAAGATCCGGGCCTAAAGTCGCTCCCACGGGGATACCTGCATCACATGCAACCCAAAAACGGGCACCTTCTTTTTTGACTCCGTTCCTTCCTTTGTTGAGTTTTTCCCTGAAGTCACCTCTTCTTATTGTGAAGCTTTCACGCGAATTGACGACCGTGTATGACAGGCGTTGTCATGAATATTTTAAAATTTGTTGAACTAGAAACAAAATCCTGTTTGAACGAGTTTCACGGTACGCCATGTTCTAACACCTAACATTCAATTCAAATCTCGTAAAACTGAACGATACATCGAATGTACGGTCATACATAATGTATTTAGAATAATTGCGCGTATGCATGTCCGCGCAGAGATCGCCATCGCGCGATCCTTGTAATCGCGCGATAACTGTTTCATGGCGGCTGAGTTAGATAAATCATTTTGTAGTACTTCTTTAATTATGAGCGGAAAAAAGTGACAGACATGTGTGATAACTATGAGAACAGAAACACAGCTGTCGCTTTTTATCAGCTGGAATTAGACTATTCGAGACGCTTATGAAGAAAATCGAAGCCACTCTTATTCTATTGGTAGCTAATAAGATTTTGAGCATTTCAATGTCGTTGCTTCTTCTTCTGTACACAAACTTTCATAATGTCTATCCTTTT
The DNA here is from genome assembly GCA_905163555.1 of Notocelia uddmanniana. Taxonomy (NCBI): domain Eukaryota; kingdom Metazoa; phylum Arthropoda; class Insecta; order Lepidoptera; family Tortricidae; genus Notocelia; species Notocelia uddmanniana. The sequence goes on along the minus strand of LR991070.1, from coordinate 22,408,393 downwards.
CTAGACAAAAAGTTTAACAGACCAGAAGTTAGGCGTCTCTTCTTTTTTCTTCACTAGTTATCTCGTCAGCCGGATCGCTATCCGTGATATTCGAAGATAATAAATTTCGCAGAACATCCACTGCTGTGATGTCACACATTACTAAAGAATGTGGTCTCCAACCCCCGCGGATTTCTCAGTATCACACTTCATAGGCAAGCCTTTTTGCGATGTCGCATGTATTTAGGAGGACACAACAGACGTGCCTCCAAACGAGTTTAAATCGTCGTTAGTACGAGACATGCATTATTATTAACACGACAACTTAAAATATGACGTCACTGAACAGACATATCGGCAATCGACGACTTTATTCAAACAAGCATAAGGTGTAATTTTTTTGTCATAACAATACCATGCATGCATCAATAAATTTGTCAATAACAGATATTGGATTGACATATCGTGAACTCAATCTAAGTGTTTCCAAGTTTTTTGAACTGCTTGCTCATTCTGGTATGGGAATCGGCTTATGTTCTGTTTCTTCGACGTTTAATTGTGTCTCTTTTTGCTTAATTGGGGCCCGTAGCGGCACCTCGTTAGGGTTCTGTATAAGGTAAATAACGAACATGACATGTGTAAGGCTATCTAAATCGTTGTCTATTAGACGGTTGTGCAAACTGTTCCTAGTGAGAGCCACAAAGTCACTAAAGATTGCAACTTCAACACCATTTAAAACATCTGTGTTCTACAAAATTTACACATAATCAGAACTGTTAATATTACCTACTATACACAATGCACCTAGTTTCGTAAACCTAAATGATAAATGAACAAAATTGTACTAACGTCAGACACTCTAATACAAAATTCTGTCGACATTATTTGTTATTTATTGAAATAAACTTATTGCTCCTGCCGTTTCTCATACTAAGATATTATAAATAAACGTAATTAATTAAAAATCAGCTTTTAGCAGTCAAATCAGGTATATCACAACGTACTTGACTCACTGAGTGCTTGTTTGTTGCTTGCCTTTGCTTATATCTCGCTATATTATGTTCTGTTTTGTATTTTTATTGAGGTTTACAATAAAGAGTATTCTACTGAAAACATGGGTCATATCCGTACGTTCAGAATAGGTACTCAATGTCTTTCCTGTTATTGTATGTTAGAGTAAAATACATTTATCAACTTCCATTCCGGTAGAAACAGTTGTTCTAGCTTTCTATAATCTGAGAGAGAGACATATTCTTATCAGATTCCACCAGGCAGTAACAGCTATTCTATATCCCTATGGCCAGCAGGCAAAGATTTCAGAATCAAAGTCTCTAATAAATCCCCCCCAATTAGGGCGGGAGGTGTTCAAAGAGGCGCGGGCGCCATACTCGCCATCTGTCACGTCTCCAACGCATGCGCACTGCTAATTAATTGGGACTGGGATGTATTTCGGGTTTTCGGTGGCTCCAGTTGAGAGTCCTCAGAAATCTTGAGTAAGTTGGTGTGGTTTACTGGCGACCTTCGGGGCATATAGTTTTCTAACACCACGTCTTTGCCTACAGCGATTTTTTTAACAAGACAGACCGAACTTGTGAGTAAAATCGAGGAGAGACGATCCCAAAGAATGGGAAGAGGCAAAGAAGAGATAATGACAGTGGCGTTGGTTCGGCACAGTTGTATTAAAAACACTTCCTGCCGAGCAGGCACCGTCGTCTATGGAGATTTGCGGCTTCAGAGAAGTCACAAGAACATTGCTACGTCTTTCTCGTATTGTTTTGAGGATTTATTATTGTGTTGACAGCAGAGAGATGCGAGTGCCTCAGTTTTAACGCTGCGCATGCTCTAGAGGTCTCCAGGAATGGTTTAGAGAAGACTAGCAAGGAAAATACGTTGATGCTTTACTGGTACATCAAAATGACACTTAAAAATTACTTTGAAATGAGAACAAACTGACTCGTCCTCACCTGTCACTTTCCACCTCACCAGTTTTTATATGGAAACTGTCAAATGACATTCATTAAATTTTGATGTGAGGTTTGTGAATAATAGGGCTGGTTGTACCATAGTTTCGCAAGGAAAACGATGTATTTTTGATTGTGTTGACTTCAAGAATCCCACATCCAAGTATTGTGGGATTCTAATGAAAAAAGCTGTAATACCACGGATATCATGAAACCTATTACATACTTTCCATTTTTTATTAATACTCGTAAGGTCAAGCAACCCTACTAATTTAGGGCATTATTTGTGCATTTACCACGGATATTTGTTCCTGAGTCTTGGATGTTTTCTATATATAAAAGTATGTATATCGTCGTCTAGTACCCATAGTACAAGCTTTGCTTAGTTTGGGTCTAGGTCGATTTGTGTAAGATTATCCCCCAATATTTATAGTTTATTTTTTATAATCTAGGAGTCTAGGCCTTCGCGTCTACCATTAAGTAGCCAGTAACGATTTGGTGTTTTTTTTTTTTTTTATGACAGGTGGCAAACGAGCAGACGAATCGCCTGATGGTAAGCGATTAGCGCCGCCCATGGACACTCGCAACACCAGAGGGGTTGTAAGTGCGTTGCCGGCCTTTAAGATGGGAGTACGCTCTTTTCTTATGTATAATGTTTAGTCCATTTTCAGAGATATCAACCCTTAACTGTGACGTCAGTAATTTTCTTTTCGCGCCCATAACTTAATGATCTTTGTTGAGCCATCGCAGTAGGCTCATTAACATACGAAGCATGTCTCCCATAAATTGACCTTTTATCAAAGAACTACAACTGTCTAGATAAATGGAGTCGTCATCGTTAGCGGACACTTGATGACAAACTGCGAGTGGTTGTGACAAGCACGTGCGAGCGAGACCGACGAACCCACCCCACCACTTGCGCAAGCGAGACGCCAGATGACACTCGGCGTATAAAAACCCGAGCCGTTGATTTTATAATTTATTTGTTACACATTTGTCGTAGCGTGAAGATCGGGCAAGATACATTGGCTTTTTGTAGACGAATGTGGTGCTTCAGTACGCATCATATGTGATTTGAGATATAATTTATGGCGTTCCAACTAGCGGATGTCGCACACGACGCCATAAACAAGCAGCCATTCATAAACCTCATTACTGGTAATGGATAAGTAACCACATTGAGTGCTGTGGTAAATATAGCCGCAGCGTCACTCATTTTTAAATTGAGCGGACATGGAGAGTTAACGCGATTTCTTACTATTCACTTAATCAAGATGATTTGCAGTTGGGCAAAAAGTCTTGATTGGGCTCGGTCGAGATGAAGTCTATTCGAGTATCTATAGTAGTGACTTTAACATTTCATACAATATCGCCAAATCACCATATTGTCATAAACATGTATGCATGTATTTATTCGGAGAAATCCCAATTGACCAAAGTATGGGACCGCAGATACCACGATAGGTAACATAGAAATCGTTGTTAAAACATTTGCGTTTGTGGAAGGTAATATTTTTAAAAACAAAACACTACCAATTTTACTGACTTAACCAATTCGAACTTCGAATCTCGTATCGAAACGAATTTCGTTTTCTAATTCGCATGCGTAAATCAAATTCAGATTCTCACCGGCCAGTTCCGAAATCAATCATGCGCGTATTAAGCGTTTCGTAGGACGTCGGCCGTATTTCAACCGGAGATGCTCGCCGCTTTATCAATGCATCGTCGCGATGATTTCGATGAGTTATATCCAATTATTGCTGTTGGTGCCCTTGTTGCTGTCTAGCCGTTTTTCTTTTTAATTTGTATATGTCCTAGATGAACAATGAACTACATTATTCACCCATGCAAATCTATTCCTGTCAGATTATTGTCGTTGACATCTTTTAGTCGTAGTTTCATAATCAGAATCATTACCTGCAGCAGTGAATTACAATTAACAAATCTCCACAGTTAAAATATTTTTATGTGTTAATTTTTATAGACACCATTAACGACTTCAAAATTTCTTCAGAATCGTGCTTTACGTTCCAACTACCCTTTCCATGGTTCGTATGCATCCCACACTTGCAGCCAAAAGTTGAATGGCCTCTCAATTCTGACAGTTCTGAGCCCAAGTTGGGATAAAATATAGCTGGTGTTCAGACGGTAGGGTGGTGCGGTGGGGGGAGGGTCGGCCGCAAATAGCGCGCATCTTCGAACAAAACAATGCCAGAATGATATGAGTGCTCTTGCCAAACCAAAAAGACTTGACATTTGTAAATACGCCCGGACTTGAGGCCTTTCGGAATATGAGGACTTACGGGAATTATTTGTTTTGATGTTTATATCGTGTTTGGGTTGTTTACGTTTGGCTAGATTGTATGCAGTTTAGGGAGAAAATTCAGTTATATCAATATTCAGGCCAAGACAAAGGTTTTTGCCTAAGTTACGATCGAACATTATTACATGTGTGATAAGTTGATTTACTAAACAGTTCTTGACTGGGAATCGAACCCAGTAGACCTTATTAAACAGAAACCGTCATGTATCGCTTCAGTACATGAGGAACACTTGAACTTGAATGACTAATTTAATTTCCGAGCGCTTTCTTTTTTTCACCGGCACGAAAACAAGGAAAATGAAGCAAGACGAACGTAACGAGACAAAGAGACATGGACGCTTCTAACTATATATAATAACCGCATACAGACACACGGACGGACGAGCGACAGCCGCGAGACGGACTATAAATAAATAATGCGCCAACATTTTATTATTATCATAGCGGGGCACGTGTGAGCACATTCCAGACAAAACTGGCAGCTTGTACTGACTGAAATACACCGCCAACTGACAGTCGAGTCCAACGGGCGGTTTGAAAAAAGGAACACGTCATTAACAAAACTGTTATAATTTGAAAATGGAAAGCTCTGCGCGAAACCTGTCGTTATCTTCCTTTCCGCCGATCGTCATTTGTTTTTTATTAGCAGTGAAAATGTATACTTACCTACCTTATTACTATATTTTGCGTGATGAACTGGTAAAAAACGAACAGATCTATCATCATCATCATAATTATAATTAAATTCATCATTAAAATGAAATAAAATAGTAAACATGAACAATAATTACACAATCTTATTATCATAATCAAAGTTTCATTTATAGCTAGCTCTCCGTGTGAATTAAAATTAAAAATATCGGAGTTAGTTCAATTTTGAATACTATTCTATTTGCAAAAGCGAACGATTCGCCAGCGGTAGTCGCCTCATTGATTATTATTTTAACGCACAATTAAAATTTGATGTCCACTTCGCTTCGTTCATCTCCTTGCTTTGGTATTAGTGCTGCGGCTTCCCGTTTAAACAACCGCAGTAGTAACCACAAACACGATTATTCTAAACCTTATCTCCCTTAAAATAAAGCCCCATATCCCAAAGTTTAGAAAATGTATGATCTTCATTGGCTGCAAGTGCTAAACATGAGTGTCCAGACTAAGCGTCAATAAAAATAGTCGTAAAATTCTTAACGCTCACACCAAACTAAACCTTAACTACCGGTTTTATGGTCGTATATCAAACGTGTAACTCCCTCGTTTAATATCCAAGTGAGAAACGTGTGAAATAAAAATCATGCGTATGCACACATTCGTTAAGAATTGACACTTATTAAGAGAGATAATTTTTTTAATTGGTGTGACGACATCTCTTTATTTAGCGCTATTGATGCCAGTTGCGTGCCGTTGCGTTTGATTTGGAATTTTTGCTTTATTACCATGATTGGCATTGTTAACATTCATTGAGGCAGCGCTTTAGATGTAACTGACACCTTTAACCGCAACGAAGTTAGCGTAATTAAAAAAAAAACTTTTATTCGAGTACTGGCTGGCAAACCGTTCGAAATTCAAATTGCTCGATTCGGACTCGGAACGGACTGCGATTGGCCGCCGGGCGCGTGTCCAATTGCTAATTAGAAAATGTGTTCGAAGATGTGCTTTTACGGAAGTCGAACGTTTAATTAAAGATTTAAAATTCGAATGGGGATTTTCGATTTCGAACGCTATTTCCACTTCTGGTGTTACTGTGTCGGGTTTTATGGCGATTTTTTTATAAAGGAAGCGGTAGCCATGGCGGTTGATTGAGTTTTTTTCTGGTGGAGTAATTAAGTATAATAAAATGGTATCGATTATCGCCTGTTCGCTCGGATGAGACGAGTCGTGGAATCTTGCTTTCACTCTTAATTAAAAACCTGACGGATCATTGACATTGTTATTTCATTGAGCCCATTCATCGGGCAGACGGTAAACAAGACCGTTCGACTTCAATGGCACCTCTGGTGAAGTGGAAATTTGTGGTCCAACCGAATGTGTTCATATTTTATTACAGTATCCGCTACGAAAATTTGTAGATTCCGTATATAGTTCATAGTGAACAATCAATATTTTCACCAAGTATTGTGTCATAATCATATAAGTCGATGGAAGTCCACTGCTGGACATAGGCCTCCCCTAAAGAGTGCCACAATGACCGGTCCTGCACCACCCGGGTCCAGCGGGCTCCCGCAACCTTTACCGTTCTTGTGGGGGGCTAAACACACTGCGCCTTCCAGCACGTGTACGTGGGTATTGTGTAAACTGGTCTAATCCCAAGAACGTCTAGTATTCTCCCAGGACTGGAAGGTCAGGTGACAGTGCTTTCATAAAACTAGTACTTTAGGATACAACTGGAAAAAAATACTAGGAAGATGATGATCGTAGGGACTAGTCTCCCCAGGGACCATCTCTCTTTTATAACTTGTGCCATATTTTGATACCATTTTCCACCTAAATCAGTTCAGTGGCTTAAGCGTGAAGAGATAACAGACACACAGTTACTTACTCATTTATAATATTAGTATGGATAGTATGAATTTTGTCGCACGGCATTAATTAGTTACAGAAACGCTACAATGCGACTTCTAAATTCTTCAACCATTGGGTAGATTTTACAATTTTGCATCAGGTGAATGAAGGTCTAGTCCCTGGCAATGCCCTAGACTCTAGGGCATTGCCAGGGACTTTTATCCTTTGGGTATTTATAATAAACCTAACCAACCCAACTCGCATTTTAGTAGACCCCGCAGCAAATAGACGCGGACTAAGACTCCAAAAAGAATACATCTCTTCAATTCTTCGACGGAGCGAAATAAAAATATATATAAGCAGCTAGTTAGTTTACTAGCTTGTATAGATATTTTTCAGTTTCATTTGTTGACAAATGAGGAAAAAGGAAATGCACGGATGTGTACAAATTCGTACATATGTATAGTTTGTGAAGGCTCCAGCAAATAGCGCAGCGGGGGCTCACAGGGAGCGCCCCTAATGTAAGGGAAGTGCTTGATGTAATGTCGCATGCTTGGGTAGATGCGGAAACTTGTTATTGTAGCCTCGATTGTATTTTTTATACTGTGACGGTGGCAAACAAGCAACGGCCTGCTGGTAAGAGGACACCGTCGACTATGGACTGTTGTGACTGTAGAACAATCACAAGCTCTCGAACAGCTGACGGGTTTTATTAGCCTGCACGGCTAGCACAGAAAGTAGTCTACTCGTATGTCGCGCGTGAGATAGCTCGCCACGCTGATAGGTACAAGTATAATTGTAAAATAGGCTAGCAACCTGCCCACCCTTTATGGCACTTAATAAGTAAAAGTCTACTAGCTTTTCCGAAACGGAATTCCACTGTCCAGAATAAACGCCGAGACAAACTCAATAGTCAACCATTTTTTTACGAAAAAATATGATTATTGCGATGAAGATTTTATCACCCATCAATAGCTCCCGAAAGACATTCCCCACCAGACTGCAATAATTCACAGAACTCTCGCATTAATAAGGAAAATAATCAATTTATCCGCGGATGAAGACATGGACTCCCCGCCGAGGCCAAATGATTCGCATCAAAGGCCCAGCGGGCTCCTATTTCTACAAACTTAAAGGAACCCCTAGTGAAAAAAACTCCTAAAACTGACTGCTTTGACTTTTATCAATTTTGTTTCATTAAAAATTCTTTCTGCTTATGCCCCATGTCCTATCGGAACTTAAAAATCGTTAGGACGGAAAAACGCGTAAATAAGTTTATTCTTAAATCCAGGGTAGCATCAGGAATTATACACTACCAGTAACATCAGTACAACTAATATTTCAAAGAGTATAATTATGCCCATTTAACATATGTCGATTCTATATTTGAGAAAATACCTGAATATTATTCTGAATAATAATTAGGACAATCGATCTGCGGCACAAATTCAACGAAATAAAATTAGGCACAACTAGGGCTCCCATCCGTCCGGGTTTCCCCGGATTTGTCCTAGTTTGGAGGGCATCCGGGGGGCTTTTCACAAAGTATTTATCGAGTTTTTTCACAAAGTAATTATATTATTTATTATATTTCCATTAATTTTTAGCAACAGAAACTAATTTCCAACCTCCCAAGCCGGATCCCATTGTGTACCTATACAAAGTTTCATGTTATTTCAGCACGGCGTTTTAAAATGAGAACGTAACAACGTTTGTATGGAGAATCGAGTTGTCGAGCGTACGGGGGGACCCGGGGAGACCCTAAAGATTCTTCATCAGGAATTAAAGAGTAAAACTCTTGTCGATGTAATTAATGAAGTATGTAGCAAGTAAGTATGTTTAAGATACTTACTGTTCCATATTTTCATCTGCGTCTGAGTTCCGCCGCGTGTGGCTGTAGATCGAAGACGGGCGTTTCGTGAGTAGAGAATTAAAAGTTTTCAGAATGATACCTTCATACTATGAGTATTCCTCATCATCATTGAGCATAGGCCTCTCTTCGAGTACGCCTTTCGTCCCGGTCCTGAGCCAATCTTATCCAGAAGCTGGTGGCGGTGGACGACCGACGCTTCGTTTTACCCAGAAATGGCAGAAATAGCCACCAATCCGTTAAAATGTTGGTCCACCTGCCTTCAATAGGCTGGCAACGTGTCCTGCCCAACTCCAAGTTTGGTGACGACTATGAGTACGAGTATAAGGACAATTCTAACTTCATTTCTAGATCGATTGTTGTTTTCCAATTTGCACAGAACCGTAATGATGTTATATCTTATAAAGGAAATAATTACGCTGAGCGCAATGATAATAAATTACGCTGCTTTTACGACTAATTTATTAATAGAAATTTCGCGAGTGAGCCTTAGGTCGTCGTAAATAAGTAAGACCGCGCCGGCCAATGGGCAGCAATAAAATCTGTCCGAGTACGTTCACTGGTCAGCTTCCAGCCAATCGGGACGCGTTCCAGATTTGAAACCGACGGTTTACGAATTTTACGATCGTCTGTCTTTTTGGTGTTTTGGCGCCAATTTTGATATGTGTAAGTGCAACGGTTTGGCGGGGTCGCTAACAGATGACGGTAGTAAATTAAACGTGTTTATCGTGACTGTTATGAGCCTGTCTGAATGACCTCAAGGTGGCCACGTCTCTAGGAGCACTGTGTTAATGGCATGCATGTGCATCGTCCATAAACTCACTTATGATGTAATTGTGATATTCTTGTTGCGAACCTTAACAAAAATGTTTTTTTGAAGACTGACCAGTGTGAGCCTAATCTCACCTGCTAGTTGATTATCTAACGTATCAAGCTTACGTTACATACATCTGTAATTTTTAGTATGGAATATGTCATTTAGATCAATCTTACGCACAATCACAATCGTTACGTAAACACCCCTCTGTAGTGAGCGACAACAGGACTTATAACTATAACTTCATTGGGAATTGCACATTTTTTAAGTATTTTTGGTTGAGTTTTGGTTCTCATTGACTGGACTTTTCCCCCCAAATATTTTATCTGCTTACCATCAGGCAAGCAGTAAGTTGTTTGCCACCGTCGTTGTATAAAAAAAAACAAGTAAGGGTTTTTTTTTATTGTTCCACGCAGGATTAGGACCTGCGACATCCTGGCATATGCAGACAATCTTTCTAGCCAACTGAACAATCGGAACAGTCAAGCTCAGGCACGAAATCATTCACTAGTTGAAAATGTAATCTTTTAATTTTCGTTAGTAGACGTTACTTACTGAACTAAATTATCCCAACTACTATACTGCTTATTATTACTAGAATTTTCTATGAATTTAAAATTTAAACAAACAAATGAACAGTTCAATAGAATTGTAACTTTACAGTTGTATAATAAACTAGTCAGACGTCAGACAGACGGACAGACTGACAGACGACGCGACTAATAAGCATGCGCGGAACCACGGCGTGTGCGCAGAATACGCTTTTATTGACCTACTTCGTTGCCTTATTGTCAAAAGGTCGTAACTTTTTATCTGGTCAAATGTAGATAGGACGTTTCTTAACATAGCGATAAAAGTTCCCAGTATCGCAGGGTACTTGATAAATTCGCACCTGTGACTGTCTCTATTTTTATATTACGACGGTGGCAAACAAGCCTACGGCCTGCCTGTTGGTGCGCAGACACCGTAGCCTATGGACGCTTGTGACTCCAAACAACTAGATCTTAGATAAATATTTTTCTGATTCTGATTCTTAACATGTTCGCTTCGCTGTCGAACCATTTTTGGTATATCAGATCAACATGGCAGTCGTTTTTCGCAACCAATACTACTACTACAACTATCAGCCGAAGGACGTCCACAGCTGGGCATAGGCTTCCTCCAATTTCACGGGGGGTAAATGCCATAATCGTCACGCTTGGCATGCAGGTTGGTGATCGCAGTATATCTTCGTAACCGTTTTTATTTTTTATTAAAAATGGAATTGCTCTTGTTCAGCATCTAGTCAGGGGGAAAAGATGAGGCCGACGATGAAGCGAGCTCATTTTATTGTACTTATTAATTATGACACCTGCTATTGTTTATAATATAATTACACCCAATAATTATGAATATTATCGACACCTTTGCTCTTTAACTCAATTATAACCTACAATTATAACACATTTTGTAAAGCAATTATCAATCATGTTAACCACCATATCATTTAAAAAAAGCACAAATTTAATTCGCTCGTATGACGTTTGATGTCTTTCGGTGTGATAGTGACACTGCCTACGAACCTAGAGGTCCCGGGTTCAAATCGCGGTAAAAGCCTTAGTTTCTGTAATGAGCAAAACCATTTGTTCCTAAGACTTGAATGTTTTCTATGTACATATGTATTTAAAATTGTCCTTTAAAATGTATTTAATTTAAATCATTTGAATTGACTGAGTTTTATCAAATTAGTAAGTTCAGAAAGCGACTTTACTTCCCAAGCAGGAAGATTCTAAATCGAATGCCATCGTACATTTTAAATCATTTCAACTATACTTCGGAAGCAGAAAATCCGTCTTTGCCGGACGTAATAGGATGAATTCTAATCGTGCATTTCAAGGAAATGCCGCCTTATTTACGCCGACAAAAGTTACTTTTTTGCTAGAGATTTGCATAATTGACAACATTTCAAATTTCCATGGTAGTATGAAATTTTAATATTATTTTTATTCCTTTAATTTGTTAACAAAAACGTAAAAACATTTTTATAGCTATTAGTTTTCAAGATATTCACGAAAATGTGAAGGAAGCCTACTATATGACGTCACAAGGCTAAATTGTAACAGTCGCAACGCACAAAAAGAACAGCCAGGGGTGCTACCGCGAACTACGAAAATCGAATTTCGTATCGTACCGTCCCTTTCCGTCATATAGAGTATAACACGAGAGTGAAAGGGACGGCACGACACGAAGTTCGATTTTCGAAGTTCGCGGTAGCACAGCAGTACACTTTTCAGCCGGTACACTACTACACTTTCTGTTGTAAATAATAGTAATAGTGCTTCTGTATGAGTTTTTATACTGTGACGCCTGTACTCGTTCACTTCCTCTCTTTCAGACTGAGAAACTTTTCAATTTTTTAATATGAAATTGCGATAATTCCGTAAATTTTAAATGTGGTTAGGTATATTTATTTTTTTATCCTCTATTTGATTTCATCGGAAAATCGCAAAACGCGTCGTTCTATGATACGGTTCGGGGAGAGAGCCCTTGTCAACAGTGTTGCCAGTTTACTTCACCTAAAAGTGTCGTCGCTATTCCTGAAAAGTTCCAGTTTAGGTTGAGAAGTTCCATTTTTTTCTTTAAATCACAAAATATTTATAAACAATGCAATTTAAATAGATGTACATACCATTTATCGTAGATTTATATGAAAAAAAAATGCTTTTGTTTTATTTCGTCTCATAAAATATAGATTTGATTTTAGTCTGAATAAAATATATATTATAGAAATATATTTGTTTATTTAATCAATTAAGATTAACTGTTACTTTACTATGCCTTTTCTAGAAGCTTTTAATGAGTGCGCAAAAAGTTTCGAAAATTGTCCTAAAATCTAAAGTTCCTTCCTACGTCGGCGGGGGTGTCAGAAGTTCCAAAAAAACGGAACAAACGGAACCAAGCGGCAACACTGCTTGTCAACCGTTCCACGGTGTAAACAATACCCTTGAATACACAGCAAGCGCTACGAGCGCCCTAAGCCTCCAACCCGTCGTGCGTTAGCCTAAAGACTGTGCTTCCACAAAGATCACCTTCGTTGGGGGTTTAGAAGCAACGATACTTTGGTGGTAGCAAACCACGGCTGTAAACAAGCAGTCACCTTTGACGAAAGGTCGGTAACCCACCATGTAACACGGCCTTAAGATTGCAAACTACATATTACAAGACTCGTCTTGATCTTTGACACGGCCTGTCAATTTGACATCGTAATATGCCACTTCTTTAAGTATGTCTGTCTAAGTGAACATACTACTTGCTTAACACATAATTAAATATTTCATAGTATGTTTTAAAACTGTTAGACCACATAAAACCCCGTCCCATTTTTGAATTGGAACTTTTTTTTCGCCAAACATTATTGGATTGATAGGAAATATTTTTAAAACGAAATTACTCAAGTTTAAGTTCTTTGGCATAGTCTACAATCCGTCTGACGAATTTTGTTACAATAAGATACTAATAGTTAAATTAATTTCCATTGTTGTTTTCCGTGTCCTGCTACTGACACACAGCAAGATAGAACATATATGTATATATATAAATTTAAATAAGCACTCTAATAATCTGGCAATAACCACCTTTATAGTGTATTTTGTTTCTCTTTATTCTTTTTTGCTTCTTCTCTTCGTGTTACTTCACACCTCCATGCTGTTGCTGGCCCTCCGCACAGTTGGTTGCCCGATGGCAAAATAGTCACAGGCCGCTACGAAAAACTAAAAAAAAATTGTCTATGCCGTTCCCATCACTGGCAACCCTGCATCCTTTAAACCGTGCGGGACGAATCCGTGACGGATCGGCTCGGGGCCCCTTTATTATTTTACCCCGTCGTCCATTATTCATGGCACGTCGCTAATCTGTTTAGATACTCCATTTTGACTAGTCTAATGAATGTTTATTGCAGTTTTTTGACCAGGATTAGTGCGGTGTGAACTTGGAAGGAATTTGTTTTGTGTTTAAAAGTTTTTTATTTATAATAAAATCATGATTACTATCTTTAAGTATCATCGTTTGGTATCACCCTTTTGACTGAATTTTAAAGATATCTCCATAGGTGCCTGTTGAGAAAAAAACTACCACATTCATACCTCTTCCCATCAGAGGGAGACTGAGATCTCTCGTATGTCCATCTAGTCTGGAGTAACAAGAAAATAGAGCTACCTATAAAGTACATATAATTTATGTAGATGATTTCTGTACTGGATGTATTGAATGTTTTCATGTGCAAATTTTTTTCAAACAACAAACTATATTTTTTATGTGTTGTCCCGTTTACGAAATTAATGCCACTTATTTGTTGTTTTAATGTGTCATTTTCTGCAACACATTTACATGAAAACTAAGTGTGGTCAAGACAATCCAAAACACCCTCTTCTACCAACCTTCAAAGTATTTACATCTAGCTCCCCATCTTATTAAAAACTGTATCTACTGTTCCAGTAATTTCATGTAGAAATAAATGCCTATTAAATTTTACCTGAGAGCCAATTTTACTACCAATTCAATTAACTTCTAAATTACACAAACGACTCAATTCCAACCAACATCTTTAGCATGTTTAATTCGAATTTGGAAGCAATTATTCGCCCCCACCCAATCGGCGTCCATCACACGTCAATGGCAGACTATAAAAAATAAATAAAATATCAGATTGTCGTGTCGGCCCTGGTTGCAGATTAGCGCGCGGGGTGCCGTAAAGAAACAATTTCCTCCCAGTCTCCCCGCTTTATGGAATCCGAGGACATGATAAAAATGCGTTATTCTCGAGGTGGTTGTGAAGGTTTCACTTTAAATTTTTGGAAGAATTTTCTTTTGAGGAAGTTGTGAAATTTTCCTGTCTATTAAACACAGGAAATGCCCCTTGCGTATGCTTTGAGTATTTTTGATGTATGCGTGAGTCGGATTTTGTGATCTGTTCTGGAAGTTTACTTGTTTCTTAATATGTATAGGTATGTATGTAGATTGATCTCTAATTTCGCCATATAATCACGCCTGCTTCCCAGAGGGGTAGGCAGAGAGCACGGATTTCCATTTGCTACGATCCTGACAAACAACTTTCGCTTCGGAAATTACGTACTAAAATGCTCAATATAGCCAATTAGCCAATGCTTTTAAGTTCTAACCAAATAGTAAAACTTAAACATACTACCTAGGTACTGGAAGAACTGGAGCGTATACAGGTAATTAATGATTTTCTTCAGAAAGCGCTATGTATACTTATATATACGAGTAAATATGTGCTTTGATTTAGATCTATGTTTAAGTACCTAATATCTTAACTAAATTCCATGCTCTTGTGAGTTGTAAACAAGACTTTAAGTTTATAGTAAACCTAGAGCAATAGCAGGTCGATTTCTCAGGCAATATTGATTCGTCAATTATCTACTCAAGTTTCTCAACTCTAGTCAAATGTAGTCTTGTTGTTATATTTCCGAGTAATAGTAAAGTGCAACCTGCCAGTATTGGTTTAAAGTAAACTGCCATATTTAATTTAAAACAGAACATTTTATTGTTTAATCCGTTCAGAAAATAATGTTATAAAATTAATCACATTGACATACAAGATGGACGTACACCAAATAGCATATTAATACATTTACAAGTTAGATTTACGAAAATAAGTTTCCAAACATCATAAGAAACCTACTTTGTTATTCTAAAACCTAACTTAGACAACCAACTACACAGATTTATGTTAAAAAAACTCATATACAGACAAAAAATAACTAGCCATAGATTAAAATACCCCAGTCAACATTAGGACGAAGTCGCGCTTACATTAGTTAAGTATGGCTTGTATTAACAATGTGGGAAATAATAATATATAACACAAACAAAACAATCAGTCTCAACGCCCAAAATATTCCTTAAGCAATATTAAACAAATCCGAGAATCCATCACTCCGTACAGAGAACACACTACCGCATCTTTTTAAAACGATAGGAATTTCCTTTAAAATCCGCGCTACCAACTGTACGGGCTTGCGAGTCGCTCCGTGTGTATGCACCTTTACTTTAACCGTTAATTCCAAATTCAAAATACGTAAATTAAGCTTAATTTAATGTGTGAAGAATTCCGTTAACTATTTGGAAATGACCGAACACGTCTATGAGTTAAGCATCTAGTTATCTAGTAGTAACGCGTACATATATCCGACCATTAGTCTTATGGATTACCTCGTGATGTCGTGAAATCGAGTAATGGGTTGTGAAAGCTGTAGTGATGCCACTACTTGAAGTAAAAATTGGTTATTGGAAATCGTGTTACGGTGTTTACTAGAGATGGTTGGAGCTGTGTTTCCGTATATTTGACAGCTCGCACGCTTCACAGCTAAGTGTCAAATGTATCGAAGTTGGAAACACATCTTCGCGTATACACGGTGGAACTACCACCTTAATATCAGATGGGAAAGCCAAAAACTTTTCATGTCTATCTTGCAAATGTTAGTTTAAATTATTTATTTTTGGCGAATTTATATTTCTCACAGTTTTGTGCAGAAACTCATCACAACGAGTCACTTCACTAAAAAGGTATTTTAAATTTCTTATCGATTTGTAAAATAGAAACCAACCATGGCATAATAATTTTGCTCAATGAGCTTAGAGATGAGTACAATATGTTTGTAAACTTAATTTATACTCCATAAGTACAATGTGCCTATCGAATATAATGCAAAAGTGCAAAAGATGCATCTCCCGTCCCGCTCTTATAGCCGATCTTTCACGAGGTAAGCCGACAAGACGAAAGCTTCTCAGTATTCTCAGTAAGAACTGATCTATACCGCCTTACTAACATGACCGTTTTTTGACGAAAATTTACAATTATATAATTGTTAAAACTTATTAAACAATACTTCAGTTTTAGTTTAGTGTTAAATATCAGGAATATGTAATTCTATATTGAACTAATTAATTTAATACTAGGGAGATATAGAAGATTATTTTAGCAAAATTAGTACAAGGCTAAACTAGAAATACAATTGTATATTTTATTTAGTGCCACCATCAAACATAATTCTATATTAAATAAATTACATATTGCATAATGCATATGTTTATTGTATAAAAGACTAGTAAATTATAAAGACAGTCAATATAAATAATTGCATGAGCTTATGTTGTACCAGATATCTCAGCACCGTACAGAATATATGAAACTGTGACACAGCACTATCTAGCGAAACTTTCAACATTGAGAGTCTTCCTAAAACTTGTTAGTGTCTAGTGATGTGACGTTACCAGTTCGGCAATATTCCCTATGAAAATCGATTAAGTAACCAAGAAAGGTACATCACTAGTTATTCCACTGTTGTTCGGATCCAGTATTGACCAACGAATGTAGCTCAATATTGATTTTAAATTTATCATATAATTGTTTATTCTCGTCAAAAAAACAAGCCAAGTTCCCACAAACCGCGGCAAGCCTTAACACCTAGCGTATACTGCATACGTATTTTCATCTCACTAACTAAAATGTGCTATTGACGTACCACTATTACGTATATGTGATTCACTGACGTTTCGCCGAATAACGATTTACGATTGACAGAATTACATTTCGAAAGTTCCCTGTGTAGCGAAAACTAAGGAGATGAAATTCTGACAAGCGCTTACGCGTAAGACTCCCGCTGATGCTTCACGCTGCGGACAACATCATGTTACTTATTTCAATACAACTTGAAGCTGTACGTATTCCATGGCGTCAACGGGAAACCAAGGCCTTAGTGAGTTTCTCAGCGAAACGCCAGGATACCTATATGTGTACTAGCCAAACAATAACACTAGCAACTACCCAGTAAAATAATTTAAAACTCTTAAGTAACCTTACTCTCACTTAGGCAAGTTAAAATTGTATCTTTTTACGTATACTTCGTTTTCCAATAGGTTTTTTTTTTCAATACATCTAATTACGTTTTTCTTTATTCTAAGCTCTGAAACTCGTGGCTAAGTGGGCCTGCGACATCTGCTATATTGTTTTGAAAATATTACCAAAGATATTTACCGGCAATATTACAAATTACGATACCTAATTATCTCCATCGTTCGTCTACATTTAATTAATATTGCGAGCAATCATATTTCTGGGAATATTGCCAAAATATTATTGCCTAAAATGGCAGCCCCGAAAGTAGGCGCGGTATCGCTAGAGCGGCGGCCTCGCGGTCTCAACGCCTCATTACTCACTAAGTTATTAGTATACACATATTACAATCAACGTTATACGTATGTTTTTTTAATCGTATACATAAATTTCGGTGCAAACTTCCGAATGCAACGCAGCAAAATCCAATAAACCAGAACGTCCACCGCAAAATAATTCAAACTCGTCGGATCGCACCCGTTTCACCCCTCCACTGTTACGTGCAAATTTTGATCTTTCATTTAAGTAAATTCAATGGATAGATTGAATCGTACAGTGAAAAGAGGTTGGCCAATTGCAAAAACGAAGATTTGTTCTAAAGGAACTTAAACTAAGGCTTTCCGGCAGCGTTGTCGCCAACGCTCCCGGAGGCCAAGCGTACAGTGAAAAGCGAGGGAGGCGGAAAATCTAACTAAAATGCGAGCACCCCCTTACGTACTTCGTTTTTGCAATGGCCAAACTAAGAGCAGGGGTGCACGAGGTAGCTCGTGGTAGAGCTGGGTGCTAGCTGGGGATCGCGCCTCTGAATGAGATGGGGTTTGCTATTATAGGGGGTACTCACGACGTCGGGGGTGGAGGCTCCGTCGTGGCTGCTGTCGGGGGCGGAGCGCTCGCCGTTGGAGTCGGGCGGCCGCGCCGACTCTCGCTCGTCTATCACCAGGTCGATGGGCATCTTGCCCTTCAGACAGCTGATGTAGCGATGGCAGAAGTTGTCGCACAACTCGTGGACCTGCGCAGAAAGCAGCGTTGTAGACGATGCGTCGATAAATGCTGTTACTAGGTTAAGGCACGATTTTAATAGGAATTTTCTAGGTCTTTTTGGTTCGATAGCTGGGCAGGAATATAATGTTATCAACATGTACATCTTTAAGGGTAGCTAGGCTGCCATGCTAAGGCAAAAATCGTTTACGAGCAAGACTAAGATTATCCCTGGGTCGAAAAACTAAATTTGAAGCTCTGATCAGTTCCGTTATTGATGGTTAGCTTCGGCACAGTGCAATCCAAGGTCTTTTTTGGGACACTGAGCTAAAGTAGATGGTTTCGAATTTTGTGTTTCTTAGCAGGCAATTTTAAGCAAACTCAAATTCTTAATTTTATTACTATTCGAGTGGATTTCTCTAGTTTTTTGACTTTTTGATATTCAGTGTGTAACTTGAAGGGTTATTATGAACAATATTGAAAAATTGTTCATAGTAATATTAATAATATACCATCCATATACCTACATGTTTGTTTATTCTACTATTCTGTGGAAAAGATAATGTCTTATATCGAACTTATAATTTCAAAGTGTTTTTTTTTATATTCGAATGAATTAATGAGTAAAACACAATGTTATGTACGTAAAAAACGCCATCTTGTTTGTCAAAAACAATTATATTTAACGTTAGTAACTATTGTGTTACCGATCAAAGGGTGTCAAACAAACTGACATCTAAATTTCTCTCCGTTACTCATTAATTCATATTCATAACCGAACTGCGGATACAAAATACGACCTTTAAACTAATATCAGCATACAAAGCTAAAGAAAAAACACAAGAAAAACAATACAATAGAAACAAAGAGAATACATTTGGACGCTCGGCCAACTGTCGCTTCACTTGTAAAAACTCCAAATGAATCGTAAAAACGGCACGAAACTCATTTTGACTGTTTTTTCTCTTCGGCCCCCAAGCGCGTATTAATTCCTCGCTCGCTGTATACATTTTCATAGGCATAATTAGCTTAGAAATTAACATGAGGCAATAAAAATACTAACGAAATTTTTAGACAGCATTTACACGGCTGGAGCAATAAAGCCCCGGCAGGTGACCCGTTCGAAAAGAATCGAAAACGAAAAACGAAAAGCGAACACGCACGGCGTCTTGGCGGATTTGAAAATAGAACCGAGCGCCGGAAGCGGAAACGGTGCTCCCGCCGTTGACAGCTAATTATGTCTTCGGGATACTAATTTCCTAATCGACAGGTTTTTGTAAATTACACATCGGGGCACGCACGCGCCGCTGTTGCAGTTTGTTTATCATAATTTGAATTTTACAACCGACCGTTGAAATTCATATTTATGGTTGTGAGAATTTTATTGACACTACTACGGATAAACGCTACTGCGCGATCCCGAGCGGCAAACGCTGTCAATGTCAAAATCTTGATTGAGAATGCTTTTACAAGCTCATGGATGACAGAGTAAACATACTGTTCAAAATAAAATCAAACATTTTCGGGCCTAATCCCGCTTTGTGACCGACGCCGATACTATTTTCGATTTAAGTGACAGCGACTAAGATTTGACATCGTAACTCTTCGGGGATTCAAATTTGGAACTGTTTTCTTGACGAGTCGGAAAAGGCTGGAACGCAATGCTCGCAGCAGAGACAAATTGGACCGTGCGTCGTTAAGCTGAAGATTTAAAGTCGTTTGCGTCGTGTAAGTTGATACGTCGTTATTTGTTAACAGGTAATGCTTTTAATGAGATATTACGGCATTCCGACAGTCGGGTTCGGGGCGATTATCGTTTCGAACATCAAACTCTTTCCAGAAATTTAAATTTGGAATGAGCGACTCACGGATTGAGATATGGGGTGTTTCTGAACGAATACTTTTTATTTAAATTTGGAATGTAATGTGATATAATGACCGTCTGTTGACGTATAGACATTCTCTATTCGAACTGTTCTTTATAGCTGGTTATTTAAGCAATATTTTCCGTTATCCTAAAATCTTTTGCTGTTTAAGGTTATTTTATTAGATCAATATTTCACGTCTTTCATAAGTTATGGTCTAGTGTCCTATGAAATATGGAGATATGATTTAAATTTTAATTGTATATTTCGTGTCAGTAAAAATATTACTAAAATTTCATGGTGAATTTTCCCTAGTCTATGGTATGGTTTAAGAGTACTCCTTTTTTTCAAGTTTTTCGTATCATCTCAGCTCTGAAGCGTGGGTTATCTGCCGCGATCCGTGCCACGGCCAACTAAAAGGGACCGTTATATGCCATTTCCTTCGCTAATGCGACGGACGACGTCTCTGATTGCCACGTTAGATTAATCCTGACGATATGCTGTGCCAAAATGTCGTATCTATATACTAATTCCATAGTGACATACGATATTTTAGGTTTAATAATCTACCGTATGAACTGAAGCGCCATGATAAACAGCCAATGAGTAATTTTGTAGTGTGATTTAATACATATATGTAGGTATTATAACAAATGTAACAATATAAAAAGAAATTATTTTCAAATACCGAGTGGGAATCACGGTTTATATGGAGAGACATAGATTTACATAATTACGGCAACTGCTCGGTCGGTAAGCAATATTTCACCTCTTTACTCGTATTATGTTTGTGAAAAAATAAAAATCTTATAAGCGGACATATATCCCCTAAAGAAACATTTAAATGACAAGGGTCTTTTGAACGTTTGGTACAAGGGCATGTTATCCCAGCATAAATTGACAATATTATACTTCAACGTAAATTGGCAATATTAAACTCCAATATAAATTGGCAATATTTATGTAAATCCCGCGCCATATTGCATAACGTGGCCGGCTCGGATTCTTTCGGAGTTTTTTTTTAAATCAAAATAAACAACCGGTCCTTCGGGCCGCATTCAAATGGACCCGATCGGTTGGCACCTCACTCCGCCTTGGTTAGCATGTGATTTAAGAAGTTTTAGTTTAGTTCACATTTAACGATATCTCGATTTGTTGTTATTGCATTATGAGATTTTTATACGACTTTTATTATTGTTTAATTTATTACAAAAACATTAGTTCCTATACAATTTACGCATTTCATATTTAATCGGATACATAGTGTAGCAATCCAGACAAAGCATTAGGGGCTTAATAAAAAGATATAAAACCGCAGGCGTCGTAAACGGGGTCCCAGGTTCGAGCCCGGCCCGTAAACTAACAAATCTGACCTGCGTCGTAAATCACTTAGCCACGTCGCGCAGATAACGTTTACAACCTACAAACTAAATATGAAAAAAACTACAAGGAGCGTTGTTTGTTACTTTTTAATAACGGTTTTTTATAATTCAACAGTTAACAGCTCGCCTTAATTAAAAATAGCATGTTCTAATTTAAAACGCATTCCGAATTCAAATTTTAACAACTAACAAGAATCAAATCATTATGCGTTCCAAAATTATAATCTTTAAAAAAAATGGGTTTTTTATACTTAACACAGTACCGTAGGAACCGAAGCGTCTACAACACATAACGTAATTAGGGGACACTCGGTGGGTATATTAAAAAACCCAGCGACGACCAATCGGCTGCGCGACGGAAAAGGACTTAGGTGCGATGGCATGCGACTGCCGGCGGCCATATTTAAAATATCAAAAACATAAATCAGGAACGTTATTGGATATTATAATGTAAACATATTCGTTCGTTAAAATTAAAACCGACCGTTTTGGAATCCGAATGCCGAGCTCATTACAAATCATTAAAACCTTTGACATTTTTTATTCAAAAAAAAACCCTTTTATAACGCTGCTCATAAAAATGTCTTATCAAAAAAGCGAAGTAATTACAGCAAAGTGGGGAAAAAAGTGCACTTAACAAGATCTCATTGTGCGCGGGTCGGGCGGGCGTTCTTATTTTATTTTTAATTATTAGTTTTAAGATCAAAAAGCTTCACCTGTGGACGCGTAGTGGAGCGGAAATGGATTCAACTAACGGCGTGTTTTTTATCCTTGCTCGACAAAAACCGAGACGTGATACAAACAGACATGTATGGGATATGAGCACAGAGCAAAAAACATTTTTCGATAGCGGAGACAGGTATGGCGGATCTAGGAGCCTTTTCGTCTGTTTTGTTTCTTCCTGCAGTGCGCCGCTATTTTGAATTTAGAATCTTTATTTTTTAAACGGCCTTTATCTCACCAGCCAGTTTCGTACAGAGGTATCGCATTACGTTATCTTGTTACACGTTCTTGTATTAGTGCTTTTTCTTAACAAAATTTACCGGTTTCTAATACAACGCCGCATGGAATCCACCATGGCGGCTAAAGGTATCTCGTTTCTCGAGATCCTCTCGATATAGACGTTAGCCAAACTAGTTTCGAAACGTGACCATAATATTGACAAGTTAAATTAATTCCAGGCCAACACGGGAAGATGAAGATTTGAATTTTATGTGACTAATTAATGCCAGAAGAGATTGTACAATTTGATTGGGGATAGCAAAAAACGTCCTGCCGTTTACCGTTACAAGAAACCGGACTCGCCCGAAATGGAACGAAAAACCGACAACGTTCACCGCACACCTGACTCTGCGTTCGATATAGTTTTCGAAATTCAAAAATCGAATGTTTAAAACAGAAGACGACCGGTTCGGGAGATCGATACCCGTATCTCGGTTGGGAATCGGAGCTCAGATAATCGAAGCAGTATTATGTTCGGACAATGTTAGGTGATACATTTAAACTGGTTCCCGAGGCCCATCCAAATGCATTCCACTTTGATGAAATAATAAACTGTTACTCACTTTTTCTAATTCTAATAGGTGAAACCGTAACACTTGTATCGCTTGCACCATCTGTAAATAAAAACATAAATTAAATCTAAATTCTTACAAAAATCGCAAACAGCAAAGATGTGCCAAAAATCGATAATATCCACTCGAATTTTTTCAAATTTACATACAAAGTGTAGGTAACCGTTGGCGTTTTATTTGCTCTTGATTGTAGCAGAAATATATTAGAAATTTGATTTTGAAGATAATTGTTTCAACAGAAATCACTTCACATAAATCGAACATAAGCACTCCAACCAAAAGCTTAATGTATCTATATAGGTATCTTTAGTGGGTACAGTATCATCATGCTTTTATATGTTAACTATGATCTATATCATCACGTACAAAAACATAGATGATATCAGATGAAATAATGTTTGGAGATGCAATCATATTCGATATTACATCTAATGCTATTTTAATAGCTTGATCTGATTGAAGATGCGTTACTATTTTAATCCTTGTTTATTACTCTAGTAATTAGTATAAGTTTTTTGGTCATTAACAACGATTAAGCCAATTATGCGAGTGGAATCAGTTTGATAGCGCCATAAATCATTTTTATTTGACTTTAATTGCTTGTTTGTCTTTGGCACTACCCCATTATAAATAACTTTCTGGTTACTCTGTAAGTCCAAAGTCCAATCCGCGAAGTCCTGCTAGAACTGAAGATCAACATCGCTCTCCGATAGGACCTGAACCTTAATGTACATACAGTAATCTACATTACAATTGAAAAGTAGTCTACATTCTTGGCTTACTGAACGTGCCCAACAATAAGACGTACGACAAAGATGATGATGATGACTCTGAATAGTCTAAATGAGTGTTACTTGCACAATTCTGAAATGACTGAGATTTCTATCACTTTGACATATTAATCATTATGGAACGGTCATGAAATTATCATTGCCGATTTACGTATCATCTACCCCAAGTCTTATGAATACAAAGCGTGTTGGCATAACACGCAGCTACCAGGCACGCATAACATCTGCAGAGGCAATATCAATTAAATCCATATTCCTCACCCAGAACAAAACCGTAACAACTCCAATAACAATGGTCTTCAATTCCAAATTCTAATATGTCGCGTTAAGATAAGTTTTCGGATGCATCGCCCCTGGGTCATGCTCTCTAGGTTCGAAGGCGAAGCTACCACCCTCTGGCTATTTGCTCAGGCGTCGTTGACACAGACGAACAGATAAAAATATGTAACTCTGTGTACACTTGCTTCTGTTTGTTTTGTAGGGATCCATGGCATTTTGGTGAAAGGGCGTTGTGCTCTTCAATGCTATCACACCCTGGTAGGTTTTAAGGCAAGTTTACTTAACAGCTACCGTGTCGGGAACACGCGAGAGCTCACGTCTCTGTCTTACGCTGACACAATCGAATAGCAGTTCGGCCGGGATATCGCCAATTTTTTGTTACCCACCAGAGCTAAGCTGAATTATATACAATATTTCTCTTCAAATCAAGCAAGTTACCTACGTTACATTTACTACTTACGTTACATACCTCAACATCGCTCTCGTGAAAAATAAGCAATGGGCTGCGCACTCGCCACTCGGCTTACATCTCTAGTTTCTCTATCACATCCGCAAGCTTTATGGTAAACATAATCAAATCTCCAGAAAACGTTAGATTCTTATCATACCACAATCCCCCATAAAAACAAACGACTATCTATTTAAACAGGTATGATACAAAACCAACATTCTAAATTCAAAATGTCTATGCGCGGATCGGTCACGGATTGTTCACAACGCTACTACAAAACTACCCGTGTAATTTGACCTTTGATTTATGTATATTCGTTACGAGTTTTCAGGTCGAGTTATACTGGATAAAGGTTCACAAGACTGTTTGCGTAAGCGCATATGTTTGGCTGTCTTTTTAAACATCTGTGTCGCTGTCAGAGGTGAACTGTACAAACAGTAGCGCAAACAGAGTGTTGACTTTGTTTGTGTGACATTAGCGAGGCGTTTACGAAGTTAACACTTTTTGAAGGGCAACTAACCTAACTGATGTTGTGTTGTGACCGAGTCTTCAAGTCCTCAAACCGCTACGACTGCCCTTTTATAGTCGTTGGGTTTTAGGTTTGTCCAATCCACTTGAAAGAGCAATAGCTTTATTTAAACCGCAAAACACCAAAATGACCATATTGTAAAAATTCGTTACAGCCACCTAGAAATTTCAATTGATTATCGACTCTTATCTCCGAAAGCAGTAGATTACGAGTGCACTAATAGAAAAATGGCGGTCCAGATGCCTTTGTACTTGTAGCAGTACTTGTTCAGGTAAATGGCGGCCATAAATGGAGAATGACTCTAATGTCGCATTTCTATTAAAGCAATTTATATTTTTGGCAAAGGCCTTAGAATTGATAATCCAGTTTAAATGTTAATGCATGCAGTCTTTATCTACGAAGTATGCTCATCTTCTATGAGGGACGATAATGAGGCAGCAAAATCGCACAATAGGACAATGGATTGGACACAACCAAAACCTAACAACTATGCCGCATTGGGAAGACTCGCGCTAGCTCTTGACAGCTCGAGTCCTTGAGATTTGGCCCAAGTTTAACTTACACTACTTTACAAGTTCACAAGAAATGACATTTGGAAATACTTCGTACTTTTTTTTATAACTGACTGTTCAGCGATTGGCCCAAGTCTTACCTGGTAGAAAGCGAAAACAAGGCCTAAGATGTTTCTCACTCGTTCAGTAATAGCCTACTCACTCTTGCCTTGAAGAGACCCAGATTGTATGCATCAGGAAATACAGACGACGGCAGCCAAATAAATACACTCGTTAGCTACGAGTATCGAAGCCCACTAGCTTACCATTTCTATTTATGTAAGTACTAATTTTAATGGCGGCACGTTTACATTACACGGGTGATCATAATTTAAGGCTTGTTAAAAAGTAAGTGACTTCCCATAGACAATGACGCTGCAGGATACATAGGTACTTAGTATTCCTTGTCGAAGTGAGGTTTATACAAGGACACCTTTCAACTAACCGCATGCTACAAGCCTGTCAGTTGGTCACAAAACGTATCGCCCCGAGCAAACATGTGGCTACAAAGAACCTTAATTCAATTGGCAAAATTACTCGGCCTCGTTAAATACTCGTTGAAAACTCAATTGGTCGGTTTCAATGGATTCCTGTACTTTCGCTCGCTTTTTGCTGGAGTGAATCTCAATATGGACGCTCAGACGTCTCTGGGATATGAAATTCATTTCATGCAACTCTTTGTTAGTTCCGATGGAAAGTTTAATACATTTCTACCTTTCTTGAATTTGTTACAGGGTAATAATAATAATCGAGTAATTGTGGTTTCATTTAAAGTTAACACTAGACTTTATTTACAAATCTTAGAATAAATACAATTATTAAAAGTTTTGACATAATCTAGTAGATCCCAGAACGGCAGGCACCTGGTGTAAATGTGCCTAATATGCTGGCGGCATTGCCCCGCTGCACTGCCAACGATATTCATTTAAAGTCTTTTAATTTCTGAAGTTGTGAAATTATTAATATTGTAGACTTTTGGCCCTTATATAATAGCCCTTATTGCAGACTAAATTATATGATTTCGATTATGATTATAATTATAAATTAGAACGGCAGGCACCTGGTGTAAATGTGCCTAATATGCTGGCGGCATTGCCCCGCTGCACTGCCAACGATATTCATTTAGTCTTTTAATTTCTGAAGTTGTGAAATTATTAATATTGTAAGACTTTTTGCCCTTATATAATAGCCCTTATTGCAGACTAAATTATATGATTTCGATTATGATTATAATTATAAATTACGGTTTAGCGCTGAGCGGACTGTGGTTCTAGTCGCAGTGATTATACTTAGACAAAAACACTACAATACTTGTTTCATTCTATGCGCGAATTATATAAGTCAACAAAATAACAGTAACGTCTTGAGATAGTGTTAAGTATGTCATCATCAAACTTAATATGGCTGCGTGGTCGCATTTCTATAAGAACAAGAAATTACCAGATTTAACTGGATTCTATCAGAGAATTTTCTATGCCAGTCGAAATACCAATCCTTGAGAAAGTGTTATGTCATCTTCATTTTAAAGTTATTTTATACTGTCACTGTGCAAACTAACAGCGGTGCCACATGTCAGTCGTTCGGGACAAACACTTTAGCTATTTTTTCTTGTAAATTTGTCGAGCGCCCGGATGTGGCTGCGTTTGTTTGGGCCCCTTATCTGCGTGCATGAATGACGCTTATCAGTGCAGGTAAGACATCTTAGTTTATGGCGCTCCGGAGCTACTGTTTTTAAACTCGGTGGTTAAGTTTGTGTTTGCCTGACGGTTAAGCTTGGCTGAACGCTTTATCGTGGTCGTATGAGCGTTGACGTAATTCGAAGTATGTGGAGGACGATGCATGCGACGTGGGCACGCGGCCGCGTCACCTCGCGGCGCTCGATTTCCCTAACAAAGTCAAAATATTGAGCGCGTCGCCCCCGCTGCCCAGCGATTCGTAATGCCTAAGATTTTATTTGTTAAAAATCGGTTAAGTACCCGTGTCGAACGGCGTCGGTGGGTGGCCGCCATCTTAGTTTTATTATTTCACTTTTTGTCCCGGCTAGCCGCGGGAGGCGCACGGTGCGATTCAGCTTTTTATGAGTGACAATATATATTTTTTATTCGTATTACTCTATTTTGTTATTCCGAGAAATATATCTCGTTTACCTGTGGTTAATTTTGGACAGCTTTTTAACTAATCAAATCGTAAATTATTTGGCCGCTGGAGGCGAGGCGAACTATAAAATGCTCACTACTTTATGGCGTATTAAACTGATCCCTCGCGAGTCGCGTTCAATTTATATCTACAGTTTGAGTATAATAAAATAAAATAATACTTACTAATGAGTCTACTTCAGGGTCCGCTATATAATAAGGTTTCTCTTGGCGTATCTGTGAACATGGAAAAAAGACACATTAATATTGAAATTTTGCAATTAATATATGTTTATGGTATATATACTTATATGTTGGTGTTTTTGGATTTATAAGTGCGCAGTGGGCTGCAGCCGGGTCGTAATGCTAGACGTGTAATAAAATGCTCGCTCGGTTCGGTGCGCGTGAGCACCTCAAAGAGCATGATCGCAGAAGCGGCACCCTTACTCTGCTCAAATTTTACTAGAAACATGGCAAACAGGTATTCAGCCCTGATACTTAATAGTGACCGTAGCTTATGCAGTGCATAAAATGCACGTTTTTAACTCTAAATAGTTTCTTGTTCGCATCTCTTTTCTTAAAGCTATAATTAGTGAGTAAGACCGGTGTATGACGATATCCAGTGTGGACTGCGAGGTCCAGAAGAGACAGTGCAGCAGCCGAGTTAGTTACCATTTTAGCACTACCCAGGGATCACGTGTACTGTCGTGTTATCTAAGGTAGTTCCCACGGACGCATCCTCGCGATCCCCGTTACTCTGAGCCCAAAACAAACACTCCAACAGTATCTCATGCACAGTTTCTAATCTGTGCATGTGTGTTGACAACACAGGTGACATTATTGCCATCAACATTGCATTTTCTACACATACTTTTTTTACTCCAAGGAAACCTTGATGGTTCAGTCAATACCAATGATCTTTCCCAACAAAGACTCAACACAGTCAGCCAGTAAGGCTCTAATCCAAGTTTATAGCCTGGGGTGACAGTAAATCAATGCACAGTGGTATTATTAAACACTAAAGTCAAATGTCCATAACGTTCTGATATCGTAAAGTAACAAAACTTGTGTTGTTTTATATGGGATCCTTTATGTCTTTCAGTTGTTGTTAAGAAAAGTCGTATGTGTCCTTAGGATTCCTATGTAGATATGCTTTTTGGACTTTAATATCGTAAAACGCGTATAAAACAAGTCTGTTAAATACTTGCGTCATGTTCAGGCAGGTGAAACCAATTTATTTTTCTACTTAAAATTAATAAAATTTGGTATGGCAGGACAATTTTCAAATATTCGTAGTCTAATTCGCTAATAATTTAATAAAGCACAGAGACAAATACATGGGAAGAGAAGAATAAATATAGGTACTTCAATCAGTGCAACATAGGCATACCATTTTTCTACTGTAAAAGTATCTATTTTAAAAAAAAAAATCATTAATGACAAATAAAAGATATTTCAATATTTTCTCCCTGTTCCGACTTTCAGACCAAGCCACTGATTTATAATCCATCATTTATCACTTCAGCTGCAGGCTCATTTGCTGAGCGTTCAATGATCGTACGTTATTGCCTACGCGCATCCTCTGCGGCACTCGGTCTGCGTGAATACTTAAGAAGCACTTTTTTCGACATCGGGACTTGACCGGATATGCGATGCTATCACACCGCGTTGGACGGATTTTTTTAGTGTTATTGACTCTTTATAAACGCGTCATGACTGACCTGACATTATGAGTCCAAAAAAAACTTTTTTTTAGAGTATATCCACTGTTGGCACCAGTAGGCGCTCGTAAATGCTTACTTGGTCTAATTAAACATTTTAAACAAAAGAAAATATGTACACTACAAAAGACGTCTTATTTTAAAGCTACACAAATTTTCACATCATAAAGTTTCACTGCTCATACGTCGAGTTCGCACAGTGTTTAAAGGTGCGGGCAAAACAATCAAAATTAAATGGACAAAAAGTTAGCCACAATAAAGCTATTAACATATAACACGATTTTTAAGATGTCTAACTTTGCTTAGCATTTTACGATGCTGTGCATTTGCGTCGAGTTATGGTTTGTTAACTGATTTACTAAATGATTTTAGTTAGCGGTACATTTTATATTCAAAGAAATAAAACGTATCTAGTTGAATCTTGAGTGAATGGCCCGGTAATTGGTTATATGATCGCGGTATCAAGGGCATCAAAACAAGTTAAATATTCGAAGAAATTTTTAAAAGTGTTTCATTTTAATTGCGAGAATTAAAAAAACTACGTAGGTCCTAGATATCGAGATAAATGGTTAAGGAATTAAATAAATACAAGATGATGTATGTCACTTATCTTGTCCAATCCCGTTAACAATTATAACATCATATTTAACTAAAACCTGTCATAGCAAATGCATGCAGTCCGTTACACACGGCTATATAAATTATGACCGTAACGCCGCAGGATAAGGTATGAATTCCTTTGACCTTTAGTTAAACGGATGGCATTAAAATGTATGAAATCGATTATGATCTCTGGGTCATAAATGTCGTCTAAGAATTATTGATTATGAGGAATAATTGACGTTACAGTTCGATTTTTAAATTTTATTAAAAATACATTGCATTCTTTAATGAAAGTTATTTTTGTCATGCGTTACACTTTTTTTATTCTTTTTGGGCTAGGGTTGTCACGCCAAGGTTTTTTAACACTGAATTTTGACGTAGATAAAAATAGAAGAAACGAGCGGTAATAACTGTTGCACTAATGGTAGACGAACGAGATAGCGGGTTGAATCCCGCCCACTACGTAATAGCTATCATTCTTGACGCTGTCTTTTATGTTATTACCCATTATATGTCTCATCAGAGTTTAGTTTTAGTATTAGTAAAAAAGTCACATTTTATTTGAATCCTTCAATCATGTAATTCTACACAGTGGTTTATGGTCTAAGCTCTATAGTCAAAAAAGTTTTAATTTCTAATCTTTTTTTAATTCTTTGAATGACAATGCCCGAGGGATTATTCCCACAAAGAAATAAAACAAAACTGATAGATTACGGCGATAGGTACGTCCGATGCTGGCCTTTAGAGCAGGTGCTCCGAGATTAAGGATAACATTTTTTTGTCCTAGAAATTTAACGATTCTTTGATTTTTATTATAATTGTGATAACACAAATTTACTTTAAATGCTATAATGTAAAGGAAACACGAACTTCAAGCCTCATTTTGCCTGAGGATATCTCATACGACTGGTTGACACCCGGCCCGCCCGAGCGACTATCGTTTTTATATCTTAGTAGGTACTTAAAAGTCCCCAAAATTGGTCTCCAATCTAACCAATCAAAAATTCACAACCGAAATTACGTGAAACACATAACCCTCCCCCGCCCGCGGCGAGGAAGTCCGTCATTTGGGGGGGCACCGACCCGTGAAGCCCCCACTTTTTACCACGAATTAAATGCTAATAAGGTACCCGATCGGCTGATACCGCGTCTTGGGTGGAAATCGTCAATTTCAAGTATTTTTTAACTGTTTTTTTACGCCAAAAGCTTTTTGTGAACCTGTTTCGATTCCGATTTGATTCCCACTGAGATTTTGCTTTAGTTTTATTTTGATCTTCGAATTCAGCGAAGTGAGAGAGAAACAATTTGCGTCGTATGTATCTGTTAGATATTCGGTATGCCTTTGGCACGCTTAATGTCCCCATTATATTTGATATCTCCATAAAAACCATGCGTCGCTGACAAAATGGTAGGTAGGTGTCGATCGCAATGCAAAATGTAACTTTATGAATCGGGGCCAGCCGTTTTTACTGCCCCAGCGCAACATCCCGTCGATTTAACTCAAAAACTATTTCTAAAGAGTTTTTATTTCCCGTTTGTCCTTATGTCTCATAAAAATAAACAACCGTAACTTTTGACTCGTCCCTAAAATCTTTGTGAGACGACAATCGTCGTTCTCTCTATTCATTTCACTTACCTGGTCCCTTTATTCCTCGCTTTGTGCACTTTCGGTCGAAATACTGTATTGTTTGTGTAATTGAATAAATGCCTTCGTGTAAGTTCTTTTGTGTCGCGCAGGGCGCCCGACGTCCACACGCCGTCGTCGCGAATCATACTATAGACCATTCTACAATGCAATTATTATTTTTGCCCGTGAGAATTCGATAATAGAGCACTGCCGAATATCTTACGGAAAAGAGTTTGTCTCCCAAAGCTACCTGACAGAGAAAAAACTACGGAACCTGCCATTAAATTCGTAAGGTCCTCATCTCACGGCCGAGGAATCTCGACCGGCTTCAATGGAGACTAAACTGTATCTGGTACAAATTATAGTACATAATGAATGGAACGTTTAAAAGGTACTTATTACCATACGCGGGGGACAAGTGACGGCATCAAAATCGCTACCAAACGTGGTACCCTGTAATTTGTAATAAAAAATCTATTTATAAGACAAAATAAAGCACCGAAACGCTACCTAAGATGCCGGCTGATCGATCTCGTCAGACTTTTAATAAATCAGCGATGGCACGGGATTCTGAAGCTTGTCACACATAAATATATGATTTAGAATCGTGCGCATTCCTTGTAAGCTTTAATGGTAAATTATTCTATAATGCGCAAAGGTCGAGTTTTGTAATTTAGTAAAGTCGCCTCCTATTTAATAACTTTTTATGAAGTCGATGGCGGGCAGGTGTTTTTTTTGTTTTTGTTTTTCTCTTATCGAAAAAATGCTGGCCGGTCGAGCCGCTACTGAAGTAGTTCGAAATTTAAAATTATAGTTTATTAATATGACGCGTTCCTGTTACAAAATTTTATTTATAGTGTGCGCGTGCGACGGGCGTGGAGGACGAGATGCGGACGAGGTGGGGACGAGACGACGCCGTCACGACAATCTGATCACATGTTATGACAACGACGTGCGAATATACTCGTATCGTCAGTTACTGCCGGCCATAAAACGACGTAATGAACAAATGTCTTTATGGTATACTTGTAAACGTCAAATATCAGTCATTTCTCCTTGGGGCGTACAAAAAATGCCATAAATATTCCTAACAAAATGACTCCTACTGAATATTACGACCATAAACGAAGGTCTATAAAATGAGGTTTTTGTTGTTTACCTTTTGTTTGACTGTTCTGGAATTAAAAGAACTTAGACGTGGGACGTTCCTTTTGTTCGCGGGGCGCACAGTAAATATGTAAATGATCGAAAATTATTCATAACGGAATGTATTAACGCTTTGCGCTTTGTCGTCGAAATGTGCAACGTGTGATGGCGGCTTTATGTCGAACTACCCTGTGGGGTGGTTATGGTAATGAATAGAAAGGGATAATGCACCGTTTTGTTATTTCATGCGTCTATTTACACCCATTGCTGTCTCTTCTTGCAACATTGTCTATACATTTGCTAATCAGCAAGCTCTCCCTGATCCTACGCTTCCTAAGGCACTTAACTCAAAGGCAAAAATGTCTAAATGACGCTTCAGTTTTGGCCTGTGTATCGTCATCCCCATTAGAGCGGGACGCCATTATCCGTGGAAGTAGGACAGGCATCATGAAAGGAGCGTTTTTCTTACGTTTTTTTGCCCCGAAATCCGTGCGTTCAGAAATTTTATTTTAATACAAGAAAAGTATTCAAAAGATACGAGGGCAGGTAGACGGGACGGGTATTTGCTTAGTTTCAGTTTTTTTTTTCGACAAAGAATTCAAGTTGATTTATGGCCCGACTGTGTGACGATTTGTGACCTGTAATTTCTGATGTGAGGTTTGTCACTAGCGCGTCTTGATGCATGATTTATTAATTTACAAAATGGTGGAGGCGTCATCGTTTTGACAGTTGGTTATAACCTACAATTTAGCAGCAGAGATGTTATTTGGAGACCTTTTTGACTAAGTGGAGAAGCGATCAGGATAATCTTGTGATTAAGTATAAAAAACGTTTTGTCCTCGTTGTAAGTACGTAATGATGTGCAAAATAAACTAATCAGTGCTGCGAGCCCTTAATTTACAAGTATAGGTACATATAATTTGTGACTGCGTAATTATTTTTAAACGTAGCCTAAATGTAAATAATTTCGGATGTAGGACTATAATATTTAGAGAGTCAAACCCCAAAAATAAACATGTATCTAGGTAGTAAATTAAGTGCTTTTAAGAACAGACGATGCTTGTTTACCCAATAATATTTAAACACTGGAAACTGCACTAATTTAATGTATTCGTAATTCAATTCTGTTGTTTGTAGTTCTTTTTTTTTCACTTTTTTTTATAAGTATTTTCCAAAAGAGTGTTTTTTTTTTCAATTTGTGTTATTGGAGTTTGCTGCATGTTGTTTGTACTCAGAGCAAAAATGTATTAACCCTTGGCGGAAACGGTTTTGACTTATGTATAAATTATATTGTTTTCCTATACATTTGTGTAATATACTTACGCTGTTAGTTTCCCGATACAATAAAAAAATGAAAAATGAATAATAATGAGATTTTTTTACAAAACGTATTAGTACACAAGACACAAACAAACCTACTAAATTCGGTTTTATCGATACAAAGGCGAACTTATGTTTGCAAGGGATTTCTATCAGTTGATCTATGAGCAAATTGTTGCAACACTTGCAATTCATGGTCACGAAAGGAACAGTGAAATTGCGCCTCCGCAATTATATATTTTTGCTTTCCAAATTAATTAACTATCGAATTATTTGCGAAGTCACAAGCCAAAGGCGTTTACATCCAGAATCAAAGTGTCTAACTACTTCTTAAAACAGTGACAATCTGACGTTAACATAACACAGTTAACTGGTCCCCGGGGGGTCATTGGGGGGTCAGTTAGCCCGTCTGAGGGCCACAGGAATTAGAGGGCGCAGTAAAGGTGGTGTAATGAGTCACTTCGGGGCAGTCGGCTAAATGCTCCGGCCGTTAAGACGATCACCCTATCCGTAATATAAGGCGTTAAGTTTTTATTGTACGCTCGTTAATGTGGTGTCTTGGGCACTAAGGATTGTGGGATAATAATGTTATCAGGAGGAAATACTACATGTTTAGTTATTAAATTTCCGTTTTATAACGCTATGTTTGATGATATTTGATTAGGAGGAAATGTTACGTTTTTTACGCATTTATTTAACACAGCAAAAAAGCAGTAAGATCTAAACTGAAGCGAAAATAAACTTAAACCAAATAGGTTTAGTATATGTTTCAATTATTTTGAATGGAATCTACTATTTAATAACTAACCAATGAAAAAATATAATGTAGTTTTTACACCTCACGATAATTTATTATACTATTTCACACAATTTATACGACAACTGCGTAAATATAATGTAAACTACGGTTATTAAATGATTTATTCTGCGTTTTATCACATGTCTAGGCATCTAGAAACAAAAAGGTTGCGACAACCCTGAGGCCTAACTGACAGTGCTGTTCAATATATACTCGCACAAGCGATATCATATCCTAAAGCTACCAAGTCAAAGTTCAAATTGAGATAACCGTGACAACGAAGTATCGCTTAATTTTTACGATGGCTAGTTAAAACAAACTATTCCATCTATGATTGCTAGTAGATAACGTCGATAAGAAACAACCTTATTACTAAGGTAATAGAGTTAAGTATTGATTGCCAGGTGACGCATGTCATGTTTCGCATACTTAATTTAATAGTCTATAGAAGGCGAGTTAACTCTATGCGGTTTTACTGTTTTATGATTGATTAAGATCATAATTAAGGTTAAAAAATCTCACTACCATAATAAAGAGGTACGGTTATATAACTTTTTTATTCGATATTTAGCCTAACTTAATAACAATAAGTGCACCTTTTAGTCCCCTTAGATAGAAAGAAAACAAACTATATACGTAGGTAATCGCATAAAAACGCTTTTTCAAATAGAATAGCAACTTTTGTTGAAGAGATCGCGTCTATGAATTTATACGAGAAGATTAAAAACTTTTTTCATCCCATCAGCGCGGATTAAAATAAATAACATCGTAAAAAAGTTTCCTTTACGTTTGTTTCGATGTACGTGTGTCCGATCGCTCTAGTTTATTTTTATTGTATTTGACAGTCACAACACTATAACGTAACATTTATATAACAACAATCAAAACACTTCTACAAAATGAATTTATTTGCCCTCATTGTTCTCTTTTAAATAAACAAATATAAATTTTACAATATTTTTGACTGAATAGGAAACCACTGTGCGGTTATAGAGACTTAACCCTTCAAATTTCGCATGAACTTGCAGTGTTTATCTAACATTGTTTTGTACATAAACTCCAACTGTGGTGAGTGTTTAAACAAAAATAAAGTAAAGTGCACCACATGAATAAATGAGTGATCCAACCCTCCCGTGCTTCTTTAGAAGGGTGTATGTTTGTGTGAATCTGAAGGCGCTTGGACCTTTTTAAATAAAATATGGAACCCCTGGTTACCCCTGGCGGTCCCAGCGGGAAATTAGAGCGTAATGGTGCAATGTTTGATAAGTTAGCGGGTAGCGGCTGTGTTAATGTAATTTTTAAAGTTAATTCTTTTAAAGGGATAAAAAAATCAATAGTCTTTCGCTATATTTAGTTATTCAGTTTAATTCCATGGCAGCCACCAAATTATACCATCTATAATAAATCATCTTGTGTTTATTGTGTATGTAGGCATGCATGTATGTAACACAGCTTAGCTCTAGCACGATAACTTATACCGTCACATTTTATGTGACGTTTTAGTACCTATTTTTTGCTCATATAACGTGACTGTATAGGGTATCGTGCTAGTTAGGCTGAAATTGATATTTACTGTCAACATCCCCCAAGAAAGGTACTCACATTGGAGGACGTTTTGGTCCAGCAGTGGACGTTTTTAGCCGACTTTTTAGCAAAATTGAAAGATGATTGAATAAATTATTGTAAGCGAGTTACTGTGAGTGATGTGGTGACCAGTGTGCTCAAAGATACTGTAATATAATATGTCATATAAAATGTGTCAGCCCGTTTAGCCTTGTTAGTAGTAACACTGCCTACAAAGCTGGAGATCCCGGGTTCGAATCCCGGTAAAGGTATTTGTTTATGTGGTGAACAAAAACATTTGTTTCTGAGACTTGGATGTGTGAATGCGCCACAGACATGCTCAGGTTGTGCAAATGAGTCACAAGAAACTCTTGTCAAGAAATCTGTCAAATGTGACACTACCCTAGAGCACATTAGCACCTTACTATCAGCAACTGCACTGTTTTCGTAGACAAAAGAAACACACATTATTCGCTAATCATTGACACATTGACGAAGCAATCGGACCCCCAGGGGGCCGAAGGGTTAACGCATTACTGGACATAATCTTGATTGATCTGCCTCGTACAAATAACCCTGGTTTGCGTGACGGAACCCTCATGGAACAGGGAGCAGCGGGGGGGTTGATTGCACTTTTCATGTTGGTATAAAACCGTAGTAATGTGGTGATTGTCTTGGAGCGTATTGTAGTGGTAAAAGGGTTATTATTGAATTATTGAATAAATTAACTGATTTCATATATTTTACTACAGACTAGCTGTACCCGACATGCGTTGCAATGCCAAGTTAATATATTATTAAGAAAAATAATCATTAGTATATAGAGTTTTTGGGCCAGGAACCGTCGCGGGCGTCTCCGAAAAACTGGCGAAGTGTCATCACAATCTGATCAATGTTTTCGGTACGCATAGATAGCCGATAAGGAGACAAACATTGATTTTTATATAAATTATGTAACACCATAGCAAATAGCTATGTTGCAATGATTTCTAAAGAAATGTTCTTTTTTAATTAATATACTTGGTAATTTTAACTTACTTCTGCTTGTAAATGTGTCCAAGACAAGAAGTGTCAAGTCAAAAAAGTAGTAAGCGGCTACGTCACGCTTTTAGGGTGTGTCACATGAGATACAAATGCTATTTATAAGACCTTATTATACCTAAAACTACGTGAAATAAATTATTTGGAATTTTAATTCGCGTGCACCTACCTAGTAACAGTCTTATTTAAAATGATTTGCGGTTTTGTCATCTATTATCGCGGCTGCCGGTAGGCATGTACTACGAGTATTTCATGAGATAAGAAGGATTCGGTATCTCCGTTCAGTGGACAGCTATTCGGGGATCAAGTAAGGTGGTCCAGTGTTCAGCCATGGCGAGAATCGTGTGTCTGTCTGCTGCTGCAGACAGTGCTGCACTGCTGCTCCTGCTGGTGAATGCGGGGAAGTGTTCATTTGTCTATGTAATAATAGTAAGACCAAACGAATTCAACAACAAAATTATACGTAAAAATACAATAGACACCCGTTCCGAGTCTTTCTTGGTACAGAGGTTGTTCATCGCGATACACTGGTCCACTTTTACACCAGCAAATGATTCGGGGCGGGCTTTTTGATTAGACATTTTTTTTTATTCTGTAAATATTTAATTAGGTTTATATTATTTAATTTCTCTATATCAATTTGATTTGCTGGTTAGTTTTTAGGACATAGTTTATTTTATCGTTAGATAAGTTTTTTTGTTCTTATATTGTAGCAACTGTATGATGAAAATATTATTTTTTTAGTTTTAATACAAATATAGCTTAGGCTAGGCTTAACTTTAGCTTAGGTTAGGTAGTTATTATATTAAAAAAAAAAACAATTTTGAATCGCTTTTCTACATTAAAGTATTTTTTATATTAAGTTTCAATCGCTTTTAACTACCTAGTAGTACTACTGCAAAATCAATAAAGTTCCTTTCTTTGTTCAGTAGGTAACATTAAAATAAATATGTATAATTAGCGGATCCTCAACCTTTCCCCTTATTAATAAATTATAATCACGTGCCAAGCCCCGACTATACTTAAAGACTAGTTCTAACCTATCATTTGCTTCCCAATAACCCTGGAACTTTTATACGATTTTGAACTCTATTTAACTTAAGAGGTTTTTCCTATTCCAGTGCCTAGGGCTTGTAAAATTGCATTGAAATTACAGGGATATTAAACGATACTTGATCCGCGATGATATATTCAGTGGGAAAATGTTGGTGTCCCCTGTAATTTGAGAATTGAACATTTTAATAATGTAATATTGCTGGCCTATTAGGTTTTCCATGTACGATCAATTGTCATAGATATGTATATGTATAAAGTAATATGTTAATGACAGTGATAGTGCTGTCGCAACTCCATTATATACCCACCCCAATGGGATAAGGGAGTGAGTATGTATATAAGTATAAATATACATATATATAGACATGCCAAATACTATTGTCGGCCTGTTTAGCCTAGTTGGTAGTGTCATTGCCTCCGAAGCTAGAGGTCCCGGGTTCGATTCCCGGTAAGGGCATTTGTTTCTGTGGTGAGCAGAGACATTTGTTCCTGAGACTTGGACGTTTTCTATGTATTTAAGTATAATAATATATCTATTAAATATATCGTCGTCTAGTACCCATAACACAAGCCTTATTGAGCTTACTGTGGGACTAGTTCGATTTGTGTAAAAAATGTCCCCTAATATTTATTTATTTATTTATTATTTATTATTGTCAAAAATGGCATCGTGTGAATACGTAAATATAAAAAAATCAAAACAACTGAATACCTAATGTATTTACTTACGTAACAAGAACAAGAGAAATTAAAAGAATTAAAGAAAAACGCCGATTGCTTTTGGTATTCCATACCAATAAACTACCATCATTTATTCACACACACACAATTATACGAATCTATCGACACCTTTGAAGCTAAAATCTATGGAGCCGTTCAGCCTGCAGAGCGGGCCAAAAATCCGTCCATTTTTTTATATACCCTGTATCACTCTCACAGTAAATACGAATCTAACGATACTCCTCTAGTATCACATTTATTTAATATTGCATTCTGACATATGACTTATTTTCATTCATACTTTATTATTTTATTTATACTCATTTGTTTCGATATTGATTTTCTGCGTACACTTAATATTATTATTTTATGTGCCGCAAACTATAAATTATTTTCCATTTTTAAATTTTTAAGCCAATTATTGCAAATTATTATTGTAAAACGATCGCTATATGACCAGTAGTATAAGCAAAATGTGTTGTTTTATATGAAAATTGTACAATGAGATAAATAAACTAAACTAAACTAAACTAACGATACATCTCAAGCTAAAATCCATTGAGCCGTTCAGGCCGCAGAGCGTGCCAAACAATTACCTATACATCCTCCTTCTGTCGCAGTCGGGTAAACATAAGGTATAATATCTACAACCTTCTACCTAGAAGGCTGACTGGGAAGAATTGCTGTATAGGTAGTAAGTAATAATAGTGAATTTTATTATTGCGCTATTTTCTTCACTTTCTTGCTATTACGGTACACTTTACAGTCTGTCAAGTATAGCTGTCTATACAGGGTGATTTTGGGGTCGTGATCCAGAATGATTGTACATGGTCAAGAGTTCAAAATAGACAACATCACAGATGGTATGAAGGTTTATAAATCAAATAATTCTCTTATTTTTAAATTTTAATGGGCAATAACACTTTATCTAATAATACTTTAACTTGGTCACCCTACCCCACTGTCAACTTTCCATACTCTCCGTCAAAGAGAGTAGGGTAAACATGATTTTTGTGATTTTGTATTGTTGTCATCAAAATGAATGAAAAATGTGAGCGTTTCTTTCGTGTTACCACAATTATTTTGAAATGACTAACAAATACCAAGTCGAAGAACTGATTCATGATCACGACCCCGAAATCATCCTGTATATAGCTTCGTAGACAGGGTCACTTAGTGGTTAGTGGACAAATATAGAGTCGAAAAAAGGAAAAAAAATACATTAGGTACATATTTGCTTACTTAGGTAAAACTAAAGCGACTCTAGCAAAACCAGAAGCAACCGCACCGCAAGGTTAGCTGGAAGAGATCCCTTATAGGGATAAGTTTGCCTCTGTACCCCGATCTTGTGTGACATATATATGTGTACAATACAGTGCTTACATACATACCACATAAACTGTTTAGGCTGTAGTGTCTGCCAAAGAAATAGACATACAAACATCTCTAAAACATTACCCTCCTTGGGTACGCAGATACATTTGTAAAAGCATGGGTATCACGTTATCCAAAATAAAAGCAACATTATTGTAACACACAAAAGGAGCTTAACATTTCTAAAGTATATTTTATTTTTTACAAAATATTGAATTCCAATGGCAGATGTCCGTTAATCCTTCTTAACAACGACCAACTTAAAGAGATCTCTCTTCCGATGCATTGACACAATAATACAGCTCAACCTATAACAGTCATAAGGATTCATAACATTTTTTCTTTTTTTTTACTTCGGCTGTTTGCGTGCGTTCTCATGCCGGATTAAAATAAATAAAAGTTAGTTCTACTTATTAAGAATTCATGGTTCATAGAGTATTTTATATCAGTTGCATTTAATTAAAAATGTTTAACTGAGCTAGGCGGTATGAGAAAGTTAACTACTGACTCAAGTACAGTACAGTCGGCTACAAAGAGATGTCACCTCTTCACTTTATTGCATTTGTAATAAGATCTAAAAGTGTATGTAGTACTTTGTGGTCGACTGTACCAACCATAAAATTCAAAACATTCCGACACAAAGAGATCTTAGAACTTAAAAACCCTATGCATTAATTATCAAGCATATACAGGGCGTCCCACGGCCATGCCACATGGAGGGAAAGTACCTTTAATATTGTAGATAGAACATTTTACTGAAAGAAGACATTATCTAATTTTTAAAAGTTAGTAATTATGCATTCAAAGATTTTCTAAAAATTACTTGCTTCGTCCGGGAATCGAACCAACTCACATGTGAAAAAGAAACATCCTGTATTTTTATGATCCGTATCGCAAGAATGTACAAAACTAAATCATTTTTCTAAAGTAACATGGTATCCCAAAAGAAAGGCAAATAGTAAAATCTATGATTGAAGTTTCAAGATTCAGTTCGATTCCTGACAAAGTATGGAAAATTCGATTTTTTTCAAAAAAATCTATGAATACCAAATTACTCACTTCTAAAAATTAGATAATGTCTTCTTTCAGTAAACTTTCTTATCTGCAGTATTTAAGGTACTTCCCCTTCACGTGGCATGGCCGTGGGACGCCCTGTATAACACGAAAAAACATGGTTAGTTGCAGTTACAGTTGATTTAGCAGAATTTAAGTCTTATATTACCAGATACTTGTTCATTTGCTGATCTAAACTCGCGTAACGAACTCAAAATACATACGCACAATATTCACATGGAGTTCCCTTTGCTATTTCATTGGCAGATACATAAATTCCACTCAACAACAGACATATAAAAATAGCCCACAGGCAGAAAATACCTACAGCCTAGTAGGTAAAACACCCTCTAATCCACGTCAGCTGCTCCCGACTGGCCCTCCCCTCAACCCCTATTTACACAAGACCCATCACCAAGCACTATCCACTCACAACCAGAGACCAGCTTATAATAGCCATTACTGCGTCGTACCCAGTGTAAGCTGATCCGCCCGTCGCGCGTACAATTCTAAGCAAAATCGTGTTTAGTTTCAATAGCGGCCGCAGGTCAGTTTATACTGGTAGTTCGGGGATCTGGCCTGTCAAATACATAATGAGTATTTTTTTTTCGTTTAGGTACGATCGATGTGGAACAGGTTCCATGCGAATTTCCTCTTAGTAGGGGGTGGGTTTTAATGAGATTATGGTCCCAGCGTTTTTAAATTTGATTTTGAAATGTTCTACCTGGTTGTTTTCTGGTCGCACGTGCACCAGGGACGTAGCAAATATCCAAAATGGTTACAGCACTATTTACATTATTTAATTAAGACCTAATTATGGAACAGTCAAGTGCAAAAATATGTATCGATTTAATCCTCTCTTAAATATGTAACAAATACAAATAAGTATCTTTTCTCAAACATGCAATGAAATATTGATGTTATGTTCCTTATAATAGGCTGCGAAGTATGAGTTTCAGGTGCGGCTAGGACAAGAGGTCGTTAATGGAATTTCATATAAATCATGCAGGCCTATAGGCCGGCAAAGACCTCTTTTTTAATTTTCATTCCACATAAATTTGTGGCACAGGCATCATGACATTCTGCCACCATGCGTATTAAAAATAAAAATTATTTTTTTTTGGTTGTTTTTTTCATTGCATGTTTGAGAAAAGCACTACGAGTATACATACCTCGGCGGGAAATATGGGGTTGCCCGCCTCTATATGTCTTCGGCCGGTAACCCCTTCCGTCCCGGCCTCTGTAGTAATGTACTATTATTTCGTCATCACAGGTAACATATGTAGGTGACAATGTCTTATTAGTACAGACCATTATGAGCCCTTAGGCATATGATTTTTTTAACTGTAAAATATTACACAGAGCTAATTACAGTATTAGCTTATATCTAATACTATACTTTATTCTTACGTTAAGTCATCAATATACAGTTATATAATTGTTTAATTATTTACAACGGTAAACTATCATCATTAATAATATCAATAACATTATAGTAACACTTTTCGATAAGAAACTTAAATAGCATACGCTTAAATCTAGGCACACTTAAACCCTGCCATGATTCTGGGAGTTTGTTGTACAGTTTAGGTGCCATAACTGGAGCATTCTTTTTCATCAGGGCGATATTATTTCTAATTACATTTACTTCTGGTTTCCCTGGGCGAAAGTTTAATCTTTTAGCAGGTTTTTTCATGTCAAATAACTTTGGATTACTTTTGACAAATACACAACACTCAAATATATGTGGGAAAGTGAGTAAATTCAGCGATTTGAAGTATGGTAACGAAACCTTAGTCCACCGACATACGAGCTACGAGGGTAAAACTGAAAGTTTCGGGAATAGAAGAAAATATGCAGTATAAGTGAGTTTATTTATTTTTATTGTTTTTCAAAATATTCTCCTTTGTATTTCATGCACTTATGCATGCGTTCAAACCAGTCCATAAAGCACTTTTTGAACTCTGAAGTAGGGGTCGACAAAATGGCTATTTTATAGGCCTCCACTGCTTCTTCTGGCGTCTGAAACCGCTGACCACGCAGTTTGTCCTTGATTCTGGGGAATGTAAAAAAGTCGTTGGGACTTAAGTCAGGGCTATATGGAGGGTGGTCCAATATTTCGACTTTTTCACCGTCCAGGTACTCAGTTGTTGTCCGAGCGGTGTGTGGGCTGGCGTTGTCGTGGTGAAGGATGATGCGACGACTAGGGTTTGTTTTTCGGAGTTCAGCAAAGACGTTCGGCAAACAAATAGTGGTGTACCAATCAGCATTGACTGTTCTACGATCCTCAAGAGCCACAGTAGCTACGTGACCAGATTTAGAGATAAACGTAGCCACCATCTTCTTAGCCGTACTGCGAGAACGAACAACTTTTGTGGGTTTGAGCTCGTCTTCGAAGACCCATACTCGGGATTGGTTTTTAGTTTCAGGCTCATAAGCGTATATCCACGACTCGTCACCTGATACTATGCTAAAAACAGCATTTGAGCGTCCCTTGTTAAATCTTTTCAAAGTTTTGCGGCACCAATTGACACGGACTATTTTCTGCTCGTCAGACAATAGGTGAGGTATCCAACGGGAAAATAACTTTTTCACGCCTAATTCTTCTTTTAAAATAATTTGTATTTGACTCATTCCAATACCCAGGTGCTCTTGAATTTCCCGATATGTCACATGTCGGTCTTCATTTATCAGACGACGCACAACATCGACGTTTTCTTGCGTGACTGCCGATTTTGGTCGACCTTCACGCACTTCGTC
Source organism: Notocelia uddmanniana (assembly GCA_905163555.1). Classification (NCBI taxonomy): domain Eukaryota; kingdom Metazoa; phylum Arthropoda; class Insecta; order Lepidoptera; family Tortricidae; genus Notocelia; species Notocelia uddmanniana. The sequence goes on along the minus strand of LR991070.1, from coordinate 22,363,732 downwards.
GGTGAGGGATACACGGCCACGTTGAAATTCTGAATACCACCTGTATATTGTAGTCTTTGAAGGAGCTTCAATATTAAAAGCAGCAACCATCCGCTCTTCACATTGTTTTTGTGTTAGTCCACTTTTAAAGTCATAATAAATCATAGCTCTGAAATTTTCACGGCACAATTCCATTTTAAGCAGTGACTCGACGACTTCAATAAACAATTGAAACCGAACCATACTTTTTTTTCTAAGTGGCCAGTGTGTTGAGATAAGGAAACTTCAGAGATTATAAAAAGGTATAATACATGTTAAAAATAAATTAATAAGTATTCGATTCCCGCCACTTTCAGTGCAAGCCTCGTATGGGACATATTTTTGAGTAAGTTGTATACACCCATATTTTTGCAGTTGACTGTGCGTAAAGTGCCTTAGATTAGATTATAACCTAACTTGTATAATCGAAACATAGTTGATTTCGTATAACCGTTAACTATTCTGTTGCCTACAGAATATTCGGCTATTTTTTGAGTCTGATTTTTACTCTTGTATGAGAGTTTACGCCGACGAAGTCCCGGGCAAAAACTACTAAATAGAGAAATTTTACCTTAACGGGAATATTGCATCAACATATAATAGCGCTACTGCCGTATATGGGCACTGAAATGCAATCTCGAATAAAACAATACCTCGAGACAGCCCTGCCATCGAAATTCAATCATAACCGTTTGCCATTTAAAAATGGAACGTGGAGCAAGAGACGATGCGATACAGTTCCGCGTGGTCGAGAGTGAGACGGCGTCCAGCGCGACGTGTCGCGAGGTATGCGTCTCGGACCCGTAATTACAGTGAGGAAGTACAGGGTGATGTATAGACGGCTTCGAACTTTTTTTTTAACTAGTGATGTGACAAACGCACCAGCAGTAATGTACTGCCATTATTTATTTATTTATTTAAACTTTATTGCACAAAATATAATCGTACAAATGGCGGGCTTAATGCCAAATGGCATTCTCTACCAGCCAACCATTGGGCTAAACAGAGATTTATGAAAGGTGCAAAGAAAAAAGTTTGATAATTCTACTAAGAAAATGCGAAGACAAAATTTACACCGTGAGTATGAGTTACTGAGCTGCTACCGCGAAATGAAAACGAACGAAGTCCGAATATTTCTTTCTAGGTCGCTCGAATGTGCTAGTGCGCGTGCTCCTACATATTTACCAATTCATTTATTTCTATACAAAGTGTATATATGTTTATAGACCCATCCTCTACAAAAATCCTCTCCGCTGTCTCTGTAGAGGACAGATATATTTATTACCTCATGCTTGATGGTAAGTTTATTTATTGACCGAGCGAACGAAGTGTGTCCGTTTTAGCTTTCGACAAAAATTCTTTCGTATGTCTGTCTGTCCGGATGTTCTCCTCTACATGTCGCATTTCTCAACCGATTCTCGTGAAATTTTGTGAGCAGGTTCGATAAATTATGTACCCACTACCACATGACTCACACATCTTTACTCATAAGTATACTATCTCAAAAGGATCTAATTAAGATCTATAATAGTTGCGTCTTCCCAGGAGTATTGAGACCGAATTTATTGTAGATTCGTCTTCATTTTACGCTATAGGTGTGACTTGGATGTTAGTTAAATAAGTAGGTGTTAGTTGACACAATTACATCAACGTCCTCCCACTAAAAATAATTCAAGTTAATACTTTCCTCAGCCTCCCAGTGTAGTGTTAACGAGCACCCTGTACGCAACGACGCGCACCTAGTGTATTTATGTCATTATTAACCGGTGCGAATTAATACTCATTTGGCGTCCATTTTTGTCGCATTTTGTGTCGCGGCCGCAAAAACCTCCATTCCGGTCCGGTCGCAAAAAGAAGCGCGCCCGGCGATCGCCAAAAACGGACCGCTAATTGTCCTGTATTGTTCGCTTTCTATAAATATAGCGGCCAGCAATTCTAGATTTTGAACCATGCAACAATAAATGTTTTGGTGTAAATCAAAATCACCAATTTCCTCATAATTTTGTAGGTACAGTACATACAACCCGAAATACCTACGGTCTAAAATCGTTCCCATTGGATTTAAGCGATTTTGTTATGCGTCGAGAGAAACGTAACGGACCATAATAGTTATCGTCAGAAGGAATATCAAGAAAACCCCTGACTCGACTAACCGTGAAAAAAGTCAATGTATCAACCCTCAAGCACCACTAGGACTGGCCGACCAATAGCATCGCCGAGCTGTCGCATTGGCTTATTCAAATGTCGAACCCTCGAATTCAAATTTTGAACGTCCCGAATAAAACGTGCCGTTCCGTTTTCGAAATTCCCTTTTTTCAATGTCCAGTTGCACGACACTAACTGTGGTTTAACGCGCCTAGGTAGAGTGATGAAAGAGCGTAATGATTAGTTCATCGGCATATTAAAGCCGTTTTAAGTGGACAAAAACGCGACGTGAGTCGGTCGGCGTGTCAGCACTAATTGAGTGGCGCACGCTATCGCATGGTGTAACCGGGCTTGTCTCCGAGCGAATTCCCGTACTATTCGATATTGTTTTCTTTTGTGACCTGGATTTCGTAATGTATTCCAGCCAGTGAAAATGCGTTTGCTTAGACTGGTGTGGATCATTAACGGCTTTGGCGCAAAGCTATTTCAAATATAAACTTACGAGTATGTAATTTCGAACTCAAGGTTTATTTTTCTAATGAGCACTCAGATGTAACTGGCCAGTTAGACATACGTCATTTGGTCGTTTCGTTACAAATATTTTGTGTTTTTTTTCCACAGATTATACAAATTCTACGTTGCTTAACCTTGTGGCGTCGTTTCACTAATTCCACTATCTTTGTTCCATATTTAAACTTGCGCAAGCCGTCCCGCTCCCGCATCGAACTATTTACGTGCTATCTCTCTTCGTAATTAATGAAAATAGCCGCATTTGGAACTGTGTGTTAATTGTAATAGTGTTTTTGAACTTGGATGAGTAAACATAGTGAATGGGCATAGTGTTATTTGGTGCGTAAATTTTGTAAGCGTCTAAAGACGGTTTATTTTGCAAAACAACCTGTTTTACTTTTCTGTTACTGTTATAATAACTTGTATCAACTTACAGATAGTTGGTGACCTTAAGTTATGTTATAAATACCTACATAGGTAAAAGTGGCTTTCTAAAATCAAGTTCCAAACAACAACAAACGCAAAGACAAACCCAAGCCCGACTCTCAACTCAAGTGAAACCGAGAGCCCGAAACAAGGAATCCGCCGCAAAAACGACGGGGACGATAAAGCGAAATCGCCGATGCGTTATCGAGAAAAAAAACCTCGTGCGAGCGAGAGACAAAAAACGTATCGTATCGCCGTTCCGCTCTAGCGCGCGCATGCTCCGGCGCAGCTGCTGCTCCGCCATTTTTTTTTCAAATTGGATCAGAGTGACAAAGGAGTAAATTGCGCGGCTTGATCCTATGACAATTGATTGTGTTATTGTCGGGACAGATGTAAACAAGGATGGATTTGTGGGTAAAAGAGCAATGGTGTCGTTTGGCGGTTTGGATTTGACGATAACGCCGCCGTGGGACAATCTAAGCTGAGCAGATCTCGAATGGAATTAGATTTTGTGAAGACGGTTGCAAACAAAACAATCTTACGGCCTGACTGGTAAGCAGACACTATGGTCGCTTGCGACTGCAGAAGAGTCACAAACGCGTTGCGACCCTTTATTGATTTGAGGAATCGTTTAATTTCGAGGGTTATATGCCTACATTGAAAATTGTTTTTAGGATAGACGCTCATATTGAAAATCAACACTCAACCTCACAGGGCTATTATATAGGTAAGTATTTTTATATTCCTTTTTTATTAACAGACCCAATGTTCATAGGGCAATAGTAAAAATATGTACATGTATTCTTAAAAATCACTAATGACTCCGATTTCCAAATGGTCACGTACGAGTAAAAAACATACATCATAGTATGTATAATATAACCGCAGTATAATGAACATTGTAAGGGAGTTTATAGATCGATTAATACACTCATACTCGTATCAATTATATATTCTTACAGGTCACACACAATAACTCGATTAAAAATACTATATTTTTCTGATTATAATTCTATTTTCACTTCGACTGTTGTCACGTACATATCTACGTAATTGATTATGTTTAACTTTTCCTCATTAAAGCAATAAATATATATTACAATATTATTGTCATCTGTCGCAATAATAAATAATTTTTCATATTTTTGTTATCTGTTGACAATTATTGTTTAATATATTACTGCAAGTTATCATAAGGTGTGATCGGGATTAAAAATAGTAGCATAATAAAGACATTATCGAGCAACACATTTGAAATTTTAATGGCACCTCCAAATATAGATTGACAGCACGTAAAAAGTGATTAGCAAGTTTTTGACACATTTGGATACACGACCAAGTCACCTGATATCAGACATTATGACAATTAGTATTATAATTACACCTGCCAATTAAATTATGTAGGAATTTTTATATTCGTTAATTTGAAAATAATTATAATATTTATTTGCAATGCATCCTTTTGTGCAAGGACCCTGGTAGGGCATAGCAACATATTTGTAAAAGGTACATTTTAAACAATTTAGTTACATATATAGATCTTAGAACAACACGCAATGTTAAATAGAACTATGTAATGTTACATCACATTTTTAGGAATACACTACGTGCAAGTTATAATGATGCTTAACTACAGGACGTTAAGCCAAATATACTCGTACCTCTGGCAATCCAAATCTTAAATTTTTAGCTCTAATACTTCCATTATTGTATATACACAATTCTTATTTTATATTATTATAACACATCAGTGGCAAAATAAAGCCGTCCGTTTACCACAATCGTTATATTATACTTAACTGAAGTCAGAAGTATTAGCAAAAAATCTACTTCAGACAGCCTAACATAGGCACTAATTATTAGTATAACGATCTATAGGTATACGATATAGCATGCCCCTGTGTATCACTGAGTTAGCCGGCTTTGCATTGCGATCAACCAAACACACTAAGCTGTAGACCTTATCCCTTCCCAATAAGGCTCACTATCGGCCCGTAAATTCGGTTTTCATTGCGCTCGTCATGGGTGCGCCTGCGCATAGATCATGCAGCGCGCGCGCCGGGCCATGGCTGCGTTTTTTCGACGGCGCTACTTGCTTGTAATTAAAATCTCATTGTTACAGCCAAGTCTTACTAAGCCTTAAAACTTAGTTTAGTTACTTACCTACTCTAGACATTAACATCTATTCAATAACCTCTGTTACCATAACACGTGTTTTGTCGTTTTTACAAACACAAAAGACTCGGTGAGAGATGGAATAAGTATGATAAAAGCTTCAAAGATAGTTTCATATACTTATCTACAGATAAAAAAAGACAAATAACTGGCTCAAATATGTGAAATTATTTCTGGTATTATCCAACGTTTTTATATTTTATCGGCCCATTGCGGTATCGCTCTCTTGAATTAGCATCATAATTCATAACACCATGTAACTCTCTATTATAATTGATACAGGCACCGTTCCTACGAACTTGGCCGTCCTCTTCCGCGCCCGCTCTCGTTAATGCAGCGCGGTTAACGTACTGTGCCAAGATTGATATGTTATTATAGCTCGAGTATGCATCGATACATTATGAGCATACCGCTCTGGCAGACTTGGCCTAATTTTTAACGCAGCTTTTAAAAATATGTTGGTGGTGAAACTTGCGGCGAACAAAATTATATATATACAAAGTCGTGTTTCAGTGTCTTGACACTGTCAAAATATATCTACAAAATTGTCAAGATGACCGTCTAAAAGTGTATGGATTCCGTGTCTTTCCATCTTTTAGCTGCATCTCTAGGTTGTTAATGACAAATTGGTAGGGCTGTAGAACGCTTAAGCAAGCCAATGCTGCCACAGATTGTTAAAATTTATACAATTTAGTAATTTGACAGAAACACTCGAAACTAACTCTTAACAGAGAAAGGATTCTCGCTGACTCTGCCTTTTGGATTTTCTGTTGGTAAATGTCCGGTGACGAAAACCGGTCCAATAATTAGCATGGCACCTTCAATGTTAATTAACAGTAATATAGTCTTTATTTCAATGCGTGTTAATTAAGAGTTTAGTTTTATTTTTAAGTGTGTTATACGCCGTGATCTCACCAGTTGGCCCCGACGGAAGACCAGCGTTGACCGTAAGGTTGGCACTATGCTGAGTCGGGACCTATTCGTGGCGCTTTCTTATTTTTATTGTTTTATTTTATTTTTTTATCGTCTATGTTTTTATGTGCTACGAATAAATGTATTTCTATTTCTATTTCTAATAGCCGCAAGGTCACTCATTAGAATAAAGGTATCAAATATATGGTAAAGCATAATAAGTAAGTACTAAAAAACACCCAAATATATGTGCAGTCGACTACAATAAGAAGTATCCACTTATTCACCTTATTTCTTTGTATTAAGGTCTAAAAGTATAAAATGTCGGATCTATATTGTAAGGCATAATATTTTCTGACCCATCTTTACTTCGCAGTCAGTTTGACGACCACTTTGGCTTAGTTGGTAGTGACCCTGCCTACGAAGCCGGAGGTCCCGGGTTCGAATCCCGGTCAGGGTATTATTTGTGGATGTTTAGCACGAATATTTGTTCCTGCGTCTTGGGTGTTTCTTTATGTATTTATCTATATAAGTATGCATATCGTCGTCTAGTACCCATAGAACAAGCTTTGCTTAGATTGGGCATAGGTCGATTTGTGTAAGATTGTCCCCCAATATTTATTTACTTCTTTGTAGCCGACTGTACTCAAGAGGTTATGTTATAAATATATCCGAGCTAGTGAAGCTTTAAATAAATATGAAAGTATGAATTATTGTTCCCACGGATCACGTGTTTATAAAGTACATTACGTGATAGAAATGTTACAAATAAAATCTGTAACCTATAAATATGTCACCTCAAACGCGACTCAATCAACAGCCATTAAAGTAATTAAAATTGGAAATAGCTAATTACTAAATCGATATCTGTATTTATAACGTCTGAACCCCATTTATTTTACTTGTGTGAACTGTGCGAAAAACTCACACGCAATGGGAATGTTTTTTAATACCATAGAGCATAGACTATAACAGTAGTTGTTAATGTTGCCAAGTCACGAGCGGTGTTGCCAGAATTTAAAATGTTTGTTGGTTTTTTAATGTTTTTTGTTTAATTAATGAGACTAATTAAACTGACTACGCAATTATTTAATTAACTTTAACATATGGTAGAAGGTAATTTTACCAATTACATGTAATTTGGCTATTTTTTGTACAAAGATTACCCAAAATAGAGAATCTTGTTCCGTATATTTTTTTTCATTCTAATGTAACTAAATAATTGTTGCAAACAATTGACTTAATTAAATAACGTTTGTCCTAAAAAACTGCTAAAAAGCTCAATGATTGCTACTTGTATTTTTTGTAGTTACTTGCGGCATATATTTATATTACTAAGTTATTCATAACCAGATGTGTAATTGGCTTGTTTCAATTTCCCCCACAAAACAAAAACAATGCCAGCCGATCGCCTTTGCAATTATCATACCAGCATTGTCTTTAATTACTTGTCATTACGTAGGGTTCTATTAAATACCTTCTCAATACCAATTACGTAGCTGTACGCCAATTTACCATTACTTATATTAACTGGGATTATTAAAAACTAGCACCAATTTGAGCAACTATGTAACTTGCTTTATGGTCGCTCCATCTTTGAGGATTCTAGATTTTATAAATACTTTTTATTCTTATTTAATTGTTTCTCATGAGGCGTTCTTATGATTATGTTTGATTACTGTCGCCATCTATAGATAACTTAACTTTAATACTTTGATGGGCAATAAACTCCTACAGGATAGGCGTAATTCTATTGTCTGAAGTGTCCTGTCTATCAATGTTTTAAAATAATAACTTAATAACCTAACTTTTTCTCACGCAAACGAAATAAACGAAGCATTGTGCCATATGTGGACAAATCGTGCAAACTTGAGCTTTAACTATGAAACGTAAGTTTTATTTTCGTAAAACATGGCTGATTTAGCAGAGCAACATACTCAACATAGTTAGGACATGCGTGATGAGTCATTAGTCAAAATCGGCGGCTAATGACAACAAAAAGTCCAAGTCAGTGCCGACGCTCTTCAGGACGCTTCTACAGTCACTTGTCATTTAGTTATTAATTAAATAGTGGAATATGTAACAATTATACATGTTATTATGTATACCGGGTATGTCCTGGACCCGGGTATGTCCTTAAACTACGACCAAGACCACCGGGGAATGGGCAGCAGCATTCCTAGAGTGCGGTGGAGATACTGCGATCGCCAACCCGCATGCCAAGCGTGGCGATTATGGCATTTACCCCCCATGAAATTGGGGGAGGCCTATGTCCAGCAGTGGACGTCCTAGGGCTGATATGGTGGTATGGATACATGTTATTAGAAGACAAATTAATGGGTTCATAGCAGACTTCATCCAAAATGGCCAAAAAGTTAAGAATAAACCGTGTAAGTAGAATTCCACTCCATATGTATGTTTGTCTGTAAGGTATATGTTAATCTAATGCAGAGTCACTACCAACTAGGCTAAACAGGTCGTCAAATATATAACTGGCAAAGTATGCTTTATGTTCTAAAACATCCATTTTATAGCACGAATTTTAACGTATATTTCAGTATTTAGCAGTGATGACAGCTATAAGTTACTTAGTGCACTTGCTTATTAAATAGGTTATGTAAAGTGTCAATCACATGGAATGCTATCCAATACTTATGTCAATGTGCATAATGACTATTTTAAGTCACAAGTGGCTCTACATATCAATCATTCAGCCACTTAAATAAATTTATAACTGCATCGAAAATAAACACGGTTTATGATTTATTAGCGAGTCGTCACCGAATTTTATCTCAGTGCAACCGATAAGTTTTATGATTGCAATTAAAGCGATTAACTCGTGTAACTAATGATAAATGGTTTATTAATTGTTATCAATCGAGTTTTATCAGTTCTGACAGATTTTATTTCTGATTGACCAAGGGCTTCCGCTATGCCAGTAGTAATATACATTATGATCAGATCATAATCTGGAACGGTCTTAAACTTTAAAAGTCATGTGAATTCTATATGTACATTTTCATGTGTTTACGTAAGAAAATAGTTTTTTTTAATGTAAAATAGTGGTCCTAATTTGCTAGTCACCAATGCCAACGAATGAATCTGAATCTGAACGGTATCAACCTTTGACAAGCGTCGTTTTTCGGAAGTAAGTTACAGAATAGTTTGAGTGAAAAACATTACAATTAAATTTGAATTTATTTGTTTTTTAGGATTGCCAACGGAATTCGAATAAGTTCACTAATGTAATATATGTGCTTCCTCAATCTACAATAAATAATAACGGTCAGTTCCATGACCAGTTATCTCAGGTCAGAAGCTACAATATAACAACTATAAATACCATTTACTTCCAATAATTACAGTAGAATGGAGTCTTTGACTGATAACGATTCAATAATATTGGTAATAAAGGGAAATTTCATATCATTACACCGATACAAAGTCACTTCCGCCAGAATTTATATTAAAACCTTTTTTGTTGAGTGAAGACGTTGGCTGCTACCGCAGCGTGTCAACGCCTATTGTGTTTTGAAAAAAAAAACACTATTGCGGTAATAAAAATTGACAAAATTACACGGTTTTGATTGTTGATTCTACTGATTGCCGGTTCTACGGGAACGATTGTAAAATGACTCTATTTGTACGTTTTATTGTTATTCAAATGATACGTGTTAGCTGGATTCGGCTTGTCATGTTATTACAGTAATATTGGGTAAATGTTATGGTTGAAACCGCTTTCTACGTTGAATATATACTTTCGCTTTTTGGAACAAATTTACTTATGGATAATAACGGTGGGTACCTCATCCATTGTTCGATTTACTTTTAAAATACGGCGACAGTACACCTGACGGCTTTTTTAATTCTGCCCTTTTACAAAAACTGGCTTTAGACGACATCTTGCCAGTGGAAACTAAAAAACCAGCAATTCAATTCGCTCCGGCAAGGAACTCGCGAGTTATGATAATTAAAATAAAAACGCGTCGGATCGATTATGTCCCACTGATACGAAACTTAATTTACTTGACGATAAAATTTGCGTACAAACAAGCATAGAGCCGAACGATTACAGGTTGAACCCTGAACAATCGATACTGAAACGCCTTCGAAGGCAATCCGATCCGAGCGGATTTACCGTTACTAATTACGCCTTAGACTTATTAAAGCATTACTGTAAGAAATTGCAGCTACTGATTTACGGCCGCCATTTTGCGCGACATTTTAATATGCGAATGCGTTCGCGCGCTTTTTGCTTTTTTTACTATTTTTTTAATCGTGATGGGACGGCAGGTGCGTTCACAAAGTTATTCCGGCCAGTGTTGTGCAGAGTAATTTCGGGCAGTGAATGGACGCTGTGACGCTGTGTATGGAATGGAAATTGGGGAAGCATGGATTTTTATTACGGATTTTCGGTCTGCCGTTGCGTTTTTTTCGTGGAAAAATGAAATCGAATTATTGGTGGATACGATACACGGCGCGTGGAATTTTTAAACTGACGTGTCTGAATAAATATTCGATTTTCTGAGCTAGGTTTTAGTTTCATTAAGAAACAAAAGGCTGCTTCTTCGGAGGATATCCATCTCTCATGATCCTATTAAATTTTTGAAGATAAATTGGATGTGTTTCACGGATATGTGGTGGAGTGTTGTTCTTTAATCGAACGTAAATTATGTGTACGGTGCCGGTAATAGTTATTGTGTTCGCGCTGGAATCTAGTGCAATGAAGAGCAATGAAATCGAGTACCTGCCGCTTTAATAGAACATCTGTATAGCTTGAACGTAGCTAGAATATTATTTATTTAACACGCATGGTTTAACTAACTGTTCACCAACAGATCTTATCATCTATATTACCCAGGTAATGTTACTTTACTAGTAGTATCGACAATGTTGCTTATTGCTAACACAAAACATTATATCTTCTCATGCCCTGCCACGCTAAAGTGAACCCTAACACAACCGCCATGTTATCCAAAAATAAACTCTGAACTGGTAGTATTAAGTACCTGTTTGCTGAAGACAGCGATGTCCTCGTTGAAGGACTCGGATGAGCAGACGTCGCCGCCGGCCACGCCGGGGTCGCGCGGGGTGCAGGTGGCCAGCTCGCACTTCTCGAAGATCAGCGCCAGCAGGGGGAAGAGGGGGTGCCTGGAACAGTCGTTCAGTTAGTGAGGAGTGGCGGTACTAATACACAGTTCACATCTATTCCAGTAAGCATTCCAGTCCCGTACATTCATGACTGGAATGACGGTCTTCTGTATGGCACTGGAATGCTAACAGGGTATAATGCTTTGGAGCAGATCGCTAGCAGAAGGAACAGAGGTCTCTGGAATAGTTCGCCAGTTCAAACGCTTGGAGCAAGATTAACAGGGCTGGAACAATTGATATATCAAAGAAGCGTTGGTGTCGATAGTGCGAACGAAGTTTGAAGAGAGGTAGGGCACAGCGGAATGTCATCTCGCTCATATTTGGAGCAGCCCAACTGGGGCGGTACCTCCCCCTTACAGAAGACCGCAGACATAATAACACCACTACTTACTCCTTAGGTACTTTAGGTAGGTATGTGGTGTTGTGTTCCTGATGTTGAGAAAGGTCGCCAGAGCTCCCGAGGACGCGCTGTGTTGAGAGTGAGGGACCTGCATATATCTCTAGCTGGCAACACACCGAATCCTCAAGTTAATCAAGGGTCGGCAACACGCTTTTGATTCTTCTGGAGTCGCAAACGTCCATACACGACGGTGTCTGCTTACCATCAGGCTGGCCGTAGTCACCGGCGTAGTAAAACAAAGAAACGATCGGGGAAAAGAGGGAACTTAGAGCCATCAGTACTTATAAGAGAGGAAGGAACAGATACAGAGTTAAGACTTGGAACAGCATTAGCAGTGAGAACAAATTGCCTGTAGGTATCAGAACAGCAGATCAGCTTGTATGTTAAGAAAATCTATACTTACTAATATTATAAAGCTGAAGAGTTTTCTTGTTTGTTTGAACGCGCTAATCTCAGGAACTACTGGTTCGAATTGAAAAATTATTTTTGTGTTGGATAGTCCATTTATCGAGGAAGGCTTAAGGCTATATAACATCACGCTGCGACCAATAGGAGCGAAGAGGCGGACGAAGTCGCGGGCAACAGCTAGTAGATGATAATAATAATAAAGTAGGGAAACAGATTTTCTATATCAAGATAGCAAATCAGTCCGTAGGTCAAGAAAATAGATAGTGATAGGTAAGAGCCATATAAGGCAAAAGAGAAAATAGATCAGTAATCTGGCAGTCGATTACGTAACGCTTAAAATGTACGTTAGATAGATCTAACAGTCATTTTCCCATACAATAAATGTCAGATCTATCTTACGCACCCTTGATATCGCCATTGGTAAAAAATGAAAATGGTATCCTCTCCTCACATCTACAATGGCTGAGGAATAAGGTACCTAGAATGGCGAGTATTGTAAACTCTTAAGAAGTTTAGTCAGGCAATTAATAATAAAAAAAAATGTTACAACTTGCATACTATTTACTTTAAAAATCCACACTTGCACATTTGCGTTTCACAAGAATTTCATGTGCTCTGACTAGTCTGCCTACCCGTTTTAGTAATAAAGGCGTGAGTTTATGTATACTCGCACACATATATCTTGACAAGCCATTTATTGAAATCTCTTATTTAAAATTGTTTTTTTAAGTTCAAAAGCACAAAGTAAACCACACCCCTCACACTCAAAGCAAATCTTATAAATTCAAACAATAGGATAATTGAGTGCGCGAGATCAGATGAGATGCAGATTGTGACAAGACGTGCCACCGATATCATCTTAGTGTCTTAGTCGTGGGGCCACAGTGTTAGCGGAGTCGCACACACAAAAAAACGGAACGGCTCCTAATAGTAGTATATTTTGAATAAATTCTCATTTGTACTTGATATTTAGCCGCGCTGCATGGACGTTTATAGGTCGTCTCCATCATTCAGAATGTTGGCTAGCGTGTGCAATAGATATGAAATAGTTACCTACTGCTAATTATTTCCATTTCATCAATATTCAATAGGTACATCATCTCTCCCGAGATAAACAGATGTATGTGAAAATTGCGTAAAATTTATTCGTGGCAAAAAACATACTATATAGATGCCACTAAAGAAACTTTGCTCATCATTCCATGTTCTCATTTCAAGCTTGGTAAAATTTACTTTTATGATTATGACAAAACAAACATTAAAAAACTAGCGCTAACATCCTTAAATCAAAGTGACAACGATTTACGAGCGTTATGGCGTTTATTGCAGGAAATTAAAAGTCGGCTTGTATTTAATACCGCACTTATTATTAGGAATTATCATAATGCCTGGTTACTACTCAGCTGGTTACGCGTCTACGCGCAAAACACAAAAAAATAGCGCAAAACAAATAAAATACAGTACTCTAAAGTGTAAGAAAGCCATTAAAAATAAAAAAGGTTGACCTTTAGGAACGGCACTACTCGTATTTACGGCGGGAAATTAAAAATATTCATTGTTTATGGCCAGTTAGATTTATACGGACATGGATGCAACAGAGCGTTGAGTTATGAATACTATAGGCCATAAAGTCACCGCTTCATGGTTTTATATAGATACAATCAATGGTACAATTAATAAAAATGCAGAAGCCTAGAAAAGTAAAGATAAGTAATTAATTTCAACACAAATCTCTCACACAGCTTTTACAAATTGCAGCTATATATACCTATAAAGTAACAGAACGCTGTTAGCGATCAAGAAAACACTCCTAAACAAAACTTTTAAAGGCTTACCCATACTCAAAAATTTTCTACCCAAAGATATCTCTAAAATTCGCTTGCACTCAGCCGGATCCATCTCTTAACAAGTTTTGGTCTGATAAAACTAAACTCCTCGTAATGGCAAGTGGCAGAGGTCACGCCTTTCCAGATATCATCTCATCTCAACTATGAAACCGAATTGTGGACGCAACTTTGTTTACGTGTATAGCCATAAAAAGATTGAAAAGGAATTCAATAGATCACAAAAATATAGATATTCTGATGATTCTGGATCACTTTGAATTAGAGTGTTATTAGTGACTAAGGATAATTATATCCTGAAGCACCAATAAGAGAGCGAGTTATATGTAAGAGCGATTTAGGTCAGGAATGAAGCCAAGACAACGTAAAGTATGAACAAGATAACATTTTAAAAAATATTCGTATACGGGTCTAACTCGAAATTTATTTATTTACCTTTATTACCGACGTTTCGACACGGGTTGCACCGGTCATGGTCGCGGCAGAACTGACGTCCCAGCAAGTTGTCAACGGAGATATGGATACACAACATTTTAACTACCCCACAGTTGTTTATAAAAATGTGAAGGGTAGAACTGAAAAAAGTTTTCTACCCGCTCATTATGCTACTAATTGAACAAGATAAATCTAATTCTTCTGAAAAGTTCGTGTAGGTGATTAAGGACACACGCATACGTACTAACACAGAGTTCATGCACAATATACGAAAATCTTCTTGATGAATTATTTTCACTCTATAATAACGTAGAACTGGTTGTATTTTCCCACGCTTTACCACAAATATAAAAAAACCATAAATAACAAATATCATCGTAAAAACTGTAATCAAAATCAATTTTCCTATTATCTCGTCCATAAATTAACGCGAGTATCGGCGCGTGCGCACCTATTAATGTCACTGATAGCCGAAGCTGCTGTTAGAGCCATCAATGTCCTAATATGTCACATTATTTAAGTTTGCTACTAATATTTTTAATATTTTGGGTTGGGACAGATCTAACTTATGATATCAATGTAGTTAATAAAGATTTGAATGGTAGTGGGTATGATGAAGATGTCCTGGATGGAGAGAAATGAATGAAAAGGAGCAGAAAAACGGGACAAACGCTAGGAGGAGGGTGATACTCATTCGATCCAGTCTATGTCATGGACTAAAAAAGTAGAAGCCTGGTGCAACTAAAAAAAAAAACAATGTTACAGTTGTAGTTTTTGTAGGTCAGCATATGAAATATAACTATTTTAATTGGCTGCCTCTCATCATGCTCGTTGTATTTTATAGTAAGGTTCCAAGCATTTTACTCAATAGCGGTAGAAATGATCGAGTGAAGACAATCCATTATTTCTTTCCCATAAATTATCGAATTGTTGATTACCTAATTAATGAGTGTACTTTTGCATAGAAACGGTTAAAATTCAAACACATTTGGCATAATAACAAATGTATTAAGATTGTGACGTGTGACGTTATCTGCGATAACCCTCCCAGTTTACGGCGCAACGATATTTATCCATAATTATGTCTGTATCAGGTAATAACTGATAGCGCGTGTCGTCATGGATCGAAAATGAAAGAACTTGATGGTGATCTAGGTGTCAAAGGAAAATTAATTACTATAGGGGATTTAGCGGAAGAAATAAATGCAAATGATGATGCAAAAATGTACAAAATCAATTGCAGTACACGGATCGTGTGTTAAGAATATATATAAAAAAGTAATTGAATAAAAAGTATCACTTGAAGACAATTTAATGAGAATCATGCAACCTCAAAAATATAGGTAATGATAGGGACATCTCAGACAGGGACATCTCAAAGTAAACAAACAATCTGACTGTTTCATAACATGCAATAAATCTTGTGTAACAATAAAAAAGGTTAACGCACTCTACTGAGTAAATATAATGTGCAAGTGTTTTTTTCTGTCTGGTTGAATAGAACCCTGTAGAACTCTTACTCTGAATTTTTATTATCTTTAGTCATGCTTCTATCTGTATACTATAGGACCGAGCTATAGTAATAAGAAGAGTAATGTTAACTGCTTCAATCACAAAAATTAACCTATAAAAATAACGATTCACACCAGACATACGACCATTCTAGATGCATTAAAATATGTGGTCTACTCTAATGTAGTACCCTGAGGAACTCCTACCACTTTGCTTTCATGGTCTTCCATGCTTTCCCAAACATTTCCTTTACCAAAACAAAATACATACAAGCAACTAGGAAAAGCATTTTACCATTGGATCATATTTCTCAGTTCTCGGTGATGATCAGGGTGAATCGATTTAAGGATGAAGAAAATTTACCTCCTGATTTTGCATCTTCAATAAGCCTTTGAGGCTATTACAAACTGTACAAGCGGTGTCAAGTAGGAAAAACAACGTCTTTCATGGCTGTTTAAGCCAATGCGGCCGCTCCCGTTTCCGAATTGGCTTCAATCTTCGGTTCGTCTGGTTCCAGTTTTGCATGCCATACAAAAAAAATACATGGAAGAGGTTTCCAGCTCATCAAAAATATAGAAATAGCACACGTTACCACCGGACTCACCCGTATATGGCGTCCTTGTCTCGCTTGTGGACGAGTGGCTCGCCGGGCAGCGCGTGCGCGGGCGCCGCGGGTGGGGGGTAGTGCACCGCGGGGAGGTGGGGGTGCGTCAGTCTGTGCTCGTGGTACATCGCGCCCCCCTCCATGTAACCACCCCCGTGGAGGCCTTCGTCGTACTGCAAGAAAATCATGATTAGGAATACTGATCATCATCATTATCAGCCTATTTATACCAGTGCTGGACGCAAGCATCCTCTTGACGTTATTAACCGGTTTGTAAAACATAAATTGTGATTCTGGAGACGAGCTAAGGCAGAAATCAAGATTATTAAAGAGAGCTTAGGCAGACCGGTTTGTGATGCAGAACCTGTTTTAAACCGGTATTTTGAGATCTGCATGGATTCATGATATAAGTTGAGGTGAGGCGAGAAGCTATGGTTAAACAAAAGACTGAAATATTTTAGAATTGATATCAAAGAAACGAATAGAATTTTAAATAATAAGCCATTTCATCAAAGAAACGTACAGTTTACATGTAAGAAGATCATTCGCGTGATAATGCTAGAGCTACACTAAGAATGACGGGTGTAATAGTGACTTAAATTGCTAGTTTACATTTTGTAGAGTCACTGAACACCTGCCTCTGGACGTTTAGAGAATGACAGGAAACTATACTATCATTTCGAATTACAAAGAACATGCAAGACTTCTACATTTATAGAAACAAAATGGCGTTAATACAGGACATTTGAAAAGCTTGATTATGTTCATCAAAAATCAATAAACACCTATTTCGCAAAAAAACAAGTCATCGCGTCTAAAGACGGCATTACAAATCAGAATAAACCCCTGCAATCACCTCTCATTCCATTTAAGTGCTTAAAAAAGGGACAAAACATAATCCTTTTACACCTCACTCTTACAATTAAAAAGTTTTAAGTTGTCCAAAAAGAACGAAGGGCACTGTATATTCAAATAGTCGAGTCATCGGCCGATGGCTATCTGCCATCAATTAAACTTGCTTAAGCTTTTAAAATATATTCCCTTGGGATTACGGACCTTAACGAATACTTGACAGGCCTCTTACCTCCGCTTTTGTCTTTAAAACAATCGTAATTAGTTGAGACAGCTATCTATTTTGTAAATAAAGATTGTATGAACCATTCACATACATTTTATTGCAAACAATAGTTTGTTTCCAAAAACAATGGTACATGCTTCAAGAATTCTACAAAATTGAGATATGTATCATCTGAAAATGTTCCAAACGGCACGTAGCATGTAAGTATTATACGAATAGACCCAACGATTTTGAAGAGCGGGTCCGCTATCAAATACAATGACTGTGCAATTCGGACCGATCGATGCAGCCGTCATTACCGCGCCTAAAACGTTAGCAGACATTTTTGTTGTGGTAGGCATGACAAACTCGCTCCAATAAATTTAAACCTCGAAAAATGCGAAACTTTTTTAAAAAAATCATTTGGATTAAAGGACTCGCATTCAGGCCATAAACATTGAAAAAAAATAACATCAACGAAAAAAGCACATAGTTTTAATATTTGAAATATAAGTTACATGTTTTTTTTTTTTTATTAAAAATGGGATTGCTCTTGGCCAGCATCTAGCCAGGAGGCAAAGATGAGGCCGACGATGAAGCGAGCTCACCCAGAAGATTCTTATTCACTCAGGTTATATGAACTCGGAAATACAGACGCCGGCAGAGAATTCCAAACCTTAGAAGTGCGCATTATAAAAGAAGATGCAAAGCGCTTGGTTCGAATTAGAGGAATTTAATTATAAGTTAAATACAATACATAGTGTATCTAGTGTATGATTTAAAAAGAGTTGCATTATACGCAAATTATAATATAATGACAATGACATGATACATATATACGGCCTACTTATTGGCCTATGACTTATAGAAATAAACGGAATAGACATGTGTACCTATATAAATAATATTTATTATTTTATAAATATATCATTACTTTTACACATCCAGTCAATATTTTATGACGCCTATCCTCTACAGTCTACACATAAATTCCACGTCAGTCGGACCTTTTTATATGCATCCTGCTCTAGAATGTTTTTTGTATTCGCGCAGTATCAGTTTCACTCGATAAAGTATAAGCACTGGGTCTCGTTACCGGCTACTTAGCACTGGCCAGCACGTAAACAATACATTCATGTACAGATGGCATATTTGGTCAACTTTTTAATTGTGAAGGTTTAAGACCCAAGGTAACCTTTTTTTTTACTACAAATTTGTTTACCTTATTAACCGTAGATGGTGGTAAGGTTAAGCGAATGATAATTTTGATCCTAACAACGTGTAGTGTACCAAGCTTTAAATCCTTTCTGATTCGCACTGCTTCAATATGGAATTCTCTTACAGCGTCTTATTCCGGAAAACATAATACCTCGATGTCTTCTAGGCATCTTTTGGCTGAGCATGTTCCATCTTACGTAGACCTTGTCTTAACTTTTCATGAGGTTAGACTAGGGTGAAACGCAATCCCATTTTTAATAAAAAAAAAGGGTTACACAGGATCGGAACAAATGAAAAGAGTTTAAGCTATATCGAGAATACCATAGCTCTCAAACAAGAGAAACAGATCGTACTGAATATATTTCATTCTGAAGTAATAGTTCCCTCTTTGTATATGTCAATAAAGGCGATTTGTACTGGCGCCAGTAGGAGAATGTCGACTTAATGACGTAGCGAAAAGGTGACATTTGGCTCGATAGTGACACTTATGATAGGTATATTTTTTTATAGATACCACGTTCGCAAACAGGCACAAGACCTAAGGGAGTGCAGAGTAAGGAGTTTAATTAATTAACATTCTGTGATGATCTTAGTCATTTTAATTATTTAATTAAGCCACCATTCGATTACATACCGATACCACCGATACGCTGTAGTTACTTATCGGTTTTAATCTATAAAGATTGTAATTAGTGTCGTTATTAAGATTGAAATATGTCAAAATACATGTTATGGTCGGGAAATCGGGTGCCGGATGGTGAAATTCTTTCCACGAAAAAACTATATTTTGCAAAATTATAAAAAGCGAGTAGATTAAAACAGAAAGCAATTTTAATTTAAGTATATATTTTTTGCGTAAATTTCGAAACATTCAGACGATTTTTATTGTTGAAATTTCTGTTGGCTCTTTGATTTCCACGGATCTTTGTCTCCTGCAATGTCTGGTCAACCATTCGCGAACTATTCTGAGTATCGCCATCTCAGCCTGGTGCTTCACTGATCAATAGAAACGATCAAGTCATCTCCATCATTGGCCTTTAGCATCTATAAAATATGATTTAAGCGGTATCAAAGTGCGGCACTTACGTATGCTTGTAAGGCCAATACGAAAGTGACAGCTATATCCGCATATATGACAAGATTGACAAGTAAATGCATATTAAGATTATTAAGAGATACGTCAGGACCGTAGTTGACGTTATTTAGTCTCTGCCTAACCCACTGAGATACAGTAAAATGGGGTGAGTAGGGTCAAAACTGAAATTGAAACCTCGATAACATTTTATTTTTACATATGAAAACTGAATGGTGTATATAATAAGTGTTCCGGACGTTTGTATTTTAGTTTTTATTTTATTTTGGGTAGTTCCATTTCATAACTTTGACGATAAAGAGGAAAACCCACCTCACCCCGTAGGGCCTCGTATTTGGGGTGAGAGGGGTTTCATACAAAGATGATTTTGGAAGATTGTTGGATCGTTTTTTTTTATTATGCTTATTACTATAGGTCCATTTTAAATTGGAATACATTATTTTTGTAGCAGTAGCCTTAAAATCCCTTCTCACCCCCTCTCACACCTTCTCTCCCCATTCATAACCCAACTCTCCCCGCGAAACCTACTCACCCCGTTTTACCGTACGGGCGTGAGTACATGTATGTACTTACTATATACCTATGCATATTCAGCACTGTAGGAGGAGCAGCAACGCGCTGGGGCGCTGGTTTCTCGGTTCTCGTTTATGGGAGAAGAATTCAAAGCAATAAGTAGAATAAGTAAATAGGTTTTTAAAAATACATAAATTCAAACTATCAAAAGATTGACGATTAGTTGACGACCTGTTTACCCTAGTTGGTAGTGACTCTGCCTCCGAAGCTAGAGGTCCCGGGTTCGAATCCCGGCCAGGGCATTTATTGGTGCATTTTTCATGAATATTTGTTATTGGGTCTTGGATGTTTTCTATGTATTTAAGTATGTATTTATCTATATAAGTATTTATATCGTCGTCTAGTACCCATAGTACAAGCTTTGCTTAGTTTGGAACTAGGTCGATTTGTGTAAGATTGTTCCCAAATATTTATTATTTTTATTATTTTATTATTATTTCGAAATTATTCAGACAGCATAATATACACTAGAATTACTAATAGAAACTGGGTATATACCTACCATTTATATTAATTTTTGTGAGTACTGGCCATTTCGGTTAGTTTTAGTTGTGGTGATCCTTGGCGCTTACAACAGTGCCGAAATATCGGGGACTCACAAAAACTAACATATATTTGTACATATGTACATGATATGTATACCCTGTTTTTTATAAAAATTCTAATGTTAATGAATGACCAAGTTAGCTTGAAATCGTATATCGCATTATATACCCTTCGGGGTGTTCACGCACTGAACATGCCATTGCGCCAAAAGTCGTGTTCAGATATCATCATCATCATCATCATCATGTCAGCCCAAAGACGTCCACTGCTGGGCCTCCCCCAAAGAATTCCACAATGACCGGTCCTGCGCCACCCGCCTCCGATGTATATGACGACTGTATTACTTTTGATTCTGTACATAAAGTGAGACCTCTCGATTCGTTATCCGTCTTCCTGATTCCAGCTTTCCCCAGTAAATAGGAACAGTACTGTTTCCCACGGATATATTGATTCGCGTACGAGTACAAAACGATTCCCTCCATATCGCCACGGAATTATATCAAAGTGGGTTATATAATTCCCATTGTGATGCTGACGGTGCGGGGTTTATGGGGCATTCACGTCACTTTATTAGTATACTGCCGATGTTAAGAGCATTGTAATTGTTTTAGCTGTATAGGACCTGTATTCTGCGACAATATTTCATTCCTTCAATCGGTTCAAGTCAGTGCGTCTCGCTCTTGCACATGAGCGTTAAAGTAATAAAGCTTAGTTGGCTAGAGCAATTCTCCCGGTTTGGCTAAATATCAGAGGTCCATCTGGCTTGTAACGATTTTTTTTTTCGCCTGAATTAATAATTATAATTTAATGAACAAACATTTCTGTATCGTAGGTAGACGATACGATACGAATACTCTTTATTGCACACCTCACACAAATGAAACGTTACAAACAGAAAAAAAGAAAACACAGTAGTATGTAGGTAGAGGTAGACAACAGGCGGTCTTATCGCTAAAGAGCGATTTCTTCCAGACAACCTTTGGGTAGCGGTAAAAAAGAAAATAATATATGCAGTAGGTGGTGCAGAGATAATAAGTATATAAGTTAAACATATTTATAATATACCTACTTATATACTGTTATATATAAACATACATACAAAACCGTACATATATACCAATATCACAAAACAAATAAGAAATAGTAAAACAAATATACTACTAGACTAGACTACTACTAAACAAATATACTACTAGACTAGACTAGACTACTAGAGTAGGTAGACTGCATTGTTACTAATGCCATTTATCAGCGATCCGAGAATAGTGGCAAGTGCTTGAGTTTGCTGATAAGTTGGATATAAATTATACATTTAAACGTTTGTGAAAGCTGTGGGAAACACTGGCTGCCATTCCCATAAGGATACTGTTAATCAGTAATGTGTACCTAAACCATCAAAAATTCTAAAGTCTAAATGTGGCTTAATCTAATTATAGTCATCCTCAAATATGTATGTGTAATTTTAAGGATCTATGATTATGTTTTTTTACTTTCATAAACACATAAATCGTTTTTCTGTGATCAAATGTCGCGTCAATCTATGGCAATTTTTTTAGTCGCAATTTCCAGTCAGGTGGCTCATTCGCTCGCTTGGCACTATTGACACAAAAAACTATTGAATAACAGTTTTACTTGTATTCATAACGTAAATGTTCTAAAAAAGGCCTTTTTTAAAATTCTTTTCACACTTAATGAAGAGGACTAATAAAGCATATTTACATTAGTATTAATTGTATTAATTGTCCGTATTGTCTCTACATTAAATGCAATTCATACGAACATTACTCAATAATTGGCGTACAATAACATTAATAAGTAACCCCTTGCAAATTGTAAACTATAATAACCGCAAAATACATTCGATTGCTCCCTCCATCGGTAGTATAAAAAATTCACCGCCAAATTACACACCGCAAACATCACTCACTGATAAGGGAAATTAAATCATTACTTAAAACTGCAATAACACACGATAATGATTCACTATTAGCCATTTACTAAACCTTTATAGGACCATTATACGACTATAACTAAGGAACGGTAAGTAGCAATCTAGGCCCCACCGTTTGCTCCCTAGGTTATGGTGTATTAAGCAAATTATGGACTAGGAAGCCTGCTACATTGATTTAAGTACTATTAATCGCTACCATACCACCTGTAGTCATATAGCGCAGGTGGCTGAGTTATAGCTGTATAGGTGGGCCTTTTCAAGGTGTTTTATTGGGGTTATAATTTAAAAAAAAATTTTGGTTTTGTGGCTCTAACTCATTTGCTGTTAATTGATAATATGTTTTATTCATGCGTGAAAATGAAACTGTTCTTAATTGTAAGGTATGAGAATGTAATTTAAGAGCTGAACTCTATATTTATTAAGCGAGGTTCTTTGTGGTGTGACGGTATGTAGATATATTTAATTTTAATAAAATATATCTAAACAAATCCAAACTGTAAATGATAAATACCTTGATAAATATAAGCCCAGAAAAATATAATTAATGCATTGACGTCAGCAAGACAATAGAATAGACAATAATAATTACACCGTTTAGAATTTTAATTAATATTTTCCTGGTACTTAGGTTCATAGTGATTTACTGTAGGTAAAATAACCTATGTGTGAATGTCTACAAAAGGACATTAATATCCTATCCTATATATTTTTTATTTATTTATTTATTATATTTATTTAGGTAGCGGACCCCAGACATCCTTCAGGATGCAACTGTACTGGGAATAACGCTAGGATGACAATGATGATTATTTATTATATTTTATATATATATATATATATATATTTTATTATATTTATTAAATAATGATTTCATGTATTTTAGACTTAAAGCAGCACGAGGCATGCTCTATCTATTTAGCATTGTTTGTATTGTACAAAATGTTGAATGTGTGAGTGTGACAATAAATAATTCTGATTCTGATTTACTATTATAAACGGGCAACATTTATATATTTATTTTATAAGCTTAAGTTTCATGGCGCATTGGGTTAACTGTAAAGCCATGTAAACATTTGTAAGAAATACATAAATAAATAATAAATAATATTTACTTACACAGCTCTATGGATTTCAATGAAATTGAAAATAAAGGGGTTTCCAGCATCGAAAAAAAAATGCAACCCTATATTTCCCGCCGAGGTATGTATAGTGCTTTTCTCAAACATGCAATGAAATAAACAACAAAAAAATTAAAGTTTTATTTTTAATACGCATAGTGGCAGAATGTCATGATGCCTGTGCCACAAATTTATGTGGAATGGAAATTAAAAAAGAGGACTTTGCCAACATTTGTTTGAAATTGCATTAACGACCTCTTGTCTTAGCCGCACCTGAAACGTCATACATACTTCGCAACCTATTAGAAGGAACATAACATCAATATTTCATTGCATGTTTGAGAAAAGTATGTTATTAGTTGGGTTCATAGTGATTTTCCGTAGGTAACAAGCCTATAAAAGTACATTATAAAGGCAATGAAATGGTTTTTAAAAATAACACCTCAGAAGGAGGGACACACTAAATATGTATATATGTACTATATTATCATATTTGATACTAATTTTATAAGGCACGGCATACTAAAGAAGCAGTAGGTATGTTATTATGCGAATTTTTAATTCCATGAGAACCATTTTTAAATCCTTTTAAACACTTCTTGTTAAAATGAGATGAATGTATACTTTTGGCCAAGACTGTACACACCCACGCTGACATACATACATAAAGGAAAACGTACAATTGTGCGGTAAAATACAAAATTATCCACGTTGGGCACAGCCTCATTGCCGGCGATTTAATAACAAATCATATGCAGTTATTCCAAACCGTACAAATCTAGCATAGATAATAAAATAATGCCGGCAATTACGTGGTTAGCCTAGCCGGTACAGTCGGCTAGAAGACCTAAGTACACTCAGCTGTCATTGTGCATAAATTATATCGTCTAACGACTTCACACTATTTAAGTAGCGTTTTTATGTCTTTCTCTTCCGTGGAGTAAAAATATTTTATTACTCTCAATATGTTAATTAGTAGTAGAGTAGAGGGTATGGTATTCACAAGCTGAAATTTAATGCAATCGTACAATAAATAAATGAATAAAAGATACAATTTTACAAATAATGTAAAATCCTCAAATCAAATAATAGCTAAGGTTTACACAATAGGTGCTAAAACGCTAGTAATATAGCCATAATTCCGCTAATTATTATTTTGAGACAAATTTAACGACTTTGAATTCCTAAGCGTTTTATAATTTATACAGATATATGCTTTATAGCCTTCTCACGCATATCTAAATATAGAGTTCTAAGCTGAAATAGTCGTTAAGTTTTACTACAAAATTTAAATTCCAGCGAAATAACTTAGACTTCCGTTCGTTGTTACCCAATTAAATATGACAATATTCAAGATAAATAGATAGATATTAAGATAAATCCGGTCAATTATATCGTATTTCACTTGTATCCATTAGCAAATCTAATCGAATAGGATAATAATATCCGCTGCGGCGACCTTCAGCGGTAATCACGGCTAAATCACCATCGCTGTATAACGAGCTACATGACATTTATACGAACAGCTCCTGCAGTAAGGCGTCAACACATGGAAGAGACCATGGCTTAAAAATATGTACGCCAGTCTTTATAAAAATCCATATAAATATATTCACACTCAGCCCGGCTAGTATGATAGTTTATACCGTCACGTTTTATGTGACGTTCCAGTACATTTTGCCCATATAACGTGACGATATAAGTTATCTTACTAGCCGGGCAGGTATGTATAAAAAGATCTCGAAAAGATATCGATTCTAAGCCTAATTTTTAATTTCTACGTGTAAAATAACATGCAGTATTTTATTACTGAAAGGGTTACTGATAAAGTTATTGTTTCTCTAAATAACAAACACAATCAAAATAACGGAAGGCCATAACAATTACCTTTTAATTTCTTTTTCACCCGTAAACACACAAATAAGCGATTTTTCAAAAATACATAAATGCAGAATTGATTGTTTTTAAAAATAAAGGAAATACTTCTTTACACAGAATTTGCTATTTACAATATTTAAAGTATGTAGTTGCCATCCATGTGGCATTCGATCTTTCCATCCTGTATAGGCAAGTCGGTACAATAAAATATTTGTTTAAACTTTATTACACAAATCACAAGAGCGGACTTAATGACATGAAGCATTATCTACCAGTCAAACAGAAACTTGTAAAGTGAGTAAAATAAAAACAACATGGAATTTTAATAATTTTACAGATATAAAGGTTCTGTTTTTTACGTTAATCGTGTGTAAATTTTCTACGTTTACTTATGGTTTTATACCACGTCGGTGGTAAACAAGCTTTCAGCCAACCAACATCAGAGAGCCTACTCCGAACTACGAAAATCGAACTTCGTGTCCTGCCGTCCCTTTCACTCTCGTGTTTTACACTATATGACGGAAAGGGACGGCACGAAACGAAGTTCTCCGTCAGAAAATAACTTATAATGTGTAGTAATATCTATTGTTTGACACACATCTTTAACTCTAAAGCCACGGTCTATACGTCAGCGGGCGATTAGCGGCAGTTCATACATTTAATCGAGTTTCAATCTTTAATCCCCGCTCGCCGCCCCGCTATCCACTGAGTCCAATCCGCAACCTAATCAAAAGATATTAATACCAAGTCCTCACTGACCTATCTTAACGGCACTGATACTCCTGAGCTTACCCACGCATGCAATTACCTATGTCAATTCAAACAAAAATAACCAATTAATTAGTTAATTAACAGGACATTCGCGCCTATCCTGACACAGGCATTTGCGTAAGAAAAAGGCCATATTAGTTTAGTCGCCTTATAAGTCGTATCTCAGCTAAATAAAGTTGCTAAACTGAAATGGTGTGTCATGTCTTGGAATTCTCGCTTGATAACCATCAAACATGTTATTAAGTGACACAGTATTACATATTCATAAAAATGTCTATATTAGATACGCTCAGGGGTATAATATAATGTAAAACCTCATAAGATCTTCTAAATATGTATAACTACGGGCTTATATGAACTTAATTAGCTTACTCCTAGATTTCAGCAATTCGTTTTAATGATGGTCCAAAAACGGTATATCTTATCATGTCAGTGTGTCAATTTATGTGGCAGTGTAGTTTTTATGGACATTTTAAATGTTCTTATGTACTTACACAATCATTTGAACGAGTAGTTCGGTAACTAGTTAAAGATACTTTTGGACATAGGTATTTCTTATTTCGCTCAGCTCATTCTTAGGCGACAGATGTATTTCGTTTGAGTTCATACTCCTTCTAGACGCTTCCACCGATCACGCTCACATTTTGCATGTCGACGGGTGACATCATGACGATGGTATAGATTAAAAAAAAATGAAAATCGGACATACCGCGGAGGAATAATCACCGAAAACGTAAATTTCCGTATATTTCCGGGTAGACGCACTCAGCTCAACATTTGCAACCAGCAAACTGAATGCATACCTAGTAAATCATTATACCTACCTAGTACCTCCAATAAGCCTTTGTTCGTATTATCAGTGAAATAACTAAATATGAAAGATTTTGTTTATAAACGCAGCGCCATCGCGCCGTGTGTACACACAGTATCTGGTGTCTTGATAACTTATCATAATGTCATAATTATAACTAATCCGCTATTGACGTAGAAATTACTACTGAATTGTAATATTTTTGAACGCTCTTGATATTTGTAATCTGTGATATAGTTATGTCAAAAGAGGTGAGTCTGCGTTAATAGTACTTCCAACGTGACCACAGGAAAAAATACCACTGCCTGCGATACTACTTCTAGCCTTCCGAAAGGCCTAATGCCAATATATCATCTTATAATAAAGGTCTAATACAGCTAACAGAATTCACTAAATTTTGATTTCTTAGTCTTTTTTCACACTTATAAACTCTTGAACTATGGGCTTAGTCCATGAAAATAATGCCCCTACTCTATTTCAGTCCATTTAATCAAAAACAAAAATGGCGGCTACAATTAAACGTCAATGCGAACAAAATGGCGGCTGTTTTGGACACGCACGCGATAACGCCGGAATTAAACTAGCGTCGGATTTCTATCACGTTTTAGTCTTATAATAATTAAATCTATATACGCGGCAGCGTGTCCAGCCAAGTTCACCCCAGGAACTGGCGGACAGCAGCTGTGTGTTATTTTACACGAACCGTTTGGAGCCACTTTTGACCCCCCCATAACTCCAAATCTATCTAACATAAAAAAATGAAATTTGGTACATGTATTAAGATCCTTTAGAACAACTAGAACCCCTAATTTCATAAATATAGGTTTAACAATTATTGAGATATTAAATTCCAAAAAACGGCATTTTTACCACTGACTGACTGACTGACTGACTAGTAAGACAGGTGACCTAGAAAGCTGAAATTTGGCATGCAGCTTGGTAATTGTATGTGTACACCAGAAAAAATCAGAATACAGTGATTTTTTATTAGTTTTATTATTATTATTATTTATGCTAGTTATCTCAGAACTCCGTCATTTATTAACCGATTTGGAAAATTCTTTTTTGTTTAAAACGGTATACTACAGGGATGGTCTCATAGTTATCAGGTAGATTCTGATCATATGGTTCTGGAGAAATCCAGGGAACTCTTCAAATATTTGAGGTGCACCGCGTATAGCCATTTGGGTATTTTGTATAGTAACTCGTGCATTCGCTCTTGAAAAGCACCATTTGGTGAAGTTTGACAAAAAGTAATGATATCCCATCAAAAACATAAATGTGAAAATGGCACCCAAGTTCAATATGCGAGGCGTGGTTGTTGTCTTCACCGACAAAAGATTTTGAGCCTTAACTTGGCAGTTTTCTATGCAGAATGTTATAATACTATGAAAGCTGTTGGATATTTAAGAAAACTGCCAAGTTAAAGCTCAAAATGCATTAAGCCGCAATAAATTAGTTTTACTGCAAACAACCTAATGCTAAACTTGGCACCTTTTCAGATAATCTACGGAACTTGGCACCCATTTAGGTCGCAATTCTTTTGTCGGTGAAGACTGAAGACAACAACCACGCCTCGCATATTGAACTTGGCTGCCATTTTCACATTTATGTTTTTGATGGGATAAATAATACCTGCTTAAACAGTATTATTTATAACAAATGTAGTAAATTTAAGTAGGCATTTTATTTTATTTTTTCGATTTCTTGGTAAAGACCAAAAACTACATTAAGGAGCCTTCTTCTAACGAACGTAGGTTAACTATACCTATATAAAATTTTAAAAAGTTTATCGATTCGTGCAGGATTCGAACCTGTGACCTTTCGGAAGCTGCCTTCCGAAAGGTCACAGGTTCGAACCCTGGCCCTGGCCTGTGGCAGATCACTCTTACCGACCGAGCTAGCGAAATAATATTTGTTAGGTATACCTACTTACTCTTCACATTTGTTTAACACTATTTACAAATCGACCACTAATTACATTAGTGAAGTAACTGTTTGCTTGTCATTGCGACGTTTGAATGATAAGACAGTATGTCATGACAAATTCACAATTCAGAAGAAAATAACGTCTCCACGGCAGTGGATTTGCTTAGATTAGGTTCCCAGAACTTGCTCTGCTGTGCCTGTATCACAAATTTCCCCAAATGCGTCATCTTTTCGTATTTATCTCGATAAGTAGGCCTTTCGCAAGATTACAGTTTGTCCATTCCCCACTTGCATTAAACGAACGTCCATCCTACGCAAAGATCCGTTACTCGAATGTCCAACAAGCCTCGGGCGAAGTTCGAAACGACAATCTCAATTGTTGCCTCAACCTTAATAACCTCGCCCGTTCTTCCCTAAAGTGCTTTTTCACATTCCAATATTCGAACACATTTAATTTAAATTCAGAACATTGGCTGATTAAAATAATTCCAACGGCTGACGCAAGCGTTGTTCGAAATTCAAACGCATTACTGAAAGTGTTCAATGTTTTGGAGACGCGGCGATCAATCAAAGCGGGCTTGTTCGAGCGATGCCGGGACGCGCTTACGTCACCCGTAGGCGGGTGTCACACGGCTCCATGTGGCAAGTGTAAGCACCGAGCGTGTGTGACCGCTTAAATCAGTTTATTCTAATTTCGAATCATAACGCCCAGAAAAAAGTACGTCGAACGTGCGCAGAGTCCCAATCGGCGTAGACGAATATTTTCCCATAAATTATTTAGGTCAGTGCCAGTTCGCATTCCGACACGAATGAAGGGATGGGGGTAATTAAAATTCTGTAATGATAGCATTGACACCTTCGCTGGCTCGCAATAGAACCGGTATACGTGTATTTAAAATGCGAGTAGGCTACTTTTTACGCACTATTTGGCGTCACAAGTCCGTATGAAATTAATCAAACTAATAACGAAGGAATTCCGAAGGGACTTTTTTTCCGTCCATAACTCAGAAATAGAAACGTAATCTACAGGGCGCTAAGCTATCGCGGCCACAAAATATGTAATGACTACCTTTTGACGTCTTGAGAGCCGGTTCCAAAATTAAATGATACGTTTTAAAAATGGAATCGCTCTGTCCCGCCTTTTTTCCTCTGAGATAACCTTTAGTCCATTTGTGTTGCCATAACGAAAAAATAAGCATCGTACGTTTTAATTTTTTTAAATGGCATTCCTGTGGTTTTTGCTGGGAATCTCTACGAAGTAATAAGTTGTTCAGGCGGGTTTTTGCGAGCCGTATGGTTTTACGCGTTCGATTGTTCGGGTGGCTAATGCGCAGGCGCGGTACGCATAGTGCGGACGGACAGGGCTCACATATGTCCCCGTCCCGTCAGCGACTATGACTGGACTTGCGTTAATTAAACCTTCCAATATTAATCGCGGTTATTTGAATTTTGTTTGCAACAAAATCCGTGGGTTTTTTACGATTGCGGTTTAGAGATTAGCAGGTCGGTCGTTTCTGGGAAGTAAAAAATTAACTCTTCTGCGGCGTTGGATATGAGTAAGCGAATGTTGCGGTGTTCTGAAAACGAAACCTTTGCGGCTACGGGCAGTTTAATGTTAGATTATTACATTTTTAAAAAAGTTGGAAGGACGTGGTTCTCAAACGCAGGCGAGTGTTCACGACGCGGGGTGGGTCTGTGACGCCACCCTTAGCGCAGGGCTCGGTCGCACCCGCGCCACGCGTATAGCGCTCTCCCGCTCGGCTCTGTCATCTGGCTGGCAACGCATTCATACGTCTAGGGGGCCACCAGAAGCGATTCGTAACAGTGAATAATGTATTTGAACTCACAATACCTAATAACACGTAGGTATTTATAAGCGATACGATCAATGGCACATGTAGGCAATAAGAGGATACAGCGTCAGATTGGCACAATAAACGCGGACATTAAACCGAAGTAGCGAATTCGTGTGTGTTTTATGTATTTTGTTAAATTGATTGTGGTAAATCAAGGATCGTTAGGCCCGCGACGCTCGTATCGAATTTTACAGCGCCGTTCGCGGCAGTAAACTTAGAAAAACTCTATTATATTATCTTTACGCCACGAGCTACAAGCGGCGCGCGGAGTCATAAATTCCGTTTCATTCATACGAACCTCAAGAATGTCCATCGGTTGTTTCAGAACCATAAATACCAATAAAACGGCCTCGTTATGGGGACAGTTCAAAAATCGGGCACACGTCTTAAAGTCACCTATTAGGGATCTTCTGTCTGGTCGATTTAATTGAAAAATTGTATCCAGCGCTGCAAGAGTTGTATCCGACTCGGGCGGCGGATGCGGGCCCAGACGACCATTATTCCATTTGCCCATCCGCATGGGGACACCGCGCCGACGCCCAGCCGCGCGCTTCCAACGCCTGCCTTAATTACTAGCAACACTAGCAACACTGGCTCTTCGTTCTATATTTGAAATACGATTCGTAGGGCCCGTTCTAAAACTAACGAAGGTTAGCCGGTCAGCTGCAATAGTCGCATGGGGCATTTCAATATTCAATTTGTTAGCCGAGTGTTTTTCTTGGTGAGTTTTATAAATAGCCGCGTGAGCTATGTTTCACGGGGATTCGGGAGATTCGCGGGCAGATTTATCGTAGAGAAGCGATAACACTCGGTTAAAGCGGTTGAAAGTTTTAGCTTCTATTCCATTTTTAATTTAAACTGTTTAAAAACAAACAGACCTACATGTGCGCTATCGTTATCTGTGGTCTCAAAATTGATTTTAAGAGACCGTTAACCTTGTAGCCTTAGATTAGTTTTACTAATTGAAACTGCTCGAGTTATCGCGAATTGCGCGTATTTATGATACCTATATCTCATAGAATGTAAACAGACGGGTCAATAGCTGGCCTGCGACCCCCGATAGTGGTATCGTCTGGAAACGAGGGACAGCTCCAGTCTCTGATTTCACTTAGGTAAATATAACGTCGTTAAGATAACCATTTCCTTTCAATGCGACGCTCTGCTTTTGCTCTTATTAAAGAATCAAAATAAGTGCTTAAAGGACTTTTATGTGACTAATAAAGTTTGAGATGCTTGTTTGATTTTTTATGTCTTACGTTTTAAAAATACTTAATTCGCAAACATTAATTAACCGTTTAAAGGGCCACTGCGATAGTAGTAACTTATACGTGATTACTGTAATTTATTTCTCTTTTCGCAATTACCTTAAAATGTTTACATTCATCGACGATTCGAAAGTTCCACTTTAAAAATTGAGAATTCCACTATCGTTGTGTTGCCAGCGTAAAGAATATTTTTGAAAAAAGGTCACATCATAAATAACGTTGACATAAAGCCGCCCACGCGTGCCTTATTACGGCTGTCCGCTTGTCCGTTCGTTACCAGCATTGTGCCCGTGAATGCGAGATTAGCCACACCGCGCGTGATTGACTATTTAAACTTCGAATTCTGAGTGACGCGTTCCTGAACCGCTTCGATTCACAATTTTCGTCTTCTTTTTCCAAAACCCGTTTCTGCGAGGCATAGATTAATGTAGGAACTAATGAATCACTATATTTAAATCAACAACATTAATAAGAAAGATTCCACCGTGTTTTGAATAATATGCTGTCTCGCTATCTACTATTAGGTACAGAAGTAACCTGTTTGATTTCTCATAACAATTTGTTTTTATTTTATCGGAAAGCTCGCAACGCGGGAGTGTTGGACGCGTCGGGTGGCTGCCACCGGCGGGACTCGTTCTTGGCAATAATTTGGTCATCGCCCTGGCCTCATGTTGTGACCGACTAAACCGCTCGAAATAAAACCGAATCGACACGTAATTCAAACGCGGCGCCGAACCAGCGCTAATCTAACAGATAAGCCACACTAATTACCCGTAACCGCTCACTATTCATCTTACGGCGGCCATAACTCTGAAGTGTCATCGAAAAAGCGCGCTAAACAGGCCAACAGCAACGGCGCGTTCCAATTTCAAACCTCGTTATCGTCTCGAAAAAAGAACGCACCAAAAAGGAGAGACTACAAAAAGTATTTTTTGAATTTGGAATCGTACGTTCGGTAAACACTGGCCGGTGGAATGGCCAGTGCGTGGTATTTAGAAGCATTGTTACAGCCCCCGGGCTGATAGTTACGAGTCATCTCCCGTCAATTAATATTGTTTAATGTACAACTCTAAATCGTGGCGGCGTATTAGAGGAGTTAGGGAGGACAGTCATGTCGATGGACGATAGCAGACTTTGTGTCGACGAGAACAACTGCTTAGCGGCATTAGGTTTAACTTAAAATGTTTGTTCAAAGCTCTGTTTAGAACCCGGCATATAATTAAGTATAACCCAAAGGAAATCATTTGGCGAAGTTACGGTTATGATTGGAGTTACTCACGCTAAGCCATGTCGTAAAGAAGCTAAGTTTAAAACTTTAAAAAGAAGTTATATGTGGATATTGCGGATAACGGTGTGGGTTAAAGTAGTAGAACTACCCGACTATCCTGAATATGTATAATATGGTATTTAACGCTACTAGGAATAATATGTCAATGTCCAGGTGACAAGAACCACCAACATCACTCTGTATTTAATTCAAGAATTATTTATTACACGCGAAAATCTTTGCCAGCACAAAATTACTGTTGATTTATTAACGTTCCTAGATTGTTGCTGGCAACACCGCAACTTCGGCTAGCTAGGTGTTTTATATTCTGAGCCGTTTTTAAAAAGGATGTCGGACATTTTGGAACACAATAAACGGTCAAATTAGCGAGCGTGCGAATTAGCACTGAATCCAAAGTGCGCAATTAAGGCGCGTCTACAAAGAGCCAATTCGAAAATGAACAGCGATATTCAAATTGAAAAAGGAACGCGCGGCGAATAAAACAATGAGAGTTCGGTACCTGCCCTCGGGTATGTTCGACTCCGGTCGGTATGCGCGCCCAGTCCGACGCATCTAGAGTTCGAATCCAAATTCAAATTCGAAAATGGAATGGAACAGCAAAATTTAAATAACAAATTAGTGGGTGCGTTTATAAAGCGCGTCGGCTATAGACTGATTTGTATTGATTTCAATGTTGGCATTATGCTAAAATACAGTTTTTTGTGAAACAAGGTGTCTTCGGAATTACAAGCCTACCTATAATGGATGGTTCACGGCCACGTCTTACTTTATTTTTAAAGCAAAGTTTCTATATCATTGACGTGATAATTAACTTGTACTTCAGTATTATCGTATACTTATATATTTATTCAAGAAAAATACCTTCTATGCGTTTACTTAATATTCGTCGTGTACGACTAGGTAAGTGCGTGTCGCATTATCTATAATACGACTTTCACTGATGAATGTATTTTTATTCTAATGTCAGTGTAAAATTGTAATCTTTTATTTTATATCACTTTTACTATTACCCTACTGTTGTATTTAAATCCATTGATACTCAGGAAAAGCTCAATATTCGCTTAAAATTGAATAAAGTTTAAGTTCATCGTAAAGCTCGCGGCTCGCGGAAGCTCCCGACGGCTGCGTAAATTTTACTCCCACAAAACAGGTCTCATAATTATATTACTTGTATTATACGCTTTTATTCAGTAGGTATTCAGCTTAAAAATTCATTCAGGGTAGATGAACAACATAAAAGTATAATATCTCTAAATTCTCAACATTGTTGTCATCACAGTGACTATAATAAAATATTTATCTACTTTTATTCCATAAAATTAATCAACGTTAGAATACACTTTAGAGGCGGAAAAGGTTTTTTTTTACAAAATGATGATGGAGCTCGATGACGTTCCACCGCTTTTTCAACTAAAATAATGGCCACTTGTAATCGCCATATCGCATTAAAAACGTAAATGAGCTAGTCCCACCAGTTTATATCAAAACCAATATATCATTCAGCATACATAAACATATATATCACTATTATATAACTCGGCTAATTTATCTGCTCACGGCGGCAGAGGCAATGACCGTTTTAAGTGACATTTATCTGTTACCGAAATGGACTTCCATATTTGAAATTAGAAAACGAATTCAAATCGAGAAAGGCGCGTTCTTTTTTAGGTACGTAGCTTGTTTAATCTACGTTGAGTAATGGACGTAGCAGTTTTTCGGAAAATATATAGTTTAATCATTAGAGGAGTTTTTCCTGTTTGTATAGGTTGTACTTAGCTACGTAATGTGCAACTTGCTATCTTAATGTCTAGTTAGTGGCATAACTTCCTTAACAGGCCGTAACTTAACACTTTCGCGGCATTATTGCCAGTCCTAAAAATTCAAAAACAGAACTCACGTAGGAAATGTTATCTCTGAACGCGACGGTACTAATGGCGGGGCATTTTCCAACACTTAAAACATAAAATCGAGTCGTGTTTATCGTGAAATGTGAACAGAATTACCTATACAATACTGGTATTATCTTTACTGTTCAAGTAAGTGCCAATAATAAGTTTAATGCGCTAAAAACGGTCGCAACGCCCGCGGATCGCCGCCATCTTAGAAATATAAAAAAATAACTTCAAACAAACCTCGTATAATTTAATTAATCGTATTAAAATGTTTTTGTTTAATGTTTGAAATTGTCGTGCGCACATTTGGTCCATTTTACGAGGTTTAAAGTAGATTTTGGGAACTCTTGCCAAATATTTATTACGATACAACCATTGAGAGACGCATTCGACACCTCTAAGTCTATGTACTTATATACTTGACACTTTTACGATTTTTACAGGCAAGCTTGCGCGCGAACTTGTTGGCTCAATTGTTCAAGATTTATGATAGGTACCTACGTTCTGATGTGTTGACGAAATGTGACCGTTCCCAAACCGAGGTTTAAATGTCGAACAAGGGAAATTACAAGTCCATAAATGGTCGAAAACTTAAGCCGGTTTTGAATTTCAGAATTCCCGATAAATATTAAGTTCAACCTTTTACATCGTTGTAATCGGGGTCTTCTACTAATTCACTACTAACTATTAATTCACTCTTGTGTAAAAGACAAAAATGACTATTTACGCATGACTTTTTAACAATAATTCTTTGGACCTACACATCTGAATGTGACTCACAACAAAGCATGTAGGGCCGATAATTTTCACAATATCTACTACGCTACGCATTAGTCAAGTATTTTAGTCAAAATATGCGTTTACTAAACACGTGTTATCAATCCAAAATTACTGGGCCACCGGGACCATTATCGGCGATTACTGTTAGCAGACCAAAATGATAACATATCGGATATATCATAAACTTTACGATATGCTAGTCCATGACAATGCTTGGACAAGGCTTGTGTAAATATAATTTCGGACACCGATATTGTTTTTAGGCAATTCAGATATTCATACTTTTATGATCGTATTTTTATTAATTTTTGACGGACAACATTACCTTTTGCCGCGATGCGGTCTAGGAATTAAAAATAACATAATTGCCATCGACCGACTGCATGCAATAATTAATTACAATGTACCTAAACTGCAATTATTAAATTTAATGGTAGTGTTACTTATGATTTGAATATGTAGAATAATAATTATAAATATTATTTATTGCACCACTACATAAGTTTACTTTTTACTAAAACTTATAAACAGTTGATGCGAACAACAGGTGATCTTATCTCTTTTAAGCGATCTCTTCCAGATGCTACTATTACTTATTTACTTAAACTTTACAGTATATTTATTAACAGTTATCTTATTGGCATTAATCTTAACTTGAAAAACTGCAAACCCTTAATATCGTCATTTCTTTAAGGATTATATATATAAATAGGTAAGGTAAGATTTATTTGCTTAAATAATTTTATTAGAGACATTTTATCAGACCGTTTTAGTTTCAGTATACATACATACAACGTTCGATTATTTTTAAATTCTATATTATACCTATATCTGCATAGACAATATACATCTATATACGTAGATTTAAATAAAGTAAACTCATCTAAGTAAGTGATCTCAAAATCTCCACTTATCCTACTCCACCAATTTTTATTATAGCATTTACTGATCTGGTTTCAACTGATTATTGTTCGGTCTGTGATATCATTTTTTAAATCGGTTAGGTATATTCTTGGCCCGTATCTAAGGATTATAAGGTATCATATTTTTAAATTTACTAAATATTTAATTCCGGATAAGTTTTATACCTGACATTATTTCGAAGTGTCTTTTAATATAAATTCACGGGTATTTATTTATTACTATCATAGTTCCTAAATTGTTCGATCACTATCATCATCAGCCGAAAGACGTCCACTGCTGGACATAGGCCTCTAATTATTTAGAATATTTTTAATACCGAATAGCTCTAATTTATTTTTAACTCATTCCGTCTAATCTTTTTACTTTATATGTATAACTACCTACTTCATCATTACACTAGGTATCTCTTTTTATCGACGGTTTATCCTTTCTATGCTTGGCATAGGTCTTATACATTACTTAAATACCTAGTATAAAAAATTAATTTCTACACATTTTTCTTTATTATCATTTTTATTTTGATTTCGTAGATGAGTACAGCATGTAACTATGTTTTTACTTTCGTTAATTTGATGAATAGATACGTTGAGATACCACAATCAGCTGATGTTGACTAATAGACCTAGAACCTCGTATAAAAAAGACGAGGTGTATTTAAAAACACCTTACACAAATCGTCTAGTCCTAAACGAAGCAAAGCTTTTACTATGGGTACTAGGCAACGATATACGTACTTATATAGATTTATAAATATTTAAATACATATAAAACATCCAAGACTCAGGAACAATTATGCATGCTCATCGCGCGAATAAATGTTCTGACCGGGAATCGAACCCGGAACCACCAGCTTCGTAAACTGATCAACTAAGTTATTGAAATGTTAGATTAATTCAGAGCGCGTTTATTTTTTATTCCATAGAGCGGTTAATTAAATTAAAGTATTTAATCATTATGTAAACTGTGTACCTAAAGGTTTAAAAATGAACTTATGGAATCAACAGTTGCTCATTTCGAATGAACAATGTATAGCGTACAATTTTTAATTACTTAGTTACATCCTTTGAGTTGGGTACTAACGATATTTTTGTAATTTTTGTTTCAATTTAGAAATACCCGTAAGTGTACGCCATTTCATACATTGCTTTGTGGAAATATTGTTTCTGCAGAATAAATATTTTATTTAGATTAATAATAATACATTACTACATATGTGTTTTCACTTCATTCACTTTGTATATATTATACAAGTAGGATTTAAAATGGAGGTAGGAATGCTTACTGGGTTTATGCTAATAATAGGTAAGACAGGATAACTAAAAGAGGATAGGAGTAGTTAATTTGTTTTTATCATCTAGATGCTGTATGTAAGTATTAAGTAGTCTTTTCTTTGTCCAATTTATATATTTATATTCACCTCATTTTGTATTCTAGTAATTTATCTATTTATTTATTTTTTCGAAATCCAGATTATTATTTTGTCACGATTAAAATTAAATATGAACGTATTTTATGTAATATAATATTAGTATGGCGAGTCACCGACGGTACTGGCTGAAAATCAGCGCTGTAGGTGTCTGACACCTCAGCATAATGCTGAGCCAGTGCCCGGTTCATGTGTAGGTTTTCTTGTGTTTTAATTTGTGTGTCTTCTGTGTCTGTTAATAAATGATTCTTTCTATCCCGACGTAGTAATAGGTTGGACTTTGACCGACGCGACGGCTTGGTGCATGTTGGTTTATGTTTAGTTCCTTTGGGCACTCATTACATTGTTTTCATATATTATATAATATATTTAGAAGATATGTATATATTCATATTCATTTATTCGTAATTATTGATATTACATGTCAGGGTTTTATACTACAACATTAATAAATTGGTATTTCTCAAAAAGAAATATATAATAATAATATAATATTGAGGGGACAATCTTACACAAATCGACCTAGTCCCAAACTAAGCAAAGCTTGCACTATGGGTACTAGACGACGATATACATACACTTATATAGATAAATACATACTTAAATACATAGAAAACATCCAAGGCCCAAGAACAAATATCCGTGAAAAATGCACAAATAAATGCCCTGGCCGGGATTCGAACCCGGGACCTCTAGCTTCGGGGGTAGAGTCACTACCAACTAGGCTAAACAGGCCGTCGATTGATTGTGTGTCTGTGTTGTATTGTGTGTTGTTGTCTGTGTATATTAATAATTATGCTTAATATTTTCATTTCGCACTGTTGCACCGCAGGGGCCCATATAACTATACTTAACTGAACTGTTTCAAGTATTTACTTTAAAACTAATTATTATTTTAGTGTCATAATATAACTCATTGATTCAAAAAAGTAATTGTTAATGTTTCTAGAATTTTTTTAGTTACTTTTCTTGCAACACCTTAGTCTATGTTTATCAAAATATTTTTTATCAATCCTATATTGCATAAGGTATAATACCTGTGTAAGACGAGTAACTCATTTAACTGTTTATATGTGCCATTATTGTGTTTTTATTTTTATTTAATGCCTTGGGTTCATATTTCATATTTAATAAACAATAAATTCGTTCTCATCACACAAATAAATGCCCTGACTGGGGTTCGAACTTGGGACCACACGTTTTGTAGGCAAAGTCACTATCAACTCGGCTGAAGTGGTTATCTAAAGTAAAGTGGTCCACAATTTTATATAGAAAACTCCCGTGAGTTTGAGACATATTAAATATAATGAAACGGGTCACTCACGTCTTAAAGGTCGATAGGTGCTCATGATTAAGGTCCGCGAACCGGTCTGAAACATGTCGAGCGATATTCGACCTTTAAGACGTGAGTGACCCGTTTCATTATATTTAATATAGTGGTCCAGCTTATATTATATTATGTGGCGTTAGGAACTTCTCATAACTCCACAATACCAGCTGAGCCACCTACCTTTTCAATTGTTTTATATACGAGTACTTTCTATTGAGCCATACTATAGAAGTTCCTATAAATTACCATGTAGGTATACAAACTTTGAATTAACCTCTTATTATTATCATTGATAACCGGGCCACAATTAAGCATTTTCAAGTACACACACATAGGCATCGGTAGGTAGGTAAATAAATATATACCACAAGTATAAATTGATAAACATCTACTTATATAATGTTTTAATATAATTAATTGTATAATTTCATGTGTTGATAATAATTTATTTACTTGTATGCTTGTATTTAACTGGACTATTAGTTTTTTATTTAAAAAATATTATAAATAATATAAAGTCTTAAAATAGTTTATAATGAATTTATAGTGTGTTTCATGCTTTATATACAGATTTGTAGAAGTGTTATACATACACTAGGTAGGTAGACACGCATGTATAACTGATCATCTCATATCATAATTCCTAAGATTTATTACTCTATACTTGTATTTATAACCGTTGTTAATACTGCCAAATCTTTACACATTTTACTCTTGTATTTG
The DNA here is from genome assembly GCA_905163555.1 of Notocelia uddmanniana. NCBI lineage: Eukaryota > Metazoa > Arthropoda > Insecta > Lepidoptera > Tortricidae > Notocelia > Notocelia uddmanniana. The sequence continues at coordinate 22,322,763 of LR991070.1, read as the reverse complement.
TGGTGCAATAAAGAATATTATTATTATAAATACGTATCTAGTTCAGTATTACAGGTAAGCCTACCAAATAATAAATGAGCTACAATATGCAATTTAAACACTGAATTTATTAAATTAAGATACTTTAGTTCTATGGTTATTCTTATAAAAAAGAAAAACATTATCTTAGCGGTAATTAGGTAGGCACATACTTTTTTATTATACTTAATTTTTATGTTACGTCTATAAAAAGTTCCTAAGCTAGATTGTAACTGTGTTACTTTGATTGTATTAAAACATCAGCCATTACGTGTGTGGTCAAATACGACGTTTTACGATCTCATAAAATCTCATGACACTCGCTCCAATATTATGATAAGCTGATTGTAATGTCGTTTCCGTACGCTATCTACCGAATAAAATAATAACAGGTGTACGATTCAATGCATTCTACGTTTAACAACTTTTTTCTATTAACGCCGATTTCAGTCAAAAAAATTTAATTTTGACGCCGATTCAAGAGGGCGGAATAAATCTAATTGAAAATCTGAATTTATTTGGATAGTTGTAATTTAAATTGGTAGGTATAGGTATGATGGTAAAATAGGAACTTCACTGTTATAATCTTTTTATAAATGTTATATATATTATTAGTTATATACATCGTGATGTTTTCGCGTTTAACTGAGAAAAATAATTCATATTTCACTAATGTCAATAATGTATTGTCATTATTAATGTTTTTATTGCTTTTGTCTCTTAATATTACTTTATTAATTTCAAAGCCATAAATTATAACCTTTATTGTTTGTAACATTTTCAGACCTTTCAAGTATTGTACTGCCGTGGTAATTTAACAATAAAAGGGACACATAACTATTCAAAGTAAAGGATTAAAAACAATGGGACGACAAAACTTTGAATAGTCCCAAAAAAATCCGTTAGTGCATCTTTGTGGTATCAAAGGACGTTTTTTCTGTCATTGTCAATTGAATTTTATTGTTGGTTTCTCAGATAGGCCCTTTTATGCCCAACCGTGCGTTTAAAGCTGCTTGTACCCAGCCCCATGGAGCCAAGAGAGCAGCTAACAAAAGCCCCCCGCTGCACACAATTTTATCTCCTTTTATTCACGGTCCCAGCTATGACCTCGCGTGCTACGGAACCTGACTTTAACAATTCCGTTTAAAATGCCTACTTACTTTTACGGCTAGGTTTTTTAATGAACCCGACGCATCAGTTTTAACGACGCGCGAGATACTTTATTATGTTGATTACGTTATCGTCACTTAATTACGCTTGAAATGTATTTCATCTTCCCATGCCTCGTTACGTATTCCTAACGCGCGTCACTTGTTAAAACAGTTCACCGGCGTGGCCATGCTTAATGTGCCTCAACATGTCTCAATACTGATTTAAGTTCCTGCTTCTTACATTTGTTAAACATGACGGAAATCGTACTAGGTTTTATGTGATTGTTTCTAGTGAAGTCTACTATGCGTACTGGGAGTTTATTGTTTGTTGTGAACATTATCAAGCTTGGTATCTAGGCTGTCGACTCAGCGCTATCAGCTGACAGGGTTCAGTTGGTACATACCCTAGGCTGAGCCATGAAAGCTCGGCCCGAGCCCGGGTGCAAGGCTCCGCTGGCCACAACGAACGTTTTTCGTCACGGGCCCCGACACAACACACAAGCACGTGCACACATACACAACAGACACCGTCACAGCGGCCCGCTAGCTCACTAGTGTCATACTGCACTCGCGACGGTTGACTTGAATTGTTCGATCACGGGACGCGTGGCCGAGCGAGGCGCGGGGAAGCGGGAGGCCCGACGCGCTCGGCAGTCTAGCGGACACTGGCGCGGCCGGCGCGAGCGGGGCCGACGCCGGGGCGTGGCGGCCCGCCCGGCGCGTCGCCTCCAATCGGCGCGCCCGCCGACCCTCCGCGCCCGCCGACCCTCTCGCCGCGCCGCCGCCTCACTCCGCGCCGCCGCGCCGACAGAGACGGTCGCGCGCACTTTTTTCTCGCCTCAATTGCAAGTTTCCTTCGGATTTTCTGTAGCTAATCAAAATCGCTGTCCTCTCGTACGGAACGCGTGTGACGCCGATGTGCATGATCCTCGGAATGTAATGTTTTCTTTTGGTATGAATTTTGGAAAACAGGATAAACAAGAAGTGTAGGGTAGACCAGGTACGCATGCGTCGTCTCACATGTAGGCAGAAGTGGTTAATGTGAAAACTTTGTGACCGCGACCCATTCATTTCATGAACGAGTATTTCCGTTATTAAATAGGTATGTTGTTTTGGGTAGTCCTGGAACAACTGGATTTGGAATAACTAGTTGCATACTTGGCTACACAAATCAGTTTTGATAAAAAATCTTCCATTAATTACGGAGTCCATGTCAAGGTTCCAATATTGTCACAGTGTCTACCTAGGAACCTGTAAATAAATAAATAAATACGATAAAATTACTCCATCAAGCACGCCTACTTAAATTTAAAGTACTAAGGTTCTAATCTCTACTCTAAACTACAAAAACTTTTTGTTGAGTATAATAATTAAAATGTCAAGTTAAGTAGAAAATATTTAGCCATATGGTGTATCGGTAGAGATAAATATACTTGATAAACGTGAGGTTCAAAACTATTACAAACTTAAGGAAACTCCCATGAAAATGAATTAGTACCGATAGAACCGCTACTTTCAACATTTTATTTGACTGTACTTATACAGGCTAATATTAGGCTTTTATAATTTCAACGCACTGAAGCGCTATTATGATTATATTTATAATTACCGTAGGCGATACGAACATTGGTAGTTTGTATTTATTTTTTGCAGCCTTACCTGAGTGGGTAAGTTCAACGTAAGAAAATAACCTAGTTAGGTCACAAATTATTAAAATATTTTTATACTGCACCGTAGCTCATAAGTGGTTTTGGTGATTAGTATAAATACTGCATATTGGAATACAGTGTTATACCAGGCACATTTAATCAGTATAAATTGTGGATAAAAATAATTGCTTGAGAGCTAGTCTTGCCGCTGGAAAAGATATATAAAAATAAGATTTATAAATTGAAAACAAGAATACCCGATAATCTGTCATAATGTTAAAAATACTTATTATAGGTGTTACACAAAATCATAAATTTTAGCATTTAAGTCAGTCAGAAATCGATAATATAAATAAAATCTATACCTACGCTTTATGAAATTCTTGACATATAATCCTTAGGTCATATCATCTTTAAAAAAAATTAGAGTTTTTCTTACGGAAAACCTTTATTTTCCAATAACCAAAAAAATAGGATGCTATCTGTGATTTCACAAAAAATATCAGTAGTTACTCATAAATAAGAGTCATTATGAAAACTTACTAATGTTTGTAACCTAATAATCACTTCGCAAATGATAAATTTCGCCTAAGTTTAATTTCCCATAATGTTCTTTTTTTTCGAGATTATATCGATTATTATACACATAAACTTAATGGGCTCTATATACGTACGTAGGTAGGAACTATTTGAAAGTCCTCAGTTTCTACGTTTAGGATTCAAAACTTATGCGCATTGAAAAGGTATGCGAAAAATCGTTAATCCATATGAAATGACACTAGTATTTACCGCGATTATTACTATTAAAGTAGAAAACGATTCACATAGATTATATCGCGCATTTCTATATCATAAATCTATTTATATCATATATTTTCATATACTTTTCAGTGACATGGTATGTACCTAGCTGTTAGTAACGATGATATATTTAAAATTTAAAGTAATTTTTGCAGAAATTGCGAAGCGTCTGGTTGACGTAACTGGTGACCGAAGAGCTGGCGGTTTCCTCGCTCAACGTATCAGCATTGCGATACAGCGAGGAAATGCCGCCAGCATCCTCGGTACAATGCCTCAAGGGCCCGTTTTAGATTTAAGTTAGTTTTAATTTTCTTTATATTATTTTGGTTAAGTATTCTTGTATATATTTTCGTTGTACATAAATGAATGATTATCTTTTAAGTAATATATTTAAACTTATTTGGGTAAGGACCTAATTTTTGTACCGTAGTTAAAGGCTTTTAATTCGTCTACAATTTAATTGATTCCGTTGTGACACGTAATTTTTTTATACAATAGGTAACTTTCGTTTTGGAAGAGATCGCTCTTTAACGATAAGACCACATGTTGTTTACCTCTGTCTCACTGTGCTATGTTTGAGAAAGAGTATTTGTATTGTATTTCGTGTCACAACGGAATCAATGAAATTGTAGACATATTAAAATAATTTGGTCCTGACCCATTTATAATATTGATTAATGCTTGGCTGGAACAATAGATGTCAACTTAGCAAAAAAAAAAATTTCACGTCAGACCCGTTTACTATTTTAAAACTATGTGCAAAGCACTAGAGTTTAAAGTATTTATTATAGAATTTAAGGAGCTGTTCTAATCAGTAATCAAGTTGCCCTTTCACTTACAAGCAAGCAAGAAAAATAAGCTAATAAGATATTACTCATAACAAAAATTCATCATCATCATCATGTCAGCCGAATGACGTCCACTGCTGGACATAGGCCTCCCCCAAAGACTTCCACAATGACCGGTCCTGCGCCTCCCGCATCCAGCGGACACACGCGACCCTTACCAGGTCATCAGTCCACAAAAATTACCTTACGTTAATTAGGTAATGTTCTACTATGTTTAGTCAGGCTTAAATTGTTTTGGACCGAAACCTTTTTTCTTTTTTTATACTATGACGGTGGCAAACAAGCTTACGGCCTGATGCCTGATGGTAAGCAGACACCGTAGCCTATGGACACTTGCGACTCCAGAGGAATCACAAGTGCGTTGCCGACCCTTTATTGACTTGGGGATGCGCTGTGTTGAGAGTGAGGGACCCGCAGATGTCTCCAGCTGTCAAGCTAGAGACATATGCAGGCCTCCCACTCCCAACACAGCGCATCCTCGGGAGCTCTGGCGACCTTACTCACCACCAGGAACACAACACCACATACCTACCTCGGGGGCAAAAAAAAAAAAACAAATTAGTAACATCTAAGTAACTGTAAAACCCGCAAAAATGAGCGCGGTCTCGCCGACATACTGTTTTATTAGTTTGTCGAGTAAATTGATACAAAACTGGGACCTAACTAGAGTTTCTTGGCTCAGGTCTCAGGGTCAGATCGTGATAAGGATATTTATTGTAATGCATCTAAACTTATAAAGCTGAAGAGTTTGTTTGTTTGTACGCGCTAATCTCAGGAACTACTGATTCGAATTGAAAAATGATTTCTGTGTTTGATTGTCCATTTATCGAGGAAGGCTTTAGGTAATATGTATATAACATCACACTGCTACCAATAGAAGCGAAGACGCGGACGAAGTCGCGGGCAACAGCTAGTATTTAATAAAAAAAATACTGAGCCAATTGAAATTAAATAAGGTATATTTTAACAAAGTTTAGTTTTCCTGTGTTTCACGATGGGCCAGTATTCCATTCCATTCGTGATATTTGGCAGAAGGGGACATTCCACTTTCATGTATCAAAATGAGCATGATAAAGGCGTCAAATGAAATAATTCTGAAAAGAAGACCACTACCGAGAAGAAACGCTGGAATAAACTCGACAGTCGGCCATTTTCTCCCAAAAATAAGCTTATTACAATGATAATACGTACTTAACTCGAGGAAAAAAAATTACATGCATTAGTTAAATAAGAAAACAATCGAAACTACTTAGTTCTAAATTAGATACATACAGGGCGAAAATAATGGAAATTACTTCCTCTAAACTATACCTAAATTAAATCGTTTAATATGCTTTCTTCGGTTAGAAGGTCAGATGGCAATCGCTTTCATAAAAAAATAGTGCCTACGCCAATTCTTGGGATTAGGAAGCGGACCCCAGGCATCCTTCAAGATGCAACTGTACTGGGAATTACGCTAGGAGGATGATGATGAATAATGATTCTTGCAAAAAATTTGAACAAAGCTGGGATATGTCCACCACCACCATCATATCAGCCCTTGGTCGTCCACTGCTGGACATAGGCCTCCCCCAATATCATGGGGGGTAAATGCCATAATCGCCACGCTTGGCATGAGGGTTGGCGATCGTAGTATATCCACCGGACTCCAATAGGTATATATATTATATGGATATGTCCTGGATATGGATATTCGGTCAAAAATCATCTAGCGAATACGGAGCGTTTCTATACATTAAATTCTTAATAGGGGAATTCTAAATTACAATAGAAAGAAATAATAAAAGAGGTAGTGTGCCTAAATTAAAATTGACAAACTCTCCTTTATTAATTTGGTTAATAATGGCTAACCAACCCAACTAACCAATAACTAATGGCTAACTATTACCAAGTTATTGAACTTCAAAGTGTGATGTCAATGCCCTTAGATCGTTACCTAAAAGATGGAAAAGTGTCAACTAAATAGCTTGGTTATGCAGCCCGGTTTTTTGACAGCTCCATACTTGACGGCTACATATATAAATAACTGCTTTGTTACCGGCGATCTGGAAATTATTGCCCGGCCTGCCTAGGTATCAAGTGAATTTAAGATAGTAGGCTGATGAAGAAGACAAGTAAATAGTAAGTAACTAAATGAAAACGTGCAGAACTCCACAGACAAGGTAAGAACAAGCTGAATTATCGACTAATTAATGACTAGTTACGAGTGTGGCTATGATATCGATGGTAGGCTATGGTAAATTAGGAAAATTCTATAATACCTAATGCGTCTTATTACTTACATAAACGAACTATTTTTTTTATAAATAATAAATATATTTTTTTTATAAATATTGGGGGACAATATTACACAAATCGACCTAGTCCCAAACTAAGCAAAACTTGTACTATGGGTACTAGACAACGATATACATAATTATATAGATAAACACATACTTAAATATATTATAAACATGTTATGCTTGGTTGTCCTTGAAATGTAAATTTAATTTTGTTTTCATTAAGCTAGTTAAAATATGTTTAGTAACACTAATAATGCCCTGGCCGGGATTCGAACCCGGGACCTCTAGCTTCGGAGGCAGTGTAGGCTAAACAGGCCGTCAAAAATCAATCATTATTTTACGAATAGTATCTCACTCAACTGATTTACCGTCGATCCGTCCAAAAAACGTATCGGGTCGATAGGCCGGTTAGCGACCAGCTAATTTGGTGTGCCGGTTTGTGATCACTTAATAAAGAGTAAATTGATGAACTGAAAAGATATTTTTTGCTGGATTCCCATTCAATAACAACCATATAAAATCAATAAACGCAATGTTTCTTTAGGGTCTGTAATAATATTTATTTTCTTTAATTGAAGAAACCTTGTCCTTCAGGTGGTCGCAAACTGACGCTGGTTATTTTAGCGTTTGCGACTAAGTCGGTGTGAGGTTAAAGTTCATATACCCCACTAACTTCCTGCCCCCTACGCTACACTAGGAGGGATACGCGAGCCATATCCGTCATTTTGCCCTAACACCTCCTCCCTAACGTAGCCAGCTCCTCCGAGTCCTTGCAGCAGAACTGCTGGCTGGAAAAGTCAGCTGAACTGAACTGAACTGAAACGTCATTTTTACGAAAACGTGTTCGTAAAACAATCTAACGCTGAAACTTTCCTCCAGCTGTGAATGAATTTCAAAAATATAATTTCCATTTTCAAGTGCAAGTTGCTTATTGCGTTTCATGTGTACAGGGGATCGTTGTATTTCAGTATTGATCAGTGTTTAAACCCCTCTGACTTCAGTCACTACGGTGGCACTGCCTTCGACCGGCATGCAAAACCACTGCAATTACAGTCTGGCCCGCCTATTAAGACATTTTTTAATTTCCTAGACTGATACTAGTTTCCTGGGGTGAGGTAAGGTAAAATTAACTGATACAAGAAGTCTGTAGGACTCAACTTAAATAAAGCTAGTGCTTGAAGCAAGAAGAGCACTTAAAACTTTTTTTAGAGTGGTTATTTTACGATTTCTAAAGGAAAATGTAAAAAAACAATACCTTTCCCCCTTCCCTTTATCCCCAAACTTCTGAAGTTTGCCAAGCGAGAAATTTGAAATGATAAATAAATGTAAAATGCATAATACATAATGCTAAACATTAATGTATTTTCCTTTACATCAATATACAATTTATTAGAAACTTTACATTATTAATGTAATATATTACAGAAAAATAGCCGTATCTCAATTATAAGTACCAAGAAGTTGGTGTAGGAGTCTACTGTAGAGGTCAAGTTATTATTTTGTACCACGCACCTCCACCATGTAAAGGCACTGAGCTACGGAGTTAAACAATAGATTTTTAAATATATCTTCTATTTAATCATGCACGTATAAGCACAACAACAACAACACACAACAACAACAACAGCTCTACAATACACACGACACAATACAATTGACTTTTCTTAACGACGATCACACGAATATAGTCTGAAGCCGTCAGCTATTTTTGTATTAGACAGAGACGGTTACTATTCTAAATTCAACTTTATACAACTGCCAGTGTCTGTTATGGAAGGAGATCTGTAAAGGTGTTTATACAATATACATTCTTTACTTATATAAAGCTAGTGCTTGAAGCAAGAAGAACTGAAAATGATTAAAGTCATTCTGCGTCTATGATACATAGGATAAAACAAAATCGACCGCACTAGTTTTCGTTGGCCCTCACTATATCGTCTATACTTTTGAGTTTGGCGTTATAAATATTATAAAAACTTTACGAGTAATCATAATAATTTTTGTACGTGAACTGTAATCGTCAGAAACGCACGACACATTTTATATCTAAATTTTATCCAATGGTACTTGTACTGTTTTTTTAATACCACGGTGGCAGACAAGCGTACGGTCCGCCTGATGGTAAGCGGTCACCGCAGCCTATACCGCATTACCGACCTCCTTTCTTGAAGAACCCCATACTGTAGCCCCTCGGGAAAACCTCGGCAGGGAGCTCATTTCACAACCGGAGAGCCTAAGGAAGAAAATTCCTCTGGAACCGTACCGTACGCGACCATTTAGGTTCTAAGGTGTGAGGATGAATGCCCTGCCGACGGGGAGCGGTGAGATGGTAGAAAGCGGCCGCGGGCATCATGTCGAACAGTTCTTCGGAGCGCAAACCATTATACAAGCGATGATAAGCAGACAGCCTATGGACGCTTGCGACTCCAGCAGAATCACAAGCGCGTTGCCGACCCTCTATTGACTTGAGGATTTGTTGTGTTGACAGCTGGATACATGCAGGTCCCTCACTCCCAACACAGCGCATCTTCGAGAGCTCTGGCGACCTTACCGCCAGGAACAAACACCACATACTTAAGGAGCAAGCAGTGGTGTTATTATTTATGGCTGCCGTCTTCTGTAAGGTGGATGCTTCCCCAGTTGGGCTGCTCCAAATGGGAGCGAGTTGACGTTCCGCTGCGCTGTACACTCATCACAAATTTAAGAGTTGGACTCTTGTCGGTGTAGCACTCTCCTTATGACTCTATCAAGGGCCACCTCCTTGATTTTCTTATACGACATGACTGCTAATTTTTACCTGACTGCGCCAGAAGGAGGGTTATGTTTTTCGAGAGTATGTATGTATAATTGATTGGCACGCTCTGCGGCCTGAACGGCTCGATGGATTTTAGCTTGAGAGGTGTCGTTAGATTCGTATTTACTGTGAGAGTGACACTGGGTATATCGAAATAAAATTAAATATAAAATGGCGGATTTTTGACGCCAAACTCAAATGTTTGGCATGCGAGTGTACAGCCCGACCGGCTCGATGGATTTCAGCCTCAAGGTGTCGTTAGATTCGTATTAATTGTGTGTGTATTAATGATGGTAGTTTATTGGTATGGAACTCCAAAAGCAGACGGGTTTTTTAATATATATTTTAATTTCTCTTGTTCTTTTATTTGTTTGATGTACCTAACTTATCCCTGTGCTAGCTAATTTAGCGCTGTGCCCTACCTCTCCGAAAAATGATCCAATCAGCAAAAACTTCTAAGTAGAAGTAGAAGTGGTTTTTAAACGATTCCATTACATAATGGGCGGGGCCTGCGACATGCAACCTGCATACGTAATGACTGCAACTACATTATACGTATCAGTGTAGTGGACATAATTAACGTAGGACAAGGGAAATTAGCACTTACGTGTATGACATAAAGACTAGCATGCAGTTTTTGACTCAGCCTGAAGTTGTTTGTGAAAATAATCCATTCATTGCTATTTTATTAAACCAAAAAGTAAGGTTTGGTATTTTCTTTAGCGCTAAATCTTCTTACCGGCCATTCAGTTTTTGGAAATTTTGAATTTTTATAAAGAAATCGTTAGAGCTACCGATCTCATAACCACTAGGTAGTAATTACTTGGCTTAGAAAAGTAACAGTTTCAGTTGCAATTACTCCACTCGCCATATAACACGGCATACACATACTTTCAACTAATCATTAAGCGGCCGAAATTTTAAAAAGGCACAGATATAGGGGCAGTGAGTACTTTTTCACTCCTTTCGCTGTCGAGACCCTTGGTCCGTGGGATCTCAGTACCCATTCGCTCTTCAAAGATCTAAGCGCTTGGTTGACTCCACTGGTGACCGAAGAGCTGGCAGCTTCCTTGCACAACTCATTAGCGTTGCAATACAACGCGGAAAAGCTGCCAGCATCCTCGGCACCATGCCTAAGTCCAACCTTTTGAACATGTTTTAGGTTTTTTTTTTAATTTAGTATTAAATTTACAGTTAATTACCTAACTATAAACTAAAATAAAACAAAACTAAGTAATCATTAAATAATGTATGTCCAATCGTACTTAAATATGCTTTCAAGATATAAACTCATAAAATAAGACAAGACGTTAAAATTAATTTCTAAGTCTCATTTAAAATTCATAGTGTTTCTTTAATTCGAAACGGTACTAATTAATTTACAATATCGTGGTTGTAAATGACATATGTGGTATTATTTCTGCCGCCGTATTTTACCATTTGATGACGTTTTAGTGTCTATATCCTGATAGTATATGTTCGTATGTATATTAAATATGTTTACATCGTCTAGCTCTGACTTTATGGTTGCGTGTTCTATCATTTGCACTTCAACATTTTTCATTTTTTTTCAGGAAACAAAGAACGTACACGTGTCGTATATGAGCTAAATTTATACATATACGCTAAATGGTGTTATTAAATACACCTGTATCGTAAAATAACAACAGAGTTGCGTAACATGCAATAGATTTTTTTTAGAAAAATTACTCTAGTATAGTATAGTGATCATTTTTATTACTTGCAATCAAAGTATATCAATGAATTAATTATACATATAAATAAATGTTGAACTCCACAATAAATTTTCAACTCTATATTAATTCGTTTATTAATCAAGGCAACGGACGGATCTGCGTTGTCGAGTTTAGCTTCAGCGATACTACTAGCGCCATCTGTCGCCGAGTAGCGGAACTAAAGGAGAGTTTCTGACAAATTGTTGTAATTTGCTCACGTTGTTACTTTTGGAATAACTGTTGTATTGTATTAAGTATTTTAAAACACAATTACAGAAACGCTATTTTATTGGATCTATTTAGGACGAAGAATAAGACATTTTATTTCTAGTGGCTGTTTGAGTGCCCAACTAGTATTAAAAAATGATTACAATGATAACGTTTTATTTTTGAAATATCTAAATTCTCACTTCTCCGAAGAAAAATTTATCTTGGTTATATTCCATGGAAACTATAAAATCTCATAATTTAGGTTCACTAATGTTCTGCATAACATTTCTTCATAAAAGATTAATTTCGCTTACATTAAGTTTTTTTCCCCTTAATTACCTCATCTTTTTCTGAAACCGAAAAACTTTTGCGATTTTTATAAAACAACCATAACCTAACCTAATGGAATCTGATACGATGTATTTTTTAATTAAAGTCTCGAAAAGCTGCTTTGGTCGTTTAGGAAATTAAACTTATGGGAAATGAAATAAATTCCAAAAATAGTTCACCCATATGAATTGACACCCATAATTTATAATTCGTTGACAACTCAGTGACATTTGTGTCGCACTGAAAAATGGTACAATTTATGCCAGATATTTTTAAATTAAATACGATCGCATAATCCCTTATCCTACAGGACAGATTTCAAACAGCCCACACGTGAAACAGTTGGTACCAATGACGTAAACAAAGTCGTAATTGACTAGAGCTTGTATTAAGAAGAGACGTTTTTCTTCTGAGCGTGAATTAAACCTATTCCACGGAGATTAACGGCGCTGCTCCGCTTAAATTAGAAATTAAAAATAAGGAAGCTTGTTGTTTCTGAGAAGTTGCTGACATGTTGTAAAGCTAATCAAAGATTTACACGGTTTTTTGATACGTGTGATTCTTCTGTCGGCTGTACTGTAGGATCACTTTAAATTGGAAAAAAGCAAGGAATAGACAAGTTTTATTTAGTAGTGCTTTAAGAACAGCCGCCGCGATAATTACTTCAGATTATGGATCACGAACCGGTCTGAAACATGTCGAGCGATATACGGCCTTAAAGACGTTTCATTATATTTCAATATGTCTGAAACTCACGGGAGTTTTCTATATAGAATTACATAGATAAATGTTACTTATTTTTATTTTGGCGTATATTTTGCCCTAAAGGTTAACTAGTAGAGAAGGCTTTATTAGGTTAGGTCCGCCCTTTGTACAGTCAGCATCAAAAGTTGCTGACTGTACAAAGTTTTATTATATGCAATAAAGATTTATAAAAAAAAACACAGATCTTGTGCACTACACGACCATCAAGGTACATTGAAAATAAACTCAACAAAATAAAAAAATGCATTACATTTGCTAACGTTGTGCCAATTTGGTTGATATATAATATATAAACATAGCTCACATACAAAATTCCTATTAAATTGGCAATTTTTTAAAGCGCAGCCAAGTTACGGTAACCACATAAAAAAGGCATTTGCCACTTTACTAATATTCACGCAAGATAACGGCGACTTCAAATTAACTCGACCTCCAAACTCCGACTATAATTATAACAAGAATTTTCAAAGTCGAATTCAACATGACACCCTAGGCCCCAGGAGAAGGATAAATTATATGATATCATAACCTTGATTATTTGTTTAATTTTCTCGCAATCGAAGTGAAAAGCAGATGTATAACTCATGTATAATACTCATTTTATCCTCTACTTTATATCGACCCTTGCCTGCGGCTCGGGTCGATAAATTGTCTCGGATAAAATGGCTTGTTTTATGCAATCTCAATTAACTATTTTATTTGCTAAGGTTTTGGAACATATTGGTCTTCCAAAACATCATCGACTTATCCACGAATTGCTATTTCCCGGGCACTGCAATAATGTGCTATTGTTGTCTCGAACTATAATTAATAATAATTTATTATAGAAACAATACATGTTTAATTTAAACAATTAGAAATATAACACTAAAACTAACTACAATTGTACAATTGTGTTGATTTAAAAAAATATATATTACCTACTAATAGTCGTTCTGACTTTTTGACTTCTTTCAAAAAGGTTAGACTACAGCGCGAACCCTTGACCCGATCGTCTTTGTTTTAGGCTCAAATTGTAGCCGACTAAATTGTCCAGAGGAATTTTTATCAAAATTTTGATATCATTCTTCGTTTCCAAAATATCGAGTGCCAAAATGAAAAAATCGGAGGAAATTGATTTTTTTTTTCACTATTTCGGCCAAAACTTTTTTCGTTCTGGACTTTCTCAAATAATTCTCTTTGCATCTTACACATCTCATAAATACGCGTCTTTTGAGCCCTGTTTGAATATCATACCTTCACAACTCTCTGAAATATAAGGGGATCGCACTATTTCGTGAAATGGGACCCTATACTGGAGCGAACGAAAAGACATTTCCAATGTCAAAAATACAGCTCACGGGGTGGGGATCTTCCGTTATCTATAAAAAATTTGAAGCTATAAATACCTAATGAGCTTTTCGACTACAATTCAAAATTTATTTACGAGAATATTCAAGAGGTGCCCATATAAAAAATTCAGGGTATTAATAACGTTAACAAATTAGAATTACGTTATGAGATACCTGAGCTAATATGGACTAAAAATGAATACCTTTTATCCCGTTGGGGAAAAAAACCTAACCTAACGTACACGATGAATATGTACCTGCATAGGACAGAAATTTTATAAAAAATAATTGTTTATTCACACACATTAAGTAAGTATTCACAGATTTAGTCCGTGTCTCTTCCTACAAGTAAGCGTTCAGACGCGGAGAGAACTGCGATACAAAACTTATAACATTCCTACATATATACGTAGGTAACTATTGCAAGCAAGTACTTACGTGAACATGTATTGTTGTAGTCTCATGTGACTCGACTCGACTACATGTATTAGCAAACACTACTATGACGCTACATGTAAATATTATGTGATCCCATTTTTAATGAAAAATAAATAAAAAATATTGGTAAGTAATATTTATATTACAATCAATACTAATGTATTAATTAATAGGTACAATCAGATTGAAACACTTACATCAATTATAGTAGTGAAAATCAGTTGTAAAATAACTTGGAATAGAATAAGCATTTATTTATTTATTTATTTATTTTTATATTTAGGTACCTCTAAAGCCTCTAAATACAGTAGAATGTATATTTAATACGAGTAGCTTGTTTGACGATAATCCACATGGGCGTTTCACGGAGCTACTTACAACAAATTATCTAAACGATTTACGTCTGCAATATTGCTATTTATATCCACCACCACCATATCAGCCAAAGGACGGCCACTGCTGGACATAGGCCTCCCCCAAATTCTCAAATTCACGGTGGGTATTTGCCATAATCGCCACGCTTGGCATGCGGGTTGGCGATCGCAGTATCTCCACCGTACTCCGGGGATGCTGCTGCCCATCTTCGTCGTAGTTTCGTCGTCTTGGTCGTAGTTTTAGGACATACCCGGGTCCTATTTATATATCAAGGGTAAAAATTTGGTGATTTGGCACAAGCCTGCCTCGACGCTAGAGGCCCTCGAAACGGCTCTTACGCATTGACACTTGGTTATGACGGTAATAGTTTATTATGCTTTGGTGGAGTCGAAATTAAGGTACAGCATTAAATTTTGGGGCAACAGTTACCGTTACAACATCTAGTCCGCCTTCGTGGGCCGTGGCCCAGAAAAGAGCCATCAGAATCATGGCCCGCATATGGCAAACTACATCTTGTAAAACGTATTTTTCTGAGTTACAGATCCTTACTGTTCCAAGTCTATATATACTGAAAACATTGTTATTTATTGGTAACGTTAACAAAAAATGTTAGTCTTAAACTAAAAGATAATAATAATCATTATAAAAAGGAAAACAAAAACTATATATACTTGTACTTCTTGGTGATTTAATCAAGCACCTGAACTATATTGAGACACTGGAAGACAGACTGAAGCGCCTAGCAACAAGGAGAAAGGACTTACCACGAATATTTACAACCAAACTCAAAGTTCTCAAGCACTCTTCAGGATGCCAAGCTATTGGTCTTTTTAATAAACTACCCGCTGAATTAAAATGCATTTCTAATTTAAATATATTTAAAACTAATCCAAAGGCATTTTTGTTGAAGAAGTGTTTCTACTCGATTGAGGAGCTTTTGTCAGCACAGGGTTAAAGTGTAAATTTGTTTGACATGGCAATTAAAATTATATATTAGAATTATGAGATTATTTTTAAATTATGAACATATTATTTTCAAATTGTATTTTAAATTAAATTATGTTATGTTATAAGTAGTATTGTATTTTAAATTAATCGAGTTTGTGCTATGTTATGTTATTGATTGTGTGTGTGATTCCTTTAATTTAACTGTTTGTATTTATTATAATTTCTTTACTTTAGTACATTCAACATTATTATTATTTTAAATTATTATGTTCACACACAATGTATATTATTATGTGAATAAATGACTATGACTATGACTATGACACGTCACACACAAATTATCGAATCAACAGTTGTTTGGGAAAATACTCGTAAATATATTTTCTGTTTTAATCGTGAAATACTGCGTACGTAGTTGTCATACAATTTATTGTTTACGTATATTCACATAAGGATTCTGTTGGTACCTTTTCTTTGTCTTTTGGATCAAATGTTTCAGAGATTTTGAAGTTAGAAATTGTAGTAGAATTTTGTGGTGCGATAAGTGTCAACTATTAGGCGTTAATGTGTCAATTTGCCAATCATTAGTACTTTTATTCGTTTACCTAAGTTTACCTTACACCGTTCCTGTTCCGCTTCACAAATAATAGTCACGAGCATTTTACGGCGGCTGAAGTAGAAAATGCAATGACAATCCAAGCTTAGTATATTACTAAATTTGATAGGCATTAAAATACTAGGTTTAGTACAATACTTAGCTACCGGGCTACATTTGCGATTTGTTCCTAGAATAGGTAACTCAGTTTTACAACCTTTTAACTTTAATATCTGCAGAACAAGCGGTTTGTTTTTCGCACATTAGATACTTAAATGCCGTTTTACTGCGCCAGGTTAAAAGGCCATAAACGAACGGTTAAATTGAAATAGCGGATGAGCTTGTACGTATTAAGGATAATGATTATTGCAGACATTACTGTTATGAATTTACTTTTGGTTTACTGATTGAATTATAATTAAGTACAGTAGAAGTAAGTCCGATTTCGTAGCCACAAATAGTCTTACGTTCGCGCGTGCGGTCTTACGCGTACGAGGGCTGTTTGATAAGTATCTGAAGTAACGCCGAAAATCGTAACAAATCTATATAAAGCATTATTATTATGTTAAACAATTTCATTTTAGCTGGATATAACGAGTCTAATATTTATTTATAGCATTGGGGCAAAAAATCAGGGCTCGTTTGTGAAACCCATGAAAATACTCTATTACGAACTTTATTAGTCTAGTTAAGGCTTGCCATTATTGTCCACTTAGCTGTCTTTTTTTAATTTTGGGCATAATTATTGTCTATAAGGTTAACGCCAGCGATTAAGGCTACTGAGTTGGTAATACAGCTGTTATTTAAAAAAATAAGTCATCTATAACTTTTTCCGTATGGACAGATGATATCGTCTGATTTAAGAAAATACTTTGTTCCATTATTATGGGTGATTTTACCATTAGTAAGTGGTTCTGGACACATCATATGCATTTATAATATTTGAAATTTATTATTCTTCCATACACGCGAAAAAATATTAAAAATTTTTGCGTTAATATCATAGTATAGCAGCGGACACTTCATTTACCAAAAACTACATATTTTCTACCTTCATGGGCATTTACTCATTTCATCTTTGGTGTATAAACCCATTTTTGTACTTCTGTGTATACTGATCGATTAGAGAGTCACTAATACTAAGAATTTAAGCTATATTATTTCCAAAAATTTAGCTTTAAATCATTCAAACACGCTGCTGATTAATTTACTCTTCGATTCTTTGCTCAATTGTATGAAAATGCGGCAACCAAAATACAAAATCATTTTCATAAAAAAATCCTTAACCAAAATAATCTAATTTTATTTTTTCAATATGTTTATTAATGAAGCTAACTCTTGCAATGGAACAAACTACGCGATGTCATATCTCTTATTTAATTTTTTTACCGGTTCTAAAAAACGTAATTTTTTATACTCTTTGATAGGGGTGCCTTTACCGTTAAAAATATCTATTATTTGAAATATTACCTAAGTGAAACCATTCTTTATTGCAAGATAAAAGTCCAACAAAAAAATATCCAAGTGGGTTTCAGCTTTAGTTGCAGGTTTCGTATCAAATACTTAGCGGTTCGTGGCGGTATGATATGAAATTTCCACCATTTTCACGTCATGATCAAGAGTCTAATGTAGATAGTCATATATTATCCATTTAAATTGGCGGTAAATAGGCAATGAATGACATGGCATACTTACTTTTAATATAATTTAGGCACAAACGGGTCATATCGGGTATACTTATCAAACAACCCTCGTAAATAAAGATATGGATGATGCACTGATATACAGATATATATATATATATAGCTTTGTTAACATCACGTCGGTCGCAAACAAGCGAACGGCTCGCCAGCGTAAGCGTTCACCGCAGCCTATGGACGCCTGCAACTCCAGGAGTATCACATGCTCGTTGCCAACCCATTAAAAATGATGTAATACACTCCTTTTTTGAAGAATCCCATATTGTAGGCCCTCGAGAAAACCTCAGCATCAGCAAAGAGCTCATTCCATAACCGGAGCGTCCGAGGGAGGAAATTCCTCTGAAACCGTACCGTAGGTACGCCACCATTTAGGTTCTAAGTTATGAAACAATAGTACAAACGTATTTACCTACGGGTGTGACACAGTCATACAAGATAGCTCTCCCTAAAACCTCTTCCTAAAAGCCTTATCCTAATTGGAATCTTCCTGGCTCTGCTCACGTAGGAACACTTGAACAATTTCATTTCTGGGCCACTTCGTACCTTGTCACAGCGACAATAATATGAGATCTCTAGCAGCCTTCATATTGATTTTCACTGTGACAAGGTACGAAGTGACCCGGAAATCAAATGCCTCGATTGTACGTTAGTCAAACATACTTGATGCACCAGCCCACCTGGGTAAGTATCTCCGCATTTACTGCAACCGCACCGCAGTCATAATAAAACTACTCCTATCGTTTTCCCTAGTTTCCTAGAGGATTGATTCCATTTAGGTACCTAATCTCAAGATACGGTGTAGGCACTAGTTTTGCCAAATCGATTACCTGGGAAAACTAGACTTGTTAGGATAAGCCCGGTCTCCTCACGATGTTCTCTTTCAGTGAAAAGCTACTGTGAATCAAATGGGATTTCGTGGATTCGTATTTTTGAAAATTCAAGTGGTACCCGTTGTCGAACCACGACCAAAACCTCTAGATTAAAGCTCGAAAGGCGCGGAGCGGGCGCGGCGCGGTGCGGGGCGGAGGCGATTTGCATTTTTGATCTTTCCGAAACTATCGACTGTCGATTACTGCTTTATATGTCACACACGCCGCCTCCGCTCTACCGCTCCCGAATACCGCGCGGTGTTTTGGTGCGGCGTGCCCCGGACCGCGTTTGCTTTACCTACCGCAAAATCGCCTCTGCCCTGCAACGACGCTGCGTTATGCAATACTATTCTGTGGCTGCGCCGCGCTCTGTGCGTTTCCTTTAAACCGGACTTCTTGAGTCACCGAAAAAATAGCAACATTTCATCGATAGCAAACGGTGTGTTATTGGCTCCTACTTTGCATAGTCTGCAACGGTAGGTACTAATTTAGGAATTAAACTTTTAAGTGAATTAAAAGACTACTCAGTCTGATTGGAGGTGCAGCCACGCGATCGCGGTGAAGACACATTGCCTGCGGACATAATACGTTGTGAATTAGTCGGAGGCAATCTATGACTCTAATCTAAGGGCTAATAATATACATCGTTGATAGACTACGACAGTGGCAAGCAAATACAGGGCACGCCTGATGAATCAGAAACTTTATTGATAAAATGTCATACCTAATAAATGTATGGCATTTATTTTTTGAACCGTGAGATCGTCGAGAAGACAGTACGATTGCCAGTTTTGCAAATATCATACTTTACACGTTATACAAGTGAAATTTAATGGTTTTTTAAAGCCTGACCGTATTGTAAACATTTTCGTACACACCTTTAAAGTCCTTAATTTTGATATCCGACCCCTTTAAAAAAAACTCACATTAATGAGCATAAAATCTGCCATTTTGGTTTAAATAAAAATATATGTACCCAGTGACACTCGCACCATCAACGCATCTAATGACGGTTCGGTTGAGCTGTTGATTAGTTACGAGGAGACATAGGAACAGACATATATACAGGTCAAACACATAACCTTTCTTTAGTAGCCACAGATGGAGACAAATTCAGCTTCCTCGCTCTCAACACAGCGCATCCTCTGAGTCTCTGGCGACGTCACCAGTCACCACCAGGAACAACACCACATACCTACCGAGTATGTAGATGGTTTGCGGTTTATATGCAAAAATACAACATAAACTCATAGCTTCCTTGGAGGTCGAAATTGAACCACGTCCGCAGGGAGTACCCAAAGTTACCCTACACGTGACCGTGGGTGGTGCTAAAAGTGCAACAAAACTGGCTACCGTACTGTCTTCTCGAAGACCTCACGGTTCAAAAATAAATGCCAAACGATTAAGATACTCGTAACATAGCTTCCGAGACAGAAACTTTTCTTCGGTGCATCTTAGAGAATCGTTGAAGAACTTTTTTGCCTTAACACTTATCGTATTAAGGCCCAAAGGCTTTAATCAATAAAATTTATAGTCAGTTACACTTTGCTACTAGTATGTAAAACTTTGCAACCAGTAGGCACATATCTATTTTTAGCTGTCTGACTGTGGGGTATGCAAATCCATAGACCCAACAGCTATAAAACGGGGCGGGCCATATCGCCAACTTAACGAAAAATGCGTTATTTGCAGACATAAAATCATAATTATTAAGTTTTATGCACCTTACCTCAACGAAATACGGTGCACAATTGTATACATATTTGTAAATGCGTTTAGAATTACTCCATTCTGTGGACTGCAGGGCTCCACAGTCGTAATTACAGCCTCGCTGTACGCTCACTGACTTAAAGGACTCAAATTAAACGTTATAAACACCTAATAGGAGTTTAATTCTATATACTGACGTTATAAACGTTTTCGAGGAAGTTGAGCAGAACTTCGGCTATCGTTCGTTTGAAATCAGCTTTAGCGTTACAATATTTTATGATACGGTGAAAAATTATTTTGGGATTGCGTGATTTTGCAGCATTATTTTATTTTATTTTGTAGGTGTAGTAGTTCCCTGTGTAGTGCCGGGTTAGGATAACACCAGGGGGTATATATATACATACAAGGTATATAAGATCTAGAAGTTTCTTTTCATGGATGTCGTAAAGACGACTGAGAACCGGGTTGAAGTGTGTTATGGACGATCACATTTTATTCATCTTTAAACCATGTAATCGCTAAAGGTGTTAATAGAATTGAATTTCTTGTATTCTGTCTACCCGTTTTGGTAATACAGACGTGAGTTTATAGTCGATATTTACTAACAGACGTGATCTGTTTGGTCTGGCCCATCGGAAGATCAGCTCTTTCTATCAGATAGTGGATGGCTTGCATAGAGCTATCAGAAAAAATATAAAAATGTAGAACTATTTATTTCAAAAGGAAAAAATTATATTACATTTCCTTATTGGAAAAGTTGCGAAATCTCTATATAATATGTATGATCGATTATGTGGGCATTATTCCCTGAAACGGCCCATTTTTACAGCATATATTGATGAAAGAAGAAGAAAAACATTTATTTGTTGTAAATGAAATCTCATGAAAAACATAAATGTATACTTTTTTCTTTGCACCTTTCATAAATCTCTGTTTAGCCCAATGGTTGGCTGGTAGAGAATGCCATTTGGCATTAAGCCCGCCATTTGTACAATTATATTTTGTGCAATAAAGTTTAAATAAATAAATAAATGTGAAAAAAAGAGCCAAGTTCAATATTAAGAATACGCGCTGGCTCCAAACGGTTCGTGTAAAATAACACACGGCTGCTGTCCGCCAGTTCCTGGGGTGAACTTGGCTGGACACGCTGCCGCGTGTCTAGATAAAGAGGTACACAAAAAATAACAGAAGTGGGTATACACCAAAAAAGGTTGTCATCAGCCTATGCCAAGACTGGTGTATCGTAACGCTAATTTTCAGGACAACCAACAAAGTGAATATAGTTTAGTAAAGATCAGTAAAATCTGTCAGTAAATCACCGGGCACATCACTCGCCGGCGCTAGCTCTAGCAGCTCGTAAATTTGCCCGCTCAAAATATTGGGCCGTGGCAAAAAACGAGCATCTGGGGCACTCGGGCGCAGGCGGTTCTAAACATTTGACGTAGTAGCTATTTGGACAAATTGACTGTAATTTTCATTTAATAAATAAATATTATGGAACAATGTTTTGCACAAATCGAACTAGTCCCATAGTAAGCTAGCTCAATAAGGCCTGTGTTGTGGGTACTAGACGACGATATATTTAATCTAGACACGCGGCAGCACACTGGCTGTGTGCGCACTGCAGCGGACTGAGGTAGCGGCCGCCGCGGCGGCCAGTTGTACACTATGACAATCCTAACAATCATTCAAACACACGCGGTCTTGATTGTGTCAGTTTACAAACGGCCGCCACCGCAGGCCGCTGCAGTGTGTGGTACGCTTAACGGTTCCATCTCAGAAAAGGTGCTGCTGCTGGCATGATGGAAAACGCTGATCTTCCGATGGGACCATCAGGTGATTTCACGGTGTAACACACTTATAAAATAAAAATATACGAGTACCTAATGAAACTGTAAAAATAAATCCTTTAAAAAACTGATTGATATTTACTTTTTTATATTTTAAATTAAAAAAAATACTTACACTCTTTGAACGCGACTTTAACTGTCTATACCACAGACCACTTAACCTAAGTTAAGTGGTCATTGGTCTATACTAACGCCAATATGACACTATGCAGTAGTGGATAATTTAACGACGTGCTTAAGATAAGTTAGAGATTAATATCGTGTGAGATGTGTGGATCTGTGATGACTACGTTTGCAGCTACTGATAAAGGGTCAGTGGTCAGATCAAAAGTCAGTGCTCAAAGTAGTTTTTGTGTGGATTTCCATACACCTCTGGGGTGTAGTCCACACTCCCTCTACCTTGTCCTCCATCAACATCCAAGATTGCCAGGCAAGTGGACACTATCCTCAACCACCAACCACTGCCTGGCAAACCAACAAAACTTGTTCCTTAGGTATGTGGTGTTGTGTTTCTGGTGGTGACTACGGTCGCCAGAGCTCCTGAAGGACCTGCATATGTCTCTAGCTGTCAACACAACGAATCATCAAGTCGATAAGGGCTCGGCAACGCGCTTGCGCAAGCGTCCATAGGCTACGGTGGCTTCCCATCAGGCAGGCCGTAAGCTTGCTTACCACCGTCGTTGTATAAAAAAAGAAACAGTTTGAGAGCCATTGGTAAACTAATTTGAAGTGTTCCCCGTCACCAAATTCCAAGAAATGCCGCATCCCTTTTGAAAGCTAAGGTATGTGCGCTCGCGCAGCTCGGTCTTGTCACGGAGTTCGATCTTTCAAGTTGATACGTTTTGGTGACCAATAAATTATATTCTAAGGCAAAACGCAGTATTAAATATTTAATTGAAAAAATAAGCGGCCAAGTGGGTGTCGGGCCACGCGTAATGTAGGGTTCCATAGATGTCCAACTGTGACATTATGCGGAATTAAAACTTCGAAAACTTAACAACATATTTAAGTAATCGATGGAAATTGTATGTATGTTTGCTTTTTCAGAGTACATTTCCTAAGATCGGCTATTACTCGTAAACTAGTAATGTCAAAAAATGGTAAAACAATGCTCATTATTTTATAACAAGCTTTCTAACAATACCCAAAACAATGGAACTTGAAGGAATAAAATGGATCCCCGTTTACATGTAGGGGAGCTAACCTAAAATAATGTTAATTTTTTTTTACTAAAAATAGGATTGCTCTTGTCCGGTATCTAGCCAGGGGGCAAAGATGAGGCCGACGATGAAGCGCGAGCTCACCCAGAAGATACCTATTCACAGGTTTATATGAACTCGGAAATACAGGCGCCGGCAGAGAATTCCAAACCTTAGGCGACTTTATGATTTTGCGGGGCGGGAACGATATGTCATAGGTATTTTGCTCTTTGACGTGAATTTACCGATGTGAGACTTCCTCACTTGACGAAATACTGTCAGTAATACGTTTGCGCAGTAGTAATACCATGCGCAGAAGTGGGGCAGTACTGCATTACTATCGGTTGACACTGACAGCTCATATCGTACCGCCCCCGCATCGACAAGTCAGGAAGGCGCCTTAGAAGTGCGCATTATAAAAGATGATACAAAGCGCTTGGTTTGATTTACCCAAAATTTTACAATATATATATGCATATACAGGGTGTGGCCTGTAATAGGAGCAATAAATTTAAAGGACGCTTCCTTAGAGCATCTGCAGTAACCTCTTGTGGCCAAAAAAAAAATTATCTTTTTGCAATTGGGAGAAATTTTGATTTAAAGTTATGACCTCCAAGTAATGGATCTTGGCACCCAGAGATTATAGCGCGGCAGTCAATGCTGATTTTGAGGTTGCTTCAAGTTATGACTCATAATCGTTGTCGCATTTTTGGTTTGAAAGAATATTTTTTTTAATTTTTTTTAATATTTTTTTAGTGTTTTTTGAATAAATTGTTATTAGTAAGCTACATATAAAAAATGCTTTTTTTTTCAATTAAAATCATTTGGAAATAATTGCTGGAGAGCTCAATAGTGTACCGTTTAATTTTTTGCTCCTATTACAGGCTACACCCTGTATATAGTTATCTTAGAAACCTAACGAAAGCTAAAACTACTTATAATAATTACTAGTTAGTGAGTTAAAAAAGATAATGAACAAAATAAAAAAATAAAATAAAAAAAACAAGCCATACAATACTAACAAAAACGAGTCAAAAGGTAATCTCGCATACCTACTCACAATTTGGTTATATAGGCTCCTGAGACCATACAAAAATACAGTCAATTTTGACATGTTTGACTCAATTCCGAATATAATATTGAATTTATTTGTTCTAAAATCAAACGAAACGAAAACAAATGCAACTTTGTCACTTCAAAGTTTGATTTATTTTCCATTATCCATTTTTGGTCCTTTATATAGGACACGGGATTTCGGGAGGATCAGGTAACATAACAGCAATTCAATCACATGTTTGAGCAAGCGAAGCGTAGCTCATTCTTAGGCGACAAATGTATATCGTTTGAGTTCGTACTCCTTCTCGACGCTTCAACCGAGCATGCTCAAATTTTGCATGTCGACAGGTGACATCATGACAATGGTTTAAAAAAAAAGGACATACCACGGAGGAATAATCACCGAAAAACTGAATTTCCGTATATTTCGATACTAAGCGAGTACCTAACTGTCAGCGAGTTTGAGGCCGGCTAGACGCGCTCAGCTCAACATTTGCAACCAGCAAACTGCATTGCATACCTAGTTCATTCTTAAATACTTTCATTTTCATTTCATCACACACACACACACACACACACATGCGCGCGCACACAGACCCACACGCGCACGCACACACACACTCACACTTGTTTTAACTTACGAATTGTTAGGTTAATCATTCATTTCACGTGTACGAGTACGCGGTTACTGTATCCACAATAACTAACTTTAAGGAAGAGCGGGGTCTCCTACTACAAGTATATAATACTTACTTGGAGATTCTAGCCACATCATAATTACCTGTTATTGTAACCAAATAAATGTATTTTCATTTTCATTTTCATTTTTTCATTTCATAGAAAACACCCAAGACTCTGATGCGAGTGGCGCAGGACCGGTCATTGTGGAAGTTTTTGGGGGTGGCCTATGTCCAGCAGTGGACGTCATTCGGCTGACATGATGATGATGATCCAAGACTCCGAAATATTCATGCTGATCACACAATATTATTAGCCTTACCTAGATAATGATGGCTTTCTTTTGCGATATTAAAGAAAGATGCCACGATTTTGGTGCTTTAGGGAAATTGATACGTGTTATTTAAATGAATATGAGATTTTGATTTTCTATAAGTAGCACAATATTTTTTTCTGCATGACATCCGTTTGGAAAATTTGATAACTGTACAAGGAATCTTGAATTAATACTTATTGATATAAGGTATTCAGTAGTAGTAGTTAAAGGGTCCCTTTACACGGTTAATATTATCACAATTCTGGTTTTTATTTATTTTGATTCTTAGTTGTCACACTACACCGGCCACTTTACTAATAAGTGCGGCTAACCGGACAGTGCGTACATAGCCTAATACTACAGTAATACGGTCGACAACTGTCCATTCTGGGGGTGTACTCCGAAATTCGAAATCCGAACTTCGTATGGTGCCCTCCCTTTCACTCTCCTGTCATACACTATATGAGTGAAAGGGACGGCACCATACGAAGTTCGGATTTCGAATTTCGGAGTAGACCCCCAGTAATGAACTCGACTGTACCACCCTATTCAAGCCTTTGGGAGCTACTCCAATGTTCCACTACATCCATGCAGCAGGCACTTACCAATGCTGGTGAGATGCCAGCATGGGTATATGGGGCCTTTTCGAGATTTGAACCCAAGACCGTCAGCTTCGTAGGCCGGTTTTTACCCAGTAGCTAAACCATGTAGCAGTAGCAGTCATCATCCGGATTCGTCTCGTTTACGACAATTCGCAGAACTATATGACGTTCTATGACATCACCGAGAAGATATTTCTGGCACAGCAAAAAATTACTAAGGCCCAGTTAGTAAACTCATTTACTAAATTATAGGTATTTAGGTGTGTTATTGGATTAGAATACATACATAATTGAAATACATAATGGTTCATTGTTCAAAAACAGATAAATTACATTGCTCGAGATTCCATCAGAGGCCTAACTACGCTGAGCCTGTATCTGCTTCTGCTAGTGCGTTTAACAATGATATGAAAATTATGAAGTTAATCTTTTAATCTTAAATAATAAATATTTGATGTGGACACACACAAATCGACCTAGTCCCAAACAAACCAAAGTATGTACTAGGCGAAGATATACTTACTCCCTCGTATATATTTATTTATTTGATCGTATGGCATTTACTTACGAACCGTGAGATCTTCGAGAAGACAAGTACAGTTGCCAGTGTTTGTCGCACTTTTAACACCACCCAGGGGTCACGTGTAGCCCGTGTAGGGTAACGGTGGGTACTCGGACGTGGTGCAACTTCGACCCCCCTTTGTCAAGTGAGTGGGCAACTTGACTGTTAGAAGTTCTCAAGCCGCCCGAAGGCCTCTAACTTAGCTCAACGACTGCTGTCGTAGACAGCAGCCGGGCTCAACGGCTTAACGTCCCATCTAAAGCACGAGAGCGCTCAGTTAGTAACCACTCAAAGCGGTCACCCATCCAAGAACTGACCTGCGCCCACATTGCTTAACCTCGCATACCGCACGTGGTAGGCGGGTGCCGCTGGGCCACGAGCGCTCTCGTATATAGATAGATATTTTCTTAAATATGTAGAAAGATTGGTAAAATAGCATCTTTAAAACTGGGACCTATAGTTAGAAGTGGCACTGAAATTAAATTTCATGTGGTCTGCCTACCCCTTATAGGAATATGCTGCGTTTCTGTATGTATATTACAGGCATTTAAAAAAACAGATGTATAATGTACCTACTAGGGTTACCGAGGCTTTGCGGCCTACTCACAGGATAAAGTAGTATTATAGGATTATGAGTGATAAATATTTTATTACGACTCAACGTTTCTGCAGTTATACGGGCAGTTTTATCGAATGTTAACACGTTTGCGCGATAAAACATCTATTAAAGTGAACACAAGGTTTAAACCATGTATATTTGTGACAGCGTGGGTTTTCTAGTACTCGTCATAAAATTTTGTACAAAATTAGTGTTTCAGGATCAACATCCTGCGATAGTCTGCGATCCATACCAATCTAATATTTCTCTGTTTGTCAGGTCAGGATATATGTTACCTACATGTTGACAAGCCTTGTAGAAATTGTAAGTAAATACTTCACAAATTAATGCGGTGGCATCAAGTAGGTACCTACTATTAAAAATACTTTCCACGGGTCAGCTGAAATTCAATGTTTTGTCCGTCGCAATTATAATAATTATAGATCTTTTTTAGTTCTCACGGTCGAAAAGGTTTATCAAGCTGGGCCATTAAATACGTCTATACTAATATTATAAAGCTGAAGAGTTTGTTTATTTGTTTGTTTGTTTGAACGCGCTAATCTCAGGAACTACTGGTTCGAATTGAAAAATTATTTTTGTGTTGGATAGTCCATGTATCGAAGAAGGCTTTCGGCGAAGTCGCGGGCATTAGCTAGTATTTAATATTTATGAATTATAAAAATAATTAATGTACAATCTAATCAATACGGTCAGTGATGTTTATTCGCGGTACCTAAGTATGTTTTGTGTGTATCAAGGCACTTTATAAAAAAATGCTATGCTGCCTAATTATACATACATATATGTTCGCCGTGGAATTTATTGCTTTTTTTTCATTTCGGGCGGGTAATCCTTGTTTATTGATTTTCTCGCAATCGATTTGAAAAGTGAGTAGTGTTATATAGAGTCTATAATCAGAACTCTGGTCTAAAAGCCGCATTACCCTTCCAAATAGTTTTAACGTAATGATACTCGTGGTAATAGGGCTTAAATTAGACCCTAATTATACACAATCTACTATTCAACATTTTTTGACAAGGGTCAAACTTTTTTCATTGTACTACAGTGTTACAGTAAATCCATTTTTAAAATGAACGCCGGTCTACAGTGTTACCGCGCACATCTGACATACATAATACGAGTAGTCGTAAGTTTAATATACAGGAACTCGCATATTGAAACAATTTTACCAGCAGAAGGGCGTTCATTTAAAAAAATAGTTTTTATCTAAACATCTTAGTGTTATTGTATGAATGGTTGGATGGTCACATACAAAATTAGCACCTGGGCGACCGAAAGCTCGGCAGCTTTCGAGATTTTCCCGGAGAGAGTTTTCCCCTATAAACCCCTGAAATGTAAATTTCATCGAAATCGTTAAAGCCGTTTCCGAGATCTTCGAAATATATACAAGAATTGCGAGTTTACAGATTTTAGATAGATGTATGATGTATATCTATTTTTTTCGTATGGCATTTATGGCAATCGTATGGCATTTATTTACTAACCGTGAGATCTTCGAGAAGACAAGTACGGTTGCCAGTTTATGTATATCTATAATAGCTCCAGGACCTTTTTGTACCAAGAATTCGAAGGACGGAAATACTCGAATTCCGTATGTTTAATTAGGAAGGCTTGTCCGTTTCATGGAATCCATCCGTCCGTTTAAGGCTTCGAATTATACTAGACATTTGTATTAAGAGGATTTTTATAAAGCAGAATTTAATACAGGAAAAATATTTTAGTACAAACAAATCGTGGGTATTCAACTATTAATAGCTGAATGCAGCATTAACTTTATAGTTGGTAACGACCCTGCCTACGAAGCTGATGGTGCAGGGTTCGAATCCCGGTCAGGGCATTTTTTTTTTTATACTACGTCGGTGGCAAACAAGCGTACGGCCCGCCTGATGGTAAGCGGTCACCGCAGCCTATCGACGCCTGCAACTCCTAGGGGTGTCACATGCGCGTTGCCGACCCTTTAAGAATTTATACACTCCTTTCTTGAAGAACCCCATATAAATTTGTGTGATGTAAGAAAGTGAAAGATGAAAAGTATTTATTTGTGTGATGGACACGAATCTTGAGTTTTGGATGTTCTCACTTACTTACTACGCTGGCCCAGAGCGACCCAATGTGGATCTTGGCCTCCAACACTAAGATACGCCACTGTGCTCTGTCCTGGGCAGCTTGTCGCCAATCAGAGTCGGCTGTTTGAAGCTGGAGAGATCTTTAGGGCTTCGTCTATCCACGATCCCTTGATCAGCCGATCGGGCGTCGACCATGTATTTCTTGGATGTTCTCCATGTGTTTATTTATTTATATAGGTAAGTGTGTATATCGTCGCCTATATAGTATCTATAGTAGATTGATTAGTTTATTGGGACTAGGTCGATTTGTGTACGTAAGATTGTCCATAAAAATATTTATTATTTACATTTACATGGTATTTTTCGAGCGCTCTGATTCTTATTCAGTAGAGTACCTACGTGAAGTCGAATAGTGCCCCGGAGTCCAATTGTTTACCTCAGACATTAAAGCAATCTTTTTGGAAATCACCACTTTTTTGATCTATCATATATCCCATAGTAAGCTCAATAAAATAAGGCTTGTGTTATGGGCAGGGAGCGAAACTTTGGTGCCGATGACAGACGTATGACGTCAAGCTACATACGGAGTGTTTTTGTATCTGGATTGTTGAAGGAATCGATTTTCATGATGAAAGGTTAACTTACAACAATATTTGTTCTAGTTGCGATTACAGGCATTATGCACAATTTGTATAAACGGCGGGAGATGCGAGATTTACTTTGTTCATAATGTACAGTATATGTACCTATGTAGGTATGTATTTAAATAAGAAGATGTGATGTTGTGTTTGAATTCAAAGCGTTCTGCTTATTTTTCGACAACCAAGGAAATTTAATTAGCTGTTTTTCATTTATCCGAAATAATATATTTTCTACAATTACTTACTTAGTAAAATATATTAATATGTAAGTACATTATTTTCAATATAAATAGTCATTAAACAAAAAATACATTACCATTATTGCATTATTAATAATAATTGGAGTGTCGCAATGTTGTTTATATAAAATCAACCTATATGTGAATTTGCGTCATAATGATGTCACCGGCACCAAAGTTTCACTTCCTGGTTATGGGTGTACTAGATGATGATAATGTTATGTATTTTTTTATTTATATAGGTAAGTACGGGTATATTCGCCTACATATATAGTATCCATAGTAGTTTGATTAGTTTATTGGGACTAGGTTGATTTGTATACGATTGTTCATAAAAATATTTATTATTAACATATGGTATTTTTAGCGCTCTAATTCTTATTCAGTAGGTACGTCAAGTCGAATAGTGCCCCAGATTTCTTTTTTTACCTTAACGCAATATTTTTATCGAAATGCACATACACCGTTTATTCATTTTAGCGCATATACAGGATGTGGCCTGTAATAGGAGCAAAAAATTAAACGGTACACTATTGAGCTCTCCAGCAATTATTTCCAAATGATTTTAATTGAAAAAAAAAGTGTTTTTTTTTTTTAATTTTTTTTCGCAAATGTAGCTTATCTGTATTTTTTTACTCTACTGGAGTGATATTAATAACAATTTATTCAAAAAAGACTAAAAATGTATTAAAAAAAATGCCAGAAATATTCTTCCAAACCAAATATGCGACAACGATTATGAGTCATAATTTGAAGCAACCTCAAAATCAGCATTGACTGCCGCGCTATAATCTCTGGGTGCCAAGATCCATTACTTGGAGGTCGTAACTTTAGATCAAAATTTCTCCCAATTGAAAAAAGTTAAAAAAATTGGACACAAGAGGTTACTGTAGATGCTCTAAGGAAGCGTCCTTTAAATTTATTGCTCCTATTACAGGTCACACCCTGTATAAAGATACATAGTGATCTAATCTTGGTGTGGCTAATTAAATAATCAAAGTACCTATCATACGTTTTTAACAGCACAAAGTTAATAAGCCTAATAAACCGAAGTATGCTTATAAATAGGTCCTTCGTTAAGGCACCTTTAACCTCAACTCAAAATTTTAAAATGACTCACTGAAATCACAGGCCGTGTGGGCGAGAATTCTAAGTATTTTATTCTAAACAATTCTATTTGATTGATGCGTCCGTTAAACTAATACTTTAACCTTTGCGGAATGCCTAACCGCTGACCACAAGGCTCCGTCGCGTCTACGATATTTACACCATAAAAAACCCAAAACTGACAATTGATGGCCTTATAATTGACATGTCATCCTCCGACTATATAGACTCTTTTTTCCCTCTTTATCTTTCCGAAGCACTCATTGCGTCTATTGTCAGTGGGTTTAGTCAAATAATACCCTTAAGAATTAATATAATAATTTTCGATATTTTAAATGGTGATTGATTATGGTGACTTTGCGATTCTCGCTTTGTGGAACAACACTTGGCGCCTTTGGTTTAAAACGCGTGTTATATTGTCTATGGTAAGGTTCTTTATTGTCGGGTGGTTATTTAGACGTGAGCCCCGTAATCGGGCGGCTCGTTTTTCTTTTTGATGCATTTTTGGGCTTGAGTGACGTCGTGTCATGTGACAGCCGCTGTCGTGTTATGGTCAGTGGAATGGGCGAGTTTTAAACGTCTTCATGCAATGTTTTACGTTACGTCAGCGATCAGAAATTTATAAACATTATGAAACAAGTACTACCTATGATAAAACGTCGTATGAATATATTTTAGTATTTCAATTTTATATTTCAATTCGAGTACTTATTTGTTGGAGACATTTTACTTTTAGATGAAAGAGAACGGTAATTTAGATTGCACGTTAAATGTAGTAAAATGTGGTATAAACTGCCTTCTAAATTGTCTATTGAAGAGAAGAATAATGTGCTACATTACATACATCAAATGCGAATACCACAGAAAAAAATGACAACATTCATAAGAACGCGCGAAATTACTATTGAGTTGGACATTAATACCAGTCACTTTATTCCATGAAATAAAAAAACGGAGTTTATTGATGTAATATAACCTAAGGCTCTAGCATATAGAGTTATGTAAATAATGTAGTTTTTACCAGCTGTTTATTGTAACATGACGTTAATGTACATAGTAAAACATTTATGCAAAATTGTTGCTCATTTTACCATTGATTCCACTGATGATATGTAGAATCAATGAAGAAAATAACTCGTGTCGAAGTAATCATTTTATGGGAAACGATTTGCAAGGATTATACGTACAAGTACTCGTATTCCGAGGGTTACTTTTATAATTACTTATTCCACGTAAAAGGTATCTTAGTAGTAATCGTATAGAGGAGGAAGAATTCCACTGAAGAAATGTTATAAGAATTTAAGTACAATAGTTGGAGTAAGACTACCAAAAATATGCTTTCCGCAGGCGGGATAAGCTTTACGACTGAAGCTACAGGTCATGTTGCGAATCCAACGCAATATGCCATACCTATTTTTTTTTTACCGAGTGTAACGAAGTTCTCCATTTCAGCTTTGGCAAAAATACTTTCGTATCCAGCCGGCGGATTTCCGGATTTCTCGCTGTTCTCCTTTACAGGTCGCATTTCTCAACCGCTTCTCGTAAAATTTTGTGAGCTGTTTTGCTAATTGTGTAGATTTTTTGTAGATGTCAGTTTATGGAACTTTTTAAAGTTGAAAAAAAAAACGCGAGGTCTACCTACAGCTCGCCGAGCCACTAGTTTTGTCATTTGGATTGATCTTTATTTCGATAATAAAATTAACTTTAGGGTCCTTTTCCCTTCACTAGCTCGAAAAGCCGTCTTTTGTCCTTTGAAACAAGCGGGTAAACACGCATTTTATCCACAAGTGGGGAAAGTATTTTGACCTTGGAGAGCGTTTGAATAGCTTTTGACAGATAACAAAACGTAAAACGCGCATAATAATGGTTCGTTTGATATCAATGATCATTAAATAAATAGTTTCAGAATTTAATACCAAAATTTCAAATTTAGCTTTATTTAATGATTTTAAGTCGTAAACCTTAAAATTCCATAACTAATTTTTTTTATAATGATATTGAATATAATTGTGAACGCACAAATTGAGTCGATGCAATTTCAAAACGCATCGTCAGAAATGTCATCATTGATAATGTCAAATTTTAGTTGACATACACAACTTCTCACCGACTCCGACTCACGTAAATATACACAACTTCCAGAGTTTTCTGTTATAATCACGTAAAAAATCAGTGATTCCAGTGATGAAGATCATGCCTGTGGAACTGTGTTTTATTGCATGTTGCACTTTCCTCGCTATAGTGAGGGGAAAAGTTTTGTGTTACACACGGGTGCAAAGTTGTATTTTACTTCTCGTGTGTTGAAACACTCGCTTCGCTCGTGGTTCTACTACAGAATCCTTTCGCTGGCTCGTGTTTCAATTCCACACTCGCGGGTAAAATACAACTTTGCACCCTTGTATAACAAATAACTATTTCTTTACTACACCCCTTTCCTGAGTCCTGCGCCAACCTCATCCGCTGTTTACTTGTCGGTCCATCGGGCCGATGGTTTGCCCACTGACTGTTTTGACGACCTAGTCCATTCAGTAACCTGTTTTGTCCATCTCCCATCGTTCCTTCTCAACAAGTGTCCTGCCCACCTCCACTTTAGTAAACCATTACGAGTACCAAACTCGTTGCGTAAACTTTATAAAACAAATTAAACAAACAAAACGTATCTCCGATCAGTTTTTTGTCGGTTCGTCTGTATCTCACATCTCGAGGGAGATGGATGACCGTACCTTTGGATTCAATTTAAAAACGTCACATGTTAATAATTTCTAAGAAACATTACGTCTTTTTAGTTTGAATGAAAGGAGGTAAGACCTTTGATGTGACGCGCTACAACGTCATATATGTGTTAGGATGTGTATGTTGTTTTGTCGTTTCTGACCTGACATGTTATTGGTAACCTTTGATACCGCGCACCACGACTTGTGTTACAGGCGGGGTGGCTAGAGGTTACGAATGTAACCGTCGAAGTGACTGGCCTTATCGGGCTGGATATTTTGAGCCTTGGTCGATTTCATTTGGGCATTGTTTTTATACAGATAAGGGACAAATGGATATTAAAAAAAAAACCCGCTATAACCATATAGGTAATAACACTTGTTACATAAGCGTGATCGTATTTTTTATTCAATTCATAATCATAACATTTTTAATCTGTGTTTACGAGTCTTCAATAGAATAAAATTCCGTTATTCATTTTGGATGTTCCTATCCAAGTACTTACATTAAAATGGATGATAAATTTTAAGAATGGGACTTCTTGTTTCAGCGAAAAGCAATCAAATGTAATTAAATACATGGATGAGGACCAAATTTTTAAATCGTCTACAATTTCATTGATTCATTTTTTTAAACAAATTGTAGACGACTACCACCACACTGTGTCGTTCTAAAATACTATTATTGAATTAATTGCAGCCAAACAATCATTCAATTCGGCATCATCACGCATCATTACTCGTTACTCGTCAACAAAACCTCATTCGGAAACTGTTACGAATAAAAAAAATCTTAAAGAACATTAAAGTAGTTCACCTGCTCCACTTTCCACTAAACTACCACAAAATGCAAATAGACAAGTAGTAAGTAAATCATTTCAACTCAATCCCGTCAAGTAAACAAACAGCCATAAATCTGACGAGGGACTCGCGACTCTCGACTTAGCTCTCCGATGCAACGCCCATTTAGCGGATTTCCTAATAACTAAGAAGATCAATTCGCATAATAATAATTTTGAAAAGCCGCCCGCTGGCCCATGTGGCCGAGATGGCACAACTTCAAATGAACAAAAAAAAATACGTATCCGCACATGACGCCTGTTCCAAATCCGAAATTCCCTCCAAAACGATCTCACGCTGAGTCCGAGAAAAAAATAATTCTCTCTGGTTCGTTCTTTTTTCAAATACTTTTTTTTCTCGTGCCATTGTCGGAGGCATCCGAGCCGGCCCTAGACTCTTTATTAACAAGATTTTGAATATTCTATTGTCGCTAACACTTTCTATGTTCGAAATTCAATTTTTTTTGGACAGTTTGGACATTTCGCTTGAATTATCGCCGGCCAGTTTTGTTATAAGGTTTAAGAAGACGGCGATTGCTCTTTTTTTCATAAATGTCAGTGAATGGGTCGTTTTTGACGTGGGTGAGCGCGTGTATAATTGCTATCAGGTAGTTTCGAGCTCGAGTTCTGTAATATATGGATAATTAAAGGACGGCTTAAGGTGGAATTTTTGTCAAAGTTTATCGGCGTTTTGATTGAGGTTACGAGAGCCGTCCCGAGCCGGCGGTAGCTTTATGGATCCATATTTAATATTCAACACATATCTAGTTTCATGGCCCAATCGAGAGTCGATTTGTCTTGCTAGATTATAAAAACATTGGAACTGGTCGTAAACGCGATACAATCGTAGGACCTCCTTTGATTAGGTTTCGGTAAATATCGCTATTGGATTTTTACGCTGGTTTTTTTGTAATTATGGTCGATAGAGTGGCTTTTATGGGTCGGTCCACTGACTTCATAATCATCCGAATGAAAATATAAAATACCGTTTTACTATTAATGCCGGTTAATCGTGTAAGGTCGTAAAATAAAACAGGCTGATTGTGGCTCCG
Organism: Notocelia uddmanniana; assembly: GCA_905163555.1. Lineage (NCBI taxonomy): Eukaryota > Metazoa > Arthropoda > Insecta > Lepidoptera > Tortricidae > Notocelia > Notocelia uddmanniana. The sequence goes on along the minus strand of LR991070.1, from coordinate 22,286,676 downwards.
ACACTTTGGTAGCGCACAATGGCGGTCGAAATGAGACTCTTTAATAGGAAAAGACATAAAAATAGTGAATAATAATTTAAGAGTTTAACAGAGCTTAGTAAAATTAACTATAAAATGGAAATCGGGATATTACAGGGACGTTAAAAGGCAGGTAAGTCAATAATAAATAAGTAAACGATTTCTGGTATTATCTATTATACCTTATCAGGTTTCGCTACGTTTTGTTTTATCTACCTACTTATTTAGCAGCTTCTAAGGATTCTTCAGATGTTAGGTCTTTCGAAATTACTTCTTTGAAATTATAGGTACCTTTATTTCATATTTGGTTTAAAACATCTACATACTATACATAGTATGTGTTTCTATCAATCTTTACATTAATACTGGGCTAAAAATACGTAGGTTTATACAAACATCTAATTGGATGGAAAATTATAGGTTTATATACGCCAGGTTATAACTACTCTTAAGCTAATTTACATCGTACAACTAAGTAGCAATCGAAAAAACGGCTTCTACCTAGTCGCGCATTAATTAAACGGAATTTCGCAACGAAATGCTACCGAGATCAAGCACAGATAAGCTAGACCATAGATAATTCATGTTCTGTCAGGCACGGCACGGGCGGCTGCCTGACAGCCATCGGTTTCTTTTTCTGACATTACTGGCATGAGTACATATAAAGACGTTTTTGAGCCGAAGTTAACAACGCAAGTTTGTAGAATTAATTACTTATTTTTACGACTAATAAGCCTAATATTTCATGTTATGGACTATAAACTGGGCGTTGCTTCAGGTGCAAACCTTTTTATTGCTGTAAATAAATTATAATAATAACGTTTGTGGTCAAAACTAAGTAGAAAAAACGCAATTACATAATATTACGCTTATCTTAATTTTGATAGTTTAGATGGATTTTGACGTTTTAACGACTGTTTGTTGCTGCAGGTTCATTAGAGGGTGGTGATTCAAAATTCATTTATCTTGGCTTTGTCAAAATACTGCTGTTACTAATCGTGCCATGTCTATGGGAGTTAGCAGTATGAGACTCGTGATCCGGGTCCTAATAAAGTGTAGAATTCAAGACAGGTTCGTATTTTAGACCGTTTTATTCTTAATCGATTGAGCCAAGACCACATAATACGGTCTGCGCTGGTGAAATCATTAGAGTTCCTTCGACAACCGCATTTTACTCTATTGTTGTCTATGGTATAAACATGACAGCATGTCAACACTATGAGAGTGAGGCTCCTGTACCTTATACTTTCTTATTCAATGGATATACTTACAAATACTTTTTTAATGATATATCTATAAATTTGGCCTCCATTTTAAATTATTAGAACGACAACTGGGTTTCTACTACTAGGCTATGCGAGCAGTTTAAACCTTTGTATCTACTATAGTTTTAGGGTATAGAAAGAATAGGAACACTGAAAGTTAACGTCTCAGTGCTGGACACTGACCCAAAACTTGACATTGTCAATCTTTACTCAATAACAATAGAGGTGAACGATAGGTATAAACTATTATAAATTAAGGTGTCACATTATGGCGTTCGTTTCGTCAACGTTGTTTCGTTTCTCTGTGTTTTCGTAGGAGAACCAGAGGGCCTACCGTGAACTTCGAAAATCGAACTTCGTGTCGTGCCGTCCCTTTCAATCTCGTGTTATATACTATATGACGGAAAGGGGCGGTACGATACGAAGTTCGATTTTCGAATTTCGCGGTAGGCACTCAGGGTTGTCGACATAGCTTAGCGAGTTGCAAAACTCAAGTGGCAGTGGGCGGGGCATATTGCTTGTAGAACCGATGGCCGCTGGAGCAGTAAGGTTCTCGAGTGGCGACCACGCACTGGAAGACCAAGAGTGGACTTGGACTGACGATTTGGTCAAGATCGTGGAAAGCCGTTGGATGAGGGCGGCGCAGGACCGGTTATTGTGGAAATCCTTAAGGCCTTTGTCCAGTAGTGGACGTCTTTCGGCTGATATAATGATGATTATTATTTTTATTATGTTTCCTCATTATTTGGCCGAAGCCGAGAAACCATCGAGTCTCTTGTGAAGATCTAACGGTTATGTTTCTCGCTCAAAGTCAAATCCCTATGAAATGTAGTTTCTTCTCAGGGTTGGAACGTCAAATGGCTATCATTTCAATAAAAATAGTCTGTTACAATATTTATTATATGTTTTACAATAACCCATAAACAACATCACGTTTTAGTACAGGAAAATTTACCTTATTGCGATGAGACAGTTTATCACCTACCATGCAATACAAAACATTAACTTCAACTAAATAACGCAAGACGATTGGCGGTCTTATCGCTTAGTAGCGATATCTTCCAGATATTTTGGGTAGCGGAAACATAACAAACTGTAAAATTGAGTAGGCAAAAACAATTTAATTTAAACTTTGGTAAGTAACAATTTTTGTAAATTGAGATATTGGTAATTTTCACGTTAATTACAAGTTAATTTAACTATGTAAACCATTTGCATGCCATTCCAGATTCCAGCAGCTCATTCATCTAGAGATTGAGACAACTAATTAATTAATTATCGTCGCAATGCAAGAATTTGAAGAATGTTTTCTTATTATTTCATGGATTAGCGGACAACTGTCCATGGACTTTGTCAGTTAAAGATACTGAGTTGAAATGAGTATTTAATTTCTTAAGCGTGCTTTCACGCGTGTCAAGCCTTTTTTTGAGAATACATAATACTTGAAAATACTCTTAATATATACGATTTCAAGCTAACATGGTCACTAACACTAGTGTTAGTGTTTTGAACCGTAATTCTAGAATTACGGTTCAAAACGGGATATTTACCATGTATGTTAATATTGTTGAGTTTCCGATATTTCGGCGCTGTTGCAAGCACCATCAACAACAACAACAATATTAACATACATGGTAAATATCCCGTTTTATAGTAATTCTACTATTAATATAACTAACGAACTATAATGACTGGGTTAACCTGAGCTGGAGCGTTCGTCGCCCAGCGGCGCCCGCGAACCGCGTACGGTAAGCGAGGTTAAGCAATGTGCGCAGGTCAGTTCTTGGATGGGTGACCGCTTTGAGCGGTTACTAAGTGAGCGCTCCCGTGCTTCGGAAGGCACTTTAAGCCGTTGATCCCGGCTGTTGTCTATGACAGCAGTCGTTAAGCCAAGTTAGAAGCCTTCGGGCGGCTTAGAACTTCTAACAGTCAAGTTGCCCACTCACTTGACAAAGGGGGGCCGAAGTTTACCCACGTCCGTAGGGAGTACCCATTGTTACCCTACACGTGACCCCTGGGTGGTGCTAACAGTGCAACAAAACTGGCAAGTGGCAACCGTTCTTGTCTTCTCGAAGATCTCACGGTTCGAAAACAGATGCCGTACGATTATTATTATTTTATTTTACTGGGTTATATTCAATTCAATTTATTTATTTTCATAGTAGGATTTCACAATCTCTTTATGACGTCAATATATTTCGACTATATCCACTAAACTACTAAACTAAAATGAGTTTTATTGCTGACTGTACTTTTTTCCTCACGCATCAGTTACTGAGACGGTTCCGATGAGCCCAAACACGAGGGGTTTATCTTCTGTAGTTTTAGGCGTTGCTATGGCCGCACTCTGTCTCCATCATCAGAGATACAAGCTGAATCGGTGGCACCATTGCATTGTCACCGAACTTACATAAATTTCAGCTCAATCGGATTCTGGCTAGTGGCTGAAAAAAATATTGCTTGAGGACAACTACTTATTTACATGCTTATATACTAATGGAGGTGAAGATGGCAACTTCCCTCTATCGACAATATTTTTTCGATAGATAATATGTCATTCAAATGTTGTTAGAAAAGTTTCGCTTAAGAAGGTGACGGGCACTGCACCTTTGTTCATGTAGCTGGCCTTTTAGGAAATTAGAACTTTATGCCATTAAGTACAGGATTTGAAAAATCAACATTGTTTAATTGTTAAGGATCTTCCTGAATATCTTCGAAATGGTACGAATTGAGATCCTACTAGTGTCTTAGAGAAGATTACTTTCTTCTATCTCAGGAATGTGCCCTCGCAATTAACGGAATTTAATAAACACCCTGTACAGAAGTTACTTAACTAGACACGTTATAAGATAATACTTACGGTTGATACTCACGTAATCTTGTAACTATTGGCGACGTGTTTCGCTAAACTAATTGGGAGTTATTATCAGGTTGTCTTTGACGCGTTAAATATTAAGGCCCGATAGTTTGAATTAAATTAGGTATGTTTTAATCATGTATTTATCTATCTATCTGTTTGGGTTAAAAAACAGTGGTCACAATAAGGTGTTATTTAAAAACATAATAGTACGCACATTTTATTTGTCTACAAAAGGAACAAAAACTGTGTACAGATTGTAAGAAGTAGATTGCGGTGGTCATGGACATGCATGTGGCTTGTAATCTGGCACAAGACTATATCAATTTAATACATAGAACGCACTACTAAATTCAAAAATATAATGCAGGCACAAACTCAAACAAACCCACAGGCTAACTCTATTAGTATCACAACAATGCATACTAATTAACGTCTGCATGCACCCTGCAAGCCGCCATCTTGAAATACGACGTGATAAATTAATTTCGAAATCGCTCTTTCAAACGTCGAACACTAATCGAACGTCACTAACTGCCTTCTGTTCCTTGTTCAAATAAAAACCATAAACATTATTTGCTTTTTTATCAGGTTGCAAACGCCACGGGCTGACTAGAGCTACCGTGCGCATTTAACTGTCAAATTTGAAATTAAAATTGGAACGCGTGAGTTTGATCGAGTTTTTTCTTGATGCCGTTTGACGAAAGGTTGGCGTTTAACATATGACTGGCAGAATAACATGTTGGCTTAGATAATATAGGGATTTTTGAATGATTTTATATGTCACGGGTTAAACTTGAGTGCTGATATTTAAACATTTTTCCTAACATAATTGTGAGTTACAGTAAGTTATTGAATGAGATGACAGAAACTTAAAAAAAGAAGCGATGACTTAAGAAACTTTAGAAAGTCTAAATAACTTCTAATTAAAAAAACTATACTCTTCGAACCCTGCGTACTTAGCTCTGAACTTATCCTGAACAACGAATAGTTCTTAATTAAAAAACAAAAATTATAGTCTGGGTCTCAGAGGAGGCAAATTACAACATATTTTGTAGTGTACAACAACAAATATTCGCTGTATTAGTGTATCCTTTCCTAGTTAAAATCTAATTTAGGCCTAAATCCTAAGTACATACAAACTATACATAGCCTTTGTCTCTGGCCAGAAACCGTGTTTTTGAGCTAGATGCTATTACTTCAGTGTCCATTTTGTAGAATCCATTCGATAGTCATATGAATTCGCTCATCTCAACGGGACCCGTTTCATACGGGAAACTCTACCTTAATTTTAGCGTCATGTTGGGGGCAACACGGGTTAAAATAGCACCACCCTTTTTTAAATGGGTGGCATAATAGTCAACAATGGGGATAGGTTAGAATGACGTGTGTTGTGGGCGATGTCAGCTAGCAACCTATCTGTGCAATTACTTTATACCACTGTAAGCTAGCATTAGCACTGAAAATTAAATTGCATGTTCTCTGCTTACCTTCTCCCGCCTGTATTCCTTTCCGGCTTGATTGATAGTCAATATGTCCAAAAAGACCACCGGGGAATGGGCAGCAGCATTCCTAGAGTGCGGTGGAGATACTGCGATCGCCCGCATGCCAAGCGTGGCGATTATGGCATTTACCCCCCATGAAATCGGGGGAGGCCTATGTCCAGCAGTGGACGTCCTAGGGCTGATATGGTGGTGGATATGGTGGATGTCCAAAAATATGGCTCAAAACTATGTCAGCGCATTAAGGTTCCGGTACATATTTATGAGTTATTAATTCGATACTTATTTGTGCACTTGGTGCACTCTGTACGACGTACGTGTACGTTTATGCATGTATGTTTTAAAATATGCCCAATTTCTGATCAAAACAATCGTTTCCATCGAGCTTAACCCAAATGAAGTTCCCGGCCTTCACAGACGTCTTAATTTTCTACAACAATGCCCAATAACCCGAACGCACCTCTGCTTGGTTATTGCTAATTGTCCAACTCATACAAAAACAAATCAAGCAAAATTAAGTTCTATTACCTTGGGATAAGGACGGCAGTCACTGAAGAGTTTACAGACCCGTACTTTTTAATGTTCCGTTCGGAAACGTTAACGATCGAAACGAGAAATTGTGTTTGTTGCGTCCGGAATTGTTTATGTATTTGCATAAATAAAGTACTCGTAATATCTGAGATGGGTTTGTATTTTTGCTACTTAAGTAAGTAATTAATTTTCTTTAACTTATTTATGCTGTAGAAGATCAAACGTCCTTATAAATGCAAATGGTGCAAAGAAGAAAATAACTGACCCCTAATACGGAGCCGAAGGTAGATAGAATAAATCGTATTTCAATGCCAATGAACGACTTTCTCTGACTTAGTTACCTATTCCCAAAAAAAGTGCCTAACTTACGACAGTGCCGCCCAATTTATTTCCTTTTTATACTTCCTGAAAGATGTTCTTATTTAGTTGGTGCTACGAATTTAGAGTGAGAAGGAAGGACCGAGAAGATCAGCCCGGCTAGTATGATAGCTTATACCGTCACGTTTTATGTGACGTTTCAGTACATTTTGGCCATATAGCGTGACGGTATAAGCTATCATATACTAGCCGGGCTGGTCACACAAAATGGTTATCTCGTTTTTCTTTTCATAATTATTCAAACTTATTATTTATACAAAGGGAATATTGACGGCCTGTTTAGCCTAGTTGGTAGTGAACCTGCCTGCGAAGCTAGAGGTCCCGGGTTCGAATCCTGGCCAGGGCATTATTTGTGCATTTAGCACGGATATTTGTTCTTGGGTCTTGGATGTTTTCTATGTATTTAAGTATGTATTTATCTATATAAGTATGTATATCGTCGTCTAGTACATATAGTCCAAGCTTTGCTTAGTTTGGGACTAGGTCGATTTGTGTATGAGTGTCCCCCAATATTTATTTATGTGTATTTATTTTTATTATATTAGCCCGTCCCGTATCAACGTGATTTACAGTATAATCCAGACAGTAAAGTAACCATGTTTTATTTTTAGGTAACCGCTTGCAATTTTAGATTGAATCGGTCTCGTGAATGCGAAACCAAATCAGTTTGCTTTGATTCCGGTTGCATAGTGATATACTGATGTCCGTTTAATTACAACCCATTATATATTTCTACTGATAGTGCATCAAACATTTTTAGTTCTAATTTTCAATCAGCACTGAATAACGAAACTGAATCTAAGCAGCCTGACGTTATCGGTCCGCGCTCCCGAATTCCTCGATCGTATTGAAGATCGTCGCGCGCGCCGCTCGTCTCAGCCTCCCGTGCACGCTTGCTGCACCATGCTCTCATATATAGGTACACCTCGCTACGCTTAATACTATCTCAAATCTCTGTTGTCTCTCTGTTGGCCTACGACTTTATCACCACCATTTCGCTTAACATAATAATAACAGCGCACTGTTTGCACACTAATCCCTACATCCTCTCTAGGCTGATGCCAAACGGTAGGTCGGTAGCGCTCAAATTTATGACATACGGCTCTATCTTATCTGTGTAGTAAAGCATATGTCGCGGTGCCTAATGGACCCAAGTTAAAACGGTAAACATTGCCCTAAAACCAAAAACCCTATTCGCAACAGCGTGTGCTATTTTTGTTCGATTGTAGATTTCATTGTGAACGCGACATTAATGAGTGCACAATACAAGATGGCGGCTAATTTCGCGCCCTTTCACCTGTCAATCAACCGTCGGCGCAGGACGCGAGCTCCGGAATTAGCAGTGTTGTTAAGACGTCCGCGGAGCAAGAAAATTGCGCTGCATTTCGCTAAATGCGCGCTGTAATGAGATGTATTCGCTCAATGTAAATACTTAAATGCGTATATTGTAAAGTGATTTATTCAGGATAGTTTGAGAACTGCATAATAAAAGTTTTGGCGCCGCGATCCGTCAGGGTGACGTTCGGAATTGCGCGCGAACGTATCTTGCGTCGGGCTAATCGCCGCACGCTGACGCTGACATTATTAAATTAACAGATTAATACGCTAGATGACGTCCGTGTTGACAATTTAGCTTAATGTCCCGGCGCCTGCGCCGGACGCCTGTTTATTTTATGTTGTTTACCACCACTATCAAGTTCATAATGGCGCGATAAACATGCTGAGATTCATTCTTGTTTAACCTTTTTTCATTCAGACTTAAGGCGTCCCGAAGATTCCACGTAGAAAGTATAGAAACATTGCTATAAACATTAAACAACCACTACTGATTTATTCCAAGTTTTATTGCATGACAGACATTTGAAAATTACCTAATCTTACCCTGAGTAGATATCTAACGAACTGTCCATAGATAACTGCAAGTGAATTTCAGTATCTATCTGCGTAACAGATCGTTACTGTTTACTCGTTTGCTCTAATTAACCATTGTAGTTAAGTTAATAGCAAATAGGTAAATGTATAACACCTTTACGAATGACATCCGTGTCCTGTTTGAGAGTATCATTGATCTATGCAAACGAGAGCACCTGTTTCATAATCTAAATTGTAAACATTTATGTTTGTTACACACATTTCGTTACAATGTAACTCGTGAAATGTTGATGGTACAATTGTAAATACCTTGAGGTATTTTAGTAACGTCTAAATTACCTATATCTAATATCGTCATAACAATACAGGGTTATTGTACAGGCTATTATTATGGAAAATTCATTAGCACTCAATTCATGAGGTCACTATTACACGAATGATCGGTGTAATACTCTTGTATTACCTATACGGTATCATTATATCAGCCGAAGGACGTTCACTGCTGCACATAGGCCTCCCTCCTCAGCGGACACCCGCGACCCTTACCAGGTCATCAGTCCTCCGTGTGGGGGATATACGGTATATTCCTAAGTTATTTTGTATGGGCTGCCATAGTCAAGGAAGGATACTTTTATAAGTGTGTACATAACTTGAAGTTTTTAGTGGTAGTTACACTTTTAGAATAGTTACGATCTATTGGAGTCTATTTTAGTAACTTCTTTTTTAGTAATCACGTAGAGTTTACTTTTCCATAGTACTTAAAGATTTTTTTACCGTAATATGGCATCCATTCTTTCGTTTTTATTTGTTAAACAAGCGAAGAAGAAAAGTTTAGTTGAAGCGTGATGTCTTCCGACTCTTCCGAGTATTTTCGCCAGTGATGTTTGTTGGTAATGCAAGAATTGGTTACATATTCTTACTGGTGTCATGTGCCGTATGTTAAAACCCATATGAAGTCTTTTCCTGTCCATTACCTGGACTTTAAAGAATTTCCTCGTTCAATAAGAAAAATAAGTGATCTCTACCACATTTTAACTGTTAGATATTTGTACACTGTTTCCTGGCGAGAAATATTTATTTCAAATAATTCATTTGACGTTTTCTGACCTTTTACACCTCCAAAGCTTTTTATTTTTTTATGATTGTGGGGATCTTTTACTCCTCCAAATTGACCAAGGAGACTCTTTTCATCTCTAAGTTATAAATTAATTGTATTTAATGGACTCGGCAGACTAATATGCGCCAGTATCTCTCTACTGTGTTAATGTTGCCATGTATTCTCAACTCACTCAATAATTACAACTGTAATAGATATTTACGCCACACCTTGCCAAAAAGCGCGTAATGTACTATTACGATACAAGGGTTGTAAAACAAAGAAAGGCCGATATCGCAGAAGTTTGAGGCTCGAGCCGCAGGCGAGGTTCATAAATATGCGAGAGAGGGCTTTCTGTTTTACGACCCGTGTTTTGTACACAATTTTACGTCACGACTTGGCCAAAAACGCGCTTTTTGGCAAGGTGTGGTGTAAATGTATTTGTAAAACTCTGACATGTAAAAGAGCCCTTGCAGGATAAATATTTGATTTTGATTGTAAATTAAGGTTCAAAAGTGATTAGTACTAGGTAGTCCACTTCCTTGGGTGAGACCTAAGAGAGTCGAGAACCGCAAAAGATTCGACTATTGAAGTGTGTTGTGAACGATGCGATAGCAACCTAACACTGCAGATCTTTACCATCTTTAAACCTCCCTAAACAACCGCTTGCAGTGAGGCTGAAGAATCATTCTTATACGTTCTGTCTGCCCTTTTTTGGAATACAAGCGTGAGTTTACGTATGGAAATAATGATATCTTCCTCTATATACCTATATATACTTATAAAACAAAAACGTGTTACTTACTTACACCATTTACAACTCAAAAACTGCAGGATCGATTTATATGATGATGAGTGATATGAGAATAATCAGTAATTTATTTGCTAAAACATGGTACAGACAGGTGAAGTTCTATAAATGTACTTTCTTTAGAACTACATGTTTGCCGCGACCATGACACCGGTGCAACCCGTGTCGAAACGTCGGTAATCAAGGTAAATAAATAAAGTTCGCGTTAGACCCGTATACGAATATTTTAAGAATGTCTACATGTTTGGTCACAATAGGACATGCAAATATTAAATTTTCTCATCCATTTTGCATTGAATGGGTCGAGAGCAGAACGAAGTTCGCCGGCAGAAACATTCTACACAAATCGACCTAGTCCCAAACTGTTGGACTTGATGAGTACTAGGTGACGATGTTCATACAATATAGATAAATAAATACTTGAATACATATAAAACACCCAAGACTCCAGAACAAAATATCCGTGATCAGCACACAAATAAATGCCCCAACCGGGATTCAAACCAATATTATATATATATATATATATATATATTGGCTTAATTGTCAAAATTTCGAGTTTAATCATTTATATTGTCATTATACATGCATTTTAATTTAAGTAACTTATGTGCACGGTAGATCTGTAAGAATGAGCGCGGTCTCGCCAACCAACTGTTCCGTCAGTTTGGCGAGTAAATTTAAAAATGATAATATAATGTACCATTTTGAAAAAATAATTTAAAATAAAAACCCGGAATCACGAGCTTCGTAGGCAGAGTCACTACCAGGCTGAAGTGGTCGCCAGAAGTTACAGTAACTGTTAAAATTTGTCAACGGAGATATGGATACACAACATTTAACTACCCCCCACGAATGTTTATAAAAATGTGAAGGGTAGAACTGAAAAACATTTTCTACCCTCTCATTATGTAAAAATTACATAATGAGAGGGTACTAATTGTCTAAGGTACGACACACAACTCTCCCAGTATCCGCGCACAGATCCGAAGATTTATCCCGAGATTTTAGATTCTGTCCCCAATTTGCCGAATATATATACCCGCCGTATACGAATATTTTCAAGAATGTGTAATATGTAAAGCGTGAGAGTGTGAGTTACGTGCTAATATACTTTATGGATTTAAAACACCCTGTTTTTGGCGTTATCATATGGAGTATTGACTGACCACGCACATGTCACTGTCACGATAGGGCTAATGTCGTCATGTTACACGTGTCATAGTGACAGCCCTGACAGCGCGACCTGTTTGAATTGGACAAGTGTTTTTACACGTAATAGAACTCCATTAAATGACTTCATCATCGGATGGGTATTGGGTATAGGTAGTCGCGGAATGAAAAGGTTCATCAATTTTGGAACTTAACGGCTTTGAAATAAAGTCGGGTTCAGGGCGATAAATTAAAACTACTTTCAAATGGTCTCCCTACTAATATAAAACTAGCAAAATTAGATGCACATGCAGTGCTTAATCCAAAGCAATTGAGGCTAGATAAATGTTCTGGACGATAATAATGAAAATGCAGTCAGTGTAAATTGAAGTTGAATAATATTATGAAGTTATTTTCTTCGCTAGTTTACATCAACGATTAAAACCTAACTTTAAGGTAAATGCATCCCTTAAAATTGGTCTGGCCAGGTAAAATGTGACATGTTACATCTATATTCTGTGATAGTCGTCTGCGCACTGAAACTTGCAAAAATGGCAGGAACAGGTTGCTTGTCAAGGTGGATCATTATTAAAAAAAAAATAACACTGCAGTTTTTGATTATTTCCCCAGGGACCGGTCTAAATATTACTTATTTATATAAGTAGTTAATAGAAGCAGTACTTAGTGAATTTATAGTTGAAAACAGTATTGAAATATATGTATTTTATGACATAAGTAGTACTTACCTACTTCAAATGCCATATCCTATCCTATACTATGAAACGTGCAACATTTGTAATACTTATTTGTTTGTTTGTAATTGAAATCTAGAAAACCACTGTAACGATTTTAATGAAATTACAATATAGGGGTTTGCGGAGTGAAAAATCATCTCCGAGAAAACTAGTATTCTCCAGAAAACCACGATCAAAACTCGGTCGCCTAGGTACTAATTGACCGAGCGAGCGAAGCGTCTCCGTTTCAGCTTTCGACAAAAATTCTTTCGTATGTCTGTCTGTCCGGATGTTCTCCTCTACATGTCGCATTTCTCAACCGATTCTCGTGAAATTTGCAAGCAGGTTCGATAATTATATATAGTTTATTTATTGTCGAGTCAGTTTTTGGAAATTTTAAAATTTGAAAAGATAAACGATTTTTTGCAAGGTCTACAGCTCACAGATCCACTAGTTCTTATTTGGTTAATTTTAGAACCTTATTAGGCTCTCAAAACTAAATTTTTCACTAGACCGGAAAATACGCCTGATAACGTACTTCCACTTCTCCCGCTAATTCGAAGTTAAATCTTTCTGCTGTAGAAAGTTCCATACGTTAGTAATATGACTATGTTCCGTTAGGGCGTAAAAAGATTAACTTATTCTTATGTAGGTACAGTCGACCTCTGTTCTGGTGGGCAAAATATTTTCAGGAGAGCAGTTTAAGGAGAAACAATCACATGGATGAAAACTTACTTACTCAGCAAACATACGAATGTGTTCCATCTTAGACCTTGTCTTAATTTTTTAATAGGTTAGTCTAGAGTCAAGTCTCAATTAAACATGTTAATATTATAAACGTTTTCGCAATACAGCTTGTTAAACTTTAGTGAAAAAATCGGCATGGTTCAACCTTAGGAAGTAGTTCCGATCGCTGTTATAAGTGAATTTAATTCTGTGTCATTTTGACAACTTTACAGCAGTATAGGGTCGTCACTGATATCAAGACATTAAAATATATTAATACCATGTTTTTTTAAGGTTTAACTCTAGCTTTACAAGGATAATAAGTCGATTGTAGATCGCTTAGATAACCCTATAATTTCAATAAAGTCCCTCGATATGTTCCTCTCTGTATCATGCCATCGTTTGACGTAGGTACCTACGACATGTTTTAATTTTATCTCGCGTAGAAGGTATATTATTAACTTAAACATTTTTTTTTTTCACCCACTAACCAAACCTACAGAAGTTTCAAGAGATCAAGATCCGAACATGTTCAATCGCCATGTTGTGGATTGTACAGAAAGTACAGTTTCAGAACTTTCTAATACTAATTTACGGAACTTAACGGTTGGTGCGTCATCATAAGAAACAAGTACAACTGCTAAATTGACAGGGCTAGATAAGATTTGCCTATACGTTCAATAATTTAGACAATGTGGAATTAAAATGCAGTTGTCGCTTAGGATGTTTTTCATGTTACTCTAGTACGGCGAACAAGTTACGAATCCGACGCTTTGAGACGTAAACGCCTCTGACGTTTAGAGTGTTGAAAAATGTCCAGGATCTGTCAAGCACTGACCAATTTATGAAATAACAAACTTAAACATAATTATATAAATATTTGGTAATAGCTATGTAAGTATTTCAAATGTACGTATTGTGTCTTCTTTCACGAGGAAGTGGCTTCCATTGACTGTCCCTAAAAAGTATGTTGAGGTAGTTACTTATGTCATTTGACAGTTTCCATATAAAAACGGGTTGGGTGTGAAGTGACAGGTGAGGTGTAAAGTGACAGTTGAGGACGAATCGGTTGGTGAATAAGAGGGCAGTGTAAGATCAAAGTTGAAATGTGTTGTAATAGGCGTCGCGCTAGCAATTCCGAAATTAGGTTATTTGATTTCATATGCTCTGTTCTGCCTACTCCTTTTCTTAGGCGTGAGTTGTATGTTATAGACTCAAAGGTATTTGATTGACCAATAGTTTCGTTCACGTATTACCTACGCTAATTATCATGCTACTGGCGTTTCGGGCCGCGGGCGGGGGTAGGCTTTGTCACTGCATCCCATGCGTATCAGGGACTAGATAAAAAAATAAGCCGTACGAAGAGGGACTTCTGATACTGTATCTCGCAACTCTGAAGCACCGCAGGGAACGTGGCGACCTGATTGAAGCATATAATCGCACGAAGCGATTTGCTTCTTCTTTCCTAATGCGAACAGCTAAGGACTGGAATTTGCTGCCGCCGTCTGTATATCCTGTTACATACAATCTGGGTATCTTCAAGACAAGAGTGTTAAGGATCCAGCGAGCAACATCTTAGGCCTTGTCATCGCTTTCCATCAGGTGAGACTAAGGCCAATCGCTGGTCAGTCTATCATAAATATATATATATATATATATATCTATAAGATCCTAACTGGGCACTATGATCTGAAAGAGGTCCATAGTATATTTGAACGCAACAATAACACCCTGTTGAGGGGTCATAACCTAAAATTGCTAGCTTACAGGTCATACAATAACAATAACCCCCACTTACACTATTCGAGCAACAGAGCGGTAAAAGCTTGGAACAACTCCCAGAGGATGTCCTTTCGGCGCTCAATATCAACCAGTTCAAAAACAAACTAGACAAGCACATTTCAATTTCAACTGTACAATGATACCAAAACACAGATCACTGACTACCGGCATCATCAGTTGTTCAACTGCCTGTCTGACTAATAAATAATAATAATAGTTTTACGAAAACGACTGCTATGATGCCATCTGGCAATCCAGCAGGATTACTAAGGCCTTGTTGTGATTTGACCGGGTTCCTCGAGATGTTTTCCTTGGCGGAAAGGCTGCTGTGTCGATATGATATTTATTACATAAGTTGTTTTTTTAAAAACCAGTGGGAACAGCGAGCCGGTTCAACCCACGACCTCTAAATTAACGTCGCGTGCACTTCGCTACCACCCGAAGAATATCGGCGCATATCAGCCGAAAGACGTCCACTGCTGGACATAGGCTTCCCCCAATTTCATGGGGAGTAAATGCCATTTGGATTGGCGATCGCAGTATGTCCACCGCACTCCAGGGATGCTGCTGGTGGTCTTGATGGTCGTAGTTTTAGGACATACACTGAAAAAAAAGGATAGCTCAACTAGTTTGGCTACTTGAGAAATAGCCAAATGGTGCTTAGTACCTTTTAACCAAAATTATGCTAATTTTGAACAACTAATTTGGTTACTAGTAAACTCTCAGTTTGCCAGTCCTCCGATTTAGTTACTAGCAGCTAACATTTGGGCTACTGTTAACAAATCTTTTTTTTTTCAGTGTACTCGCGGGTCCGGGTCTGGGTCCGCGGGGCACTTCGCTACAGTTACTCTATAAGTAAGGTATCTTTGATGTGATATTCAAGCTCAATAACGGACACTCTACCCTTTTGTGTCCAATTTTCAATTATCATGTAGTATCAGCCATCACAGTCAGCGTTATTCGTTTGTCCTAGTCCCGTTTTGGGACTTGAGGTCGGCACAGCATGTTTTTTTGTTCCATACCTCTCTATCACCCATCTCATCACTAACATCCATCCTGTTCTCTCTGATGTAATCCATCCACCTTTTCCTTGGCCTAACCCCTCCTCTTACATCCCTCAACATTCATACCTTATACTCTTCTTGTCATATGAGTCATGACTTTCATCCCTCCGCATAACATGTCCATACCACCGTAGGATTATCATTAGACCAGAATCAGACATTAAAGAATCAATGGCGATGTTGTCAGGAAATAATTATATCCAACACAATCAAACCTCTAAAGAAATATATTTATTTCACCTGTCTTACTAACAATTCTGGACACCGAAAATGAACACAGAGAATTTAATGACACTTCGTTACATCAGGTGATAAATTTGAACCTATTTTACATGAGTAAGTTTCCCTGTATGTTGCTTATTCATGCGCAAAATAATCAGATAAAATCAGGTAATAACAAAAACCAGAATTATAAAAACGTCTAAATTCCACTTGGATTTTACCTGCCTGGTCGACGAAGCACGCTAACTTTCTTTTTGACTAAGAAAAAGCCTTCCGACAAGTTAAAAGCCCTCACTTATAATTACAATTAATAGCTTTAGAGTTAAAACGGGCACTTTCAGCCGTTTACGCTAAAAAACCACGTTTCAATATTTATGATGCAAACAACATTAAACCCAAGACACGATGGTTCGTTAATTAACGATTCAAGTAATTAATTTACAAACACTAAAGACAAAAAAGGTTTTAGTACACGAGAGTTATATATATATTTTTTGAAACATTGTGGCATTAATACAGATTAGGGAAAAAAAGGTCAAGCGCCCTGTCATCACGAATTACGAAATAACCAGTAGCCCGCCCACCTGAGCCATTCCCGATTTATCGTCATATTAATCGCGCCACAACCAATAAATCCATCAAAGATCCACATCACAACGTGTTAATTTACACTCATAAATCTTCGACAAATTTAGATACTTATGTTAAAAAACCACGTAAAGACGCCATTACAACCCAGCTAAAATAAAAAGAACGTTTGAATATAGAGCGTTCTAACCAACAGGTGTCGCTAAAACCGGCCAGTTACGCCGGGCTAGCAACCATAAACAAGTGCTGAAAAAACATTTACTTCAAAAATAGAATTCGAATTCCCGCGCTTAATTGCGCTCCCGCCAATGAGCGCGCGTTGGGTGCGAGCGAGTTGACCAGTTTTTTGGGTGAGATAGAGTGAGAGAGGAGGCGTGGCCCCGCCCCGTTAACAACATGGCGTATTTGTTGATTGGCAGGCTTTTGGCGGGAACCTCCCCGCGGGCGGGAAAGCGGAAGGCGCGGGAAAATGCAGCTGTGACGCCCGTCGCGTAGAAAAACTTACCTCGAAACTCAAGTCCAGTTTCTTGTCAATAAAGATGCGGATTTGTAATTTGTACATCACGTGAAAAGAATTCTTGATTCGTACGTGTGATATTATCCTTGATCACATAATTGTGACTTTGTGACTAACCGTTTAAACGTGGGTTTAGTAGACAAAAAAACATCACAACTACTAGTTAAGGTTTATACTCGTAATGAGTTTATAATTTATACAATCAGTTAAGTATACTATATCTGTAGGGAGTAAGTAACAGCTATATGTGAATTTGTGTACCTACCTAACCAACCGTTTGACGTAATTAATTTTTTGTATAGGAAAATCACGTTTATTTAGTTTAGGATATAGGTAGGTATGTACTTGATTGATCTAAACTAAACTAACACATATGAAAGAATGAACACTTAATAGCTTTTTTTTTCTTCGGGGCGAAAATCCGTTATGGATACCACCGCACCGTGGCGACACTGCGGAGATTATGTCGGACTTGCACCGACTAAAAACCCCCCGATCGACCTCATCAACTCATTTCGGTTCGGACGGCTCTGGGATCTCCTTCGGAACGCACCAGTGCCGCCCTAGAGTCACACCTCTATGGCCCCAGCATAGCCCTCTCCATTTCTTCTTATGAGGCCCATATAGTAAGCGACCACGTTTCAGTACCATATGTCATCACTGGTCAAATTAAGACTTTCGTCTTGAGACACTGCGGAATGTTGGACGAAAAGATGTGCCGTAGCTTCCCGAACGCTGCCCAGCCGAGAAATTGATAAATCTTATTACAAATTAAAACTTCACTAATATTACAACTATTTAATTTATTGTCACAACATTCCGACTCAGCATATTATGTGCTGCGACATTGCTGTCGCAGCGCTAGTATTCTGCCGGGACCAGGCAGAGTGTATACAAACGGGGTTTTCATCTTGAGCGTTACATTTTCTCCTTACATGGTGATGGAAGTCATAGTCGACCAGTCTGCCAAAAAATACATAAATGTTTACAAATAACTCAGCTTTGCCTAGAGTTTAATTATATAGATAACCAACCTAACCTAACCTAACAAATATATCCTCGAAAGTTTCAGCTATTCAAGACTATGTAAGCCGCATAGATATGATAAATCTATACTATAATATTATAAAGCTGAAGAGTTTGTTTGTTTGTTTGTTTGAACGCGCTAATCTCAGGAACTACTGGTTCGAATTGAAAAAATCTTTTTGTGTTGGATAGTCCATTTATCGAGGAAGGCTTTAGGCTATATAACATCTCGCTGCGACCAATTCGAGCGAAGACGCGCACGAAGATTATGTGTAATCTGTCTACAATATAACGATGACCACCGTTTTTATGCTATTGGCTATTCCCTCAGAAATAATAGGGTACCTATTTCACAACACTAAAAAAATATATTGTTACGTTACCAATAAATAAATCATACGACAACTCGGAAAAAAAACAAGTTTCAGCTTAATCATGCAATTTTTAAGATTTTTAAATACATGAAAACAGGACGCCGTTTGACCATAGAAAACTGTGACGTCATTCCCTACAAGCTCTGATTTGACTATTACTGAAATACCGTATTCCATGCGTACCTACGAACTTACGCAGTGGCGCGTAAAAGCTAGCAATTTAGTAAAGTTGTTGAAGAAAAGTGTACCAATCTCCAATACCAACACAAAACACAGCATGCATAATACATTTGTCTTCTATTAGCTCAAATTAGGAGTACTGCGTGGGAAATGTCACGACATTCACGACATGGCCAATATAGTTGCCAGCCCGGCTAGTATGATAGCTTATACCGTCACGTTTTATGTGACGTTTCAGTACATTTTGGCCATATAACGTGACGGTATAAGCTATCATACTAGCCGGTCAGGTGTGTTGAATGCCATGGACAACGTATTTGTTTTTATATTTTAACCCATCAATACAGCTAATTGTTATTTCCACGCTAATATAAAACTGCTCATGTTGGAGATATCGGCTTTAACACACCGAGAACTTTAATAAACTTATAAGTTAAAGTAATGCATATTCATGTTTAATTTTTATAACCGTTAATTGGATCGTATAACCCTTTTCTCCCACCGACTTAACTTCGTAGCCCACTGAGTCCATTGTATGGACAGTTGGATACGGAAAAGAGTGTATAAATTTTTAAAGGGTCGGCAACGCGCATGTGACACCCCTGGAGTTGCATAGGCTGCGGTGACCGCTTACCATCAGTCGGGCCGTACGCTTGTTTGCCACCGACGTGGTATATAAAAAAAAGTGCAACTAAAGAGGTAACATCGGGCGTGGTCGATCCTAAAGTCTCTCTAGAATATTTAAGCTTTCTTCTCTGGGATTATTCTCCCAGTTTTGTGGCTCCCACAATATCATTAACTACTTAAGTAAAGTACTACTTGAGTTGCGTCAGCCGTGAGAGACGGTCACGGCTGACGCAATGAACGCCTAGCGTCATTTTCACAGCAAAAAGTTATCGTTTCATATCAAACGGATTTTATACTGACTTCTGCCTAGCCAGTACGATAGCTTGTACCGTCACGTTTTATGTGACGTTTCAGTACATTTTAACCATATAACGTGACGGTATAAGCTATTGTGCTAGCTAGGCTGGCCCCTATTTTGCCCACTTGACAATTGTGTAATATCGAAGCGAAATGAAAAACATCCACTTTTTTACTGTAGCAAATTTCTTTGAAGATAATAAGTGGATGTTGCTAACTTTGCTTCCACATTACGCAATACGGTATTTTCCTTATTTATCGGTATTCGGTAACGTAAAAAACAATGTTTAGTGTTGGGAAATACCCCAATGTCACCTAACATTGATGTCACCTGACAGTCCAGTCAGCCATGAAAGTGATCTATCACTAACTTTTCCATAGTCCAGGAATAAAAAGGATCGCCTATTTTCAACTTTATTATAATGATATTAAGGTCCAAAAAGTGACAAACATTTCATTCATCAACTACAAATAATACCTAGAGTTGAAAGAGAGAATAGGATCGTAGTGGCAGATCACTTTCTTGAATTACTATACTGTACAGTTAGCATCAAAAGTAGCTACGCATATGAAGATGTCATAAGCTTTTATTCCCTTAAAATAAAGACTTTTGAAATTTTCAAATGCGTAACTACTTTTGATGCTGACGGTACCTGGACGTCCCGAGTTTTACTCGTGTTTTCCCGGAGAATATGAGTTTTCCCGAATATTAGGCCGGGATAGATCGATTTTTCGCCTTTCCTAAACCCCTATATTGTAAATTTCATTAAAAATTGTTTGAAAAAATGACACCTCTCCGAGTTTTTTACGCCGGTTCGTCTCGTGGCAGAGGTTTATTTTTCCGAACCGGTGGTAGTTTATTGACGTTCATAGGTGCATGTAATATGCCTAATTTGAAGAATAAACTACTTTTACTTTTAATCGTTAGAGCGGTTTGCGGGATTTCACGTAACTTTTCGAAAGTACGATAGGATATGTTACGGACAGCCACGGAAATCTTCCAAATGGTGCTAAGTGAATAAATTGTGTGCGAGAATGGACGCGTTAGAAGTTGCGACAGAGACGCTGTAGTGTTAATCTTAATGTGCTAATTAGCTATAAGGAACGTATGATAATGTAAAGTGATCGTTTTGTACATCGGATAAGCAGCATAAGTCGGAGAAGAGTGTCCGGAACGAGCGCCGAGAACATAATGAGCTGACGCTACAGCGCGCCAGTCATATTTACAAGCTCTGTTAGAAAGAGACAGAAGACGTATCGAGGGTGCCGGAAACGGCGCATTTTCAGCTCTGCGCTCGAAACGGACACACCTGGAATGTTAAAAAGTATATTGAAAATTGAGACTTGGTAATATCTAACTTTTGTAAAGAAAATGAATATCCAGACCGTAGGGTTTAGTTGTAATGGGCGACCAACTTTTATTTTGCGTACGCGCAAAATCTTTGTCGACAGCTAAGCCGAGGAACCCCGGCGTAAATCGGACCACGATAAGGTCTGTCGAAAAGGGAAAACTAGTAACTCAAACTCGAACGCAAGTTTTAGAGAAATAAATTAAAACCGGAGCCCGCGAGAGTCGCGGATAGCGAGTAATGTAGAAGCAGGGAAGTTGGCAAAGTTTGTCGCCCAAGTAAATCCACCAATCAGGAAAGAGGGATTTTTCAAGAACTTTCTAGAAGGGTGTGAAAGGGATATTTTCAGTCTGTCTCGTTCTAAACCACGCCTATTCTCGTGAAGACATCCCCACTAATTGCGGGCCCAGATTGTGGCATAAAAACAGGCCTGGTTTGCAGCGAGAGCGGGTTTAGTGAACCAGCGACAAAACTCCCAGTAGCTCGATTCCACTCACACCCCAGATTTGGTTGAAACCGTTCAACCAATCTCACTGGAGCGCAAACTCTTAAAGTATTCCAGTGTTAAAATCGCCCACGCGGTCGTGTCGGAGGTTTTCCCCTGGATTTTCCCCAGGCAACTCTCCCACCGCGTATTCCTATCGCTTTAATGGGCTCGGCCTATAAAGCCACAGTCAGGTCAAAAAAAAAAAAAAAAAAAAAAAAAAAAAAAAAAAAAAAAAAAAAAAAACAGCGAGAGCGGTGTGTGTGTGTGTGTGTATTGAGTTCAGTATCCGAGTCCTAAATCCGGAAAAGGGAAGAGAAGAGAAGTGAACAGTGCAGTGGTGACCAGTAGTGCTCAGTGTACGTGTAGGCTTAGTTGTAACGCTTAGTTTAGTGCTTAGTGGTGTAAATAAATAAGTGTCGTGATCCGAGTTGTTTTCATTTCGAACGTTAGGCGAAATAGTGAACCGCGTAATCGCCGCACAAGGAGCGTTGCCCGCTATTCCTCACGCGCTCGCAGAACCTGTGACGCACCGCGACCCGCTGAGACGGGTGGGCAGGAACCTTACGCTCCTCGAGCTATCCAAGGGTACGGTGCTGTGGGAGGGCGTCGTCCACAGTTCGTTGGTCCTTCGAACCGGATTTAGACTAGGATCACAGTTCGACTGGCTATTGTGTGAGTGCTTCGAATAAGGTGATCCAGAACCCCCGACGGGACTGTGAACCTCCGCGTGCGCGTGGAGGCTATGTTATAACCGTGTGAGACTGTTTAACTGTACTGTGAGTACACTGAGCGATTGACTCTGTGATAACTGACGTCTGAAACAGTGAGTGATTGACTTGTCCGTGTTTAAAGTAACAGTGAAGTGACTTAGTGCGCGATGTTTACCCGCAGCAAAACGAACAAAGCCGACGATCAAGAACGCCAACAGATGAATGAGCAGGCGCTGTCCCAGGCGAAGACTACGTCCAAAGGCGTTGCATGGACGTACGGTACAGAATCGCGTGTTGTCGACGATCGCAGAACTGGTGCGATTCCAAAGAACTCCGGTGATGGTAGAGTGGTTGAGAAGGACGCCACTACCATCCGTCACAAAACCGCCGGGACAGCAGCAGCGTCGCATTTAATTGCGAATCGAACACGAGTCCTCACTTACGGCCAGCCTGCCTCCCCGTCCGAAGAAGATGCGGACAGGCGACCAAGGCCGCGAACCGAAATGGCGGAGCAACGACCGGAGGGGGAGGGGCAGCGAACCGAAACAGAGGAACAGCCGTCCGACCGCGACAAACAACCGAAGCCTACTGAGGAGCGCGCGGCGGGCACTGGCAACGCTAACGCGCCCGCGGGGGGCGCGGCCACACGTGCGACCGGCCGGACGCCCGCGCTAGATGACGCGCCGCGAGTCGATACGGGTGCGAACTCGGGCGCGCGCGATCCGGGAAGGCCAGTACCGTCGGTCCGATCGCGTGCCAGCAGCACAGCAGCAAGGAAAAGGGAAGCGGAGTTACGCGCAGTAGAGGAGCTGGCAGCAATCGAAAGGGAGCTGATCAAGAAGAGGCTGGCGATTGAATTGAAAATGATCGACGAGGAAGAATCACTGCCATCATCACGAGCGCCTACTCCGCCGGTAACGTTTGTTGACCTTACGGATAAGGTTGATGAATGGTTCTCACGCATCGAGCCAGAACGGGAGGAGCTGGAAGAAGCCGCGGCTCGCCGACCCGACGTCAGAAGTCGACAAAGAGGCGCGGAAAAGACGCCTCTCGCACCGTTGCGAGCAGAGCGCGCCCTATCACCGCCACAAGGGCCGCGTGTACAGAGTAAGGCACCGTTGCCTGAGCGTCGTGAACGCGTCGAACGTACCCGATCGCCGCGCGGGTACCGCGAACCGTCACCCGAAGAGCCACGAGCCGGGTCACCGATCGGCCGATTTGAGTCAACGCCGCTGAGAAAGGGTGTAAGGTCATCGGTAGAGCCGCCCAGTGATGCCGCCACCGCTTTCAACCGTCTTGCCGAGCAGTTGAAGGAGACGATGCGACCTAAGCCGCCGAAACAAGTCTACGAGCTGCCGTATTACAGCGGGGATCCGAATGAGTGGTTACTCTTTTATAATGCATATAAAGAGACCACAGCGAGGTATGGTTTTAGCTCATATGAAAACATGGCTCGTCTTAGGAACTGCCTTAAGGGAGACGCAAAACAATGTGTACAACACTTGCTCGCGACATCAAAGCAACCAGAGTTAATAATTAGACTGTTAAAGAAGAACTTTGGTAGGACAGATCTTTTGATAGATAAGGCGTTGGATGAATTAAAGAAACTGCCGCATGTGGGGCCAAGCACAGTAGATTTAAATTCGTTTAGCACTAGAGTTGTAAATATAGTAGGTACTCTTGTCGATTTAGATAGCAAAAATTATGGTGATAATCCCCTTTTGATTAGAGAAATTACGGAGAGACTGAGCCCACACTTGAGGAGTAAGTGGTGTCAGTTTGCTAGAGAACAGATGGGCAGTCAGGGGGCCGGGGAACTGATGTTGCTAGCGAACTTCCTACTAGAGGAAAGTGAAGCTGAGTTGGAATATTCACATGCGAAGGCACCGGCTAAAAGGTATGTGGGTAATAGCGGTCCATCACGCCCTGAATATAAACCGAACGTGCCTGCCAGAGGGAAGCCACCGGTTTATAGAACTTATACGTTAGAAAAGCAGGATCAATGCCTATGCTGCGGGGGCAGCCACAGGACAACCGAGTGTAGAAGGATAGTAGGGATGAATCTGGGTGCCCGTTGGGATTGGGCGAGGAACAATAGAGTATGTTTTAAATGTTTGAGCAGGAAACACAGGAGAGATCAGTGCAGAGCAAGGGGGTGCGGCATACAGGGGTGCCCGCATGGTCACCATAAGCTGCTGCACGACTTTAAAGCGCAAATGAGCGCCCAAGCGCAGACTTCATCGACCCGAACCGAGTCGCCCCGCCAGAACCGACAAGATCCCGAACCTAGGGCGGAGCAAAGCTGCGCGTCAGATGTATATACGGAGCAAGTAGGTATGACGATTTTGTTAAAGGTTATTCCGGTCGTAATAACGGGCCCGAATCGAACGGTGAGCACTTACGCCCTTATGGATGAGGGTTCTACCGTATCACTCGCCGACGAGGATCTTATAAGGGAGATCGGAGCCGTGGGGGTGAAGGAGCCCCTACGAATTCAGGGAGTGGGGTCAATGGCAACTGCGAACGACAAGAGCCAACGAGTGCAGATAATGATAAAGGGTAAAAATAACGAGACCCCACAACGAATGTCAGTAAGGACGGTACGCGCGTTGGGACTGCGCGGCCAGTACCTAAACGACATAACTAAATACACGCACCTATCTGACTTACAGGATGCCTGTTATGAAAAAGCGGTGCCAAGAATACTCATCGGAGCAGACAACTGGCACCTCATGATGCCCCTCGAGACAAGAATGGGCAAGAAGAGCGAGCCGGCAGCCGTCAAGACCCAGCTGGGCTGGGTGGTGTTCGGGACCGCGCCGAGTACGAGCGCGTGGAGAGGTAGCGAGGTCGCGCTTCATTGTCACCTCAAAGAGGACATAAACGGTATACTGAAAGAATATTTTGCTATAGACTCGCTGGGCGTGCGACATGTGGAGAAGAGAAAACCAGAGGACGAAAGGGCAGTGAGAATATTCGAAGACACCGTGAAAAAGGTAAATATGAATGGACCTAGGTACGAGGTGGGGCAAATGTGGCGAGACGACGACCCAAAGCTGCCGCCGAGTTACGGAACCGCATTAACGAGGCTTAGGGGCATCGAGCGGAAAATGGACCGAGATCCGGAGTTCGCAGAGAGTTATACAGCCCAGGTAGACAATTTATTAAATATGGGATACGCTGAGAGAGTGACAGAATTACCTGCTAGCGATAAGACGTGGTTTTTACCCCATTTTCCGGTAACCAATGCGAATAAACCAGGGAAAGTTCGACTTGTGTTTGACGCGGCTTGCACCTGTCAAGGCGTGAGCCTGAATGATTTCATTTTGGAGGGACCGGATCTACTACAATCATTGATGGGAATACTTTTTAGATTTAGAGAAGGCAAGTTCGCCGTAGTAGCCGATTTAAAAGAAATGTTCCTACAAATAAAACTTAGAGCAGATGACCAGCCCTCACAGCTCTTCTTATGGCGAGGAACAGACAGGGAAGGGCCACCACAGATCTACAAAATGAGTAGCATTCTATTTGGGGCCTCCTCTTCGCCATTTATTGCACATAGCGTAAGAGATAAAAACGCGAGAGATAATGCGGAACGGTACCCGGCCGCAGTAGAGGAAATAACAAGAAATCACTATATGGATGATTTTGTATCAAGTTTTGATAATGAAAATATGTTAATAGACGTAGCCTTCCAGGTAGCCGCGTCGCATAGAAATGGGGGATTTCAACTTCGTGGATGGACGTCAAATAGTGAGAGGTTAATGCAACGTATCCCTAATGAGCTACGAGCAAACACGCCAGCTCAGCTAGGAAATAAAGAGAGTAAGATACTTGGGCTTATATGGAACCCGGTAGACGACACACTAGGGTTCAATACGAGAATGATAAGGGTCCCGCAGGATGTTAAAGACCTTAAAAGAGCACCGACCAAAAGGGAGATGTTATCCGCAGTAATGAGTATATATGACCCGTTAGGCTTGTTATCACACTATACTATAACAGCGAAACTACAATTGCAGAGAATTTGGAGCCTGAAATTGGACTGGGACACGCCTCTACCAGATGAAGAAAAGAAGAAGTTTGATCAATGGTTGAAAGCGTTGGAAGGTGTAGCGAAACTGCGGATCCCGCGACCGTACGCATGCAGCGCGACGGGATCAGAACCGGAGAGACAACTACACGTTTTCGTAGACTCGAGTCTAAAAGCATATGCATGTGTTGCATACTGGCGAGTGGAGTGTGAAGGTAACATAGATACATCACTAATCGCTGCTAAGGCAAAGGTAGCACCAGTAAAACAGCTGAGCGTCCCGAGGCTAGAACTGCAATCAGCGCTGATAGGAGCCCGACTGATGCACGAGATATTGAAGCAACATCGATACAAAGTAAGAAAGGTAGTTTTATGGACTGACAGTCGTACGGTTTTGCATTGGGTAAGAAATAATGCGAAAAGGTACAGCACGTACGTAGCACATCGACTGGGGGAGATTTCGGAGTTGACGAGAGTAGAAGATTGGAAATGGATACCCACAAAGTTAAACCCCGCAGATCAAGCTACACGACCCGACTTAAGCCGAGAAATCGCTTACGACAGAGCATGGTATGTAGGTCCGCAATTTTTAAGAAAACCAGAGACAGAATGGCCTGTGGAACGCATGCCTAACGAAGAGCAACCAGCGGAATTAGAGGAACAATCTTGCGCAATAGACATGGAGGTGAAAGTAAATACGGCACCGTTGCCAGACATAAGCCGATTTTCCAGTTACGAGAGGTTAATAAATGCGACGGGAAGAGTATTCCAATTTATAGACCGTATTAAAAGCAGAAAATATGTCGAATTCCAGGTGAAACACAGATCGGCCGCAGAACATATATGGTTCCAGTGGGCACAGCGTACCGACTTCGCGAACGAGTTGCTGAGCCTGAGCCGCGGAGAACCCATCCACAAGAAGAGCAAGATCTTTGGACTGGACCCGGTATTAGACACCGATGGGTTGCTGAGGATGCGCGGCCGGATCAACGCGGCTCCCGTACAAGGACTGGAGAAACGACCTGTCATTCTAGACGGGCATAACAGTTTGGTGAGGTTGTTAGTTTTACAAGCCCACCGGAAGGCGGCACATGCGAACAACGAGATGGTAATTAACAACTTAAGGCAAAGGTATTGGATCTTGCATCTTAGACCCACGGTGCGAAATGTGGCACACAACTGTCAGCTGTGTAAGATTAGACGAGCCATGCCACAGGTACCGATAATGGGCGATTTGCCTCTCGCAAGAATCGAACCATATAAGAGGGCGTTTACGAATACGGCGGTGGACCTATTCGGTCCAATAACAGTAACGATAGGGCGGCGACATGAGAAACGATGGGTGGCTCTATTTACATGTCTAACGACAAGGGCAGTACATTTAGAAATTGTAAACTCTCTGTCCACAGACTCAGCAATAATGGCTCTTCGGAGGCTGGCAGCAAGACGCGGCTGGCCAGCTGTGATGTACTCCGATAACGCAACAAACTTCCGGGGCGCCGACGTGGAACTGCGCAGCGCGTACGCCGAGTGGCTGCCGGCGCTGCAGGAATACGGGGTGCGACACAACATGCAGTGGCGCTTCATTCCACCGGGGGCTCCGAACCAGGGGGGAGCATGGGAGCGTTTAGTACGCTCAGTGAAGACCGCGCTTGCCGCAACACTACACACAAAGGCACCGCGAGAAGAAGTGTTGCAAACGCTACTTGCTGAAGCCGAGAACACCATAAACGCACGGCCTCTCACTCA
This sequence comes from Notocelia uddmanniana, assembly GCA_905163555.1. NCBI lineage: Eukaryota > Metazoa > Arthropoda > Insecta > Lepidoptera > Tortricidae > Notocelia > Notocelia uddmanniana. Next base: position 22,258,729 of record LR991070.1, on the reverse strand, counting down.
CGTCTCCGTGGACAGTCGCGACGAAGAAGCTATTACGCCGGCTCATTTTCTCCTGGGGGGATCCACGGGCCTACCACCTACGGGCCCATGTGACGAAGCCGACCGACGCACATGGCGAGCAAGTCAGGCGCTCGCTAATCATTTTTGGAGCCGATGGGTGCGCGAGTACCTACCTACGCTTGCGCCCCGCCAGTCGTCAACGAACCTAACCCGACCGCTCCAACCAAACGACTGTGTGGTAATTGTCGACCCGAACTTGCCTCGCAACACATGGCCACGAGGCATAGTGAGAAGAGTATTCCCGGGGCCCGATGGCAACATACGTTCAGCAGACGTCGAGACGAGAGGTGGCATTTTCCGGCGACCTGTAACGCGACTGGCTGTCCTACCGGTGCAACGGAGCGACTCGACCGAGTCAGAGGGGGAGAGTGTTACGGACAGCCACGGAAATCTTCCAAATGGTGCTAAGTGAATAAATTGTGTGCGAGAATGGACGCGTTAGAAGTTGCGACAGAGACGCTGTAGTGTTAATCTTAATGTGCTAATTAGCTATAAGGAACGTATGATAATGTAAAGTGATCGTTTTGTACATCGGATAAGCAGCATAAGTCGGAGAAGAGTGTCCGGAACGAGCGCCGAGAACATAATGAGCTGACGCTACAGCGCGCCAGTCATATTTACAAGCTCTGTTAGAAAGAGACAGAAGACGTATCGAGGGTGCCGGAAACGGCGCATTTTCAGCTCTGCGCTCGAAACGGACACACCTGGAATGTTAAAAAGTATATTGAAAATTGAGACTTGGTAATATCTAACTTTTGTAAAGAAAATGAATATCCAGACCGTAGGGTTTAGTTGTAATGGGCGACCAACTTTTATTTTGCGTACGCGCAAAATCTTTGTCGACAGCTAAGCCGAGGAACCCCGGCGTAAATCGGACCACGATAAGGTCTGTCGAAAAGGGAAAACTAGTAACTCAAACTCGAACGCAAGTTTTAGAGAAATAAATTAAAACCGGAGCCCGCGAGAGTCGCGGATAGCGAGTAATGTAGAAGCAGGGAAGTTGGCAAAGTTTGTCGCCCAAGTAAATCCACCAATCAGGAAAGAGGGATTTTTCAAGAACTTTCTAGAAGGGTGTGAAAGGGATATTTTCAGTCTGTCTCGTTCTAAACCACGCCTATTCTCGTGAAGACATCCCCACTAATTGCGGGCCCAGATTGTGGCATAAAAACAGGCCTGGTTTGCAGCGAGAGCGGTGTGTGTGTGTGTGTGTATTGAGTTCAGTATCCGAGTCCTAAATCCGGAAAAGGGAAGAGAAGAGAAGTAAACAGTGCAGTGGTGACCAGTAGTGCTCAGTGTACGTGTAGGCTTAGTTGTAACGCTTAGTTTAGTGCTTAGTGGTGTAAATAAATAAGTGTCGTGATCCGAGTTGTTTTCATTTCGAACGTTAGGCGAAATAGTGAACCGCGTAATCGCCGCACAAGGAGCGTTGCCCGCTATTCCTCACGCGCTCGCAGAACCTGTGACGCACCGCGACCCGCTGAGACGGGTGGGCAGGAACCTTACGCTCCTCGAGCTATCCAAGGGTACGGTGCTGTGGGAGGGCGTCGTCCACAGGATAAATATAACTGTCATTATTACAGTGGCAAATAAAGTCTTCATAAGTCAAATGACATCTAGATCTGCGGGCAGATTGGATTTGAGGTATTGTTGGATCATTATAATTTAAAAAAAATGTATCAGGGTGATGAGTAATGCCTAGATGAATGATAGTTGTGTCCCTCTATTTAAAAAAATTAAACATTTTGCCACTGCCTTATTTGTACATAATAAGGGACATATGTGTTTTTGTCAAAGAACTTCCCGAATACTTCAAGTTACGGAGTGAAATCATAGAGAGAAGAACAAGACCACATCTTATGTCCCTTCTGTACAAACCACCTAGTCACAAGGACATATATAAAAGAAATGTAGTGACATTCAACCCGAATATTTTAAATGTGTCCCAATACGAATCGATTATGCTTTTATTTTTAAATTTGTTAAATTACCTATATTTTATGTTTATTGTGTAATGACGATCCCTTTTGGAAGAAACTTTTATTTATTATTATTATTTTTATATCTTATTTGACGATCATGATGCTAATTCTTATATTTTTGACATGAGTGCAAGCATATATTGTAATTATTATCATGAAATAAATAAATCTGATCTGAATCTGAATGTTTTTAATACAAGTATAACTATTTTTAATAATTTACCAAATGATTTACAAGCATTATCGGGGAATATATTTAGAAATAAATTGACGAAATGGCTGATGGATAAATGTTTTTACCACCATCACCACCCCTTTATCAGCCCTAGGACGTCCACTGCTGGACATAGGCCTCCCCCAATTTCATGGGGGGTAAATGCCATAATCGCCACGCTTGGCAAGCGGGTTGGCGATCGCAGTATCTCCACCGCACTCAAGGAATGCTGCTGCCCATTCCCCGGTGGTAATGTTTTTACAGTGTAAGGGAATATTTAAATTATAAAAATCAACTGACATTTTACTAACTGTTTATCTTATTAATTTTAACTCAGTGACATCTATCAGTATTGTATTCTAGCTTAATTTATAAAGAATTTGTACACATGCTTGCATGTTGAATACAAGGACATTTTATACTGTAAAATCTTTTATAACTGTTTTCTGACAAATAATATTTTCTGATTTCTGATCCAAAAGAAGTCCGAAAAGACCTCTGCCAGCTTCAAACAGCCGACTCTGATTGGCAACAAGCTGCCCGGGACAGAGCACAGTGGCGAGTTAAAGTGTCGGAGGCCAAGATCCACTTTGGGTCGCTGAGCTAGCGTTGTAAGTAGTTGTAAGTAAGTATTATCTATTATGTAGTTTAAAACTAGATAAAAAAAAATATATGTAGGTATTTGTGTAATTCATAAATTTCTTCTTGTTTCGGAAAGTGTATAATCCCATCTAAATATTGACATAATTATACATTCACAAAAACGTATACGTGTATTGTGCCATATTTCTTTTTTTGAAGGACCACACAAGCTTCCCCGTTGGAGAGTCTGTCAAAATAGCTACACGATTGATTTATAGCATTGCGCTGTAGGTGGCACATGTGCCACTGTGTCTTACAAAACGTGCAATATGACATATTTTTTACCCAAAACGTTTACCCAGTAATGTAATATTTTGCGCTCCATAATTCTCGTATATAAGTTCGATGGTGATGCAATATTATGGTCACATTATCGTCATTATCATCATCATTATTATTATTGTATCTCCGTCCTGAAACTCTCGGGTCTTTACAGCCCGCGGTCATTTGGTAGGCGTGCGTGGGGATATAGATCCAACACGTAGAGGCCTTTGGGAGACGAAGTTTGATTTAATATAGTACACCTATTAGAACCCATTCACGAATACAACGGTAGATACCCGTGAACCGGTCCCAACAGGCGTTGGGGCTATTGTATGTAAAGTGGAAAGAGAGTGAACTGGGCTATGGTGATGAAGTTTGGATGGATAATGAGATTGGGCTATTGCAAAGAGTTCCGGACACCTGCCAAAACATTGTAATTACAAAGTTATTGAGGCAGGCGGTGACTAGCCGCTCATAAGATGGGCCCCTGAAAACGCCGTCGTAAAGACTGCCAGGAGCAACATCGGTGTAAGCGGCTCAGGGGTGTCGAGAGGTGTGCTGCGCTTTCTCCGAAGTTAATCGCGGCGTTATGCCCTTTAACACTTCCACCCCTGGAGCATATAGCTCTAACGACTCTGTGGACTCCTCTCTGGACGGCCAATGAAGGCAAGCCAGAGCTGAGAGTCCTGCGGGTCCCCTTGGGGTTCCACTCCGACCGACGAAGACACGCCGGAGACGGAGGCCCTGACCGACTCTCGGGAGCACTCGGGTCCGTGGGGTCGTTACTCCCCAACAGCTCGCCACAAGCTGCCCTGCGGGCTTATAAGTAATCATTATTATTATCATCATCATCAGCCCGCAGTGCCCCACTGCTGGACAAAGGCCTTCCCCAGTTCGCACCACCACACCCAGTCCTCAGCTCTAAGCATCCAACCGCCAAGTGGCCATCCACCACCACCATATCAGCCACAGGACTTCCACTGCTGGACATAGGCCTCCCCCAAATTCACTAGGGAGTATATGCCATAACCGCCACGCTTGGCATTCGGGTTGGCGATCGCAGTATCTCCAACGTACTCCAGGAATGCTGCTGCCCATCCCCCGGTGGTCTTGGTCGTAGTTTTAGGACATACCCGGGTCCAGGTCCAGGTGGCCATAGCAACTCCTAACCTACATCACAAGGTAAAGCCATCGTGTTTGGGCCCATTGGAACCGTCTCGACTCTATTGGACCCGGGTATGTTCTAGAATTACGACCAAGACCACTGGCGGATGGGCAGCAGCAGTTTTTTATTTAATCGTATGGCATATATTTACGAACCGTGAGATCTTCGAGAAGACAAGTACGGTTGCCAGTTTTTGTTGCACTTTTAGCACCACCCAGGGGTCACGTGTAGGGTAACGGTGGGTACTCCCTACGGACGTGGTGCAACTTCGACCCCCCTTTGTCAAGTGAGTGGGCAACTTGACTGTTAGAAGTTCTCAAGCCACCCGAAGGCCTCTAACTTGGCTTAACGACTGCTGTCGTAGACAGCAGCCGGGATCAACGGCTTAACGTGCCTTCCAAAGCACGAGAGCGCTCAGTTAGTAACCACTCAAAGCGGTCACCCATCCAAGAACTGACCTGCACCCACATTGCTTAACCTCGCATACCGCACGCGGTACGCGGGCGCCGCTGGGCCACGAGCGCTCTACGGGCTCTCACGGGCAGCAGCAGTGCGGCGGAGATACTGCAATCGCCAACCCGCAAGCGTGGTGATTATGGCATTTACCCCCCATGAAATTGGGGGAGGCCTATGTCCAGCAGTGAACGTCTTTCGGCTGATATGGTGGTGGTGGTGGAACCGTATCAACGAAGTAATTAATGCATGTGGGCAAAAAGGTACAGTCGACTACAAAGAGACCATACATTTTTGGATCTTATTTTAATGCAATAAGGTGAAAAAGTTTAATCATATTTTTGTTGTCGACTGTACAGTTTGCAATTGCAACGGCAGGGTAAGGGAGCAATCACAGTGGAGCAAAACAATTGAATATTTTTACCACTTTTGTTTTTGTTGTGAGGTACTCTTGTTAGGTTTCCATATCGGAAGCGTCCAAACGGAGCCCAATTGCTGTCGCTGACGTGTCCGTCTGTCTATCCGTCGTCTGTCACACAGGTTGCACAGCCAAACGGTTCGAGCTACAGTTTTCAAATTTTCACGGATACTTGCCTACAATATGATCAAAAATATTTTTAAATAGCTAAAAGGGGTCGTGAATAAAAAAATTAATACCAGAGGGCCTACTCCCAACTTCGTATATCGAACTTCGTGTCGTGCCGTCCCGTTCACTCTCGTGTTATACACTATATGACGGAAAGGGACGGCATGATACGAAGTTCGATTTTCGAAGTTATCGGTGGATATCGTTGTTTAGAGCCTGTTAAGTAAATAAATACTTTATTTTTCGTTTTAGAAAATATTGAAAGGCAAAAGAATGAGCACCCATCAAAGTCAGTTTCTTTTACAAAATTTCTTTCGGAGATTTTTTTAACTTCCCATTTACTATGAACTTGAAATTTGGTGATAATGTTTATTATTACGAATATTTTACTAACAAATACCAATATACTGATACCTAATTTGCCACGGGATCATCATTCTTCTTTTTAGCCACCGACTTGGTATAAAAAAAAGTCCGACACGCACTTGGCCGGTATTTTTAGGGTTCCGTATTAACCAAGGAACCCTTATAGTTTCGCCATGTCCTCCGTGGCTTAGCTAATGGAGTAATATTTATTTATATAACCTTATTACAGCTAATCTATCGCGAACATAGGTTTTCTACAGCATTGTAGTTTTGTGGTAGGTAGCTGTGTAAATTTATATTTAACTAAACAATCTATATTGTTTTGAAAAAATGACACCTCGCCGAGTTTGTTACGCCGGTTCTTCTCGTGGCAGAGGTTTATTTTTCCGAACCGGTGGTAGTTTATTGACGTGCATAATAAAATAAAAATAAGAATAAAAATGCCTTTTATTTCTTGTCCTGTAAGTTTTTACATGGTCAGTTCTATGAGCTAGATTAAGATTACTTATTCAAATCACATGTTTATAAATTTTATAATATATCCATGTCTATTGTTTATTTATTTAACATGAGTAGTTTAAATTGATAATTGAATGCTAGTTTATTATTAACCATAACAATTTGATAATTTGATTGTTGCGGACAAGAACCCCTCATCGGGTGAAGGCCTCCTCCAAGGGCTTCCACTTTTCTCTGTCAGTAGCTTTCTCTTGCCAGTGAGTACCGGCTATATTTTCTATGTCGTCGGACCAACGACTCTTTGGTCTCCCTCTTCGTCTTTTCCCTTTGACGTGCATAGGTGCATGTAATTATGCCTAATTTGAAGAATAAATTACTTTTCCTCTTTTTACTATTACACAAAATAAATGTACAATGGGCTGGCATAATGCCAAATGATATGCGTTTTATCTAACCACAGCGCATTGGTCGCGGCCATCATGCTCCCTCAGCTTTTGAAAAACGTTACTCTAACTTAACAATCAGCCGGATCATCTAAACTATTCAAACATATTCATGTATTCGTGCAAAGGTGTTGGCGGCCTAATTACCGCCGCAGCTGCGATAATTTATCGCTGTATCGTAAATGCTAATGTATGTGGGCAAAGGACAGTGGTCATCCACACTCACATACATTTAATAAACATACACGCACATCCACATAAAGTTTTGACGACAACTCCCTATTAAACAAAACAACCCTCCGTTCCGAAGTGACAACAGGATCATAAAACTCCACATTTTTTTTAATCCACCACGGTGGCAAACTAGCATACGGCATGCCTGGTGCTAAGCAAACACCGTAGCCTATGAACATCCAAGACCCAAGAACAAATATCCGTGCTAAATGTAATGCCCTGGCCGGGATTCAAACGCGAGACCTCTAGCTTCGGAGGGAGTGTCACTACCGACTAGGCTAAACAGGCCGTCCAAATACAACCCTGCTTGCAATTGTACAGATGTAGTGACATAATGCTTTTCCATCGGGTAAACTCGCGAAATACGACTAGGCTAGACCCGAAGTGGCTATCAATTATCGTATTGAATGACTCACATGTCACGTCAAGTTCATCGCTAATCGCTTACCATCAGGCGATTAGACGAATCACCTGATGGTAAGCGATTAGCGTCGCTCATGGACACCCGCAACACCAGAGGGGTTGTAAGTGCGTTGCCGGCTTTTAAGATAGGTAGTACGCTCTTTTCTTGAAGGTTTGAAGGTCGTATCGGTCCGGAAATACCGCAGGCGACAGTTCATCTGACAGTTTAGTTTCTGCAATAACGTACAGTTGCGGACTGACAACCATCTAAATGGTGAGGATGGAAATGTATGTTTTTTTTTTACAAGCTTACCTACCTCTGTATCTGTGTTCAGGTCGAATCTTGCAACTGAATTTTGGACCAGTTAAGGATGATTCACAGTAGACCTTTCCGCGTCCGGGCCGGCCCGTTTTATATGACAGCAAACGCAACGGCCGGCGTATTTCTCTGGAAGAAAACGGGCCGGCCCGGACACGGAACGGCCTACTGTGAATCATCCTTTATCCTCAACACAACTAAAAATACATAAGTAATAGTATTAATAATTTAAAAAATTAAATTGTAAATAAATAAGAACGAAGTAGTGTAAAAATATTTGTACCATTGCATGAAATAAAGGCTTTTTTTATTTTATTAATTTATTATTATCCTCAACCACGATTGAGCTGAAATTAAGCATACTTATGTAACCGGATGAGCAGCAGCATCCCTGGAGTGCGGTGGAGATTCTGCGATCGCCAACCCGCATGCCAAATACTTGGCATACATACGGCGGTTAGGGCATATATATACCCCCCGTGAATTTGGGGGAGGCCTATGTCCAGCAGTGGACTTCATTTGGCTGATATGGTGGGTGGATGTAAGTTCGATAACAATGCAATACTATGGTACCATCAAGCTGACCTGATGATGAAAACTAAAGGTGGTTAATATAGCAACTCCTAAACTACACAAGGTATACCCGTCGTGTTTAAGCTCATTGGAATCCTTTTAACGAGTAGTTGACTGTGGACAGAAAGGTACAGTCGGCAGTAAAAGCTTGTACCAAAAAATATTTTTTGTCAGAAACGTATTTTATATAATTTTAAGTTGAAACCTGACAGAGTGAGTGACATTTGTTCTTAATCTGTGCGGGTTCTCGGTGTTACGCGATGGTTTATTATTTGCCATTGAAGAGTCCATCTTAAACCCACATTGCAATATACAATCTTGCGACTAAATTGAGAACTGGTCTTAAACGGCTGATGGCTTACCATGAACAACCTCTTTAACTTGGCGGGTAATCGTTTGTTCTTTATTTTATACCACGTCGATGACAACCAAGCGTACGGTCCGCCTGATGGTAAGCGGTCACCTTAGCCTATGGACGCCTGCAACTCCAGGGATGTCACATGCGCGTTGCCGACTTACACTGCTTTCTTGAAGAACCCGATACTGTAGTCCTTTGGGAAAACCACCTTGGCATTGCACATCCGGAGCGTCCGAGGGAGGAAATTCCTCTGAAACCGTACCGTATGCGACCGTTAATAAATATTAATATGTAGTATAACTAAATTTCCTTTGACGCCTCGTTTTCGCCGTCGATTTTTCACTGTTATTTTGAAAGCTGTCATCACAGTGCTTCTTATTCTTTATTCCATTACCCTCTGCCAACCCTCTGCTGTTGTATAGCACTTGAACCAACTCCCTTCTTTGCTTCGGTCTTGGGCAGGGTTAATTTTTCCCATTTCATCACCAGTGAGTCCAACTCTTGATCCACGGAACGCCGCCATGTTGGTTCTGGGAATGACTATTTTCCGCTTGCCGGGTATCTGTCAAATCAGATCTTCATGTATAAGTGGAAGTAAATACGTTTCCAAAGGATGAGACCAATTCAGTGTAATTTCCGTATTTGTATTTATTTTTATACCTACGGGTTTCTTTCTGCTTTAAAATTCCCCAAAGTTCGATTTTGGCCAAAAGATCCTAATGCAATTTATGTATTTTTTGACGTTTCTCGTACCGGGATGATAGGTAACAGTCAAAAGAACAGTGATAAATCTCGTTAATTGTAAATATTACCGATAATTATGTTTACAACGACATTTCTTGCGAGAGCCTATGCCGTTGTTCAAATTTAAACGATTAACGCAAGCACACCTCCTAGATACGCAGGGAAAATACCTACCTCGCAACAAAATAAATAAACAAAATAAACCGCATTAACTAAACAATAACACGAACTACACACGCACGCAAACACAAACACGCAATTTTGCACACAGATCGACCATACACGTAAAACTATTATCTCTTGAGCACGGAAACTGCTTCATGTTGTAAAAGTAAAATAGCGACCACTCTCTCAGGGACCAGTTTGAAAACCAGCGCTGGGCTGCTAAGCTTGGCACATGCTGAAACTGGGACCCATTTGCCACACTTCTTGCATTATAATATTTGTATAATACCTAATCTAGTTAAGTTAATTTCTTTTTTTTCTTTTACATTGATATTTTATTTGTTTTCTTAACTTTATTTGTCTCATTCTTGTATGTGTTCCTTAATGGCAAATAAAGAAATTCTTATTCTTATTTCATTAAAACAGGGTATAAGTAACTTAATAAGGCCAGCAAAGAACAAAAGGTTTCGATTCACACTACTTAACGACATAAGTTAAATAATTAATTAAATGTAAGTAGATAGGTACGTAGTTTACAGTATCGGCGCAACAAAAACGAGATAGCGAGACAATGTGGCGGAAGGCGGGCACCGGAAGCCTGCAACTCGGGCGGCGCGGGCGCAAGTCAAAGATGGCGGCGATTATGACGAGTAATACTAACAGAGTCTTAGAACGAACGTTCTCCTCGTGTATCGTAATCGTATCATAAGTCAAGAGATATATATTGACAAGCTCACCTTGCTAAAATCAGCAGGGAGTAAAAGCCTACATGAAAAAAATAACAGAGTCCCTATACACTGTGCGCCCAAGAGGGACGAAAAGCTCATGCCTCTAGCCGCCCACCATACAAGGGAAATGAAAACATTCGAGTTTTTTTTATCTACTGTAATAGGAAATAGATAGGTAGAATTTGTTTTGTTTTAAAATCGAACGAAACAAAACAAATACAACACTGTTTCAATATGGTATTTCGTTTATAGTCAAATCAGCAACTTTTTACGAAACGTCCGAACGTCAAAACGCTCAGTAGTGTGAATTTTATGGGGAAATATGCCTAATGACGTCACAATTTCCTGTGGTCCAAGTGCGTCCTTTATTCATGTTTATGTATTTATAATCTTAAAAATTGCATAAACAAGCTAAAGTTTGAATTTCTCGCGTATTTTCGTCTTGTTTATTGGTAACGTAAAAATATGTATTTTAGTGTTGTGAACAACCCTATTTTTACAGGTACAATTCCATTGCAGTCGTGATGGTTTTATTTAGTTATTTATTTATTTAGCCACAAGACATAATAACAAATACTTTAAATATTTTCGTAAAACTGAAAAGCATTTGTTGGCGAAGGCAGCACTCTTTATTACATTTAACCGATTAAACTAGGCTATTATATTAGGAAATAACATCATATACAGGTAAATTACTTTTTCTCAAACATGCAATGAAATATTGATGTTATGTTCCTTATAACAGGCTGCGAAGTATGACGTTTCAGGTGCGGCTAGGACAAGAGGTCGTTAATGGAATTTCATACAAATCTTGCAGGCCTAGGCCGGCAAAGTCCTCTTTTTTAATTTCCATTCCACATAAATTGTGGCACAGGCACCATGACATTCTGCCACTAAAAATAAAACTTTGATTTTTTTGTTGTTTATTTCATTGCATGTTTGAGAAAAGCACTATACATACCTCGGCGGGAAATATGGGGTTGCCCGCCTCAGACCTATCCGACCTCGCTCCGCTCGGCCGTCTATATATGTCTTCGGCCGGCAACCCCTTACGTCCCGGCCTCTGTAGTAATGTACTATTCGAGACGTTTTTGCATCTGTAGTAGTATTTGTATATTTAGGGATACACGTACAGGTTGACTTATACAGACACACGTCAACGTGTGTGTGAGGCTGGCTACAAGCTGGCTACAGAGATCACAACTACAAATACAAAAACGTCTTGAAAGTAATTTACCTGTACAGTCAACAGCACCAATATCTGCCACAACAAAGCGCGCATAAATATCTGACACGACTCTATTTGTAGGGCCGTTAGGACGTGTCAGATATTTTTGCCGCCTTTGATTAGGCAGATATTAATGCTGGTGACTGTACCTATATCTACTCGCGTTAAATGTCCCAGTGCCTCTCACCGCACCAACGGATGGCACTACAGTCTGAATTCCCAATGACAACAACAACAGACGATGGTGTATCATGCTGTGTCAATTATTAGAGCAGCGTAAAGCATTGGGATTAATTGACCGAGCGAGCGAAGCGTGTCCGTTTCAGCTTTCGACAAAAAATCTTTCCTATGTCTGTTTGTCTGTCCGGATGTTCTCCTCTACAGGTCGCATTTCTCAACAGATTCTCGTTAAATTTTGTGAGCAGGTTCGATAATTATATAGATTTTTTTTGTCGAGACAGTTTTTGTAAATTTTGAAATTTGATTTTTTTATATCTGTCCAGATGTTCTCCTCTGCAGGTCGCATTTGTCATCAGAAACGTTACACTCAGTTTTTGTTTTTTTTTTCTTAGTCTACAGTTCACAGAGCCACTAGTTATATGAAGCAAGATTAACATAAAAACTAGGTATTTGTGCTACTTAATTACTTACATTTTCTATAATGAAATGAATTTAAAACTTGTTTAAAATGGCTGACGGCTTATCATACACCTCTACAACCTCCTTAACTTGGGAGGGTAATAGTTTGTTTGCCTTAAAATCATATCAATAATTTGTGCAAAATAAATTAAAGTAATACGTTAACCAAGACTACATACATTTCTCTGTCGGTGTTATTCAAATTTGTGTACGATCATCTCGTTTGCTAGGTTTGTTATTTGATGTATAGTATGGTTAGTTTCGATTGTTAGTATAGACGCAAAACAATCGTGCAGGCAGAGCAATAGTGTCGGCCTGTTTAGCCTAGTTGGTAGTGACACTGCCTCTGAAGCTCCCGGGTTCGAATCCGTAAGGACTTTGTTACTGTGGTGAGTAGAAACATTTGTTCCTGAGACTTGGGTGTTTTCTATGTAATGAAATATATATATCTATTAGATATATCGTCGTCTAGGACCCCTAACACAAGCCTTATTGAGCTTACTATGGGACTAGTTCGATTTGTGTAAAAAAATGTCCCCTTATAATATTAAAATAATTTTTAAGAAAAAAAAAACGAATTCAATGGGGGAGGCCGGTGAAAGATTATTATACTTAGATTGTGCACTCTTAGATTCCATACAATAAAATAAAAATGGCTATAAGTATGTTTATAATGGTAGAAGACTAAGTACCCTCAATTCCTCATGGAATCATGGAAAAACCTTGTTTGCTTGACAAACAAAACGAAGAGAACCAATCGCCAAACGTGAACTACGCGTCGTTGAAGAGTTCCGTTCTGATCATCATCAGCAGTTCCACTTCATCAAATGTCACATTTTTGTATGATAATGTTCGATTTGTTGATAAAAACACAATAATCACTATATGTTTGCCTTTAAGATTTGAGGAGTTCCCTCAATTCCTAATGGATCCCATTATCAAAAATTGAGGATGATAAAAATTAATCGTGAAAATAGAACTTGCTTAACAAACACAGCTAGGAGGACAAATCGCCAAACGTGAACTTTTGGTCGTTGAAGAGTTCTGTTCTGATCATCATCAGCAGTTCCACTTCATCAAATGTCACATTTTTGTATGATAATGCTCGATTTGTTGATAAAAACACAAAAATCACTATATGTTTGCCTTTAAGATTTGAGGAGTTCCCTCAACTCCTCATGGATCCCATCATCAGAAATCAAGCATGACAAAAATTAATCGTGAAAATAGAAATTGCTTAACAAACACAGCTAAGAGGACAAATCGCCAAACGTGAACTTTTCGTCGTTGAAGAGTTCTGTTCTGATCATCATCAGCAGTTCCACTTCATCCAATGTCACATTTTTGGATGAAAATGCTTGATTTGTTGATAAAAACACAAAAATCACTACATGTTTGCCTTAAAGATTTGAGGAGTTCCCTCAATTCCTCATAGATCTCATCATTAGAACTGCGTTTTGATAAAAACGGGACCAATTTGAATATATATACTTACAATCAAAAAAAGAATTTTCCAAATCGGTTAAGAAATGACGGAGTTATGGAGTAACAAACATTAAAAAAAAACATACAACCGAATTGATAACCTCCTCTTTTGAAATCTTGAAGTCGGTTAAAAAACAGCTGTCAACAAGAACGAAGCACAAGTTGACATTACTTATCGATGAATTAGCGTTATGAAACACCTACTGTGCATGTAGTGCTGGTTACTGCATGATTTAATTATTTTTTTAGAGAAGAGTGATTTTTGCTTTCGAATATGGAATCAAATACGTACATCCTACTTTACTTCCCTTATTTGAGGGCAACAAAGACTCTTTTTCTCATAGAAAGTGTGAAAAGCAATATGGTACCTCTTGGTAGCAAAATTATTTGTAAAATTTTTTTGGTTTTAGCTCTATAATAGCGCCGATGACGTATAAAACCGCTTCAGCCTGGCGCTTGCGCCGCCCTGTAATGTAACTTACGTCGGCCGATGCCACGGCGTACTAATTACCACTTTATGTCGTTTAACTATCTTGTAAATGCGTTAAACCGTGATGCGTTTTTGCTTTCATAAAACGTTTATACGACGATTTGCAAAGGTCAGTGTAATGTGTAACATTTATCAGTGTAATGTGTAACATTTCGAACTAAACTTATTAAGGTACCAGCCGGAAAGTGCGGCGTGGGTAGACCTTCACAAGGTGGACTGATGACCTGGTAAAGGTCGCGGGAATCCGCTGGATGCGGGTGGCGCATGACCGGTTATTGTGGCAGTCTTTGGGGCAGGCCTTTGTCCAGCAGTGGACGTCCTTCGGCTGATATGATGATGATGATGAAAGGTACCAGCTCTCAACTCCGACCCATTAATTAGCACCTCCGACTCCGATCTTAATATTTACGAGTAGGAAGTAACGGCTGTGGTAACGGTTAGTAAGCTAAACAGCGGACAGACGGATGGACATGGCGAAACTATAGCCACTGTGTACTGTTAGAGCAACTGTGTACTAGGGGGTACTAGTCACTGTGTACACAATGGCTAGATTCCCTTTTTTTAAAAAAAGGTCGTTATCTCTTTTTTGGTGTAAGCAATTGGAAATCTATTTACTACATATAAAACTTAAATAATAAACGCTGCTTTGTGCATACAAAAAAAAATTCAGGCACTTAATACTTTTCATGCCATCGCCCGTTGAAAAAATCCTAGCGACTGTACCCTCCTTGACCCTAAGTGTAAACTAAACTTTATGTGTTTACTACGGAACCCTAAAATGGCATCTGCGGAACTATATCTTGCAATAAAATTAAACAAGTCTTTGGTAATTTTATCTTGCAAATTACTTTCATTTGTACCAACGCAAAAAAAATAAACAAATACATCTACTTCGTGAAAGTATGTTCTACATCTGTGGTTACGCTAGATAAGTGTGGTTTTAATCTATTCTTGCCTTTGTTATTGGCCGTTTGTTAAAGTAATTGAATAATTGTCCAGTTCGAGAGATTGTTAGTCATTTAACTTAACAAATGCGTACATTCACTTGGAGTTAATAGGCTAAAAGATGTGACGATTAGGAAAGATATAGGTAGATAATGCGTCGCGTGATATCTTATAGATTTATATGTTTTCTATGTTTAGTTTAGATACCATATAGTTATTTAAGTAGGTATATAAACTTATTGTATGTAAATCACATAGTACAAGTCTTACACAGGCAATATCAAGTCGGGGGGAGTAATATCAGGCGGGAAGGGTTATGGGTACTACACGAGACTACGATACAATATTTAATAAATATAACTACTTAAATACATAGAAAACATCCAAGACTCAGAAACAAATGTTCATGCTCATTCTTATTACACAAATAGCTGTATTCGAGCCCAGGGCTGTCAGCTTCGAGGGTCACAAACCACTAAACTACACCGCTCCTCATATGCTCTTCTTTGCTAAGGAAGCTAAGGAAGGCAACTATTCAGGGAGTCCCAGCCATCGATGCGAAAGCTTCACCAGCGAACACTCCAGGTGCCCATGCTACGGCCAATACTGTAATTAGATACGTGCTGGATATTTCCCGAGTTTTGCCCAATTGTGAGAGATAGGATGGAGATTCAGACTTTTAATAAGAATTTTAATTAAAAAAATGTACCCAATTAGAGAGTCAAATAGACATTTGTTGACGACCATGATCAGGCCCGAAGAAACGACCAGCGAATGATGGATTAATGTTTTGTGGAACTTTCTTTTGTACATCGACGATGGCAATGTAACTTACGACCTGCCCGCTAAGCAGACACATTAGCCTATGGACGTTTGCGACTCAAGAAGAAACAAGCTCGTTGCCGACCGTTTATTGACTTGAGGACTCGTTGTGTCACCAGATACACTCTCAACAAATCGCATCCTCGGACTTTAGAGGCTATACCATGATTTTCAGGTCTTCATAGCTCCTGAAGACTTCAATCGCTTTCCGAGCATGATGCTGTGGAACGTTGATCCCGGTCATAGTGTATGCCAACAATCACTAAGCAGAGTTGGAGGCATTCGGATGGCATGAGAACTTTTAACCCCATAACCCTCATAGGTTTTTTAACTTTTTTACCAAAAAAGAATATGTTTTTTTTGTCAATTTCCATTATTCAAGTCAGACGGCAGCCACTTACGCAAAAACTACGCCAATAGGAGAAACATGGGTTTTACCGTTACCAAGATAATGCCACCACCACCACCATATCAGCGGAAAGACGTCCACTGCTGGACATAGGCCTCCCCCAATTTCATGGGGGGTAAATGCCATAATCGCCACGCTTGGCATGCGGGCGATCGCAGTATCTCCACCGCACTTCAGGGATGCTGCTGCCCATCCCCCGGTGGTATTGGCCGTAGTTTTAGGACATACCCGGGTCCAAGATAATGCCGGTCACTCCAATATCTTAATAAAATTAGGGCTTAGGATCGTCACGTGGTTTGAGGGAAGGCTGGGGAAACGGCAGCTCAAATCATATGATTCTAGGTTTATTCACGCGCGCCCTGTAGCCGAGCATAGAATACGGTTACGGTATCCCCTGCCTGCCGTACAAGGCGACTAAAAGGGGGTTCTTGGGGTCGAAGACGGTCTCAGTTAGGGGCTGAGATCGTCTATGAAAACAGATGGTGGGACCCACAGAGGTGGGACTCTAGGGTCCGAAATGAGTTGAGGAGGATAATCGAGGGGTTTTTAGTCGGTCCGACATAATCTCCGCACTGTCCCCGCGGTGCGGTGGTATCCATAACGGATTTTCCCCTGGAAAAAAAGGCTTCTTCACTCAAATCAATGTTAAGTCACGTGCTCGAAGTGAAATGATTATCAATTGAACAGAACCGCCTCAAAAAACGAATATTAGGTTAGTGTGTCAATAAATGGTCTCGAAAAAAGCGGAATAGGAAAAAACTGACAGTGAAGCGTTACTCGTGCGTTGCATGCTCACGACATCGCATCTAGACTTTATTATACAAGAACTGTAATACTACACCTAAATAAAGCTCAGATATTGCATCTTATAGTCATATCAGCCGAGAGACGTCTACTGCTGTACATATACGTCTCAATGAGAGTTCCACGATGACCGGGCGTGCGCCACCCGCATCCAGCAAACTCCCGTGACCAGGTCATCAGTTCACCTTGTGGGGATCTACCCACGCGGCGCCTTCCGGTACGTGGTCTCGAGAATCTTGCCGCCCCAAGGGCCATTTCAGCCACCGGCCATCTTCTAGTCCCATAAAAAGCAAGATAAAATACAGCAAATGTTTTAATAAACCCATAAAAGCCATGAGACCAAAGAGGTCGATTACTTCTAAATTAAGTTCCTGTTTCCTATTGTGACGCCACTCCACAGATGTAATAAGTAAAGGTACCAAAATTCTATACACATCAATGCAAAAATAAAACAACTCCATATTATTAAGCCAATCTAATACAATGGTCACTTATCAACGAGAAATCTTTAGATCATTCCCAGTTGCAACGCATCCATTGCTACGTTTGCCTTAAATAATAGTAGTTATGTCTAAGAAAAGCAGCAATAGGATGACCGATATCCAAGATGTCGCAGCACCGATCGAAATTGAAAGTGTCGTGATACACAGACCTATCGCTGGATGGAAAGGTGCAGCTACATTTCACCAACTATAAAACGTAAGCGGGCATCGCACAATGCATCAGTTAACAATTGACGTCGAATCAAACCAAACAACATGATCGCCATTGTAAGTGTTTCTGTTTAAAAGTGAAAAAACGCCTCGCGAAAGTGACTTAACGGATGCGTTTTGCAATTCGGTTAATAGAGTGAAAAATGCGCCCCATTTTACCGTTATTCTTTTATTTTTAAATTTATGTAAGCGGTTGTGTAATTTATCGCAGTGTGTGCTACTTCCGTATTGGAAATATTATGTATTTGATCATTTGACATCACTGTTTACTTTGTACTTTAAAAATGTGACGAGAGATGAGTTAAAGATATTAAGACATGAAAGAAGTACAGTAACTAAAGTGACTGGTACATTATAAGTTCCTACTTTATTTCGAGACATAGTTAACATCAAAGATTAATATCATCAATCATCATTATATGGCGTCTGATGTCACGGGTATTTTTTCTGAATGGAAGTTTCAGTGTAGCTTACAACCAAGTATTATTTGATGTATGTCTTGTTCAGCAAATGGTATCTATAAATAGTAATTCATTCACATTAGTAGCCAGAAGCCAATTTCACCCAACTACGAGCACAAAGTTCTTTGACGAGTGGTCAGTCGACAAACGTTGTAAAGCTGTAACAGAACGATTTTTGAAATGGGTCACTAGTGTTTTCCTCGTTCGCTATAAATGGGACATAAACAGTTGAAAACACAAAAGTTGTCTCTCCTGTGGTTAATTAGTTAACAGTTAACAGATTCTGTGCATGTTACTTTTGTTTTCCTGAATACATATATTTATAGAAGCGGAGACAGAGACGCTGTTGATCGTGCAAACAAAAATTAGGCTTTATAGCTCTTCAGACCTCTATTTCTCTTCACAATTATCTTTAATTACGTTTATTTATATTTATCTCTCTACGAGTCTATATTACGTATACATGTTTTATGTATTTTGTCTTTCTTCTACCTTGTTGTACAACGTTGCTTAATTTGCCTACCTTTGTTAATTTCTTCTTTCATCTACTCAAACTTTAACTGGAAGAGATCCCTTACAGGGATAATTTCGGCTTTGTACTTGCCTTGTCCTTTGTACTTTTTCGTTTACTTTGTGGTATTGAGTACAATAAAGAGTTTGCTACTACTATTACTACTACTTTAGTTATGTCCACTGGAAAGACGGAAACCTAAATCTGTGTTGACCCAAATGCACTACAAAAAAAATTTGTTGTTTGTAAAGTAGGTTTACGATCGAGATGTTTACGTGATAACGTCTTACTTCACTTGCACTTCACTTATACCTGCGATCGCGCTCGTGAGGTTTTGGTGTGACACAAGTTTCTGAACATGTCACCCGACTAAAACGATTTTAAAGACGTTATCACGTCAAAATATTGTAAAAAGGCGATGTCAGGACTATGTCTTCCGTTCTAGTTACACAATGTGATAAAACGTAATAGAACTTTTTGAAACATAAGTAGTTATGGTTTGTCATTTTATAATGTGCAAAATTGCCTCAATCTTATTGTGCCATTGATACAATCGATATTTTTCTGTCTGATTCGTTGATGTACAATTGACTACAAAAAGATAAGAATTTCTTTGATCTTATTACGTTGAAAAAGTGTATATATTTCTTTGTAGACTGTACGCGTTCAAATTTTTCATTTTCCCATAGTTTAAAACCATTTTTCTTCCAGAAATCAACAACTATACTGCTACTCGCCGCGTGCGCCGCTGCATACCCCCACCCCGACGAATGGGAGCCCGAAGGCCACTCTCACACAGAACACACAAAGCCATACCACGTGACGGTGGTGAAGAAGATCGGCGTACCCGTACCGCACCCGGTGGCCGTATCGGTGCCACAATACGTCAAGATACCGATCCCGCACCCGTATCCCGTGCACGTCACTGTGGAGCAGCCGATCCATGTCCCCGTCTATAAGGTAAGGATGTCGCCCGGTAGTCGTGTCCGTGCCGCAATCAGTACGTCAAGATACCGATACCTGAGCCGTACCCCGTGCACATCACTGTGGAGCAGCTGAACTAAGTCCCCGTAAGGGTAAGAAGATTGGTGTGCCTGTTCTGCACCCACCCGCTGGCGAGTTTCATTGCCGCAGTACTTCAAGATACCGATCCTGCACCCGTGTCCCGTGCACGTCACTGTGGAGCAGCCGATCCATGTCCCCGTCTATAAGGTAAGATCTGCCCGGTTGCTGTATCCATGCCACATTACGTCGAGATACCGATCCCGCGCACGGGGTACGGACCCCGTGCATGTCACTAAGGAGCAACCAATCCATGATCCCATCTATAAAATAAGATCAATGCTACAAAACACATGTAAAAAATGTATGGTAAATAAAATAAATGTTATCTAGCAATTCTACAAGCAACATGACTATACTTACCGACTGGTTTTTTAGACTGAGAGTAGTGAGAGTCTATTACACCCAGAACCAGTGATATTATATAATAATTTGCCTCTTTCCGGAACTGTTAATGCATTCAACCTTAAAACCATTTTTACCCACATTAAGTCATTTACTACTGAAATTACTCCTACGGAACTGGAAGTGTCCGTAAAGTGTTACGTAGCTCACTAGAGAACTTAAGTATTGTACCTCCTCTCACGTCATCGACAAATGTCATTTAGATACATCTACAAATATCGTGTATATACAATAAATTTTCTCCGTACACCACAATCTGATTATCGGCGAAACTCGGCAACTTGAGGTTGCCGTATTGTTTTGAAATTACGACATGATACGTATTAAAAAGTCATTTTAAAGTTTAAGTAGGTACTTTCGTATTCGTAACGACGAATTGACTGATAATTGCTAGGTAAATCATTGGGTATTATATGCCGGATATAAGGATGGACTTAAAAAAACAATCCCAATCTCAAATTCCCGCTATAATAATTTCTAATGCCATTTTAATCTCGATATGACCGCTTCACACTCACCGCCCACTTACCGGTGCATCTTGACGTAATTCGACACTTATTCAAGTCATTGCGACTGTCAATTATTACATAAAAGCCATTCGCTAAAGTAAAAGTGACGGTTAGTAGAGCGTGTTCTTATTTTGAAAAAAAGTCCATTCTTCCCGCGTCCGCTGACCATAATGGCGTAACATTCTAAAATCGAACACCAGCGGAGCGGCTCAACCGTTATTGGATTTAACGCTTCAATTTTATTTACTTTATCGGTTACTTAACTTTAAAAAAATGTTATAGACTGGATGGATGCTTATTAAGTATCAATTGGTGACAGAAAATTTAATTACATTTTAATTTCAATTACAGCTTCTTTCATTTCATCTCTCTTTAAATTGGTAATTAGGCTTGCAATTCAATTGTACCATTCGTTGGCATGCTCTTAATATTTTTTCATTTTTGTTTCTAGGTCGTACCCCAAATTGTAGAGAAACCTGTACCCTACACCGTTGAGAAGCCAGTCCCTTATGAGGTCGAGAAGCCATACCCCGTGGAAGTGGAGAAGAGGGTTGAGGTCCCGATCCCCAAGCCTTACCCAGTCCACGTGCCCGTCTACAAGCACATCTACCACCACAAGGGAGGCAAAGGCAAGCACTAAAAAACACCTCACTTAGAAAAAAAAAGCTTGCCCTGCAAGCGCGTTTTTCTAATTCAAAAATCGAACAAATTTAAACGCGGGAAAGAAAAAGTTTACAATGTAAATGTTGTCTTTTACCGCCGCCATATTTGGCTTCATGTGAATAAATAGTTTATCGATGTATAAGGCTAGTTCGTGGGTAGAACCCACCCCGCAGTTGTTCAATGTGATATTTATTGTGTGTTGATATGTTGTTGTTATTGTTTGATCGTTGTTGACTATTGAGTAATTGCTGTTAATTGTGCTTTAATATAAGTTTGTTAAATAAATAATGTACAAAATACTTAATGCCTTATCGTTTTACTTTATTTTTAGGATGCTTGTGTGAAACAAAAGTCCTTCGTATACTTTTGTTGACCATAAAATAGTTTGTACGAATTAAAGTGAAGGAATTTAACTCAAATAATCGACTTAAAATGTGTGCCGCTATACATACAAAATTTTACACACCTATTTATACTACCTATGATGTTAGTACGATCGTTTATCTTTATAATAATAATAATAATAATTGAAGCGCCAGGCAATACTCGTTTACATCACCATCCCCCATGACGAGAACCTCGTGAAGGCTGAGAAGGACAAAACTAGCAAGTACCTAGACCTGGCACACGAGGTAACCGCCATGTGGGATGTTGATTCAACGATCATTGTCCCGATAGTCGTCTTTGCGAACGGTCTAATAGCGAAGAGTCTCGACCAACACCTCAAGAGACTCTCGTTAGATGGCTGGGTCAAGGGTCAGATACAGAAGGCGGTACTCCTGGACACGGCGCGGATAGTCCGGAGGTTCCTTTCTCTGTCGCCCTAACCACCGGTAGCTTAGGCCCTGCCTCGCTGCCGGCGGCACCCTAGGTTAGGTTTTTTATAATGCTTTTATATTTTGTATGTATGTTTATATATTTTACTTTTATAAAATTATTGTAAAAAACCTAGCTTAAGTACGAAAATAAATACAGAGATAATTATAAAAATAATAACCAAAGCACGCCTTCCAAAGGTCCGGGACACCATTGTCCCGTGAGCGGAAAAGACATACAATAATAATAATATAGTACATTACGATACAAGTGCAGAGAACAGGAAATTCGCAAAGAGTGGTGATAAATTAAAACACGACCGAAGGGAGTGTTTTTAATCGACACGAGTTGCGAATTACCTGTTCGCACGTGTATCGTACAACGTTTTACAGTACATATTGCTCTTTAAAGTTTCGAAATATGCACGTAATCTGGTGATTACCGCACTCGTGCGGTAATATAGCACCATTTGTACTGTAAAATTCATTTACACCTCACCTTGCCAAAAACAAACTCACGAACAAACTCTTCAGCTTTATAATATTATTATTATATGTCTTTTCCGCTCACGGGACAATGGTGTCCCGGACCTTTGGAAGGCGTGCGCGAAGCCGAAGTACCGAGGTACCGAAGTACCAACCGAGTACCACATAGCCAACACGTAGAGGCCCTTTCGACAATTTAATGAAATGCACACAGAGACAGCACCCACCAAGCGTACAGGGACTATTGCTGGTTGATGGAATCTAAATGAATCGGACTATTGGGTGAATATGATGGACTAATGGCTGGGCTATTGAGTGAGACAACGGACATCTGCCTAATAAAACTGTCTCACATTTTTATCTCAGGCAGATGGTGACTCTCCTTCTGCTAGATGGGCCCCTATAAATAGCGACATAAAAAAATGGCCTAAGGGCAACACCGGTGCAGAGGGCTGGGGGTAGAGAGGTGGCACTGGACTTTAAACATATAGCCACTTAGGTGACCACATCCACCCCCGAGGAACAGCTCTAGCGACTCCACTCTGGACAGCCGGTTAAGGCAAACCAGAGGCGGGGGGCCTGTTCATACAACCAACCCACAGGACACCCCCAGGAGCACTCAGTTCAGGTACTCAGGTAGGGTCGTTGCTCCCTAACAGCTTGCCACAAGCTGCCCTACGTTGACTGACTGCACTGGAAATCCAGTGGGCGATGGGGTCGTTATTTATTTAGTCGTATGGCATTATTACACGAGTCAACACATCTACGAGTTTACAAATCAATATCTAGGTTCTTCACCCAATGGGCTGCGTTTCCAATGTAGGTAGGTATGTAATGTTTCCGATGGGGTCGTCACATCCCTACATCCCTACGCCAATATGTATATACGCCTATATTATTATTATTTGTATGTCTTTACCTTATCTCGGGACCATGGGGTCCCGGACCTTTGGAAGGCGTGTGTGGGGCCGAAGCCAACAGCGCAGAGGCCCTTTTAGACAATTTAATCTAAAAGCAAAGGGATACACATGGCGGATACCATCCCCGAACGCACAATATGATACATCCAGAGATGGTCCCCGCCAGGTGCAAAGACTATTGCAGTGCATCACAGTGCTGCGATGGAAACTAAGGGCATGGGCTATTGTGTTGAATGTTGGATGGGCTGGATAATGGGCTATTGGAGGAGACTAGCGGACACCTGCCGTGACAATCAGTCTCATTATTGTAAAAGGCAGGCGGTCACTCGCCAGCTCGCTGAGTGGGCCCCACATAACAGTCGCACGCACAGTGCGACAGTGGGGCAACATCCCTTTGAGTGGCTGTAAGGTTGTCGAGAGGTGAATCTGCGGTAGCCAGCCCGGCTAGTATGATAGCTTATACCGTCACGTTTTATGTGACGTTTTAGTACATTTTGGCCATATAACGTGACGGTATAAGTTATCATACTAGCCGGGCTGATCCCGGTTATCCGATCAGCAGGCCGCCGGCGTTATGACATTTTACCCTTCCAACCTGGAGCATAGGTCTCGCTCTGTCGCCACTCACCGTCAGCTCGCCACAAGCTGCCCCCGCGGGCTTATTATTATTATGGTTAGTTTGGTTGGTTACGGGTCAATGAATGTCAGTGCTTTGAGGTTCTTTCGAAAAGTCTTGTCTTCTTTTTTTACTTGTTGTATTGAATATGATTTAAATACAAACTTTGTTTTCACGCCTGTAATATCTAATAACAAACTTTGACAGATGGTCTTGACAGTGGCGCCAACTGGTGAACAAAAAAACAGTAGCCCTCATCCTTACACGTGTGGAAATAGGACTTAAATTAAAAAATATATAAATACAACATTCCTTTTTTAAATTTCGAACGTTTTTAAATTCATAATAACTGACTGTCATCTCTGACCGTTGATTGCGTTCGCGCTCGATCGAGGAAGTGCATCGCCTGCGCTGCGCATGAGTAGCCGAAGCGAGACAGATCTCGCGGTAATGACTTTCACTGCGGTCACGGCCGGGCCGATGACTCCGTGACGTCAGAATCGCGCGCAGATTTAGTTGAGTTGTTTATCCGAAATATTATCGGATTTTTTTAAAGTTGAAAACTTACAAGTATCCAGCGAGTTTCTTACGAACTTGAACTCTAACATCTAAATGTTGGGGTATAATCTTACAATGGACTTAGTCCTTACCGAAAAACAGTAGGGTGACAGCATCAGTAATGGACAAGGACCAATGATTCACATTGACTCTTATTCATTTTTTATACAACAATCAATTTAAAACCGTATGACTGTTGAATTAGGAATGAAGTGTCCATTACTGGTGCTTGTCAGGTTAAAGTGTCCAATACTGATGGCGTCACCCTAAGTATATTCTTTTAGTAGTCTAGTATAGTGGTCGGCGTTTAAGAAGTCAATCCTGACACCTGTCATTTTCATAGATTTTATAACCCAAAAGTCACTTTGAGGTGTCAGGATTGACTTCGTAAGCGCCACCCACTATAGTAAGAGTTATAAGTATTCTTTAAAGAAATTTAATGGCTCCTATTTTTTACTGTTAGGTTTTCTTGTTCTTCTATTCTAATCTACGTTATTAATAATATTTACTGGTTTATATTTAGTATATTTTAAGTTAATCAAACGGAATAACGTGCGTGACAACAAGGCTATCCGGTTATACCAGATATTCTGCATTTTTCGGGACGTCACTGTTTTTAGCAATGATTTTTGGCCATGTCCCGTAATTCATTGACTCTATTCGGGACATCACGTTGTAGCGATTTTTTTTTAATTCAGCAGCGAAATCCAAGAAAAGTGCCATTTGCGTACGAGGTGTCTTGGTCCCATGGTAAAAATGTTCAGAATCATTGGTGGATTCCCTTTTTTGGTACATCTTGAATTTTGCCCCATAAATAACATAATGTACCTA
The DNA here is from genome assembly GCA_905163555.1 of Notocelia uddmanniana. NCBI lineage: Eukaryota > Metazoa > Arthropoda > Insecta > Lepidoptera > Tortricidae > Notocelia > Notocelia uddmanniana. The sequence goes on along the minus strand of LR991070.1, from coordinate 22,233,203 downwards.
TTTGCCCCGAAAGCCAAGTTTCTTATTTTGATGGCAAACAAGCCTGCCTGATGGTAAGCAGACGCCTATGGACGCCTGGGACTCCAGAAAAATCACAAGCGCGTTACCGATTTACTAATTTGAGGATTCGATGTGTTGACAGCTAGAGACATATGCAGAACACTCACTCTCAACACAGGGTATCCTTGGGAGCTTTGGCGACCTTACTCACCACCACACCAATCCGAATTGAATAATATTTGTGATGTAGGCAGGGGCTTGCAATGGGTGGAGCGCGCCGCGTTAATAACCTAACGCTCGAAAACCCCGAAAGTAGCTGTCAGTCGCGGGCCGTCACCGTCCGAGCATGTACGTACGCGTCGTTTTGTGATCCGCTGCCGCGCGCCGCCGACTTGATCGCGACGAACCGCGCGTTACTACGTAATTTTTTGTGTGATTTAAAAAAACCCACGATAAAACCGATAACCGGCCACACATGTTCTGTGTATGGTTGTTTGAATACCCGAAGGAACGTTGGTGTATCTTTTTTTCAGTTGCCTACAAATTTGAACGGTAAGTTTTTATTTTAGTTTGGTATATGTAATAATAAGTACTTATTTAGTGTTGGTTGGTGTTTAAAATTAATGGTTGGTGTTTAAAATTATCAACTTGTAAGTTGCAATACAAATAAATACGATACGAACCACCTGGCTACTTGTTAGGTACTTATAGCTTAAACTCACCATTTCCGACGTTTTACTTATTAAGTAACTAACTGTAATTTTATTCAAAATGAAACACGCGTTATTAAATTTATTTTGCTTGATTAGCTACATAATAGTTGTCCTATTTAGGTAGTTTATTGTGGCCATAGCATTTGAAACACGGACAAAGGTAGGTATAAGTAGCTGAAAAACATAAGAAGATGACCTGTCCTGCCCGGCTAGTATGATAGCTTATACCGTCACGTTTTATGTGACGTTTCAGTACATTTTGGCCATATAACGTGACGGTATAAGCTATCATACTAGCCGGGCTGTTGTATGCAGTTGTGACGTGTTTGTTGTTGATTTGTATGTCCGACAAAACCTGTTGGTTGATGATTTGAAATGTATTTTTTATTTATTTTAGACCCAGTAGTTTCGGAGATGAAGGGGGAATGGTAATTATTTGGCTATTTTCTTAAATAATTTCTAAAATAATTATTTTAATATTACAAAATATATATATATGTAGTACTATATATGTAGTTTGAAGGTACTTCCCCTACACGTAAAATGGGGATGCATTTTTTCTTCTTGCAAAACCCACCGTGTAGGGTATCGTTAGATGGTTCGTTAAAAAATATGAGATTTATTATTGTTGTGAAGTAACATGTACTCAATTAATATCGGTTCACTGTACTTAAGCGACATCTGGTGAGGTACACCATTTTTTGCATCATTGAAGTATTTTTGGCGTGACAACCCTAGGGCTACACGTGCCGCGCGTGAATGAATACAAGCTATGCGATAGACAGAGATGCAGAGAGTAGGCACGTTTCTTATGCCTAAACGCCGTTTTTGTTAGGGAGTGAAATTTCTGTACTTGTACTATTCCTTATTCTGTGATGTAGGCCACACCCTAATAATCCAGCTGTTTACAGCTGAGCACATGAACACCTGTTCACAGCTGAGCCATAAACACCTCTTCACAGCTGAGCCATAAACACCTGTTCACAGCTGAGCCATAAACACCTGTTCACAGCTGAGCCATAAACACCTGTTCACATCTGATACACATATGATGTAACACATGAGCGAAATTTCTGTACTTGTACTATTCCTTATTCTGTGATGTAGGCCACACCCTAATAATCCAGCTGTTTACAGCTGAGCTCATAAACACCTGTTCACAGCTGAGCCATAAACACCTCTTCACAGCTGAGCCATAAACACCTGTTCACAGCTGAGCCATAAACACCTGTTCACAGCTGAGCCATAAACACCTGTTCACATCTGATACACATATGATGTAACACATGAGCGATTAGTATAAAAGCCGTGTTTTTTTACTCAATAAAGGATTGTTACCTCGACACTCGTTTTATCAATTATAACTCTCGAACGCCGTACAATTCATGCTGTTGTCTCGAAAATTAGAAAAATGTCATAGGGCAGCGGACAGGCAATGGGCGGGGAATTAAAATGATAAATCTAAATATACCTTACCGAAACCCAGACAACAACAAGATTAGTAACCGCAAAAGAAAGCCCGTATCAGGTGTCAGGCCTACAGCCTCTCAGATTGCAAGTGTAACGAAAAGCGAAAGTAACTGTTCTCGAGATGAACGGTAGGAAGCGATCCAGCTTCCTGTCCATTACGTAACAAGCCTTTAGTCTTTAGAGACTAATTCTGTCACTGTATTATTATACCCTGGCACATCCTACACCTACTATAACTTACTCGTACAAGTAGTTGTACGTAAGTAGTTACGTAACAACCGACCAAGTGTCTTTTGAAGCACTACTTTTTTAATTACTGTTCAAAACGGGATATTTACCATGTATGTTAATATTCTTGAGTTTGATATTAACATACATTGTAAACGTGGTGGTAACATACATGGTTGGACCCGGGTATGTCCTAAAACTACGACCAAGACCACCGGGGGAGGGGCAGCAGCATCCCTGGAGTGCGGTGGAGATACTGCGATCGCCATGCCAAGCGTGGCGATTATGGCATATACCCCCCGTGAATATGGGGGAGGCCTATGTCCAGCAGTGGACGTTCTTTGGCTGATATGGTGGTGGTGGTGGATACATGGTAAATATCCCGATTTGAACAGTAATTCTATTGTTAGTGACCATGTTAGCTTGAAATCGTATATTACTACTTTTTTATATACAACGACGGTTGCAAACAAGTTTACGGCCTGCCTGATGGTAAGCAGACACCGTCGCCTATGGGCACTTGCGAATCCAAAAGTATCACAAGTGCGTTGCCGATCCTTTACTGACTTGAGGATACGGTGTGTTGGCAGCTAGAGACATATGCAGGTCCCTCACTCCCAACACAACGCATCCTCGGGAGCTCTGGTGACCTTACTCACCACCAGGAACACAACACCACATACCTACCTAAGGGGCAAGTAGTGATGTTATTATTGCTGCGGTCTTCTGTAAGGTGGAGGTACTTCCCCACTTGGGCTGCTCCAAGTTTAAGCGAAATGTCAGTCCGCTGTGCCTATCTTTACGAGGGTTACATAGTTATTTGCGAGGGTACATTCCTGAGATGCAATAAAGAGACGAAATTAAATTTTTTATTGATTTTTTTTTAAATGCATAGTGGGGAAAAAGTATTAACTTAGTTTTGCTCTTGGCTTTACCTAATGGAAAACTCGCATCACAATCGTCCAATAATATTCTTGCCAGATTCTAGCCGACAAACCGTTTTCGTGTAACAAATCTAATTTATTAGAATTACACGGCTGTTACAAGAATTACCGGCCCGTCAGTGATCCGTCACGCTTGTTTAAATAGAAATTTTTTGAAGCTACAGTGACGTCAAACCGACGCAGAGATATAGATAAAAAGAGCGAAGTTCCCAGTCAAAGCCTTTACCTATGATATTAACATAAGATAGAATTTTACTTGGGCCGTGTTGGTTTTTAGAGTTCCGGTGCCAAAACGTATACCTAAGAGGAACCCTTTTGGCGCGTTTCAGTCCGTCATGTCATGCTGCTAAATATCTTATGGTATCGATTTGAAATTTGGATTAGTTAAAAATAAAGCCAACTTCATAGAACATAAAAATATCATACATTTTTATTTTTTATTAAAGGTATATAGGACATAGGTACTTGGAAAAATACTAAGTCCAGATTCTACGTCAAGTGGAGTATGGCAATACTGAAAAGGTTCGAGTTGTACATTTCGGACAACTTTTTTTACCATGATTAAATTTCAATTTATGAAGGGCAATGTTGAAAAAATACCATTCCTCCTCTTTTTATGGTCCTAAGTTTGACCACCAGTGGGGCCACGGCCAGTTACTTTTTAGAGTAAGAAATGTTCTCGACATGTCCTATAGGGCCGAGTCGGAACCAAGAAAAGAAGCGGAAGAATGGAAAAGGAAGAAATCTCTGTTTAGCCCAATGGTTGGCTGGTAGAGAATGCCATTTGGCATTAAGTCCGCCATCTGTACAATTACAGTTTGTGCAATAAAGTTTAAATAAATAAATAAAAGGAAGAGAGAAAAGAGGAGAGAATTATACATTCCCTCCCTTACCTATCTCGAAGGTTTAGGTACCGAACGCATGAAATTACATATTACATATATTAACTACACATGATTCAGATTAACTTACGTTAAGTAATAGAAAACGTTAATAAGGGTAATAGGTAGTTACATTGTTCTTCTAAAATATCTATATAGGTTATTTTTTGAAATCATCAAAGAAGCTTTATAAAAAGTTCGTACAGAAATCTCGGTGCGCGAGTCCAACTCGCACTTAACCTTTTTCAATATTAACCGTATTCAAAACGTATATCGATAACTCGCTTGACACAAACCAGTGTCTTTGACCAATGATTACGCATAGTGGCAAAGAATCTCAAGTACAAGATATACTGGGGCAATGAGAGAGAGACAGAAGTTGTGAATAGAACAGCACGCCCGCTGCGCTCGCGCCGTCCGTTGTGATTTATTCAATTGATAATGAAATCTGCGAGCGTTTGATAGGATTCACGGTATGTTAACTTGATTTTTGAGTTTATACTCAAAAAAAATGGTAAGTTAGGGGATTTATTTTTTACAGCAGTAGGTACAATCGCCCACAAAAAAAACAAATGCAGGTCCCTCTCAACACTATGCCTGGGGAGTTCTGGCGACCTTACATCACCACCTCGGAAGTTCTGGCGACCTTTCTCCACCACCTCGAAAGTTCTGGCAACCTTACTTCTACTCCTCGGGAGTTCTGGCGACCTTAAGGTGCCTTTCCACCAGAGATGCAGGATGTGTAAGCTACGAAACGCATCCTTAGCAACGTAGCATAGCACTTCTCTGGCGGAAAGGCACCCTTACTCCATCACCTCAACAGGAACACAACAACACATACCTACAACCGAGCAAGTGGTTGTGTTATTATGGCTGCGGTTTTCTGTAGATGAAAGCCCTTCCCCAGTTGGGCCGTCTCAAATATTCGCACGAGATTATACCTGTCTCAGGTAGAATGTTGGTTCATTTATTATTGCAACAGCTGATGATAATGAATCCAATGAGATGCACCCACCGTTTATCCCACTGATTTAATAACAGTGCATTTCGTTTAGACACGTGCGATCGCTTGTTCGCGGCCATGTTTGTTGACAGAGCGCGCGAAATTATCCAGATTTCGCACAGTTTTACCCGCAAACTGTTTATACACTCACCAAATTACCATTACCGCCTATAAATACCATTTTTAACTACTAATAGACCTAATTTCCACCCATTAAAGGTGATATTCGCAGTTTAAAGTCGTTTAGCGATTGCAATTTGTAGGTTATGTTGCCATGTTTACGTTTCGCGTGTTGGAGCGCATGCGTTGTTTGTTTAGTTATTAAATTTGGGCGCGCAATGGGCACTGTTATTATTATTTTGTTTAGTTGGGCAGTTTGTGGGTAGTCGCAATCAGTTGAGTGTCGGTTGGTGGTAAACAAATTCAATGCAATAGTAGCACAGTTTGTGGTCGTTTTATGACATAATCAAGTGTACATCTTCGTTTCTATGATCTGAGATATCTCGTGATTGCTTAAACTCATCTAAATTAGATAGTATAAACGAAGTGTTTCTCAAAGTTCTCAAACTTACTAACTGTAAGCCAAGAAATTGGTCTATCACTTTTATACTCAACTTTTTTGTTCGTTAATGTATAAAACTAGGTAGTAGGTAACACTAATGTTTGGCTGACCTACTTGTATGTAATGTGGATGTTTCTGGTTCGTAAGTATGTCTGTAAAATGTTTAAACTAATCAGACTCGAGAAGATCGTAAGTATACAAATTTAAATAAGCGAAAGAGCGATATATTTCAATTGTTGTCTTTGACATAGTTACACTTTTTCACTTATCCCAAACTATTTGATACGAGTATGACTTTGGAACAAACAAACCACAACTCGCCCAAGTTAGAACTGTTAGGTAGGTTATTATGGTAAACCTTAAGTCATTCATAATAAATAAATAAATATAGGGGACAATCTTACACAAATCGACCTGGTCCCAAACTAAGCAAATCTTGTACTATGGGTACTAGATGACGATATACATACTTATATAGATAAATACATACTTAAACACATAGAAACATCCAAGACCCAAGAACAAATATCCGTGATAAATGCACAAATAAATGCCCTGGCCGGGATTCGAACCCGGGACCTCTAGCTTCGGAGGCAGAGTCACCCACTACCAACTAGGCTAAACAGGCCGTCAAATAAACAACAAGTTTAAGTTACCAATTCCCAATTTAGCTACGAGTACGTAGGAGCTTTTCCGTCTCTCTTAGACGCACGCATTTAACGATTCTACACCTCTATGTAATTCTTTATGGTAAAATGCTATGCCACTGTGGCGGTCAGTCCCAGGATGTGGTTATATGTATATAAAAAAACTGAACGTCAACAATCAAAAATATGTTTATTTTAAAAAAACTAGGTCGTGGGTTAAGCCCGTCTGGTTGTACGCCGTAGATCGGTACTCCCCTAGGTCGTCGGCGGCTGCTTGATCTCCGGTAATGGGGCAGCGGTCAGTGGAGCGGGTGGAAAATGCTCAGGAGCGCCAAGGCAGCTGGTGTGGTGCTTTCCCCCAAATATGTGCGGGGACGAACGCGCTTAAGCGCGGCCGGCTTCTTAATTAAAGGGTCGCACCCTGTGAATAAATGTCCACAGTTAAAATTTATCCAGGCTCCTCCGCTGATAGTGAACCCCGTGAAGAAGGACGCCTAGGTATGAGGAGAAGCCGTAAGCAGTTGGTGTAAGTGTTCACTATCAGAACGGAGCTAAAATACGCAAGTTGGAGAACAAAGGAAATTGCAGTTTTTTATAGAAAATAAAAGAAGGTATGTCTATAAAATGTTTTGCAAAGCGGTGAAATCTAATAGCTGGCTTGTACAAGATGGCCGGACAAATTTACTATTTAACAAGCGGCGTAACTGAGTATAATATTTTGTGCACTACTACGGTTATATTCACAAAAGAATGCTTGGAAATTTAAATGTAATTGCAACTCACTAATATAAATTAAGCACAGCCCTCAAATAGGGTGATTTTAACACTTAGGTGCACTAGGGTTTAAAGTAAGCACTAACTTAAAGCTAAGCACTATTGGTTTATAACACTTGTTCAAACACTTACCCGATTGGGGTGCGAGACGACACTTAATTCGTTATACGATGTAACATTTATTAAAATTGTATTAAAAATAGGTTTTCAAATACGTCGGAAGAACAAGAATGTTAAATAAATTATTTAATATTAAAATTTGCCAGCGCGTGAGAGGACACAAAGACTAGCTCGTGAACGCGGCCGGCAAGCATTCGATCTCAACCAAGTTATCTCTCGTAATGATGTACTGCGCGGCTACGCGGGCGCATCTAGAAATTTCCATATCGCGGCATGACCAATGAGCGCGCAGAAAGGATCTCACACCACCCAGGTGACATCATCGCGCAAACAAGTGTTAATTATTTAGGTATTTGTTGTTTATTTTAATATTTCTATTTAGTTATTATTATTAGTTTTTATGTTAGTATATTATTAAGGAAGTGTTTAATCGTATGTAAATAGTTCTTTAGGTAGTTGATTTAATGTATAAAGTAGAATAATTTGGTATATTTATGTATAGTTTTTTTAAATTAAATGTGGGTTTTAATAATAATAATAAGACATGTAACATGCAATGTTACAGTACCCGCTCGCTACAAAAGGATTTTATTATGTTTAAATAATAAAATCCGTACTATTAAGTTTTATTTTTGTATTTTATCCTTTTAAAATTCTATCTTTCATACTTCACGCAGACAATAAAAGCTATAGTAACCATACTAAAGGCTACTAACGCGACCAGTCGTATTAAGAGGTTGCTGTTATATATTTATTATACAGTAACCCATACAAAAAAATTAAGTACACGATGGAATATATAGAACAAGCCTAGGTAGGTAGGTATATGTTGCATATTGTGTCGTATTATATTTTATAATTTAGTTTATTTGTTTAAGCCTATTAGTTTTAAGTCCTTTATGTGCCATGTGCCAATATTTTTTCCGGACATGTCTTCGAGTACATACACTTGAGGTGACTTTTTCTGTACTACTCGACATTTAAGAAATTTAGGTGCTAACTTCTTACTGAAATATTTGTCCTTGTTACTGAGGACATAAGCACGTTTCATGACAACGTCGCCGACTTTAAACTCCATTGGTTTTCTGCGAAGGTTGTAATGAGACGTGTTCTTCTCATGAGCATGCCAGATTTTTGCTTGCACTTTATCAAATATTTCTGCAAGACAACCGCGGTTCTCAGCATAAACATCACGAGGTAGGAAATCTAGCTTGTCACCAAGGTCATTATTAATATAATGTGAACCACAAGTAGCGATCTCTCTGCCGTATACCAAGAATGAAGGAGTAAACCCAGTCACCTCACTCACAGAATTGTTAACGGCGAACTGGACTTTTGGGATAAAAAGGTCCCAAGTCCTATGGTCATCCTCTACGAACGTGGACAGGCATGTGATAATCACTCGATTAAATCGTTCTACGCTGTTTATATGAGCGGAATATTTAGGCGTGAAAAATACGTTGGGGACTTTATATTGCTTGAAGAGAGCATCTGTCACCTTACTGACAAACTGACTACCATTGTCTAGATAAATAGTTTGAGGCGGACCGTGAACAAGGAAAACCGACTCCTCTATAAACTTACAAACGGCAATGGATGTAGCAGCACGCAAGGGAGTAACTAGACAAAATTTTGAGAAGCAGCAGGTAACAACAAAGATGTAGCTATTTCGCTTCCGAGTGACAGGCAGAGGGCCCATAAGGTCGATTGAAATTGTTTGAAATGGGCGACTACACTGTTTCGGGCGTCCCATTTCACCCAAGACTTGATGATTCTGAGCCTTATACTCAAGGCACTTTTGACATGAACTAACGAATTGCACGACGTCCTGATGCATACCTTGCCAGTAATATCGTAGTGCAAGACGACGGTACGTTTTAAAGACGCCAAGATGTCCAGCTGTTGGCTCTGCATGATTTTCCAGGATTATTTGCTCACGCAGTTCACGCGGAACAACCTCCTTCCAAGAGAACTCTGAAGTTAAGTCAGTCAAGTCGTGTTTGTCCTTTGTCAACCTATATAGGGTATTGTTCTTTATAAAAAAGTTCGGGAAATTTTGGGGTTTAGTTAGGCAACAATTGTAAATATTTTTGTACCAAGCGTCAGTAGTTTTAGAATAAAAGTCTGATGTACTGATAGCGCTTATAGAGACGGCTCTTGAGAGGGCATCTGGAATGACATTGTCTACGCCACGACGATGTTTCAATTCAAAATGAAACGCGGACAATCTAACACCCCAGCGAGCAAGTCTTCCGGTCGGGTTATTTAAAGAAAGGAACCACTTCAATGCACTGTGGTCTGTATACACAGTGAATGGCTTTCCGTTCTCTAAATAACACCGCCAATGCTCTAAAGCTGTAACGACTGCCAGTGTTTCACGCTCAGTGATGCTATAGTTCTTTTCTGCCGCTGACAACGATTTGCTCATGAAAGCAATTGGGTGCTCCTTACCGTCTATGGTCTGGGTCAGCATAGCACCCACACCATAGTTACTGGCATCGGTGTGCACCTCAAATGGTTGGTAGTAATCAGGGCAGGAAAGAACAGGAGCGGAAACCAAACACTCCTTCAGTTTCTGGAACGCAGCGTCTGCCTCCGAAGACCAAACAAATGGTGGTCCACCTTTCTTATTCGAAGTCAGCTTATTTAGTGGGCCTGCTATAGTGCTGAAATTGGGAACGAAACGACGGTACCACGTAGCAGTCCCGAGAAAGCGCTTAATGTCCTTCCGGCAAGTAGGTGTCGGGTAATTGAGAATTGCTTGCACTTTCTCCGGATCGGTACGCAGTCCGCAACTGTCAACAACGTAGCCCAAGTACTTAAGCTGGCTTCGAAAGAACTGACACTTGCCGAGGTTCACAGTGAGGTTGGCCCGCTTTAGCTTCTCCATTACGCGAAGTAGAAGGGAGACGTGGGAATTAAAATCATTCGAGACGATTATAATGTCGTCAAGGTACGCGAAGACTTTTAAATCGAATTCCCTAAAAAGCAGGTCAACCAATCTCTGCTGAGTGGCAGGCGCGTTGGTCAAGCCAAAAGCTGTACGTTTAAAACGAAACGTACCACGAGAGGGTACATAAAATGCCGTTTTATCTCGGTCTTCGGAAGCTATCGGAATCTGCCAAAACGCCTTAGACAAATCGATGCTAGAGAGATAACGAGCGTCGCGAAGATTGTCCAGGATTTCAGACACGTAGGGCAAATTGTAAGCGTCGCGTTTTGTCACCGAATTCAACTTCCGACTGTCGAGACAGAAACGTGGCTGGCCATTCTTTTTGGTAACAAGTAGTACTGGGGACGACCAAGCGCTTTCACACGGCTCGATTACGTCGAGACCTAGCATCTCGTCCACCTGTTCGACAAGAATGCGCTGCTTCTCTGGAGACATCCGGTAATAGCGTTGTCGAATAGGCTGGGCGTCACCAGTATCAATTCGGTGAGTGATCAACTTAGTCTCCCCTAAACCCTTGGATTCGGCAGAGATATCTCTAAATTGTGCCGTTATATTGTCGGCAACTAGTCTTTCCGATTCATTTAAATGGTCGTAGTCATTCAAAAATGAAGGCTGATCAGGATCGTGTTCGTTAGCAATGGCGGCATTAGAAAAAGTAATACCGGTTACGTGCTTTGGAAAGATTTCAAATGAGTGCCAGAAGTCAATACCTAAGACAAGGTTTATGTTAATGTCTGGCACAACAAAAGCTTTTACGACATGAAATGTGTCCTCGAATGTAATAGGTAGGTTCATATAGCCAATACTACTCATAGACTGACCTCCAGCAGCCGTGACAGTAATAATGTGTCCCTGTTGGAGTTTCAGGCCCTGCTGTTCTAAAGTTTTATGAGTATTATTGCCTAAAATTGTAACGGCTGACCCTGAATCCAAAAGACCTAACATAGTTTGGTTGTAAATCTGTACAGATGCGTAAGGCCGAGGGTCACTAACAGGTTGGTTCTGCAGAATTGTGTCGATTTTATAATTATTAAAATAAAAGTTAATCGTTTGTAGCCATTTAGCCCAATCTTCGCTATCAAACTTATTATTTTGTTTAGTGTCACAATTCTGCAGGTCCACTAGTTTTTTGACGAACCTGGTTTTATTTTATTGCATGTCGGGCATTGCGGAGTCTTCACCCCCTCATGTCCACAGATGAAACAAAATATCTTGTCCTTATTCGCCGTGCATTGGCGTAAATTGTGGGTATTATTACGACACCTGGGACAAAATAGTGTTTTGAGAACGGTCGATTGCACCGCATGTACATATTTATTACTATTATTAAATTTATTTGTGTTATAGTTGTTATTAGGATAAGATTTGTTTTTGTTATAGTTATTCGAGTAATTTTGCTGTTGATTATTCGGATTTGTATTGTATATTTTGTGTGATGTATGACCACTGTAAGCAAATTCTGGTGCCATGGTGTCAGACGTCCGTTTGGGAGGTTCGCGGAAACCAGCAAGACGTGCTTGTATGCTCTCGTAGTTACGGCATAAGGATCTCAAGGTGTCAATGTCAGAAATTTCTGAGGCTGAGGCCAATGTGCTAGCATAACATGGTCTGATATTATGAAGAAGAATCTCTAATTTGTCTTTATTCGTTAAAGGCTCTGTCAAACGCGAGAACAATCCAGACATTATCGACAAGTAAATTGTTATGTTTTCTGATTCGCCTTGAGTCCTAGCGCGTATCTCCGAGAGCAGACGATAATCGTAGTCGGCTTGATCAAAATCTTTTTTTAAGCGCGCGACTAGTTTATCCCAATCGGACAGCTGGTCCTGATCTTGAAGTCCACGGTACCAGTGTAACGCGTCGCCTGTGAAGATCTCGGTTGCGAATGAAAGCAACCTGGATGGAGCGATATTCCTAGCTTTGCTAAATTCGGTAATACGCTGAATAAAAGAGCGTACGCAGGACTTGCCATCAAACTTAAGCTTCCCGAGCTCACCAACTACTCCACGGTCGCAAGTCACGTTTATATTTAAAGGTGGCACAACTGTTTGCTGCTCAGAACTGGCACTAGGTGTCGGGTCGATTAACCTATCTACTGCAGCAGAGTCCTTTACGGAGTTGTAACGCTCAAACAAGTTTTGAAACTCCGTTATACAGGTTTCATGTGCATTCTGCGTCCCGACATCAAGAATCAGCCGATTAAGTCGGTGATATAGGTGATGCAAGTAATTTTGTATGCGCAGCAATGCATTCCTGTCCAATTCACTATCTAGGAGTGACTTGACTTTAGTAAGAACTTCGGAAATTCCTTTCAAGTCATCGGAAATATCTAACGGACTTTCTAAAATATCCTCTGAAGGAAATAATGGGCCTAATTTTGTAATTTGTTTCCTTAACTCATAAACTGTTCCTGGATTACCGCCTCTAATTTGCACCTCATACTCCAATTCGGCCTTTTGCAGTGATAAAAATTTGACTGGATGAGTCATGTTTTCAATTTATTTTTATAATAATAATAATATTTCGCGCAAATTTAATATATTGCACCACAATAGAGAACGCGTTGAACAAGGTTATATGTAATACTCCGTTCCGTTACAAAAGCAATTAAGCAACGTTATGGTTGATGAACTGATGATTCAACTAATTTAAATAATAAGAAAACAATCACAGAAATAAAAACAAAACAAGCGTTTGAAAATGCAACTAATGTGTACGCCTCAATTGATTAAAAATTACAACAGCACGAAAAAATAATTATTTTAAAATTAACACTTTTGTGCTCGACTGTCTCTGGAATGTGTACAAAAAGTTTGCAAATGATGCAGTTAACGCGTACAGAGCGTTCTAAAATCTAATATTTTCGATCAATATAAAATGATATTAATAAATTATGACAATTCTGTATTTATTCTTAATAATAGTTTAAGTTTTATAAGGATACTGATGAGGGTACACTTTAGTTACGGCAACCAAAAAAATAAAATAAAACGTTTCACAAAAAAAAACACACAACTACACTACAACGCAAAACCAGACCTTTTATGAAACCACGTTAGAGGGCGCCAGTGTGGCGGTCAGTCCCAGGATGTGGTTATATGTATATAAAAAAACTGAACGTCAACAATCAAAAATATGTTTATTTTAAAAAAACTAGGTCGTGGGTTAAGCCCGTCTGGTTGTACGCCGTAGATCGGTACTCCCCTAGGTCGTCGGCGGCTGCTTGATCTCCGGTAATGGGGCAGCGGTCAGTGGAGCGGGTGGAAAATGCTCAGGAGCGCCAAGGCAGCTGGTGTGGTGCTTTCCCCCAAATATGTGCGGGGACGAACGCGCTTAAGCGCGGCCGGCTTCTTAATTAAAGGGTCGCACCCTGTGAATAAATGTCCACAGTTAAAATTTATCCAGGCTCCTCCGCTGATAGTGAACCCCGTGAAGAAGGACGCCTAGGTATGAGGAGAAGCCGTAAGCAGTTGGTGTAAGTGTTCACTATCAGAACGGAGCTAAAATACGCAAGTTGGAGAACAAAGGAAATTGCAGTTTTTTATAGAAAATAAAAGAAGGTATGTCTATAAAATGTTTTGCAAAGCGGTGAAATCTAATAGCTGGCTTGTACAAGATGGCCGGACAAATTTACTATTTAACAAGCGGCGTAACTGAGTATAATATTTTGTGCACTACTACGGTTATATTCACAAAAGAATGCTTGGAAATTTAAATGTAATTGCAACTCACTAATATAAATTAAGCACAGCCCTCAAATAGGGTGATTTTAACACTTAGGTGCACTAGGGTTTAAAGTAAGCACTAACTTAAAGCTAAGCACTATTGGTTTATAACACTTGTTCAAACACTTACCCGATTGGGGTGCGAGACGACACTTAATTCGTTATACGATGTAACATTTATTAAAATTGTATTAAAAATAGGTTTTCAAATACGTCGGAAGAACAAGAATGTTAAATAAATTATTTAATATTAAAATTTGCCAGCGCGTGAGAGGACACAAAGACTAGCTCGTGAACGCGGCCGGCAAGCATTCGATCTCAACCAAGTTATCTCTCGTAATGATGTACTGCGCGGCTACGCGGGCGCATCTAGAAATTTCCATATCGCGGCATGACCAATGAGCGCGCAGAAAGGATCTCACACCACCCAGGTGACATCATCGCGCAAACAAGTGTTAATTATTTAGGTATTTGTTGTTTATTTTAATATTTCTATTTAGTTATTATTATTAGTTTTTATGTTAGTATATTATTAAGGAAGTGTTTAATCGTATGTAAATAGTTCTTTAGGTAGTTGATTTAATGTATAAAGTAGAATAATTTGGTATATTTATGTATAGTTTTTTTAAATTAAATGTGGGTTTTAATAATAATAATAAGACATGTAACATGCAATGTTACACCACGTCAAAACAATTCTTGCACCAATGTCCATTCTAAACTATAATTTAAAAATCGTGCATAATTATATTTCTTTAAATTACCAACACCACAATATCAGTGTTAGAGTTATACAACGCTTAAAATATTATAATTACAATGACCTTATTAAAAGAAACGGAGCACGGCGCACATCGTAACTTTTTTTATTTTTGAAAAGCATGGAACCCTGGTATCATGCCGTCGGAGTTTCCCAGTGGGTGGTTGACAGGTACAGTGTTGTTAGTGGAAAAAAGTTGACATAGGTCAAGCCGGGGCGCAATTAATCTGAGCAATTAGAAGTATGTTACGTGAGACCGATGCGTGTTATATTCGTGTTTGAGCAAACCGGCTAAAATCCAATATTCTCGTAATAAAAGTTTGTTTACAGTGTTGTAGCTGGAAAAGCTTGCGGGAAAATGTGAAGTAACTAATCTAGTGAAACTACCAGTGTTTCTATTTTAAGTAATGTAAACGACAGACTTCTGTAAATTGACAGACGGCCGTTCTAGCTTATGGCGGGACTAGATGGACTTATTTTTAATATTAAAATGACTGGCCAGAAACCAATAAAAAAGGAAAAAGAAGGCAAGGAGGCCTAGGTCTCCTCCTAGGTCGCAAGCATCCATAAGCTACACCGTAGCCTATGGATGCTTGCGACTCCAGTAGAATCGAGCGCGTTACGACTCTTTATTGACTTGAGGATTCGTTGTATTGACAGCTAGAGTCATATCCAGATCTCTCACTCTCAGCACATCGCATCCTATGGAGCTCTGGCGACCTAACTCACCACGAAGAACACAACACCAACCTAATGACGAGAACGTAGAGAGTGGTGTTGAATGGATGAAAAATATCTCGCATTCGCCAATCGATGGACGTAGACGATGGTATATAGGACGCTCGCGTCGCCAAAATAATCACACCCGGGTGGCCGACCTTCTAGTTAAAGTTAAAAATATTCTAATCGTTTTTTCAAAAAACCAGAGAGACGCCCCTGTCCAGTTTTCCAGTTAGTTGTACTTATGAGTGTTTTTTTTTAATATTATTTCCAACGCGGTCGAAGGTGCTCGGGTCAGCGACCGGAAAATTCGTTTCCCCGGTGGCAGTTAATAGCGGCTAATGAAGGAAAACTGCAGTTTAATCGATCGACGGAGCAATCAACGGCGTTAATGTGCACTTTGTATTCATGCACAAGGTTTCCGTGAATCATTGTTGGCTAGCATGGCAAGAACAGTCGCTATCAGCCTAGCTAGCGCGATAGAGGTTATACCGCCATATTATATGTGACGTTTTCCATATGTACGAGTATAGTAGGGTCAATTGCCTTTTGCTGGCCTGCCCCCGATAACTGGCCGCTTCGCAAAAATATGCACAAAGCAGAGCATTAAATGCTAGGTGTGCAATTTGATGAAAATAACTTGACGGAGAGCTGTCTACGTACTGTACACTGAACACAATTTGTCTGGTACTCCGGATTGTGACACAAGCCTACGTCACCGTCGTGTTGCCACTTTATAGTAACAAAAAGACTCAAGAAAGGAAATTTTTCTGCCGTAATCATGCAAAATATATTATTTACGCATTACAATTGTCATTTGTTTGTCTAAGCAAACAAAATAAGTCAAGTTAAACATGAATTAACGTAATAATTTAATTAAACACTCACAGGTATACATGGGGGTCAGGGAGCATCATAATACAACACTGGCAATACAGCAACTTACACTTACGCCGGCAGAACCATCGATACAAGTGATGACGTAGGCTTGTGTCAACCACACTACTGAATTTCCCCGGAGTGCTATAGGTACCTTTTATTATTGTTTCATGATCGTAACTAAATGTGGTGTGAAAATACCATACATATATAGGATGTACCTAACAAAAATATCGTGGACCCTTTTTAGGACGTTAATTGGTATCACACTCTGACTAGAAATACATAAGTAAGTCAAAAACCTACTTATGTATTTCTAGTCAGAATATGATACCCTAATGAATGTGAATGTGTTACCTGGCTAGATGTTGGCCAAGAGCAATCCCATTTTTAATAAATAAATAAAAAATAGGCTATATTTTTTTGTTTTGTATAGCCAAATTTTGACGACATTCTATTAAAAAAAATAAACAAGGCAAAACAAATTTTACATACTTATTTCTAGTCAGAATTCGTTACCAATTAATGCCTTATGCGGATCGACACCATTTTTATTTCACCCTGTATTTACATTTTAGAGCAATCTTGGTTAGTAATAGCGCTATAATTTGGTGATAATTTAAAATTAAATTTTGAGATCAACTGATTATTTGCCCCATTTGGCGTTCCGTTCCTAATTTTTGGTGATTTTGGTTAACACATTGCGTGATCAATTACCAAATTTGGTGATCAGTTAGTGCATTTTTTGTTTAGTATGTATTTATTTTGAGGGACAAAAAGGTTTAAAAGTTTTTTTTTTTGTGTCATTACTCATTATATTTGTTTCCGATATTTTTGAGCGCCACGAAGAGATTGAAGAGTACAGTTATGTGATGGTGACTGTCTTTGCGTGCTTACATAATATAGGGTACTAAATGCTAATATAAAAGCTAATGTAACATCTCTGGAACCCTAAATTATGGTCACAAAAACACCGACGGGCGCGACCAATCGCGGGCGGGTCAACCTGGACATTAAGTTTTGTAGTTTTTATATTTTATGCATGATTTATCTTTATTATTTAGGATATGCCGTGGATTGAGCGAGTCTTATTCAAGTAATCGATTTTGAAAATGTTTATGAAAGCAATGAGGATATCCCGTGAAAATTTCTAACAGGTAATTCTATGTATTTTTTTATATAATTTATTTATGTACAAAGAAAATATAAACAAGAATACTCAACCAAAATAATATAAATAAAATTAAATTAAAACTAACTTATATCTAAAACGGGCCCTTGAGGCATTGTACCGAGGATGCAGGCGGCATTTCCTATGTACGAGTATTTAAGTATTTATTTATCTATTTGAGTAGATATGTACATATGTCGTCGCCTAATGAACATAGTACAAGCTTTGTTTTATTTTGAGAGTGTATCGGTTTGTGTAAGATTCTCGACAAATATGTATTACTTCATTGATCATAGGATTTTTTGTTAACTCGCCGCTCTCTAAATTCGTAATTCTCATTTTCTAAATCTATAACATCAAGTAAACAGGAATATAAATCAGACTAACCAACTAACCTAAGAAACTAACTGAAAATTTGAACGTTTGACGTTAACCTAGCAGCGCCGGGCGCCCCAAAATCTATACGAATGAAATTAGCACAGCAAATGTCAAAAATTGTCCAGTTCTATGGAACAACATCGATATTTTAATGTTTTGAAGGCTTTTTTAGGGTTCCGTGTAGTAGACACAAGGAACCCTTATAGTTTCGCTACGTCCGTCCGTCGGTCCTGCCGCGGACGGACCCCGGCATAGATCAGTATATAACCGTTACTAAGCTAAAGTTAAAACCGCAAAGTTTTTGCCCTGACTATATAGGTTGTCCTATAGCTATGCCAAATATTGACGATAAGATTTTTTCTAAAGGATGACTTTATTTTATTTAAAAAATAATTGGAACTGCACGTAAAGTGGGGATGCTTTTTTTTGTTAAACCCATAATGTGGAGTATCGTATCGTTGGATAGTACGTTAAAAATAATGTGGTTTTTCTTAAATTAATTTTTTGATTCATGAATCCGTTTGCGTGATATTAGACTTTTAAATGATAATTTATATTCGAGTCAAGTGTCCCCCCTTTCTGCCAGCTAGCTAAACGGTTGTTACTGGGTATGTGATTTTTTTAAATAGTTGTATATAAATGTAATTAATTTAAAAGGAAAACTATAACAGCTAAATTGTTATTTTTAGTTAACGAGTAATAGCTGAACTTAATAAATATATACGTGGAAAAGCAATCTTTGGTACAATTTCAATTCATTGTGTATTTTATAACTTACATAAAGATTTTAGTTGTGTCACATATAGTAAATATGAGTTTGTGAACTTTTAAATCCTATAAATGTAACGGGTAGGGAGCTATAGGTACAGAACCCTACATTGCGCGTGGCCCGACACGCACTTGGTTTTTTAAATCAGTCTGACGCAAGCTAGCCGATATCACAGCCATCTGTAACTATTAACTCCAGTAGGAAGCAGCGGAACCCCATTTCAATCCCAATCAGCATCGCGTGCAGCGAGGCATAAAGCTGGGGGTCAATTTAACACATACGTTTCACATTATGGGATACATATCGAGTCGTCAATGAAATCGGAAGTGTCTCTTAATATAAAATAATATTCATTTGCATAACTATGCCCTAGCTCAGTTCATTAGGCGTTAGCAAAATATCTGTGTCACCGTAACTGACAAGTGCATTCTTTTATAATGTTAAGTGCTGTTACATTGTGATTTTAAAACCTAAGTAAAATGTCTCACGAAAATAGCCCGTTTAATCGAAGCGGGCTAACGCGCCGCAGCCCTCCGCCCAAGCCCGCTCCGCAGCCCTTACCCGCACCCTAGCCCTCGGAAAAGGAAGAGCATCCTCCCAGGGTGATACCTACTCCCGACCTCCAGGGTTGGATGAAAACAATCGAGCAGTACTTAAAACGAAGTGTGCACTATTTCCTCTGAAGGGAAGTTAAACTCGTAGCAAAAAAACAAAGTGAGTACCTTATGCCGCAAAGTGGCCCATTGCACATCTCAAATAGCTGTTGAATATCAGGCATTGAAACAGAAAGCGATCCAAAACTACAAGTCATACCAATTTCTTCAGGAGAAACTCGACCATTCACTGCGTTTCCAAGAATTAAAAAATGTGTAGAAGAGTCCACAAAGCCTAGCCCGGAATCAGCTACTTTTGCCGACATGCTTAAGAAAAATAATACTACGAGTAGATACGAATGTCCAGCCCTCTAACATTAGTTCGTTAGCAATTTACTCTACAGACAAACAAAAATCGAGTGAGGAAATAAAATCCCTGTAAGATAATCCGGCCTGATGAAATGAAGCTGCACGTAAGAGAGTTGCGCAAGGTTAAGAACGGGGGAGTAGTCATAAGCACGGACTCTAAGGATGACGTACTGAAATTGAAACAGTCGACGCAGTTATCATCATCTGAACTCACAATGGACGAGCCGCCAAAACGTAAGCCCAGAATTGTAGCGGCTATGCAGGAAGTAGAAGTCTTTAAGTGAATTTATCATCCAAACTTGGTTG
The DNA here is from genome assembly GCA_905163555.1 of Notocelia uddmanniana. Classification (NCBI taxonomy): domain Eukaryota; kingdom Metazoa; phylum Arthropoda; class Insecta; order Lepidoptera; family Tortricidae; genus Notocelia; species Notocelia uddmanniana. The sequence goes on along the minus strand of LR991070.1, from coordinate 22,213,238 downwards.
AAAAATTGCGTGATATAACACTATACACCTTCTTGACTTCGACTAAATTAAGCCATAAATCAGGAAAGAAGAATGCCGATACATGCAATTACATCATCGAAGTCCCTGCTCTCATACGGAAGGCTCTAATTTCCATCGACAGAGTTTTTGTGAACTGGTCGTCGTGCCCCATCAGGGACTTTACTCTAGTAACGAGGTGTTTCAAGTGCCAGCAGTAGGGTCATGCAGTAAAATCGTACAAGATGGAGGTCGACATCTGCGGGCATTGTGGCGTTGCAGGGCACTCAATAAAGGAATGCACGAAGAATTCAGAGTCGTCAAAATGTGCAACATGTATGCAATTCAAAAAGCCATGTGACCACAAGACTGGTGGTGCCGAATGTCCAGCTAGAAAACTATCCGAAAAAAGGTATCTTAATTCTGTAAATTATGACGGCGCCTGAGAGCGCCAACTTATAAATTTTTCTTCACTGTACTTTTTGTATCAGGTATTACTTACTCGTAACCTAGATCTAATTTTTTAAATGTAAACTTGAATGTGATTTATTTAATATTCAATTTGACCCAGTTTACAATTATGCTTATGCAAATACTAGTAGCATGTCATATCTGATTAAAAATGCCCAGCAAGCAATATTGAGTAATTACATTATCAAACATACGCGTTGGTCGTAAATACTTGTACTGATTTTTAAGTATAAAATTGTATTACAATTGTTGTAGGGGTATAGTATATAAATAAGATATTTAACTGTTAAGTCCTTTTTTGCCTGAAACACGGGGTTTCCTAGTTCAGGCACGTATTATTTACTGTCCTCTAATTGTTAACTCCTAGGCTATAGGTTATTATTGATGTACAACATGTTTTACCATTTTAGTATAATTTCGATAACTTAATATTTATCAGGTGCCTTTCATGTACACAAATTGCATTAATTAGTATATTTTCTCTTTGCCTGAGATACAGGATCAACCTAGTTCAGGCAATTGTAATAATGTGTGAACTATGTATATTAATACGCAAGCACAATGTTAACGCTAGCAATAAGGTTTTCAATGAATAAATTTATTATTATTAGTTTCACCTCATTTATTTCTTTTTCTTAGGTAAGATTTTTTTACAATAAATTTATACAAGCAAAATTTAAAAAAATACATACAAAATATAAAAGCATTATAAAAAACCTAACCTAGGGTGACGCCGCCAGCGAGGAGAGCCTAAGCTACCGGTGGTTAGGGCGACGTTATTATTATCTCTGTATTTATTTTCGTACTTAAGCTAGGTTTTTTACAAAAACTTTATACTACTTACTTACTTTATCGGCGCAACGACCCAAAGAGGATCTTGGCTTCCGAAACGAGAGCACGCCACTTTTCCCGATCCTGCGCAGCCTCCTGCCAGTCTTCGACCCGAAGCTGCCGCAGATCCGCCTCCACACTGTCTTCCCAGCGATACCTGGGTCGACCAACCGGGCGGCGCCCACTCAGTCGCCCCAAGTATGCTTTCTTGACGACTCGATCCTCTCCCAATCTCAGTAAGTGGCCGAACCAGCGAAGTCTGTGCGCTTTATAAAAGTAAAATATACATACATACAAAATATAAAAGCATTATAAAAAAACCTAACCTAGGGTGCCGCCGGCAGCGAGGCAGGGCCTAAGCTACCGGTGGTTAGGGCGACAGAGAGAGAAACCTCCGGACTATCCGCGCCGTGTCCAGGAGTACCGCCTTCTGTATCTGACCCTTGACCCAGCCATCTTATTATTATTATATTACATTTCAATGTGACCACTGTGAACCAAACTTTTTTTTATACAACGCCGATGAATACAAGATTACGGCCCGGCTGATGGTAAGCAGACACCGTAGCGTATGAACGCAATACTTACGACTCCAGAAGACTTGCAAGCGTATTGCCGCCGCTTTATTGACCTGAGGATGCGTTGTATTGACAGCAAGAAACATATGCAGACCCCTTACTCTCAACAGAGCGCATCTTCTGGAGCTCTAGTGACCTTCCTCCGACGTACTCGTACCTAAAGAGCAAGTACTATAGGTAGGTTAATTTCTCCCGTGGAATGAGCGCCGTAGTTTGGAGAACTACATGCAGTTCCTCAAAAAGAAGTGTCTACACAGTAGAGGGTCAGCAGAACCTTGGAGAAAGGGCCTTGGGATTGCAGGCGTTCCTGAGCTACGGTGACTGCTTTGCCGGTGACGTCGTAAAAAACTCGCTTTGAAACGTTAAGCCAGATTCATATTTAGCTGACACGACAGAACGATTTTAATTTCATAGTAAAGTAAAGTAAAAGTAGTTTATTCTTCAAATTAGGCACATTACATGCACCTGTGGTATATATTTAGTAGGTAAGTTTATAACGGGTGATTTTGGGGTTGTGATCGGGAACGATTGTACATGGTCAAGAATTCAAAGTAGACAGCTGATATGAAAGTTATTAATTCAAATATTTCTCCTTAATTCAAAATTTTATTTGAAATAATACTTTTCATACAACTTGGTCACTCTACTCCACTGTCAACTCTCCATACTATCCGTCAAAGCGAGGAGGTTAACCATGTTTTTTTGAGACTTTGTAAGTTTGTATTATGTCATCAAAATAAATTAACGCATTCACTGCCAGCAACGCATATGTGCGTTTTCATTACTTTCACCCAGTGCCTTGAACGCACAAAATCATTCATAACAGGGGCACACAGCAAAGAGCGGCACCTGACGAAGTGTTCAGGAAAAGGGAGTGGCAGTGAATGCGTTAATAATGAAATGCGTTTGTTTCGTATCACTTTTTTTTTAAATAATATTAATAATAATGATTCATTCCACATCAAGATACATGTTTCCTTACAACTAGAGACTTCTTCCTAAATAGGTATGACCTGTTCTTTAGGATAAGCTGTGGCTAACAGATACCGTCTGAAAAACTGATTCATGAACACGATCCTGAAATAACCCTGTATATTAACATTCTAATGATGAGCTCTTACTTGATGGCTCACTGTGTCAGGCGTCAGAGTGCATCAGAGATCAATACGTCAGATAAGTGTAAATCCAGCTTTAGCCTGGCGCGTGTGGAAGTGAGCACGAAGAACATATCAAAATCAAACTGAAATGTGTGAGTGTCGAATCAACCACCCCAGTTGCATGTGCAAGCAATACCGCGCCACACCTAGCTATCAACCCTTGGTTCGGTAAGGTAACCTCGTGGTTACTAGAGGTAGGAATGTTGATTTTTCTACTTCTGAAACAACATAGATAAATTATCGACATGGCATCCCCACTGACTTCCGCGGGTAGGAGTGGTCTAAAAAATAAAAAAAAGAGACACCAGGACCAGTTGCCAAGCCGAAGAGTTTTTTTTTTAAATGGGATGGGATTATTATTAAAAATGGGATTGCTCTTGGCCAGCACTTAGCCAGGGGGCAAAGATGAGGCCAAGAGTTTTTGCCATGTGTGTTACATTGGTATTATGTTCTTACTCGAAATACCTCCGTAGCGCCATCTAATGTGAGCTGTTTAAATTACTTCATCTCTATCCGGTACGTTTACAATAATCACAACTTGATATTGATGTTGTTTTACTTATTTTTTATTTCTCATGCCTGAAAAATGTGTCATATTAGGCTTATCAAGCGGGTATATTACCACGCCACCAGACTCGCATGCAAGTTTCATTACATTGCGGGTTATCGCGTATATAATCCAATCGATCTGTCAAACCGCGTGATTCCGCCCTTATGGACGTATTCAAAGGGTTCCCAAAATAATACCACTGAATACTCGTTAACACATTGTATTAAATCAAAGCACAGGATACTTTAAATAAAAAACTACACACTACTCGGGTCGTCTCTCAGACCTATTTGGGTCCGGGGAAGCTTTGCGTGGCTTAGCCACTTTCAGCGGGTTCCGTCGCCGTCCGCAACTACGGACGGGTGGCTAGGGTGAGCAGAGCTCGTAGAGTCCGGTAATGGGGTCATCTGCTTCTTCCGTCGGCGAGGTCAAGCCCTGCCGGGTGAGTCCCCGTTAGGGGAGGCCCAGCGAGCGACACTCGAGCCGACGGAGCAGGAACGTCCAGGTCTTCTTCAGGGTGGTGGGGCGGGTTGGTCCATGTGAATCAGGTCCCGCGGTAGGGCCCTCTTGTCGGGCGGTCTTCTGTGGTATGGGGCTATGTTTTGAAGGTGGGTCTGGTGCGAGCCGTCCGCACGCTTAAACATAGCCCTGGCCAGTCCGGTGATGAAGTCGTCCAGGTGTTGGACGTCTAGGTCCTTGTGCAGCACCGCGTTGCTCACGTAGAAGTGTGCGCCGGTGGCAGTGCGCAGTGAGAGCGACTGTTGTGCGCGTAGTCGTCGTCTTCCACTCTCTGCCACCAGCGCATACCATGCAGGTGCTGCATAGGTCAGGCGTGGCCTTATGTATAACTTGTATATGCCAATCTTGGCTTTGAGTGGCAGGTTGGACTTCATCACCGGGTTAAGAAGGGCTCGCGCCGCTCGTGTTTGCGCGATGACATGATTCACATGGGGGCCCATCGTCAGCCGTCGGTCTATGGTGACGCCAAGATACTTCACCGACCGTTTCCATGGGATGTGCTGACCCATCATGGTTAGTTCTGGTGGCTGGTTGATTTTCGGGCTGAGAGTAATGGCTTGAGTCTTGGCTACATTAACTCTCAGTCTCCAGTCTTCCAGCCATCTTGGTAGTATGTCGAGTGTCCGCTGGATTTTTAAAGCTGCATGGTGCAGCTTTATGGAGGTTGCGATGTACGCGGCGTCGTCGGCGTAGAGGGCGAGTGTGGCCCCTTCGCCCACTGGAATGTCGTCTGTGTATCGCGCATATAGCACAGGCGACAGGCAGCTTCCTTGTGGGACTCCGGCTGCGATGTGTCTCCTCGAAGATGTGGCAGCTTCCACCGCCACTTGGAAGGTGCGATCTCCGAGGAAACTGGCCACTGTGTGGACGACTCTTCTGGGTGTGGAGGACGTGGTGAGCTTCTTGACCAGGCCTGCGTGCCAGACCCGGTCAAAGGCCTTCTCCATATCGAGGAGCACAGCCACTGCGTGCTCCTTCTTGTTCCTCGC